>CM070657.1:35679782-36409047 GCA_036346575.1 Dendrocalamus sinicus
CTTGAGCGCCTTCATCATGCCGTAGCAGGCGGCACACTATGGAGCTGTTTGGTTGCCTATATCGGGGTGGTTCGCATCAACGCACAGTGGCGGAGGAAGGAATTAAATTGAGGTGTGGCGAGATGCCGAACTAGAGAATATAGCTACTTAGGTAGCATAAGATTTAAAACTATTGTTACTTTGTGTACTTGTAAAATTTAATGATTTTCGTTCATCAAGCATGAAATATACAAACAAAAATATATAAATAGTATACATAAGAAATCTAACATTAAAGAAGAATACTAAAAAGGTGCAAGTGAAATCAAGAGACAAACCGAGTGGCAATGAAGCTTTAGTTGCGTCTAGGAGATCTAGGTAATTGGGCCCCTGCTCAAGTCACGTAAGCCCACAAGCCTGCAGCCCAGATATGAAATTCAGATACCGGTTCAGTTTTGACGTACTGTTCTTTTTCTTCAGGGCAACAGAACAGCAGTTTACAAACTCTTTCAAGCATTCATGGCAGAGGGTGTGATTTAGGGGTATGAGTTCCAGGAAAATTGAGGTATGGCAAAGGCCATACCTTGCCATATGGGAAGCTCCGCCCCTGCCAACGCATGCAGGGAGATGGTGTTTGGTTGCCTGCGCATCGGGGTGAGAGTTTGCACGAGGGGATGCAAAAAATCAACTGGAGCCAGGCTGAGGAGAAACGCGGCTGAGGACCTTCTCTACTCAGCCTGGCCACGCTCATACAGTTGCATCAGCTCATGCAGGCAACCAAACAGGCCCTATGTGACCACAGTCGGGTTCCTCAACGCCTCGGTATACCCATCGGTGACTTGATCTTGCGACAAAATAAACCTAATGTCGAGAACTCTGCGAGCTACTATTTATTGAACAAAGTAAAAAAAATCCACTTCGATATGTTTTCGTTCTAGCATGAAACACAGGATTTGCTGATGTGTGTGTGTATGTATGTATGTATGTATGTATGTATGTATGTATGTATGTATGTATGTATGTATGTATGTATGTATAGTATAGTATAGTATAGTATAGTATAGTATAGTATAGTATAGTATAGTATAGTATAAATAAAAGGAGCACCATAGTGCTTAGGCTCCATGATTAAGACTTTTCATCCATGACCAAGACTTTCCATCTATAATTGATTCAGCATGCTAAATTAATAACTTCCTTTCTAAATAGATGACTTTTTGAATTAATGAATGTTAACGGGTTTGCCTGATATATTATTACACTTGCACACTTGTAGCCCCAAAATTATCACACCGTAAACATGCAATCTTTGCTTGATATACACCAAGCTCTCCAAGTAGTGATTGTGTCCAAACAAATTCTGTCGTCGCATTGGCTAGCACCTTGTACTCAATCTCTGTACTTGATCTCGAAATAGTAGCCTACTTCCTTGCGCTCCAAGAGACAAGGTTTGATATAAGAAAACAGTAAAATCTCATGTTGATCTTCGATCATCTGGGCAATCTACCCAATCGACATCTAAAAAAGCACTCGCAAGCATTGAGTCAGACTTCTGTATCTTGAGAGCGTTGATAGAAGAGAGCTGAGAACAAGTTGCTCCTACTGGATCCATGCCTGAAAGGCTAGATTAGGGACTTGGCATGCTTCATCTTCATCGGTCTGTGTGATCAACACCGATGGTGCTTCATTCATTCCATCGACAAACCCTAGCAGCTTTAGTCCACGAAGATATGGCAAGAGTTGAGTCTTTCAAAGAAGTTAGTTGTCTCGACCAAATCTGATATTATTCAGATGGCCGAAGCTTGGCAACGGAAACAGATCGACAGAAGAAATCGTTGAAGATGTGGTCGATCCCGCGGATGCAGAGGAAGCAAAGGGGGTGGTCAACATGATGAGATTGATGTAGTAGAAGAGGACACTCTAATACCATGAAAAAACAGAATATAGAGATGATGGAATCATTGTGTTGCAACCAAAAATGATGTCGAGCCACTAGACAATACAACTCCCAGCAGCTTATTTGTACGTGCATGGAAGGGATTACATGAGAAACAAACTCAAAAGAATAGAGATTGCAATGGAACCGAATTGGACTTAAGACTCTAGATATTACAATTACTTAGAGACTAATTACATATCCGTGCATTACGACGGATAAAAAAGAATTATACTATTCCAACATATCAAGTCACCACGACTATGTTAGCTTCTGCCAGCACAGGTCTATCTTCATCTGCTTGGTTTTTATTGGCCTACCATTAGGACCAAAATGGCAACATGGTGTTTTTGTTAAGAAATTAGAACCGGCAACCACAAAAACAGTACCGTATTACTGTTCAGCAGAACATCCATTTATCACCATTTCATTTTAAAAAGGAACCCGATAGATGGATATTGTTTTCCTTGAAAAGAAGAACATATACAAGCTCCTATAAAGGGCTGAGCAATAAATTCAAAAGTACCTCGAGAAAACTATTCCAATGGGTGCAATTCGACGGATCAACTTGCACCAGCCCTTTTAACTGATGGATTCTTTTGAGCTGTGATTTATAGTTTTTTAGAATTCTTTTGAGCTGTGATTTATAGTTTTTTAGTTTAAATTTTTAAATTTTGACTGTTCGCAAAAGAGATAACGAAGAGGAAGATAGTCACATACGATTTTAATCGAAATAGCTGAAATATATATTATAATCGACTAGCCTTAAAAAACATCATTTAAAAGATAGTATTACATCAAAAAGTGAAGAGACAAAGCCACAGCCCCACCCAACGTATCTGTCCGAGAAGTAGGGTGATCCTCGTGTGACGGGAACAATGGAAACTTGGAAGATGAAACCAGCCCAATGCATCCGGAACTGGGCAGATTTTTGGGCTGGAACAATGGAAACGGTCCGCAGCGTCTCGTGCAGATACCAAGTTGACGCGTTGAAACGGGTTGATAGTTTTACGTCTCTTCTTTTCTAACCGTTTTACTTCTTTAATTTTTCATCACTCTCTACTTTCTAAGAGTAAATTCAATAATAGAGCCAAATGTTTGGCTATAAATCAAGTTATAAGAGCCAAGTTATACAATAATTTGTCTTCTATTTATCTACAAAAGATTTTTTATTATTATGTGGTACCATATCTTACATTCTCTTTCCTATTCCTCCTCACATACATTTATTATCTGAGCCCACCACTGCATAGGCTTCCGTGCCCAGCTTGTTGTTTGCATGAGAGCCAAGCTCTCATCTCTCTCCTCTCTTCTCTCCTCCACATCAGCAAAAATGCTGACTAGCTTGGCTATAAAACCATTATTGGACTTGCTCTAATCGATCAGAATAACTTCTTTTTATAACATGATTCTTTACACATCTAAAAACTTTCGTTGCGACATACGGATAGGCCACTAGTATACTTAAAAGATGTACTCTTTAATAACTACAAAGAGCCCGATATCAACCACGTGTCCTGCAGCCTAGCGCGCACCGCGGCAGCGGTCACCAGCCTTAGGGCCTGTTTGGGAGAGCTCCACCAGCTCCAGATCCACCTAGAAGGTGAATCTGGAGCTGGATCCACCGTGGAGCAGCTCCATCGTGGATCTGGGATTCGTCAAAGTGTTTGGTACAGCTCCACCTCCCTCTCTATCTCACTTACATCTGGGCCCCACGCATCAGGGGCAAAATGAAAAAAAACCCAACGGCGGAGGGCGCAGGCGAGGCGGACGGCGGACGCGGGGAGGCGGAGGCGGGAGGAGGCGGGAGGCGGCGCGCCCGGCGCGCGCAGCAGGCGACGGGCGACGCGCGGGGAGGCGAGGCCGGAGGAGGCGGAGAGGCGGGCGCGGCCGGCGGCGCAGCGAGGCGACGGGCGACGCGGGAGGCGGAGGCCGAGGAGGCGGGAGGCGGCGCGCCCGGCGGCGCAGACGAGGCACACGGCGGACGCGGAGGCGGCGCTACCGAGGCCGAGGAGGCGAGGGAGGCGAGGCCGGAGGAGGCGGACGCGAGGAGGCGGGGAAAGAAAAACGAACCGCTTTTGTGTAACCAGTGGCAATGGTGGGTAATTTTTCCCAACTCCACCAATTTGAGTTTGGTGGAGCACCCCTTGAGGTGCTCCATGGATTTGGTGGATCTGGAGCCAGATCCATGGTTTTGGTGGAGCAGATCCACGATGGAGCTGCTGGAGCTGGAACTGTTTGGCTTGGAAAAGTGGATCTGGATCTGGATTTGGTGAATCTGGAGCTAGTGGAGCTCTCCCAAACAGACCCTTAAACTACAATTCAAAAGGCCCGGGGAGCAACTGAATCTGGGCTGAATGGACCGTATTGTAAGCAAGAGAAACTAGGGCCCGGCCCATCCACGGCTCGAGAAGAGCAGCGCATTATCGAACAAGTCTTGCCTGCCTATTCCAACTACAGATTCATTAGCCCTGTGTCTGCATTTTGTGTGAGGATAAGCATTAGTAAATAATAGCATGATTAAGAAATGACTGTCAGTACAGTACAGATGTTAGGGCAATTCAATAAGAACGAGACCCAATAATAGAAGTAATGCATCTTACACTATTAACTATACGAGCTGGATAATGGGACGACAGATGTTTTGTTGGTGGCAATTCCTCTTTGAATATGTTAGTGATGGCAGCAGAACATGCATATGTTCCCATTATACTCGTTCTACTACTAACAGACAGCGCCGATTCAAATGGTCTAACGGGTCTTCGGAAGGAAACCCGGTAGCGCAACAAAATGGGTTGATGGATCGAACACATCAGCAGGAGTATGTACTCTAGAAAGTACTGAACCAATTTTCCATGCACATGTTACTTTTCTTTTCAAAAGAAGTACAAACTACTAGTGCGATGACACTCCCGAGGTAGGTAGTTGGCTAGCTTGCTCGTGCGTCTCCCTAGCCTGTGGGCCTGTTTGGATCCACCCAGATTTTAAGAATCTGACTTTTGGAAACTGGGTGGGATCCAAACAGATCAGTTTTTGGAGCAGTTTTTAAAATCTACCTACCCAGATTCTTAAAAACCAAGAAGCTGTTGATACCCACTTTTGCCGCTTTTTTTGCACAAATACCCATTTACCCTCATTAAAGACCACGCATGGTCATTTAATGTCTTGTTCAAGAGCAATAAATGTAAGGGTATAATAGTCTATTAGCACCAATCATAAATGAAACCAGCTTTTAAAAACTAGGGATCCAAACACCCCATCGGTTTTACTTAGAAACCAACTTTTAAAAACTAAAAGTAATAGTGGTTTTTAAGAATCAAACCGATCCAAACAGACTCAGATCGTATGCTCATCTCCTACCGTGTGAAAGGGTGTGCGTGCGTCCACGGAAATTGGTGTGCGTGAGCTCTTTGGTGCCAACAGCCTGCGTGCACTTCTTGCTTTCCAATTCTTTTTGTCAGGCTTCGTCTTAAAAAACACACCGTTTAAAAGTTAGTTACTGTAAACGATACGAATATAAGAGCCTATTTGGGAGAGCTCCACCACCAAAAACGTGGATCTGAAGCAGCAGTTCCACCATGCAGCAGCTCCACCGTGGATCTGGGATCCCACCATGGAGTGTTTGGCTTGTACAAAGACTCCGGATCCACGAAATTGAGGTTTTGGTGGGAATGACCACTTTTGGTGGGATGGGGTGTGTAACCGATGGCATTGGTGGGTAATTACCACCAACTCTGGTGGAGCACCCTTGAGAAGCTCCATGAAATCCATGGATCGGCCTCAGATCCAAGATTTTGGTGGATCCAGATTATGAGTCGAGCGTTTGGGTAAAATTTCATGGAGTGGAGTTTTTGTGGATCTCGGAGCTAGTGGAGCTCTCCCAAACAGCCCTAAGGGTCTGTTTGGCGCAGCTCCACCACCCGCATCCACCAAAACAGATCCACTCCACAATTTTACCCAAACGCTCCACCCACGAAATCTGGATCCACCAAAATACTGGATCTAGCTCCGGATTCATAAAATCCATAGAGCACCTCAAGGGGTGCTCCACGAAAACTTGTTTCGTATCTACTCGTGGAGTTAGGTGGTAATTACCCACCAATGCCATTACACACCCCTCCCAACCGTTTTTTCTATTCGGCCTTCTTTTCTCTCCTCGCGCTCCTCTCCTCGCCTCCTCGCGCCGAGCGACCGAGCGCTCCTCTCCTTGCGCCGCCTCCTCGCGCCGCCTCCTCGCTTAGCCACCTCCGGCGCTCCGGCGAGCCGCCACCTCCGGCGATGGCCGGATCTGGTAGATCCAGCCCCCCTCTACCTCCTCCACCTCCTTCTTCTTCCTCCATGGCGAAATCGGCCCCTAGGGTTGGGCTCTCGCGCGCACTTTGGAACCAGCCGGCGGCGCCGCCCGGCCTCGTTAGCGCGTGCCCCTTCGCGGCGCAGTGGCTGGGCGCGCGCCGCTGTGCCGGCAGACGGCTGGGTGCGCCGCCTGTGCCGCGCAACGGCCGGGCGCGCGCGCGCAGGGCTGGGGGCTCGCCGCCGTGTCGACGCAAAGAAGATAGAAGCGCCGCGCTGTGCCGGGCGCAGGGTGGGGTCCGCCGACGCAGCACTGGGTCCGGCGGTCTCGTGACGCAGCGAGGACACGTGCTCCGTCGACCAACAAGAGGGCAAGGGATGATGAGGTATGAATGTGCAATGTGCTCCGTCGACTCAATTACATACTTACAATTTGTTGCTTGGCAAGCATATATCAAGGAATCTGTAACATACAATTGATTCTCTCAATTCTTTGGTGTAAGATTAACTATGCATAGTAATTAATTGATATTTGTATATACATATTGGTGGTGGGTGTTGTCTGAAATGTGATGAAAGGAGATGGCAATGCCATCTGCCATTGTTCTCATTGAAATGAAGGGAGTGGGTGCAATGTTCAGTTTAGTTTATATGCAATACACTAGGTTAATATGCAATGAGGGAGCACACGGCCGGTTTTTCTATATGCAATATGGTATTGAATGAGTTTCTATGTGCAATGTTCAGTTTAGTTTATATGCAATGTTCAGTTTAGTTTATATGCAATACGGCCGGTTAATATGCAATGAGGGAGCACACTGAGTTTGGGATATTCTGGACTTGTAATTTTCAGAAAATGATGTTAGTACAAATGGACTTGTATCATGATGCAGTATGCAGATAATGGGAGAAATAGGTTTTTTAATCCTTGTATCATGATGTCAGTATGCAGATAATCATTCAATTAAGACAATTCATGTTGGTTCAGTTAATCCTTGTTGGTTGCATTACCTCTATGATGTGATGGGAACAAATCAATTAATCCTTGTTGGTTGCATTACCTCTATGATATATTATTTGAGCTTATTTTTGTTTTTCAAATGGTCGGGAAATCATGGTCAGGGTGATGCTATGGATTGGATTGATGGTCATACCACTCTTGTTTGTAACTTGTTCGCCGAACAAGTTAGAAAAGGGAATCGGCCGAACACTCATTTGAACAATGTAGGCTTCACCGGGGTAGCTAATAGGTTTTTTCAGTCCACCGGAATAATGCTGAGTAAAATGCAACTAAAGAACAAATGGGACAAGTTGAGAAGGGATTTGACTGCATGGCGGAAATTAATGAGGAAGCAAACGGGGACTGGTTTCAATTGGAACACGGGAACGATCAGCATGGACTCCGAGTGGTGGAAGAAGATAACAATGGTGAGTGTTCGATTATAATGCTATGTACATTTGTTGATTTGCAATTTAGAAAAATTTCTTATTTGAACATTCTCACATGTTTTAGGAAATTCTGGTGTTGGCAAGTTTAAGAAGAGGCCTCTCCAAAATGAAGATGACTTGAAGGTGATGTTTGGCAACATCCTTAATGAGGAGCAAGATCATTGGAATCCTATGAGTTCCAACCCCATCATACCCTTGATGATGATACTCCCATTGATGATAGAGAGGTGAGCACCCACCGAGGATCCCATAGGTGACAGCAATTCTCTTGATAATGGGGATGAGGTTGAGGAGGTTACTCCATCACCGACAATGCTAAGAGAAGGGCTCGTGTGATTATTGACAACCCCACCAAGAAACTTAAGACAAGCACAGCACTTGTTATCCAAGAACACATCTCAAAGATATCCGAGATCGCTTCCTCTTTTGTATCTAGTAGGCAAGGTGGGATAACCATTGAGCAAGTCATGGAACATGTTGTTGCATGTGGTCCGGGTATAATAAATGATGAGCATTTTGTGGCAACTGAGTTGTTTGTCAAGAAAGACCAAAGGGAAATGTTCATGACCATCCCCCCTAATCAGAGGCTCAATTGGCTTAGGAGGAAGTACAATGTGATGTATGGAAAGTGAAGGCTGAGTTGTTTGTGTCGTTTGGACGTGTTGTCTTAGTTGTTATGCTCATTTGGACGTGTTGTGTTATTTTTTATGCTCATTTGGACATGTTGTCGTTATTTTTATGCTCATTTGGACATGATGTCGCTATTTTTATTAGAGTTATTACATATTATGTTATTTATTCCTTCTTGTCATTTACATATTATGTCATTTCTTGCAGATGTCTAGCAATGATTCTAGTGATGAGAGCGATGATTTTTTCAAAATTGTCTTAGGTGGTGTTATGCTTGCCCAAATATATTGTGACATGTACCTAGATAAAAACCCACTAAGGACGTCAACCACTAGTGGCATGGGGTTTTTGCTAGAGACATGGCGCACTCCAGGGGAATGCCATAGTCAACTTCGTATGAGCAATGAAATATTCTTTGACCTCCATGGTTTATTGGTGGAGAGGTACGGTCTACAACCATCCTTGCATATGTCTACCTATGAGAGCCTAGGCATGTTTTTATTTACATGTGCCGGAAATGAGTCGTGCCGAAAAGTTCAAAGTCGATTCAAGCATTCAGGTGAAACCATTACTTGGAAATTTGACGAGGTCATGAACTCTTTGATGGCCATGGCAAAGGATTTCATTACACCTAAGGATCCCAATTTTCGTACGGTTCATAGGAGGATAAGAGATGATAGACGAGCGTATCCACATTTTAAATATTGCATTGGTGCTCTAGATGGTACACATATTCGTGTTTCTCTTCCACCCGATGAACAAGTGAGGTATATTGGAAAAACGGGGATAGCCACTCAAAATGTCTTAGCAATTTGTGATTTCGATATGCGGTTCACATATGTGGCCACGGGTCAACCGGGAGCTATGCATGACACAAGTGTGCTATACAATGCAATCAATGTGGACGAAAAATTCTTCCCACATCCTCCACAAGGTAATATGAATGAATAATTAGTCATTTAGTCTCTTTTGTCATGATAGCAAATATTCACTTATATTGTTTTCACCATGTGTAGGCAAATACTATGTTGTCGATGCCGGATATCCTAATCGGCCCGACTATCTAGCTCCTTACAAGGGTGAAAGGTATCATATGCCGGAGTGGCATCGAGGTATGGAACCCAAAACACCTAAGGAAAAATTCAATCGCATTCACTCTTCTATTCGAAATGTTATTGAGAGGTCTTTTGGAATTTTGAAAATGAAGTGGCAAATTCTATACAAGATACCCAGCTACCCGATGTGGAAGCAAAAAATGGTTGTTGTTGCTTGTATGGTCCTTCACAATTTTATTCGTGAGCATGATAGTGAAGATTCGGACTTTGCTCGTTTCGATCGTGATCCTCATTTTGTCCCAACAATACCGGAAAGGTATAACCGATATGCAGTTACATCGGATGGTTCTACTTCGGAAGCCAATGCCGCCACTATGGATGTATTTCGTGATGATTTGGCCACGGCTATTGCTCTTGCTTGGAACTAGCATGTAATGGAAGACTAGTCTACTCTTTAGTTATTTTTATGTATGGACAATCACAATAGTGTTGAGACGTTGTCATGGACATGGGTTAATTAATTATCTATCTTGTCCGTCAATGTTGAATGCTCATGAATATTTGTGTCGAGATATTGCATTTGCGTTCACACAAAAAATACGCCATTTTTTGTGAAGAAATATGAACAAAACATGTGTGCTATATGAAAAAAGATATATATCATACAACCTCAAGGGCAAAACAGGCCATTCCCACCAAAAACTCAGTTTCGTGGATCTGGAGCTGCTGTGGAAGCCAAACAGTTTGTCCAGCTCCATGGTGGGATCCCAGATTCACGGTGGAGCTGCTCCACGGTGGATCTGGAGCTGGTGGAGCTCTGCCAAACAGACCCTAAGTCTCCTCAGAGGGATTGCCCCCGGTAAGATTCACATCAGTGTTTATGCCAAAAAGCCCTCTGTCTTTGGAAATCACATATAAGTCCTTGGTTTTTGCAAAAAAAACCTGCCACATCATTATTTGAGAGAAAACGCTCTACTTTTTCGAAATTATGTAGTAGTTCTCAGTTTTTCCATAGAGGTCCACCTTTTGATGAAGGTAGCCGGTCGACCTCGAGAGCTCCGACTACACACATGCAGAAGGAACCGATGCTGCCCCCAGGCCGTCAACATGTTGGACCGGGATGACCTGCTGGACCGGGATGACCTGTTGGACCGGGATGACCGGGCTTGATGGCCAGGTGGCGCCGGCCCACGGCTTGCTGGCCGGGCGGGTTATGCCGGTGTGCGTGGCGAGCGCCCAGAGCACGGTGATGAACTCGCCGCCCTTCGCCAGCGCCTCCTCGTGGGCCTTCACGTGCACGTCGCCGCTGGACGGCGCCACGTACACGACGAGCTCCGTCCATACATCGGCCAGTAGCTTCCACACTTGCGCCTCGTCCGCCTCCGCCTTGGAGATGAGAATCTTGCCGGCCTTGGCTCCCTTCCACACCGGCGCCTCCATGCTCTGCTCCGCGACCTGCAACATCTTGTCGCACCAGCCGGTAGCCACCGGCGAGAAGTAGACCCAACACCCGAGCACCTTCTTCATATCCCGCTTCATGGCGTCGTACGCGCGCTGCGTCCCGTCCAGGTTGTCGGGGAGCAGCTCCGGGCAGAAGGCCACCAAGTAAGCGCAGTACTTGGACAGCGTCGTCGCCACCCTGCGGTCAGATCGGAAGGTCGTCGTTGCGCCCTTCTGCCTCGGGAACCTCACCTCCAAGAGGCAGGTGGCGATGTGCCAGGTGAGGATCACCTCGGCGACGCTGTCGTTCTGGCACGCCCACGAGAGCTGGGAGTGGTACTCGGGGTGCTTCGCCGCCAGCGCAGACCAGCCGTTGCTGAGCGGGGCATCGCATTCGACGTGCGTCAGCAGGTACTGCATGATAGACTTCTTCACTTCCATGGGCACCGCCTTGGCCGACATAGCCAGGGGATGCCGGCATGTGAGAAACCCCCCAAGCACGGACAACTGGCTGAAGCAGAGCTTGGGCTTGCTCATCGAGTTTCGAACCCATAGGATCCCGCGGATGGCCCCCGTGAAAGTGGGGCTGTCACGCCAATGGGGCTTGGCGGTGTAGTCGCGGAGCAGCGACACCATGAACCAGTTGGAGAGGATGAAGACGATCAACTCCCAGACCTCCTCGTAGACGACAGCCAGTACCAGCAGCATGGTGATGGCCAGGTCGATGGTGGAGAAGAGTGCCGGGGATACTGCAAAATTGTGTGGAGGATGCATCCGGTCATCTTCATTATGCCAGTCGATATGGCTAAGTTGTCATTCCTGATGCTACGGAATGCGTAGAATAGATCCCCATTGCTGCAGAGGATGATGGTCAGGAGGAAGGCGGCCGAGATTACGATGGGAAACAAGATGTAGTTGGCCACAAGGAAGAAGGGGTTGGAGAGCACGACAGGGAGAACAGAGTGGTAGTACTCGCAGAGGAAATGGAGCTCATCGTTTAGCGCTTGGAAGAGTGCAACAGCGATGGCTTCCCTGTCCGTGCCATCTCTGCACAGGCCTCTGAAGATGAGGTCCCGGCAGTTGTGGGCTTCCCCGTCGGTGATGGGGAAGTTCTCGAACCTCCGACGCATCAGCTTGAAGAGCGCGAAGGAGAGGCAGAGTCTCTTGAGCCTATGATCTCTCCGGAGGAGATGATCTCTCTCCGCTAGCGTCCAGATTTCGCCGACAGTGGTAGTCTTGTTCGGCTGATGAAGATGGTTGTCCTCCGGGTCGGCCTCCATCTCCAACTCTTCTTCTCCCATCACGGCGTACTTGCAGCTCTTCAACAGCTCCGATCCATCAACCCGGACATTCCCCTGCTGCTCTTGTAGTTGTAGTATGTGGTCCATGTATGAGTGGAGACGCTGGGCGTTCTTGCCGTAGGCGGGGGAACGCTTGAGCAGCTCGTTTATGGCGACCCTCTGCACCAACTTGGCAGCGGCGAGGACCCATAAGAAGCCGTAGATGGTCTTCTTGCCGGCGCTCTTTAGGTTGAAGAAGACGAGGTAGCCCAGCCAACCGATGCGGGTAGCACGGTCGATGGAGCTTGAGTAGCCCTGCATGCCGGCGGTGACCAGAATCGCCTCCACCTTCTTGCGGAGGAGCTCCACGAGAAGCATCCACGCGAGGATCGTCCGCGCCCGCAGCGAGAGCTCCGCCATCTGGTTGGAACCCGGAGAGCTATTCTTGGCCTCGGAGAAGAGGTAGGACATGACGGGGAGGAAGAGGGATAGCGAGCTGGTGAGGAAGAGGCGGGCGGTGGGGTGGAGGATGGCGCTGACGTCGGAGACGCGGCTGAAGAGGTTGAGGATGAAGAAAAGGGCAGCGAGGAGGAACATGACGGCGGAGGTGGCCACCATGGAGGCCTCATTGCTCTTGTCGGCGTAGGAGGAGGTCAGGTTTTGGACGTAGCTGCCTAAGATTAGTGTGCAGTTTGTGCTACTACTGGTATAATTGTACATCTTTATAGCTTAGCTAGGCCGGCCGGTAACGCACTGCATGCTAGATAGCACGTATATATAGTACACGCATATATGCTATTGCAAGTCACTTGTAGTGTAAGCTCAAAAAGAACAAGCATGCATGACAGAGCTAATCCTTGCTTAGATGCAAAGAAACATATCACTGATCGATGCCGTGCATGTTTGTTTGGAATATTATTCTTCTTTTCCTTTCCTTTTGAAACGTATATGTACTACATGCTACTGAACTTGTTTCTCTCTAGGTCTTAGATCAAGAAGTTATATATCTTAACATTTGTTTTAGCCTCTGCTGTCATAGCAGCAATGAGGACCACGTCATTGCCAAGCGAGACAAAGGGATTTCTCACTTTGTTCCAAACGGTTTGACCTTGAGCTTAGATGTACATCGTTATTCTTATCTTTCAATAGGGATAATCGACCCCATCAAAGACGAAAGCTTTGTCATAATACCTCTCTGACACTATTGCTCAAAAGACCAGTTAAGATCTGAAGAAGAGCTAATCGAGCTCTGATACCAATTGTAGAATCAGGTATGGCGAGTCAGAGAGGGGTGAATGACTCCTTCAAAGCTTCCCACTAGTATTAGTAACACAATGCAATGAAAAACATAAATCCATAAGCTTCACCAAAATCAAGAGCCAAAGATCAGTAACTCACTCGATACTTTCAGTCTCACCAGTCTGACCACCAGCTAGAGCGTGGCCAGACCGGATCACAGGGGCGGTTAGACTGCTCCAGAAAAAAAGGCAAAAACAACACTGCCTACGAATAAGAACATGGCTAACTCTTAAACTACTAATCTAAACAAGATGAAACTTGGTGCAAAACACTACGTAGAATGTCATAAACATATTCCAATCACTGATCGTGAATAACATAGCCAAAGCTTCGACATTTATCCAAAATAAGAAAAATTGCACTAAAACCAAGAAATGAGGAAAACTTCGATCTGCACTTACGCGTGTGTCCTTCATAATCTAGATGACCTTGAATGTGCTTTCACATATCATAGCAAACTAGATCACACCATAAAATAGATCGATTGAGTACAAACGAGATGCTCGCTTCTCACCACCGCACCTCCACATGTAAACTTCGCAGATGTGTCCCATCTACACGTGTCAGCATATCAGGTGAGTCTGCAGGAATTGCTCCGCGAGGGCGCTCGTAAATTAGCAAAAGCGATTTGCTTTTCACTCACTCGCACGCGCTACTGCAGTGCAGTCACATTATATACGTACTACTCAGTGGCGGACCGACCAGTGGATCAGGGGACTGGCACCCACCCTACCTCTAGCTAGAGCCTAGGTACCCCCTATCTCCGGCTGGGACACCACGTCGCCAGCAGCCACCGCCCGCCGCCATGCTCAGAGGCTGGGAGGGGAGCTAGGGAGGCCTGGTCGGCGGTCGCCGGTCGGCCGGAGGGTGGAGAGCGGAGAGAGAGGGCGAGACTACGAGTCGCGAGAGGCCGAGGGCCGGCACAACTGGATCTGGCGAGTGGCGAGCGTTCTGCCGACTGCCGATTGCATCGCGTCGACTAAAACTTTGCCGACTGTCATGTGGCTCACAAAGACAGTGACAGGCTGACAGTTGGTTAGCTGTGATTTTGTATTAATAGGTATGAAATACAAATCTACTTTTTAAATTTGTGTAATTGTGATTAATTTGGTATTTTAGTTTCATTTATTATTATTTATTAATTTATAGAGTTGCAAGAAATGGAGAAACGGACATTGCATAAATATTTTTCATCCAATACAAGTAGTACTCGTCATACTAATGAGAGTCAAGTAAAGAAGGCTCGAGTGGATTTTAGTCCCGATGAAATTATCGCTGATCCAGTAAATCGTATATCTATTAATGAGTGTGGCAATGAAATTAGAGATCAAGTGAGGATGACGTATTTGTTGAGAGGTCTAACCCAACCAAAAGGCCATGATTTTCCTCACAAAATACAGAATGATTGTTTAAGGGCATTTCAATAATCTTGGTACAATAAATATGATTGGATAGAATATAGTGTGGAAAAGGATGCGGCCTTTTGTTTCTATTGTTTTCTTTCCAAGAAGCCTAGAAGGCTTGAAAATTTTGGTAGTGATGTATTTACAACAACAGGGTATTTTAATTGGAAGAAAGCTTTAGAAACAATTGATAAACATGTTGGTGGACCTAGTAGTTATCACAACCTTGCAAGGAGGGTTGTGAGGATTTTAAAAATCAAAGGGCAAGTGTGACACGAAGACTTTCTGATCATGGGCGAGAGTCAGAAATTGCATATAAAATTCGTTTGACTGCTTCTTTAGATTGTGCAAGATTTCTCGTAATGCAAGGTGAAGCTTTCCAAAGACACAATGAATCTTCAACTTCCATCAATGAGGGAAATTTTAGAGAATTGGTTGAATAGTACAAAGATAAGAATGATGAAGTGAAAAAAGCGTTTGATCAAGCTCCCTTAAATTGTAAGATGATTTCTCCAAAAATTCAAAAGGATCTTGCGAAAGCTTGTGTGCAAGAGGTCACGAAGTTGATTATATATGGAGGAGATTGGAGATAGAAATTTCTTCGTGCTAATTTATGAGTCACGAGATATATCAATAATGGAGCAAATGGTTGTGATTTTGAGATAGTTTATTTTATGTTTTTACATTGTGCTATTTATTTGTGTAATCATGTGGTTGTGTTTTAACTTAGCATAATCTATGGCAATTGGCATACAGGTTTGTGAATGATCAAGGGAAGGTTTTTGAAAGATTTCTTAGTATTAAGCATGTATCAAATTGTACATCTGCTGCATTGAAGGAAGTTTTATTTGCTTTGCTTGGAGAGCACCAATTACCAATTTCTAGGCTACGAGGGCAGGGTTATGATGGAGTTTCAAATATGATAGGAGAATTTAATGGCTTATAAAGGCAGATCCGAGATGAGAATCCATATACTTCTATGTCCATTGCTTTGTCCATCAATTGCAGTTAATGGTTGTGATTGTTGCAAGTTGTAGTAGAGCTATTGCTGATTTCTTCAACTATATTCCCTTAATAGTGACCACTGTGAATGCATCTTGTAAAAGAATAGATGCATTGCTTGCAAAGCATCAAAGCAGTGATTGGTTGGGCTTAAGCTTTTGGTTTCCAGCTTATTTTTCACTATTCATAAATTTCGTCTTTTTCAAAACTTTTGGCTTTTTGTTGAGCTTTTTTGCCAGTTCTTTTTTCCGTATTTGTTTGTATTATACGTAATGTGCTAACATATTTTTTATATTTTTAATTTTTTTTAAATTTAATTATGCTAAATAAGCTTCTGTCAGCTACAGTGTTTTTTCAGCCAACTACAGTGTTTTCAGTCATAAGCCATGAGCTTTTAAGCCCAACTGATCACCACCCAAGATTTCTTGTTAGAGAAGCTAGAGAATGATAAGGCTATCACTAGCACAGGGTTGCACCAAGAAATGAGCCTAGCTAGACCTTCTGATACTAGATGGAGCTCTCATCTAAAAACCATACTGCGTATTTACCAAATGTGAGAGGCAGTATTGAAGGTACTAGAGATTGTGAGTAAAGATGCATGTCAACCATCAAGTCATGGTGAAGTATTTGGATTGATACAAAAAAAATGGAAAGCTTTGAATTTGTTTTTATTTTGCATTTATTAATAGACTTGCTAAGCATTACAAGTGAGTTATCACTCGTTTTGCAAAGGAAGGATCAAGATATTATTGAAGCTATGGATTTGCTTGTAAATGTGAAAATGCGTTTGCAGGACATGAGAGACAATGGATAGGAGCCATTATTCCAGTGAGTAAAAAGTTTTTGTGAATCAAATGAGATTCATGTGCCAAATATGGAAGAACTCATTCTAGTTAGAGGTATGTCTGCACGTAGGAAGTATACAGTGACTTACCATTACTATTACCATGTTGAGTTTTTCATTACTGGTATTGATGTCATTATATCAGAGATGAACCATCGGTTCAATGAAGTTTCTTCAGAGTTACTGGTATGCATGTCTTGTCTTAATACAAGAGACTCTTTCTCCAAGTTTGATGTAGATAAACTTGTTCGACTTGCTGAGATTTATGCTGATGACTTCAACATAGCCGACCGTTTGTTGTTAAGAAATCAGCTTCAAATATTTGTTTTCAATGTCAAGAGAAGTGTAGAATTCCATGGATGTGGTGATATTGCAAAGCTAGCTCAAAAGATGGTTGAAACAGGAAAAAATAGAATATTCCCGTTGGTCTATCGCCTCATTGAGCTAACATTGAGTCTTTTTGGCAATGAATATTATCAAGACAGATTTGCATAATAGAGTAGCGGATGAGTGGTTAAGTGACTTGATAATATGCTACACTAAGCGAGAGATTTTTAGAAACCTTGATGACGATAGAATTAGAAAACGCTTTTCAAACATGAAATCTCACGGCTAGCTTTGATGATGATAGCACAATTAGCATAGGATACTTACCTTACCTATTTGGCTAGCACAATTAGCATAGGATACTTACCTTACTTATTTGGCTAGCTTTGCCGGCCGCGTGGTGCTTTCGTGGCCAACAAGTTAATTATTTGGCTAGCAAAGCCTTTGGCTCCGGATTTTGCCGATACAACCGCCGGACCGGTCCGAGTTTTGTAATCATGCATCCAATACAAGTTGCCCCTTCTTTTTTTTTTCTATATTGCATGTGTACTTAGGCACAAGGGCCCGCGGCCGGCCGGTGCCCTTAAAAACCAAGGACACTAATTGAGGCTGCTGCGTGCCGTGCAGTCACATTGTATACGTACTACTACTTGTAGAGCACAATTAGCATACGATACTTACCTTAATTATTAAGCTCTTTTAGGGCACCCACCAATCGCTATGGACCATCTATTGTTTTCCAAACCAATAAATTAGATTAGCAAAGATTCATCATTCATCTATACTTATCACGTAGCATGAAGAAATATTGTTACGACAGGGGTGAAACTGTAACTACGCGCGACTGTTTTTTCGAGCCAGTTACATCAATGGTTCCTTGAGTGGAATGCAGTTTCCCGGTTCTCCTCCCTATTTCAATTCTCCGTTCTCTTACACATGTCAACAGTTTATTCATTTTACTTTACTTTTTATGAGGTTTACAACTGCATCTATCTTTTTCAGACTGCTGTCATGTTTAAGATAACATAGAAAAGAGGATAGAGAAACTTGATTCCTATGAGTGTGCTTGGCCTAGCAAAGCCTCTGGATCCGGATTTTTCTGGTACGATCGCCGGACCGGTCCGGGTTTCATAATTGTGCTCCCAGTACGCAGTGGCGGATCCAGGAAAAAATTTTGAAGGGGCTGAAGTACCTTCAGCTCGACCTCAGCCCCTTCTACATTATACATCTATGGTTAAAAATTTAGGGGGGCTCCAAGGGTCCGGTAACAGTAGGGGGTTCGAGCCCCCCGCTCTACCGCTGGATCCGCCGCTGCCAGTACGTTGTCCCTTATTCTTTTTATGTTGCATATGTACTTCGGGCTCAGGGCCACCGGCCAGCAGGTGCCCTTGGGAATTTGCCCTCCACTCGCGCAGCGCAAAACCGAAGACACTAGGGCTGATGAGTGCAGCGCAGTCACATTGTATATGTACTACTTGTATAGCACAATTAGCCTATGATACTTAATTATTTGGCTAGCTCTGACAGCCACGTGGTGCTTTGGTAGCCAACAAGTTTTTAAAAGCCTATAAACGCTTTAGGTGTATGTCAGTTGAGCTAAAATAAATTGATTTATGATAAAAATTATACTGTAGTTGATAGTGACTTATTTGATATAACTAAATTAAAAAAATAAAAATAAAAGATTAGCCTATCACAAACAACGCAAACGAATACAGGAAAAAGAATCGATAAAAAAGCTAAAAAAAGACAAAATTTAGTAATAATAAAAAAATAAGTCAGAAATAAAAAGTTTAAGTTGAAATAAGCGGAGCCTAAGATCATCGATGCAAAGAGAACCATACTGCTGATATGATGTATAGCACGATCGATCGTTTGATCACAACTCCTTATTTGGTCCTTTTTCTACCCTTTTCTTTAACAAAGGAGGCCATGGAAAACCGGTTGGGTCGGCCGAGTTTTTTCGGACTAATTACATCTCTAGTTCTACGAGTGTGCTCGGCCTAGCGAAGCCTCTGGGTACTGGAAATTTTCAGGTACAACCGTCGGACAGGTCTGGGCTTTATAATTATGCTCCAAATACGTTGCCCCTTTTTTTTATGGGTCTGTCTATATATAGGATTTGACTGCTTTTCATTATCAAAACAGTCAAAAACCTAGATCACACGATTCATTTTGGACATACAAAATTGTCCACTACAAAAAAGGTTATATAAAACTGCTTAACGGGCCCGCAATCTTATTGGATCAGCATCCAAAATGGGCTTTTTGCCCCCGTTTTGTTTTCAGACTCCAAAATGGGTTCCAAAATGGGCTCATTTTTTGTAACCATTTATTCGTTGCTATTCTCAGACTCCAAAATGGGCTGTTTGCCCCCGATTTATTCTGAAGTTGATAAAAAAAGATCTTTGTACAAAGGCCCACGATCACACATCATCCATTTGTTCTCACTGAAAAAGACTTTGTACAGAGAAACACGGCAACAAATCTGTGTACAACAAATCGTTTACAACAATGTACAAAACAGTGCATAGCCCACGATTACAAAATTAGTACAACACCATCAACTTGACACCCAAGGAAAATAGATACAAGAAATCGTTTACAACAATGTACAAAACAGTACATAGCCCACGATTACAAAATTAGTACAACATCATCAACTTGACACCCAAGGAAAATAGATACAACAAATCGTTTACAAAATTAGTAAACTAACATTCCAATAACTATCAAACTAATAGATACAATGCCATTTGCACCATTGCAAAAAAAAAGTGCTTTCCTTGTAAGTAATTTGCATTTTTTAATTACATGTGAGTGGCCGTATATACAGTGTGTGTATACTATATCACAAATGAATATGCTCATCTTCGTAAAATTAAAACAGTCAAAACAGTTTCGAACAGCCATATAACCGTAGTAAACTAACATTCCAATAACAAACAAAACATCTTACCATAACTATCAAACTAATAGATACAATCTGCCATTCGCACCATTTGTTGGGATCACAGGGCATTCGTAAAATTAAAACAGTCAAAACAGTTTCGAACAGCCATATAACCGTTGTAAGCAGACAAAACATATTGCAAACTTTACCAACTTAACATATATGATTAGATCCAGCATATGTTCAACAAAAAAAATGTATTGTGTTATTGCTCTCAGATGTAGGGTTGCTCAAGATTTCATTCTTGGCCGTCCCTGCTACTTTTGGTCTATACTCTTCATAAATTGAATAAGACAAAGTTAGATCCAAATTTTGAGCTCTAAAACAACAAATTTGCCAATCTCAACTATTGACTGTCAAATAAAAATATACTCTCGGCTAGCAGAGGAATCAGTGCCAATTGATCGCATAGACAACAATTAAATGAGCCAAAAAATACTTGACAAGCTCCCAGAATTTGGGATTATAATTTTAGCAAGTTATGCAACAAGCCGAACTGACTAATCAAGGTGCAGACAACACAAAACTAGTAATCACAGCATATACATACTCTCAAAGATATCTAACTGTAGGACAGAGACAAAAAATGACAGCAATGGCAAAAGATCTAGAGCTCACAAATTTGAACATTCAATTTCAGTATTAGACCACAATTATCCTCATCGAGCATATGACAGGCCCACTAACATCTCTTTGTACCGCAGATCACAGAAAGAAAAAAAAAGATGACACTCACTGTGCAGTGATATTCGAAATCACTTGAAGTAATTGAAAAAATAGGCAAGGCACGCGATTGCACTGTCCCAGAGAACCAATGACTTGTCAGTTATTTGGTTGTAATTGGTTTTAATTACATGTGAGTGGTCATATGTAAGTGGCAATATATATAGTTCGTGTAGTAGAACAAAAATGAATATGCTTGAATTCTATATAGAAGCTAGGGTACTATCCAAAAAAAAGCAATTCAAACCAAGTAAACAAACAAAACATCTTGCGAAATTTAACAAAACAAAACATCTAATACTGCATAACAAAACCAGTTCACCAAGTAAACTAACAAAACATCTTGCGAAATTTAACTTGACAAAACATCTAATACTGAAAAACAAACACAGTACATAAGTCCAAAAAAAACAATTCAAACCAAGTAAACAAACAAAACATCTTGCGAAATTTAACAAAACAAAACATCTAATACTGCATAACGAAACCAGTTCACCAAGTAAACTAACAAAACATCTTGCGAAATTTAACATGACAAAACATCTAATACTGAAAAACAAACACAGTAAATAAGTCCAAAAAAAACATTTCAAACCAAGTAAACAAACAAATTTGCCAATCTCAACTATTGACTGTCAACAAAAATATACTCTCGGCTAGCAGAGGAATCAGTGCCAATTGATCGCATAGACAACAATTAAATGAGCCAAAAAATACTTGACAAGCTCCCATAATTTGGGATTATAATTTTAGCAAGTTATGCGACAAGCCGAACTGATTAATCAAGGTGCAGACAACACAAAACTAGTAATCATCGAGCATATGACAACACAAAACTAGTAATCATCGAGCTCAAAAATTTGAGCATTCAATTTCAGTATTAGACCACAATTATCCTCATCGAGCATATGACAGGCCCACTAACATCTCTTTGTACCGCATAAGATCTCTGCAGTGGGATCTCTAGGTTAAAAAGACAGTAAAGTAAAAGAACATACAGATATATAAAAAGCCAACAAACTCAACCAAAAAAATAAAAAGATTACAAACAGCAGCAAACAAAGAAACATCATTATCAAAAAAAACATTACAACAGCAATAGCAAAAAAAATCATCAGTGCAAGTTTGAACAAAAACCGCATAATCAACTGATAGAGATGGATCCATCCTCGGCATGCGCATTCTCTAGACTTCGTTCAGAACAGATGAATAACACAGTTAAACCTATCAATCTTGAATTCATCTTGAGGGAAGAATTTATATACCAAAAAACAACAGTCCTGGAAACTAACCAAACACCACATATGATTCTTCGAAGTTTAAAGTTCTAATATAACAAAGTAAACTGCTCTATTCTTCTTCCATACAGTCCTATAAGCTAATTAAACAACGACCTGACTCTTAACCTTTATAATGAAACGAACTTAAAAACATTTATAATCTTCTTTTCATACAGTCCTACAAAAAGCTACCCAAAGACCACCTATGCCTGCCAAAAAAAACCTATTCAAAACCCCTTCAAATAACTTAACAAGGTAAAAAACAATCAATATGACCCAAAGAGATATGAAAATGGGCCAGCTGCACTACAACACGGTAACTGCCGATATCATCTCCATTATTTTAGTTCCATAAAACACATCAAACACTAGAGAATACATACTGACAAACAGCAGCAACAAAAAAAGCATCATTATCAGAAAAAAAACAAATACAACAGCATCATCAATATCATCAGTACAAAAAAAACACACATCAAACATCAGTATAAAAAGGATCCTAAAAAAACCCTCCCCCTCTCTTCCCCTTCTTCCTCCCCCTATACTTCATCTATACTACGGATGGACATACCAACATATGATATAGAGATAAAAAAAAGGCGCATGAAACAAACAGTAAACGTACAAGTACATTCAGAAATATACGTAGAGAGAGGGGAGAGAGACATACCTCAACATATAAAAACACCGCACGATGAGGTCTCCAATCCAACTTGACGATAACCTCGTCCACCAGAGAACAACACGGAGAAGATCTCTGGGATGGGATCTCTCAGTTAAAAAGACAGTACGTTAAAAAAGAACATACATAGATGTAAAAAAAGAGCGAGAGAGGCAGAGCTCACCGGAGAATATACCACGCGCGACGATGTACAACTCACCGGAGAAACGCAGCGACGATATCTCCGTACAAAACTAAGAAGACGACGAGAACTCCGCTCCGGCGACAAGATAACCACTCAAAACTCAAGTATCCTCTCTCCCTCGAGTGCTCCGAACCTCTGCTCACACTCCAGTACGACGAATCTAAGCTCCGGCGATGAGATCTACGCCCAAAAACTACACTCCCCTCGGGTGCTCCGCACCTCGCCGCTCTGCCTCGGGTGCTCCGCACCTAGACTCTCTCCGGCCGAGTGCTGCGCACCTCGGCTCTCTCCAGCAAAGTGGATTAGGACAAAGTCGAAACGAGGAAAAACTATTCAAATATCACCGTTCCGGACAGAAGCTTCACGATGAAGCGTCTGGAAACAAACGGATGCGAATTTCGCTACCCGGAAGCACTCCCTGAGACACGAATCTCAAAACAGAAACGGACGGCTCCAAAACCGACTGCTTTTGGGTATAAAAAACAACCGACTGCCGTTTAGCACTTCCGTTTTTTTATATTGCATTATGTACTTCGGGCTCGGGCCCTTTGAATTTGCTTTTCGCTCTAAGGTGGTGCCAGCGCTGGTGCCCAGTTAGACTAAATTTCCATGGTTTATAGCTGAATTTTGACTATAGCTGATGGTGATTTATTTAGCATAATTAAATTTAAAAATAGAAAAAAAACAGGTTAGCCCATCACGTATAATACAAATGAATACGGAAGAAAAAGAACCAGCAAAAAAGCTCAAAATAAGCTAAAAAGTTAGAAAAAGACGAAATTTAGGAATACTAAAAAATAAACTGGGAGTCCGAAGCCAAAGCCCAAATGGGCAGGAGATTAAAAATCAAAGACACTAATTGAGGCTGCTGCGTGCCGTGCAGTCACATTGTATACGTACTACTACTTGTATAGCACGCTTAGCATATGATACTTTCCTTAATCATTTGGCTAGCTCTGCCGACCGCATGATGATCGATTTGGTAGCTAACAAGTTTTTAAAGGCCTGTAAGTGCTTTAGATCATCGATGCAAAGAGAACCATACTGCTGACATGATGTATATTATGGCACGATCGCTGCTTGATCATAACTTTGGTCTTTTGTACGCTTTTCTTTAACAAAGGAGGCCATGCAGGTCCCAATTAAGACCGTCTTCGATAATGTTCTTTTAATTGTACCTCAATTAGGAGCCACCTAAACACGTGTAAGCTTCCCAGACGTGTCCCACGTACACGTGTCAGCATATCAGGTGAGTCAGCAGGAATTGCTTCGTGAGGGCGCCCGTAAATCAGCAAAAGCGATTTGCTTTTCTCTCGCTCGCACATAGGATTAAGGGCATGTTTGGGACTGCTCTGCTCCAGTTTTTTCAACTCTGCTCCAAATTTGTCTAGCCAAATGGGTCCAACTCTAAGAACTCTGCTCCAAGAAAAAGGTGGAGTTGAAGGCCTACTCCACATTTTTTCTGGAGCTCCTCAAGGGGTACTCCACAAACTGAAGTTTTGTATCTCCTCATGGAGTTGGGAGAAAATTACCCACCACTGCTGTTGTGGTTACAGACCAAACAGAGAGAGAGTGTGGTAGTGGAGAGTTGAGTAAGTGAATGGCTTCGGGCCACTCCCCATGGCCTATGTTCTACATATATACATCCACCTGGGGAGCGCTTTTGCAGTTACACCATTACACATGAGTACTTCCCTCAGGGGTACTTTTGTCACTATACATATCCCATTCTGAGCCTTACATTCTCTTAACAGGTCTGCTGGGCTTAGGTGGGGGCCACCCCTACAACAACTGTCATTACACAATTCCTCTCCTCCATACCGATTCGATTTCTTTTCCTTCTCCTCCCCACCCACCCGAGCGACTCCTCTCCTCCCCACCCAGACCCGCGCCGCCCTCTCCTCCCCACCCACCCGCGCCGCTCCCCCAGACCCGCGCCGCCCTCTCCTCCACCCCCCCAAATGGATCCATCAAATGGGTCTACTATGGAACCCAATGCTCCTACTATGGATGCATTCCGTGATGAGTTGGTAACCGCTATTTCTCTAGCTTGGAGCTAGAATTATGTATCGGAACACTTGCATTCGTAGTTATTTTGGTTTAAACTACTTTCTAGTTATATATGGACAATTATTTGTATTCGAATGATGGACTTTGTTAATTATCTACCATGCACGTTGCAATTTATGGGACAAAAGGATGGAATTATTTGACCAAAATATTTGTTTTTTGGTTTTCTCGAATAAATTAATTGCGATTATAATATTTTACATCATATTTCAATTGGCAACAAAAAAAATTCAGTTACATATGCTCCGCAGACATCAAAATATACACCAAACATCATTCAGGGGCACATTGAACCTTTCTCAGGGAAACCTCACATTCCTGGAGCTGGAGCTAGCTGCATGCCAAACAGGACCACTTGCTCCAGGAACTCTACAGTGGAGCTGCTCCATGGTGGAGTTGGTGGAGCAGAGCTGGAAAAACTGGAGCAGAGCAGTCCCAAACGGGCCCTAAGTAGTGCAGTCACATTGTATACCACAATTAGAACAGAGAGTGTTTAGGTATCACCTGGATGTTTTTTTAATTATTATTTAAATTTATGATCTTTATATTAGAGATCAAGGGACCTCTTGTTATTAAAGTGGTGAGATTTTTTTAAAGGGAAGGGGGTAGAATTCATGATCCTAGCTTGGATCTCTAATCCAATAATACTAAATCTGGATTAAAAAATATTATAAATATGGGTTAAAAATATTGCAAACATGACAAAAAAAAAATATGACGATCGAGTGTTCGAAAACGGACGTCGGCATTTCCCTTTTTCCTTTTCTTTCCTAGTATTATTTTTTTGGCACGGGAACACTACGGACACATGCATGCTGCCGTGAAGCAAATCAACCAAGGGGGCAACTAAGAGAATAAATCACACAAGTTGAATTTAATAAAGAGTACAACACTGGTAGACATCAGGCATGAAGCTAGCTCGTCGGCGCTGGCGCTGGCGCTGGCCCCAGCGCCGGAAACTGGCGTAGTTGGGGGATATCTCGATTAGGCATCTTGTAGCATCGTACATCGCTGGTGCTGTCCAGATCGCTGTAGCCGGAGCCTATGATGATGGGCCAGCAATAGAAAGTATAGCTTGAATGTCTCTTTTTGTTATCGGGCGAAGCATCCATGTTCACCATCACCGCGACCTTGAAGATCATCACACTGCTGTACCGTTCCGATAAGTAGCGCCGCTGATCCGCGTCCTCGATCGGTACCGTTTTCGGCTGTACGTGCGTCGACTCCTTTGGCAAGTGGAAGGAATCATCAACGTGAAATCGGACGATGGTCTCCATGCCCGGTGTAGAGGACGACGACTCCAACATGACGTCGAGCAGGCCGCCGGTGATGTTGCTGCAAGTGACGTCGCCGCGGCCGCTGGGGTTGCTGGCGGTGAAGACGACACGAAGAGTAGTATTGCTCTGGTTGTTGGCAGTATTATTGGTGGTTGACAATAACCTGCGGCGGCCGTGGTCGTCGTCGTCCTCCGCCGCCTCTAGCCCTCGCGCGGCGATGTAGCCGTGGTTGATGGAGAGGTGGATGTCCTCGGGGCGGCGCACCACTGTGATCACCATGACGATCACCGAGAAGGCGACCACGCCCACCACGGCGGCCAACGCGCAGCGCACCACGGCAAGGCATGTCACCCCTGTGTTCTCGCCGCCGTTGCCTTCCATGCTTACTTAATTTGCCACGGTGTTAATATGTATTTATGCACGCGCGCTACCCCTGATGATCAGTGGCGGAGGGGGCGCCTTTGACCCTGACAGGTGGGATTACTCATCCAAAGTTTAATTTACCTTACTACAGTACATGAGATATATAAAAGTGGAGCAAACAATATTGCTTCCATTCCAAAATAGATGTTATTTTCACGTGCGGGCTCTAATTTGTTTCTCAATGTATAGAAAGAATTTAGATTCGCATTTTCGTAAAATGATAGATTGATTTTGTTTCAAGGCGCTATTAAAGTCTTTTCGGAATTTTTAATAACAACTAGCAAGGTAATCCGCACATTTGCTAAGGCATCATTTTTAAACCATGTTTCAATGGTTTGGCTACATATTACATATATGTGATTTCGTTGTTTGTATAGCAAATACGAGCATCATTTTTAAAGAACGTTTAAATACTTTGGCTATACATATGTTATTGTGTTGTTTGAATAGCAAAAGCACATAGATAGAAAAGTACTACATGTAGAAAATATATATGCCCTATTCTTTTTGGCTTTTATCAGCCGGTATTATTCATCAAACTTATCAGCCGTAGTCAAAAGCCAGTCAGAGCCCAAAAGAACAGGTCATAGTTGTAGAACACATGATATAATTCAAAATTCAGATTTTTTTTGAACTTTTTTAATTCGATTTAATTTTAATGTTTGTTTATTGCAATTGTTTCATTTGTGATATTTTAATATTATTTAGTACAACAGAGTATAGAATATCATATATTATAGTATATAGAATATAGATTATGCCATTGGGAGGAAATAGTTGTAGATAATTTATAACCAAATATTGTTAATAGTCAAAGCCATCCATCTCATCTTTATAAGACGTCCTTGTTAAATGGGTTCATTTTCCAAATATGTATAATTTATCCTTTACAAATTTTTAATCGGCAACTAGATAATAGTTGCATCCATCACTCACTACCACTCTAATAGTAGAGACAATATTTGATACGCGTCATACCCACACACTCCATATTACAATGTTTCTTGTGCTAAGGTTGTCTCTTGCATGAGATATAGTTTGGGTTATCTCTCGTGTTTTCTCTCCTCAGGTCACCAAAGATCTTATGTTGCAAGACTTAAAAGACAACTAATTTCACACTATTGGACATGCCCTTAAAATATATTCGATGGTAATTACAATACTGAACCTGCAAGTACATGTCTGCATGTATTGAGTATCGTTTGGATCTCTTGATATTAATTACATGGAGTTTGCATGGATGGAAGATCAAGTTCAATTCTATCTCTAACGATCGATCAATAGGCTAGGTACTTTCATGCATCCTAATTTCATCAATAGAATTCCCCAGCTATATATGCATGCATATATACCACGGTGCAAATAAACTTCATATGCACTTTTATAGAACAAGAAAAATCACTGGCTACGATTTGTCAACCATAATAAGGGCTCACCAAATTAAGGGCAAGATATCTTTCCTTGAGAATTTCTAGCAATTATCCTCACTTAACATATGTTTTCCTTTTCTTTTTCTTTTTCTTCTTTTTTAAACTTAATTAGGGTCATGTCCATATATTTTGAAAAGCCCCTAAAAATTCAAAATGTTTTTTCCTAAAATTTTTGCTGCATTTTTGGGTGAATTCTGTAAACTTTCCTTTTTGGGAAAGCCCTCCGAAAATCCGCTTTCCTTTTCTGGTGCTGCCGCTTTCTCTTTTGCTTGGCGCCTCCGCTCTTTCTGTTTTCCCCGCTCCACGGCGCCTCCCTCCGCTCCTTCTCCGCTGGCGCCCAGCTCCATCCCCGCCTCCTCCCTCGCGCGTGCGCTGCGCCGCGCTTCTCTCCCGCACCGCCTCGCGCGCGCGCCTCGGCTTTGGACCGCCCCGCTGTCCCCCGGTCCGGGCAAGACCGCCCGCGCATGCGTTGTCGCCTTCCCCTTCGCTTGGGCCCCATCTGCCAGCCTCCCCCTCCTCCTCCCTTCCCCGCGCGGACGCGCCTCGCCCTGCCGCAACTCAACCACTCCCTCCCCGTCCATCGCCATTACTACTGCTCAGCGCCCGGATGCAGCCCATCGCGCGGAGAGACCCCCACCAGCTCCCCGTCCGGCATTTGACCGTTGGCGCCATGCCCATCTCCCCCTCCCTCGGATTCCTTCCCCTCCGCCCAGGAATAAAAACCCCCGACCGACTCCCGCACGGTCCCTTGCTCCCCAAGCTCTTCCACCCCCCAATCAACTCCTAACACCCCAGAGGGTCTCCACGCGCAACCAATTGAAGTCCCATCGCTCCGAGCTTCGCCACCGTCGTCCCCTGCGCCGGCGACCCCCGAGAAGCAATCCTCTCCCCTCCTCCACCATTTGCCAATTCCTTTATCCTTGAGCATCTCCGCAGTCTATTAACACTTTTTGTGAACTCCCCTGACCAGGAGGACCCTCGTGAAGCTCTGTCGCCGACGACCACCGCCGATCAAAGGTGCTTCCCGTGGCCAGCTCTCTCCGAAGTTCCTCCGCCAAAACCACCGCCACCAATGTGAGCAACACACTTCCGAGATCGTGAAACCGCCCCCGATTCGATCCCTTCCGGCTCCGGTGACCCCCTCCACCGTCGGGGAACCATTCCCTCCCCTTCGGTCTCCTGCCCTCCCCGATGACCCTCTCACCTCCCCAACCCCAAAAACGAGATCCCCTTGCTGCACTCTATCTGGTGGAACCCTTCCCGACCCCAGAGGCGTTTGCCCTCGCCGGAGAACGGAGGCGCCGCCCTCCCCGCCCCTCTGGCGCGCACGCACGGCGGGAGGAGGAAGACGAAGACGTGGCCCCTCCCCCACCGTCCATCTCTCCCGCTGCCGTGTAACCGCAATCGCCAGATGCAGCCATCCCCGCCACCGTCGGATCTTCATAAAAGTGTCACCCCGCATCCGTCCGATCTCCCGTAACGGTTCGCCACCCACTCGCATTGGCGCCGTTCGTCTCGGCCACGCGTCCTCCATCCGCCTCGGGTGGGCGCGAAGCGCGGATGGGCCACGGCCTCCCCGGCCTGCTTCGCGCGCGCGCGCACGGGTCGCATGGGCCGACCGACCGTTTCCCCGCCCGAGCCACACAGTGATGGGCTGCACTGTAGCTTGGTCCGGCCTGACACTATTCATACCGATTTTCCAGTATTTCCTTAATTTCTAAATTCCAGAAAAATCCAAATAAATCCTAGAAAATCACAGAAAATCCCAAAAATTCCCAAATTTCACCACTTTGCTCCAAATAATGTCCTGAACCCATTTTTGGCCTCCACTTCCATAAATTCATCCCAAATAAATTCTAAAAATTCTAATTTGAGGATTTATGCATTTTGCTCCTTTTTAAAAATAGTTTATTTTTCCTCGCTTGATTAGTCTCAAGCTGGATTTAATTGTTTATGTGTTTGCGCTAGTGTCGGAGATCCCGGAGGTTCAAGTGCAGTCCCAGGAGCCAGGTGTTTCTTCGTTCGAGCTAGCTGAGATCATTCAGATTAACGGCAAGTCGCAACTCCTTGATCATTTTGATTTCCCATGCCATGTATTTATGCATTATGCTAGTTTCATTAATGCTAGTTGTGAAATGTTAGTTTATGTAAAATAAAATGGTTTAGAATGACATGCGATATAGATATGACCTACCACTGTTAAATGCCATGTTTAATTCGTAGCCCCAACATTGTAACCCTAGATTTACCTTATGTGTAGTATTATCACATGTAGGTTAATATTATTATCTCATGCAAAACTTGTCACTAATAAGGTTGCGGCCGTGGGCCGGTAGATTTGCAAAACTCGGAGATAGGGTAAGGTGGTATGGGACACCGTACCCTAGGGTGAAAGTGCGGACGTGCACAAGATAGGGTAGGAGTGTTGTGGGAAACCGCGAGACGGTCTTCGCCCACCGCTTTGCCCTGGGCTTGAGGTTGCGGACCTCGTGAAAATATAAGGACTAGACCCTTATGCCCAGCAAATGGCATAGTACCCGCTCAACCACAGGTGTTGATTCGTCAACCCTGGTTTAGTATCTGCTCAACTTAAGTGAAGCCCTGCATTGGGAGTCGGTGCGGATTGCGAATCCAGACTAAGACAACGATAGGTCCCCTCAACTCGGGCCCGGCGTTCCGTGGTGGCCAATGGATACCCGAGGTTGTGTGGATGCCGCACCTATCGGGTAGAGTGTATATCAAGGGTTAAGCAGCGAAAAGACTCGGTTCCTTAACTCAGTCATGAGGGTTAAGGGTGCGTGTGGGTAAAGTTGAGCAACTCTGCAGAGTCAATCAAATGGTATTCGAATACGCCGTGCTCCTGGTTAATGGAGCTGTGTCACTTGGGTGATTCCAGATGCAAAGCTTAAGTAGGCTTTTCAGATGTTTTAATTGGATTAGTTGGATAATTAACTCTTCATGAAAACCCCTAATGTTAAGGAGTAGTTTTTGTCTGGTGAACTTTCCAAAATATTTGCAAATAAAATTGCATCCACTCAAAGATAATAAACCAAGTATATTACCCTCCCTTGACAATCCTTGCAAAGTAGTAAGTTAGGGTTTTCGTTGTGATTTGCTAAGCTGGTTGGTAGCTCATGGCTTGTTAATCCCCCCTTTTAGAGGATCAAGACGAAGGTGAAGGTCTCCCTGTCGAGGAAGCCCCTGCGGAGCTGTTCTTCGACGAGGACCCTTGGCTTTAAGTCTTCACCGCGCTCAAGCGGATTCTGGAAGTCTTTTGTAATGTAAATATACTTTGAGCTTGCACGCCCCGCTGTGGAAAACTGGATGTTAATCCTTATGTGAAATATATGCTGGACTTTGGTTGTAAGCATGCAATGGTATACTCTTGCGCGACGTTCCATAACTGTTCATGCGTGAATAGTTGCGGAATGCCGTGTCCGTACGCGCCCCTGGAAACGGGAGCGTTACATATTTTTTATTTTTGTGTGTGAATTTCTATGATTTTGTTTTTTTTTCTTAGCAGTCGACTGGTCGTCCGCTTGATTGTGCGGGTAGTTTATATTGCCTAATTTGAAATCACCTTGAATATTACCAATTGGTGCTTTGTCCAACTAGTGTGATACCTATAATTTGATCCTTGGTATCCACCAAGTTTTTTTAGAGGTGATATCTAACAAGTCGAGGAGTAAAAGTGGTATCATAAATTTTCTTGCACAAACCTGCTTGCGATAAAAGAATGTTTGGAGCTAAACCCAATTTGATGATGCAATGTAGGTGCAACATAATGAAATCAAATGTTGGTCACATGATAGGCCAAAGCAATAATTCAACACATTCCATGTCACAAATTTTTCGTTTGCATATGCATGCAATTTATAATATGCATATATGGTAGTTGTATATGTTATCATATTTTTACATGTTTTAGACTTGTAATTGTATAATGTAAAAAAATGCTAGTTTATTTAATATACATGTAATCCTATCTAATCTTACTAATTATATCCGACTAATCACTTGTAATTCCACCATCTTACCTTAGCCCCATTTGGAACGCAATTTTTTTTTGAATCGTATATGAATTGAACTGTTTCTTATAAAATTCTTACAATCTAAATGGGCCCTTTAAGTGCTTTTGCTTTAGCTCTAAGAAGATCAGTGAGTGAGAAACCGACAGGGAGGAAAAGAGAGTGGGGCTAATATGAAATCGAATCTTGATCGCATTCTTATTGGGCTCCAGATGACATTTAACAAAACCCAAAAGAAAAAGGCCTGCAAATGAAATGAAATGATTGCTTTAATTGGGAGATTTAAATACGCCTTTTCCCTTTGATCTTTGTCATTAGTACGCATGTGTGCACATGCATGCTCCCCGCGGCGTACAGTGTATGCCTCCTCGATCTTTCAGGTGAATCTTTGATTTCGCGTTAAATGTTGAGGATGCATGCGTTTAATTAGCAATATAACATGTACAGATTCCCATGGCGATCGGTATTGCACCTGCTTCCCGGCGTAGCTGCAGAGCATGGAGCAGCAAGCAGTACATCCTTGCGGCTCTGGCCGGAACCCTCGCCGTCATCGCCGTCGTCTCCGTCGTCTCCGTCCTCCTCTGCCCCGCGCATATCTACTTCTACCTCACCGACACGACCTACGGTCTTGATCGGGGTAACTACACCGACCACTTCAACTTCACCATCGTGGCCAACAACACCAGCCGGCTCACCAAGGTGCAGTATCGCGAGATGAAAGTCGAGGTATGGGTCACCAGGACGTCGTGGCTCCCGGCGGACGTCAACACAAGCGCTTACCCGTCTTGGCAGCAGCCGCGGAACACGACCAGGTACGGCGTTTTCTCCAAGATTACCGTGGACGAGAAGACCAACCTGCCGCCGCCGCCGCCGCAGGAGAGCCGAAAGAAGAGTGGCAACGGCCGCGGCGACAACGACGACGATCGGTACCCGGAGGTGGTGATCAAAGCCCAGGTGCGGTTCAGGTACGGGCATGCGGGCACGCGGCTGTACAGCATCGTCGTGTCCTGCCCGTCGGTGAACTTCACCAAGGAAGGTCATACTCATACACGCAGTGGCATCAATTATTTGCCGGTCAATTGCACGGCTTGACATAGATTATGTTTGTGCTCTCTTAAGGAGTCTTGTATGAATGACGATGGATGTTGGCATCGCAGGCGCTGCATGCAATGCTCATATATTGACTTCAAGCCAATGTGAATTCTAATTTGCAATACATTTGCATCAAAACCGCCCTGTTTGGTTCTTGGTTTCTAGATGAATTGAGGGATAACTAAAACAAGGCTCCAACAATTCTGACCTCCCATGTGAATCAATTGGAATTAAAACATACATATCTCACCAAAAGTCTTAACGTTCCTCCATTGCTCTTCTCAGACTCCGGTCACCACCACCGCTGGTGAGCTCCCCTGGACCGCCACCGTCGGCGAGCTTCCGGCGACCGTTGCAGCCTGATCAACTACCGTGATGCACTGGCGAGAGCCCACACGCCGTCGGTGAGCTCCCAGCGACCGTCGGCAACTTCCCCTTCATCCTCTTCGACCTCCATCGCTCCAGATCTACGGCCTTGCGCATGTCGCACCGTCGTCCACTTGCCGTCTAGAAACTAACTAATGGTGATGAATCATCGTGGTCTAGAAACTAACTAATGGTGATGGGAGCGTGGCATGAGGTTAACTAATGGTGTGGATCATCATAGTCTAGAAACTATGCTCTGAATTTAAAAATTAGTGAACTAAACTAGTGAAATGTTAGTCTAATATGTAACATTTGGCATCCTATGTAAACATTTGCCACGACTCGTGCATGCTTGATACCTCCTCCAGCCCATTTGGACTCCTCACAGTGGCAACCAAACACCATTTGAATTTGGTTATTATAATTCTACTCTGAAATTTCACGTGCCACTAGTTGAATGTCCATATGTTGTTACGGATTTTTAAAATTTACGACCACGGATCTTCAACTTAGACCATTGCCCCCCTCGACCACTGTCCCATTTGACGACCACGGTCCTTTGATGCCGACCACTTCCCCATTTGACCATGGCCCTCTTCGACCACGGCTTCGACTTCGACCACGGATCTTCGACTTTGATCACGGATTTTCGACTTCGACCACTGCCCCCTTCGACCATGGCTCCTTCGACCATGGCTCTTCGACGTCGACATTTCCCCCTTCGACCATGGCTTCGACTTCGACCACGGATCTTCGACTTTAACCACGGATTTGCGACTTCGACCACTATCCCATTCGACCACGACTCTTCGACAATCACGACCCTTCAACGTCGACCACTTCTCCCTTCAACCACTGTCCCCTTCGACCACGGCCCTTCGATGTCAACCACTATCACCTTCGACCACGGCCCTTTGACGTTGACCACGGCTTCGACTTCAACCATTGTCCCCTTTGACCATGGCCCTTTGACATCAACCACGGCTTCGACTTCGACTACTGTCCCTTTCGACCACGGCCCTTCGATGTCGACCACTTCCCCCTTCGACCACAGCCCTTCGATAACCACGACCCTTCGACTTCGACCACAAATCTTTGACTTCGGCCATGGCCCTCTTCGACCACAGCCCCGACGTCGACCACGACCCCCTTCGACCATAGCCTCGACATCGACTACGGCCCTTCGACTTTGACTGCGGACCGACTTCGTCCATAGCCCTTGCGCGAGGACTTCCAGGGAGAGCGTTGACAGAAGAGAGCTGAGAACAAGTTGCTCCTACTAGATCCATGCCTGAAAGGCTAGATTGGGGACTTGGCGTGCTTGCTTCACCTTCATCGGTCTATGTGATCAACACCAGTGGTGCTTCATTCGTTTCATCGACAAACCCTAGCAGCTACAATCCACAAAGATATGGCAACAGTTGAGTCTTTCAAAGAAGTTAGTTGTCTCGATCAAATCTGATATTAATCAGATGGCCGAAGCTTGGCAACGGAAGCAGATCGACAAAAAACGATGTTGAGCCACTAGACAATACAACTCCCTGCAGCTTATCTGTATGTGCATAGAAAGGATTACAAGAGAAACAAACTCGAAGGAATAGAGATTGCAATGGAACCGAATTAGACTTAAGACTCTAGATATTACAATTCCTTAGGGTCTGTTTGGTTGCCTGCATGGGGGTGGCTCGCACCAGCGCATGCAGAGAGATGGTGTTTGGTTGCCTGCATGGAGGAGAGAGCCTGCACGAGTGGATGCAAAAAATCAACTGGAGCCAGGCTGAGGAGAAACGTGGCTGAGGAGCTTCCCTCCTCAGCCTGGCCACGCTCATGCAGCTGCATGAGCATATGCAAGCAACCAAACAGCCCCTTAGAGACTAGTTACATATCCGTGCGTTACGACGCATAAAAAAGAATTCTACTATTCTAACATATCGAGTCACCGTGACCATGTTAGCTTCTGCCAGCACAGGACTATCTTCATCTGCTTGGTTTCCATTGGCCTACCATTAGGACCAGGGCCGGCTCAACGTTTTCAAGGGCCCTAGGGCGAATTCGGCTCTATGGGCCTTTTACTATAAAATTTTTTTCTACTTATAAAATATGCAGTTTAAACTTTATATTGTCTAAAGTGACACAAATCAATAGTTCTAACATGATAAACTAATTAGGTACTAACAGCTCCTTGAAATAAGGAGGCTCATGGATGTACGTAGATGATGGATCCCATGGGTAGAGTGTGCTTAATGATACCAACAGCTCATTCCACATAGGATTTCCTTTGGTGATTGCCTCATATGTGCTCTTAAATATGTCAGACAGCACGCTTGACTTAATAACCTAACATAATTAATAGGACGAGTATGAAGCACATCCCAAATCTAATATGTTTTCAAAGCACAAGCGAAGATTGTTATGAGAAGGAAATGCAATCAAAGATGCAGACTTGCAGTGCACCTCAGCAATCTCTTCAGTGGAAGGCCAAATATCCCTAAAGTAAACCTCTTTCCCATCATTCGAGATGCCAATTGGTTCTTTCTCAAAATCAATATTAACCTGCAGGATATTCAAAAGTTTAGCAAAGAAAATCACAAGAATAAATGCGCAGAAGTTTGAACTAGTTGACTTAGTAATTCAAGGGCCTCCCCACGATAATGAATCACACTGATGCACTTTCAGTGAACAAGAAGTTAAAACTGCAATTTTCCAAATGGAACATAACAAAGCGCCGGGACCAGATGGTTTCCCCGCGGAGTTTTATCAGGTCTTCTGGGAACTCATTAAAGGAGACCTAATGGCTCTGTTCTCCGAGTTCTATAAAGGAGACCTTCCCTTGTTCAGCCTCAATTTTGGTATTATCACTCTTTTACCAAAACAGAAGGAAGCAAAACAGATACAACAATTTAGACCAATTTGTTTATTAAATGTAAGCTTCAAGATCTTCACCAAGGTCATGACTAACAGAGTCGCTCTAGTAGCTCAGAAGGTAATCAAACCTTCTCAAACTGCTTTCATGACCGGTAGAAACATAATGGAGGGAGTTGTGGTCTTGCATGAGACCATTCATGAGATGCATAGAAAGAAATTAGATGGAGTCATTTTAAAGCTAGATTTTGAGAAGGCGTACGATAAAGTCAATTGGTCTTTCCTTCAGCAAACGTTGAGGATGAAAGGCTTTTCACCTTTATGGTGTAAATGGATCGATCAAATTGTGCGTGGGGGAAGTGTAGGGATTAAAGTGAATGATGAGATGGGTCACTATTTTCAGTCCAAGAAAGGTCTCCGTCAAGGAGACCCCCTCTCTCCTATCCTTTTTAATTTGGTAGCCGATATGTTGGTTATCCTCATTGAAAGGACTAAGGAGAGTGGAAGTTTTGAGGGAGTCATCCCCCATTTGGTAGACAATGGACTATCCATCCTCCAGTATGCCGATGACACTATCCTTTTTATGGAACATGATTTAAACCAGGCCAAACAACTTAAACTATTGTTAAGTACTTTTGAGCAATTATCTGGGTTAAAGATCAATTTCCACAAAAGTGAGCTTTTCTATTATGGTAAAGCTAAGGATAATGTCCAGGAGTATGCATGCCTTTTTGGTTGCACCTCAGGAAGCACTCCTTTTAAATACCTAGGCATCCCTATGCATCATAGGAAATTATCCAATAGTGACTGGATTTTGATCGAGGAGAGGTTTCAGAAAAAGCTAAGTAGTTGGAAAGGAAAACTCCTCTCAGTAGGAGGACGGCTTGTTTTGATCAACTCAGTGTTGACGAGCTTAGCCATGTATTTTCTTTCCTTCTTTGAGGTCCCTAGAGGAGTCCTTCAAAAATTAGACTACTATCGCTCTCGATTCTTTTGGCAAAGTGACGGACACAAGAAAAAGTATAGACTCATTAAGTGGAACATACTGTGCACACCCAAGGATTTTGGTGGGTTAGGCATCCAAAATCTAGATATCCAAAATAAGTGTCTCTTGAGTAAATGGTTATTTAAACTTATCAATGAGGAAGGAACATGGTAAGACCTTCTAAGAAGGAAATACTTGTCAAATAAAACCTTAACACAAGTCAAAAAACGACCAGGAGATTCTCAGTTTTGGTCCGGACTTATGAAAGGACTTATGAAAGTCAAAGACCAATTCTTGGCAAGAGGATCTTTCCGAACACATAGTGGCACTGAAGTTCAGTTTTGGGAAGACACATGGATCGGCAACAAACCCCTCAAAATTGATTACCCATCTCTTTACAATATTGTGAGGGAAAAGGATGCCACGGTTGCACATGTACTAAGTACCACACCTTTGAATGTTTCATTCCGAAGGGCTTTAGTGGATAGTAACTTGACTGCATTGTATGAGCTTGTGTCAAAAGTAGTGTTTGTCAATCTATCTAATGATAAAGATATTCTTATTTGGAGCTTACATAGTAGTGGTATTTTCTCGGTACGCTCTATGTACACTTCTATGATACAATGTGGAGTAGTTCCTACTAAATGCCCAATTTGGAAGATCAAAATACCACTGAAAATTAAAATTTTCTTATGGTATCTTAACAAAGGTGTCACTCTCACGAAAGATAATCTTGTAAAAAGAAATTGGCAAGGCAATCTCAAATGTTGCTTCTGTAGTTCTTTAGAGACTATACAACATTTATTTTTTTGATTGTCATTTCGCAAGATTTATTTGGAATATCATTTATATCACCTTTGGAATTCAACCTCCCTTTAGCTTTACTCATATGTTTGGTTCATGGCTTTATGGTTTTCCATCAAAACTCAAGAACCAGATTTTAGTGGGTGTTGCAGCTCTATGTTGGGCAATTTGGTTGAATAGAAATGATATGGTATTCAATAACAAGAAATCTAACACCTTTATGCGAGTCATTTTCAGGACAACCTATTGGATTCGAACGTGGTCGCACTGCATAGGGAGGAAGAAACAAGAAAGAACATGAAAAATGGTTGCAGACTTTTGGAGACGGTGATCATGGAGGTCTTCGCTAAGTTTGGATGGAAGTTCTCGAATAGAATTGAAGCGTAGTTTCCTGTCTATTCAGTTATCTAGACTTTTGCCTTTTTTATCTTATCTCTCCGATGTATTTCGGTATGAGCCTAAGAGCTCGTGGTTATATTTGATCAGCTGTGTATGTCGTCAAACGATGTGGAGGCTGGAACCCCGTTCCATTATCTAAAAAAAAGTAGTAGCAATGTATAACCAATGGCATTCTTGATTAGCTTCTGGAGTGTAAGGCATAGATCCAGTAAGGCATAGCTTCTGGAATGTATAACCAATGACATTCTTGGTGGGCCCTCCCTGGCCCGGGGCCCTAGGCTGGCGCCCCCCCCCCGGTCTACCCCTAGAGCCGGGCCTGATTAGGACCAAAATGGCAACATGGTGTTTCTGGTTAAGAAATTAGAACCAGCAACCACAAAAATAGTAGTATTTTTACTGTTCAGCAGAACATCCATTTATCACCATTTCATCTTAGGGCATCTTCAATGGTCTGAGTCAGCTAGCTATATGCATGTACATATCAGCATATATCCTATGTGGAGGAAAGAGAGTATGCAAAAAAAATCGAGCCAGCTCTTCCTTAAGCACTAGTCTATAACGCCAAACGAGGCAGCCTCTATAAATTTTGTGTGTGCATGTAAGCATCAAATAGCTATTCTTATAGATAGTTCTTTAGAATGCTAGCTTTAGTGTGTACTATATAAATGATGTGGAAGTCTTATAGTTAGTTGCTAACTATAACCATTGGAGATACCTAAAAAGGGAATCCGATAGATGGATATTGTTTTTCCTTGAAAAGAAGAACATATACACGTTCCTATAAAGTGCTGAGCAATAAATTTAAAAGTACCTCGAGAAAACGATTCCAATGGGTGCAATTCGATAGATCAACTTGCACCAGTTCCTTAACGGATGGATTCTTTTGAGCTATGATTTATAATTTTTGGTATAAAATTTTGAATTTTGGCTATTCGCAAAAGAGATTACGAAGAGAAAGACAATCATATACGATTTTGGTTGAAATATCTGAAATATACATTATAAATAACTAGTAAATTTTTACCTTAAAAAACACAGTATTTAAAAGATAATATTACATACAGCAAATAGTGAAAAGACAAAGCCACAGCCCCACCCAAGGTACCAGTCCGAGAAGCTGTGACGGTCCAGCCCAATGCATCCAGAGCGGCCCGCAGCGTCTCGTGCAGATTCCAAGTTGAAGCTTTCGCCTTACGGCCGGCCCGGCAGAGTAGATTGATGCTACGCCAACGCCGCGGTCACCAGCCTGAAACAACCCAGATGCTCCGGCGGCTGCCCGCCGCCGTGTAAACCGAATAGCTGCTCCCCAGTCAAGCAAGGGGTGATCCAGCCTGAGGGGTACATGTATACGCGGACGTAGATACGTGTGTTGATTCGGAGACGCTAATTTACATTGTACGATTCGGGGAAAAAACATTGTACCGAAAAAATTCTCAATGACAGGTGATCATTTCCGATAGAAAACTCTACGTTTGAGCTAGTTTTGATCAAATCTTATGCCCTGTTGGGAATTTTTCATGATTCCCGCGGAAGAGCGAAATGTTTGCTGATAAATTTCTGCGAAGGTTAGTGGATGCGATGACTGGGCCTGGATTTGGGCTCCAAATTCAAGAGGCCCGGGGAGCAACTGATTCTGGGATGAATGGGCCGTATTCTAAGCAAGAGAAACTAGGGCCCGGCCCATCTACGGCTCGAGAAGAGAAGCGCAATCCAGAACGTTCCTTGCCCTCCTCGCACTCTCTTCTTCTTAACCCGCAGGAACGCGAGGCGACGGCGACGCCACCCGACCTCACCATGCGGTTCCCCGGCGGCGCTCGCCTCGCGCTCCTCCTCGCCCGCCGCTGCCTCTCCTCCTCCGCCTCTCCGTCATATGCCTCCTCCTTCCACCCCTCGCGCGCCCACAGAGGTGAGCCCCCCTACTGGGTCTCCCGATTTCTTGGGGTCTAGCTGGCTGTTCGTGCTTCCCGTGATTGATCTTTGGTTGCTTGCGTGCAGCGAGGTGGAACGACGTGGCTCCCTCCTGGAGGTCGCCGTTTTCCTCGCCGAATAGTAGCAGGTTCTTCCACGGTGAGGAGAAGGGAGGAAGGGAAAGGGTTGTTTGTTTCGTTCGTTTCTGGTTTCGTGAGCTTGGCTGAGTCGTGTGGTTCTGTTCGATGCGTGATTGCGCAGGGACCAGGCCGGTGGCGGCGAGAGATTACTATGATGTGCTCGGCGTGAGCAAGAACGCGAGCCAGGGGGAGATCAAGAAAGCGTATTATGCGGTATGGTTAGCTCGAATTGAACCTGGCAATTTTAGGGAATTGGATGTGCTCTTGCTGAACACAGCTACTGCCATGCTTCGGGTGTAAATTATGTACTGCGTCAAAGTTGTACGTCGTAGTTCTAGTTTTGTGACTTAGAATCTTACAATCTAGGATTGAACAAAATGGTTTGCATTTGGTTAGTTATTTCAGTCCATAAATGTTTGAAGTTCCAAATGCACAAGCATTATGTGCTAAATGTCAACATATGCATCATAAGTTCCATGCTTAGAAATCACATCACCCTCACCCATTTTCAGTAGTAATGTTGTCTATAAGTCGTTACTATTTACACATTTCTGTATGTTGGCCAATTCCAAAACTGTTTCTGAAAAATGTGAATGGACTCTTAAAGAATGTATAAGGTAGGATAAGTAAAGGGCCTTCGGATGTTTTGATACACTGCTGTGGAGGACATGAAGCCTCCTCCTCAATGCTTAATTACACACTAATCATCAGTTATATGTGTCATTTCTGTAGCATTGGTATTACCAGGGTAGCACATGCTAATATTTAATTTTCTCTAAATTATAAGACAATCCTTCTTTTCTCTGGCATGCTGTTTACCTTACCATCCCATCTTTTTTTCTTTTGTTTTCTCCTAAAAGCTTGCGAAGAAGCTTCATCCAGATACAAATAAAGGTGATGCTGATGCAGAAAGGAAGTTTCAAGAGGTTCAGCGAGCTTATGAGGTACTTGATTTTTTTTCAGCGTGGAATCCTTACTTAAAGGTATATATGTATAGCTTCTAACAGTACTGAGACATACTTTTTCTCCGTTCTCTGTAGACTTTGAAGGATGAGCAAAAAAGATCACTCTATGATCAGGTAACAATTCAACCTATTTAATTATTCATATGTCTACAATTTTTTACTGTCAATGCCTGTTACCTATATGCTCATGAGTCATGAGTTGCAAACAACTGAAAATTTTAAACTTTATGTTATTAATTCCCCTTACCCCAACATAGTTAGTAATAATTCAGTTTGGCTAAATGTTTGATTGTTGTTTATCCATACTATACACCAGGGTCATCAACATATCTTAGAAACTTACAGCACCAAATCACCAACCTTTTAAAGTAAGCTTGCCCAGAATCTCGGACCATCATGGAATTAGCATTTATTTCTCCTTGGCCCGATTTTTACAGGTTGGCCCCGATCAGTATGAGAAAGCTTCTGCTGGAGGAGGTGGACCCGGCGGTCCATTCGAGGGCGGTTTTGGCAATCCTTTTGAGGATATTTTCGGTGGTGGTGGTGGCAGCGGCGGAATGAATGACGTATGCCATCTCTTTTGCAATTATTTGTACTAGTCTATTGTCTTCAGATTTTAATTTGGTAGTTTTGCTTCTTTTCAAATTTTTAGCATAATGACATATCACTGACTATACAGAAAAAGTTGTTGTGGTCTTTGGAAAATCATTTCATCTCTGCAGTTTCTATTTATGGAACTGTTTTGAGCTAAGCACAAACTTGTGTTCGTCAATCATTAGGCGCTACATACCCCTATTTTTGTCTTCTTATATGCTTGATTTTTTTATGATGACCAATTTGACATGGATACTAGATTATTTTTTAATTATATATGATCTCAAGGTTCAAAAACCTAGAACTGAAGGGAATCCCGGCCGGCGGGCGGTACCGGTAACCCCGAAAAAAAAACCATTCAAAATTCGTGAATCAAATTTTGAATTTGGGTGATTTGAAAACCAGTAACCGTTCCGGTAACGAGAAAAAACTGCTAACAAACCGGGAAAACGGGTTAAAAATGGGAATAAACAAGTTGGGAGTACAATAATTGAGAAATTTTAGCTCATATAATAGGTAATCTGACACCAAAAACACCTAAAAGTCTATAAACCATCCTAGACAATGTATTAGACCTCACCGGTAAATCCGGTTACAGGTGGTTACCGACCGGTAACTGCTGGTTTTTTGAACCATGTATGATATACGTTCGTCAATTATATATGATATAGTTATACGTGATGATACATGTTCGAATCCGCAATGGTATACCTGATAGGGTGGGGGTAGTACCAATTGAAGATAAGCTTGTCCAACATCGCTTGAAATGGTTTGAATATCTCCAACGGAGGTCTTCTGAAGCACCGATACATAATGAAATTTTAAAATGTACCGAAAACATAAAAAAAAGGTAGAGGTCGACCAAGACTGACGTGGGAGGAAGTAGTTAAAAGTGATTTAAAGGATTGGAATGTATCTAAAGAGTTGTCTTTGAATAGGAGCACATGGAAGTTAGCGATCCACGTACCGGAACCATGATATAAGAAAAAGGTTTAGGGACGGTGTTTTAGGCTCTCGGTTCAGATGGCAAGATGTAGGGCTTACCTTGTAGATTTTCAAGGCTATCGTTTCTTTGACTTTAAGGAGATTTCATTTCTAACCTACCCTAACTTTTTTGGGACAAAAGGCTTTGCTGTTGTTGTTGTGTATATGATATAGTTAGATGCTTTCCTAAAGCACCATGCACAACCTCTTATTTTCACAAATGATTTTTTCTTTCTTTCATCACATTATTTTGCAGCATGCCAAACAGATAATACTCTTTGGTTTTTATATTTCTTCATTCTTGTTTTCATTGATACTGAACAGATAAATTTTTTGTTGGTTCGTATATTTCAGTTTTCTTATGAATCTAACAGAACTAACTTTACTTTTGTTGTCTGTTTGTTATGAAGTTCTTTAGCAAAATCTTCAGAGATAGAGAAGTTAGTGGACACGATGTTAAGGTTATTTCTACACCTGTTTTCTTTGCCTATTATAGTTCTACTCTGTGAATTGGAATTTCACGTATTCCATTTTGTAGGTTGCACTTGAATTATCATTTATGGAAGCAGTTCAAGGATGCACCAAAACGATCAATATTCAGACTTTTGTAACGTGTGAAACCTGCAGTATGTAGATGCACTTAATAGTTACTGACTATATTTTTGAAACAATGATGTCTTTGATTTTTTTTCCTGATGAGAGGAATTTTTTTTCAGATGGAGCTGGTGTGCCTCCTGGAACCAAACCCGAAACTTGTCTGGCTTGCAGGGGTTCAGGATTTGTTAGTTCTTCCTCTAGCACGTTGCTATCTATTGTGGGATATATTCATTCAAGTATTATTAGTGCGCTTATTTGTCTTTGTTCTCTCTAATGCTGACAGATCTTCATGCAAACTGGTCTCTTCAGGATGCAATCAACATGCACACAGTGTGGTGGTTCTGGGAAGACTGTAAAGGTAGGATATCTCTTTGTAATAGCAACTTTCAGTTGGGATAAAATTACCTGTTTGGTGTAGCACAGTTATTGTATCAAGCCTTCAATAAATCATCATGAAGGCTAACTATTTAAAGTTTATATCCTTGGAAAAACTATTTAAAGTTTCTTAATTTGAACAAATATCTACATTACTTCCATCCATGTGACCAGAATTACTGTATGATATAGGGTTGTGTATATCCAAATTTGACAACCATACTTTGCTCGTACATGACATGAAAGGCTGATGGTTATGAACACTTTTTGAGTCTTGCCATTTGCGATGCTACTATTCATAAATGATCCTGCCACTTGGGATCTAGGTAGTTGCTGACTGCATCTAAGGCCAGTTGTCTGATACTAGATATGTGAATTGAATCAGCCCAAAATACAAGTGATACATTTTTTGAGCTCTGATTACAATGTTTAATGTTATTATGTTTGCTAGGAATTCTGCAAGTCTTGCAAAGGAAAGAAAATTGTGCCAGGAACAAAAACAGTCCGGCTCGATATAGTGCCTGGTAGGTTTCAAGTTGGCATTAGCTTTACTTGTACCCACATGATCTTGTTTTGTGTTACTAAATGTCCTTGAACATTATTTTGCTCATGCAGGTACTGATGATAATGATGTTATAAAAGTGGCTAGGTCAGGTGGCGCAGATCCAGAGGGTAATCGTCCTGGTGATCTGTATGTAACCGTCAAGGTTAAGTCTTCTCCCCCATTTAGTAGTTCTACTAATGACCAGTGAATGAAGATAATCAGTTGACCTTCATAATGCTATTCTTTTTCCAGGTTCGTGAGGATCCTGTATTCCGAAGAGAGAGGGGTGATATTCATGTAGATGCTGTGCTGAATGTGACTCAGGTAATTTGAGGCCTGTTCCTATGTCTGCGCCCTTTGACTTTTTTATTTGTCATAACACAGTTAAATGAGTGTACAAGGTGAACATTGTTCTCAGTGCTAACATGCGAACTCATTCTAAGGCATCTGATCAGTGTGAGAACAGATTGTGTTGAATTTGTTCTTGGGGCACTATTACTATCAGCTTCTTATGGACTAAATCAGACAGATGACAACCTCTCCTCACATTGGTCGGATGGCTCATGATGGAGTCTGCGTGTTAAAAATAGTTGTCTACCAGTGTCTCGTGATCCTGTGGTGACACTATCTCTAGTGGCACTGTAGTGACACTTGGCAATTGTTCTCATCAGATTTTTACCAGTATTCAGATTTGGACTAATGTCATGCATGATTTATAGGCAATTTTGGGAGGGACTGTTCAAGTTCCAACTCTCGCGGGAGACGTTGTTCTAAAGGTAAGTCCAAAATTAGTTTGCCTTCGTTGGGCAGACATTTTCTTAAATCAAGTGGGAAATTCTCCATTTGTCTCATTTACCTTGTTGTCACAGGTGAAGCCTGGTACTCAACCAGGTCAAAAGGTTGTTCTGAGAGGAAAAGGTAAGTTATACTACACTGTTTATCTTCCTTCTCATGGTTCATATTTTCTATTTAATGTGCACATGGTGACATGTGTAATACTTGATGCTTACATGTTGTGATATGTGTTTCTCATGTTTGCTAGAAACCTTTTCAGAATAATAAGCCCCAGTAGGCATCCACAAAACGAAATATTTAGGTCCTCAAGTGAAACAGCAAATGAATGAATAAGCAACAAAGGGAACAGAATGTGCTACCAGTATTTCTTCTCTTGTGGTGAAAATTTTGACCATCGCCTATCACCATTTGCCATTCTATTTTAGTTCATGCAGTAAGAATAAGCTGCGGAATCAAAATGCTGTGATTTCATTTTAACTGGCATTTAGATGAATTCTCAACTTCAACTGCTACAGAAATAATGTATGTAGGAACCCATGCTTTCAGCTAATGATCATATCAAAAACTAGTGCTGTCATGGCTCTTAGGAACTTGTGACAACTGATTGATTTCCTTTTGTGTTGTCCTAAACGTTACCGTATCCTGCAGGAATCAAGACAAGAAACTCGTCGTTCTATGGAGATCAATTTGTCCATTTCAATGTCAACATCCCTGTGTAAGTTCCCTTCAAACATTACTACACCCCTGTGCTGTTATAGGTCGAATCTTACATAGCATCTCTTGCAGGAATTTGACACAGAGACAACGCATGCTGATCGAGGAATTTGCAAAGGAAGAGCAAGGTGAAGACGATAAGGATGCAAAGGCGGCTGGGGCATCAGGATAGCCTATTTTAGGAGCTACCCACATTTCGTTAGCGCTTTAGCTTATCATATATCGAGAGGTAGAATAGATGCTGCCTGAAATTTGCAGGTAGGTGCAAGATATAGTTGGTTGCGTGGATTTCGCATGGCAACATATAGATCTTGGTTTCAAATTTTGTAGCTGGAATGGAATAATACTACACCACGCTGCCTGATATGTAATCTCCAAAGGGCAATGCCAGCAAGACAGGCGGCGGGTTCTTTGTATTATAGTATGACTTTGTGTTGGGGACACATACAATGTATGAACACGGTACCAATGTCTGTTCATGTCACTAGCTGAGATTTGGCATTGGACACTTTTGCGCGCTCTGCTCAACTACCCCAACAATTTAGAGCTTTTTGGAATCTTGGAGTCACCTTAGGGTCATTTCCGACAAGATCACTGGTGTGTGCTATAGCTGCCTGAACCAACAATCTGCTTTACAGATGCAAAATTTGTGAAGGAAAAATGGCCGAACTGAATGATTGAGCGAATTTGCCATTCTGCTACCTGGGGTGAACACAACAATGAGCAACTCATGAAGCCAAAAAAGTTTCTGATAATAGCAGTTGAAACATCTGAAAAGCTAAAAACGGTGTTTTTTCCACGTCCACCCTGGAAGAAGTTTCCACTGTGTGGCCGAGAACAGATAGTGGACGCTTGTTCTCTTCCTATACCATACAAGCAAATGTTGGGATCAGACTCGATGCGGGAGAGAGGAGAGCCCAGCCCTCAGGAGGCGTGGAGAACACGACGAGGAGGATGACGATCAGGGGCGAAGCCAAGGGGGAGGCTTAGTAACTATTCCCAGGCGGCGGCAGACCAGAGGAGACAAATAGATTCACAGATCCAATTCGCAGTTCCCAACCTCCCAGGCCAGATCTGGCGGCGACTCCGACTGAGGCGAGGCGGCAACTCCCGACCGAGCGAGGCGAGGCAGACTCCGACTCTCCGAGTGAGGCGACGAGGAGCGGAGGAGGCGAGGCGGACTCCGACTCTCCGAGCGAGGCGAGGAGCTACCGAGGAGCCGGGACGCCCGGGAGCGAGGCGAGGCGGCGAGAACCGAGGGAGGGAATAGGGATATCTGAGAAGTGAGAAGCGAGAGAGGGCGCTGACTAGGACCGGGGAGTTGCGGAGCCGAGCTCCGCCCTGCGCGAGTGCGGCCGGTCGGGCGGACCGCAGATGAGTGGATTTCCGACGAGTGTCCAGTGTGAACAGTCGAACAGACTCAACAGAGAATTGAGGTACTCAGCATAGGGCCGCCGACGTCTTCACTGCTTCAGGTAATTTTTCTATACTTTTTTTTTTATTTTATCAATTTAGCATTTTAGACTTTAGAGTTTAAATTTTAGACTAATAATTTATTTATAGATTTTACTATAATGGAAAAACGAACTTTGTGCAACTATTTCGCAACTAATTTTCATATATTTCATACACAGGTGATTTATTTCTACTCTGTACTCATAGCAGAATAATTATATATTATTGGATATGCGCTTTCTATTGTCGACATACGTATTTTGTATTTCTCTGTTTTTCGTTGTTTGTCTCTAAGACTCTAACTGGCTAATTTCTGTATAAATTTGAAATTCTATATGAGTATAAGACTATATTTATATCAACTTAATTTTGTCCGATAAATACTTCAGCTCACCCTTAATTTTAATCCTGGCTTCGCCACTGATGACCATGCTGAGGCCCATGCTCGCCTGCTGCAAGCTCTACATCTCCGAGTGCCGGAACGCGTCGGCCCTGCGCGCTATCGAGCGGGCGGCGCGCCTCCACCCCCGCCCCGCCGGTGCCGGCGCCGTCCTCGTCAACAGGTTCACCGACCACGCCTACAACAGGGTCGGCTACACGCTCGTCTCTCCCCTCGCCGCCGAGACCGCGACCTCCCTGACGCCGCTACAGCACGCCGTGTTCGGCATGGTCAGCGCCGCCTTCGAGGCCATTGACTTCGGCTCGCACGCCGGCACGCACCCGCGCCTCGGCGCCGTCGACCACGTCTGCTTCCACCCTCTGGCCCAGGCCTCCCTCGACCACGTCGCCGCGCTCGCCAGGGCGGTGGCCGCCGACATCGGAGACAAGCTTCAAGGTTCTTGATTTCTCTCTCCAAGTCATTCCATGCGGTGGATCAGTACATCGCTCAGATTCTTGGTGCTCACCGTGTCCACTCCAATGGCGCGCTGCAGTGCCGACGTTTCTGTACGGGGCAGCTCACGGGGAGGGGAGGACGCTGGCCTCCATTAGGAGACAGCTCGGCTACTTCAAGCCCGACGACTCTTCAGGGGATCAATGGAGGGGAGCACTGGACGCGGAGACACTGCCCATCGCCCCCGACGCCGGCCCCGAGAGGCTGTCGACATCCAAGGGCGTGACGGTCGTCGGAGCAACCGGCTGGGTCGACAACTACAACGTGCCGGTCTACACCTCCGACGTCGAGGCGGTGAAGCGCATCGCTCGCCGGGTAAGCGAGCGTGGCGGCGGGCTCAGGTCCGTGCAGGCGATGGGGCTCGCGCACGGCGGCGGCGTCGCGGAGGTCGCCTGCAACCTGCTCGATCCGGGGAGGGTCGGGGCAGAGCAGGTGCAGGACAGGGTGCAGCGGCTTGCTGGCGCTCAAGGTTTCTCTGTGGGTAAGGGATATTTCACGGATTTCTCCCAGGAGGAGATCATCGAGTTGTACCTGCAATCAGCTAAACCTGAGGCTTCTTAACAACAAACATTGAGAAGCAATTGTTAAGTGTCGAATTCCTTAATACTCAGCAATCAGCTAAAACTATGCACGAGAACAAGTGGTGGCGTTATGATACTACAGTACAGATTCCAGGAGAGCAAAGGAAAATTCTAGGGGAAACTCAGAAGGCACAAGCAATGAATTGCTTAATAGTTCTTCAGTCAATCGTAAGATGCGGTTCAATCATCAAACCGGATTTACAAGTGCACATGGCTGCAGAGTTACCAGCAACAACGCATTTCCTAGCCCCAGGTACTTTCAAGCCCGCTCGCTCTAGTAACCACGAGAGGGGCGTATCGTATCACCAACGTGAAAATAGCGACACCGGAAACAAAACACTTGAGCTGCATGAACATGCAACTGGTAGATTGTTCCATTCAGTAGATGATATTTTATCTTTTAACTTGGGAGCTGAAACCACCCGGGCTTGATATTTGGTCTCTGATCGATCACCTCACTCACCGTTGGTTCTCCCTCCTCCGTGCATAGCGAGTCCTGTCATTGTACCTAGGCCTATCTGCTGCTCTCTGCGGTACAGGCTCCACCCTCCTCTGCCTCTCTGGAGGCCTCTGAACAATCTCCCCATTAACAAAAAGCTCAGCTGCAAAATAAAGTAGATTGAAAGGCATGAATATATATTTTTTCAAGTGTAATCTCAACAATGTAGGCTAATCATCCGATGTATTGAGATATTTGAAGTATCCAAAATCTAAAGTCTAAACAGCAAAAGAAAATGGCTGCAAATGCATGGTTAATGTTTCGTCTCCACCGATCCACAACTTCATTGTACTAGAGCAGAACCAATAAAGAGATTTGCTTTAAGCCCATTAGCATTCAAAACAAGACATTGCCTAAATGACTCTTGCTTTGCCAAGATGGGCTAGATCACAGCATGGCACAAATCCATATGAAGTGCACAAAGAACTGTGGGCCAGAAACTACCGCAACAGTAAAGCAGCAACACATGTGAATCACATTAAACTGTTGTAACAGCTAGATGTGACACCTTCAAATCAGTTAAATTTGGATTCTAACTTGTAGTGAAATCATTCTACTTCACCGTGGTGAATGATAAACTTGGTAATAATGTTTCATCCCTACTGATCTGTGCCCCATTTCATTGAGGTGCAGAACCGTTAAGAGACTGTTGATATTAGTCCATTAGCATTCAAAGCAAGACATTGCGGATTAAGCTTCACTGCTTTGCCAAGATGGACTAAAAGACCAGTTTGGTAAAGAATGGCCACTGGTTGAACTCAAAACAGATCCAGAGGAAGTAAATGTGTTGTTAATGTATCATCTCCACTGATCTGTTAACCCCATTTTGCCAAGGTGCTGAACCGTTAGAGAGACATTTGTTCTTAGTCCATTAGCATTCAAAGCAAGACATTGCCAACTAGGCTTCACCGCTTTGCCAAGATGGACATATAAGACAAATTTAGTCAAGAATGGTCACTAGTCTAACTCCAAAATAGATTAACATCTCGAAGTAAGCAAAACCCTGAATGGCAGTAGATGTGTTATTAATGTTTCATCTCCACTGATCTGAACCCCAATTTACCAAGGTGCTCAACCGTTAGAGAGACAGTTTTTATTAGTCCATTAGCATTCAAAGCAGGACATTGCCTGTAAGACATCACAGCTCTGCCAAGATGGACTAGAACATCTAGGGCCGGGCCTGAAGACACATCATTGTTGAATTAATGTCTCAGCCCCCAGTGATCTACATTCTATACACTGTTCCATTCCATAGGGATTAGAGGTGCATCACTGCTAAAAGAGAATCTAGCTTCTAGCACAAAGCAATGGGAATAAAGCATTGCCTACAGGGGCTTCATCACATGGCCACAATGGGGCATCGTATTTGGTATTTACAATCCTAAAGAATCACTCTATGAGCTAGAACTAATCCTACAAAGCACCAGTAAATGTCAGTCCAAGAAATGAGAAGAGGAACCCATTGATTCCCTAAAGGAAAACTATAGCGGCGGGGCAAGAAAGCTACCTCCATAGTCCTTGTACTCAGGATCAACGTACGAATCCGGGAGCACAAAGAGAACACCAGGAAGCCCTGTAACATAACAAACAGCGCATTAGCTACATTTCCTATTCTTTATTTAACAAAAGAGTAAGAGCACTTTGTAATACACACACAAAGAGAACAAACCTTCCAGCTTGTTGGATGTCTCCTCATCGATCTCGCACCCGAAACCAAAGTACCGCTCGCACGAGACGTTGTAAATCTTCTTCTTCGCCTCCTCCTCGCTGCAGCACATACAAACAGAGAGAATAAGTTAGCTTTCCGAACTAAACTACTCTGCTTCACAACAAGAATGCGTGCGTGGATGTTAAACACGAAATCAGGGGCGAATCGGCGGGTAAAGCTGTACCTTCCGACGACCTTGGCGAGGGTCTGGATGTAGCAGTCGATCATCTGCTGCTTGGTGGCGCCCTCCCCGCCGAGCTTGTCCATGACGATGAGCCAGTGCTCGTAGTCGCAGCCCGGGAAGAGCGGCGCCATCTCCGTGGGCGCGCGGTCCCCTCCGCCGCCGGACCGCATCGGGGAGTACCCGTCGCTGCCCGGCCGCCGCGCCATCCCGCGGAGGAAGCCAAGGCGGGAGGCGGCGGCGGCTAAGACCGCCGGGCGCAGCAGCGGCTCGGGGGCGGCCGGCCCGCGGCGGAGGAGAGCGGAGGCGGAGAAGGAGGATGCGCGGCGGGAGAGGAGCCTCCGAGCAGCGGCGACGGCGGCGGCCATCGGGGTAGCAACTAAAACCCTAGCGGGCGGCTACGCTGGGAGGAGTGGGGTGCGGGAGAAGATGCGAGAAGTGTGGGGGGTGGAACGCAAATTTAAAGCTGCGTGGCAGCGAGATTCGGATTAATTAGATGGTTTTATTTATGTGCAGAAGGGCCTCTAATGGGCTTTGTGGCCTGTAATAGCCCAACCGAGCGGGGCCTGAATCAGGAGGGCCTAGCAGAAAAAAAAATGACATATTTCAGTTCGGTGGCATAGCCATAAATCAAATATAAACAATAAACAAAGTTTTATACCAAAAAGAATGTAATAGAACTTCCTACCATTTCCTATAGTTGTCCTGCGAAAATAAGTGGGCCCGAGCTCTTCTTCATCTTCAGGTCTACAATAAAATAAAAATTTCCAGCTAATTAACCATAAGGAAAGGTATGCAACTATATAAGTTTAATATGAAACTTCACTTGCCCACGGTCATAATCAGAGAACGAAAACGGGCCTCCAAGATCCATGTCAAAGTCCAGCGAAGCAAAAAGCTTTACGGTTTTAGACTGTCATAGTGTCATGTTGCTACAGAATGAAGATCACTGGTGTTTATCATAATGGCATGTAACATTTACAAATTATTTTGCAGTTTCGACACAATTTGGCATTGATTTCATCTAGAGTTCTGGCTAATTATCCACTAGGTGCCTTAATACACATTCATTGGTGCATTGCAAGATTCCTGGAAATTTTGCGTGGGTGGGGGTTTGTGGGTGCGTGGCGGAAACGAGAAGCCCTAGGTGATTCGCGGGCTCCGCACGGCGGCCGGCGAGTGCGGGGAGGGTACCGAGGCGGGGAGAGAGGCGGAACTAGCCATGCCTGGTGATAAGCCTCCTCTCATTTCGGTTTACTATTTATAAATTCCGTCTTCTTTTGATTTTTAGCTTTTTTAAAACTTTTTGCTGATATTTTTTTGTATTCGTTTGCATTATCTATGATTGGATAACCTATATTTCTATTTTTAAAATTTTTAAAATTTAGTTACGTCAAATAAACTATCATCAGCTACCGTGTAATTTCAGCCAACTATAGTACAATTTCAGCCATAAGCCAGCTTATTTTAGCCTAACCGAGCGGCACTTAAGTTGAGCCAGGCCGTGGCATTGGCTGCAAAATGTCGACCAAACTTATGGGTGCAAAAATGCAAGCCCGGTTAAAGTCCCATTCTATATGTATTGGTTTTTTAATTTTTTTTACTTTGTATAATTTATAAAGATATAATAGTGTTTTTTAATATTTTCTTCATATTTTTAATTAAATACATCAGAAAAAATTATGAGCCGCTAGAGTACTATTTCGACCAAAAGACATAGCATTCTAGAATAAAAAGCCAAAATCTAAGCCGAGTTGTATGCCGTACGGTCAAATGTTGCACTTAATGTAAGGGGAAATTATAGATGCATAAAATTTAGTTTATTCATGTTTAGTTAAAGATTTGCTAAAAAAAGATTTAAGAAAAATAGGACAGTAGCTCATATTGACTCCAAAAGAGCCCATGAGTTTAAGACCATATTCATATTAGCTTCTACTTCTGTTTAGAAAAGTCAAAAGTTAATATGAATATCTGACTTCTTGAAGTGGCTTCTCTGCTCCTTTTGCTACCATCTTGCTCCAGGAATAAAGTAGGGGGTCATAGGCATATTGCGCACCCCACTGTTCTTGCTCCTATCACGTGCATGTATTTTTCCCTTATTTTTTCCATTGTTCGTTACTTTCTTCTAAAAACCACTTATTTCAGTTACTACTATTCAAATTTAGCAAAAAAATTTATTAGCAAAAGTCAATATGAACGTCTCTAGGTATCCACTACAAGAAAGGTCCAACCCAAAGTACGCTCTTGTGTCTAAGGGCACACCCAATGCAAAAACTATGAGCTAGTTTCTATACTTGCTAATTAATGTAGACACTACCCATGGAAACTATACTCCCAATGGATAGTTTCTATAAATAAATTTTTCATCCAATCATCTATCTTCTCTCTCCTATCATCTACCTATCACAGCTCTTTCTATCTTGGTTACCGTGTAGACATGGTTTCTTGTATAAGAGCAGATACAATAAGGCTTAGTCAGCAGGCTATAGCAAATATAATATCAACCAAATCTTACGTGGCAGAGAGAGAAAGGAGAGAGAGAAGGAAGGCGGCTACTAAATTACTGACTAGCTATAGCACGTAAAAATATGCATTTCACTCTCTTACACGTGGGGCCAAATAGTTATTGTAATAGCTACCTTATTGTAAGAACTATTTTTTTGAAGGCTATAGATGAAATGGACAAGTGTTATAGCCACTAGTTGGCTATACTATTGTACTTGCTCTAAGAAACCATTTCCTTATCTCTCCTCCTTAACTCCAATGACACATTAGTATTTTGCCTACTTGACATCTTATTTAATGCCAAGAAACCACCCATTGGGACTGCCCTAAGGGCATCTCCAATGGGTCTATAGCAGCTATCTACAAGAGAGTCCATGTCATCAACTGTCCTACGTGGAAGATATTAAATGAAGAAAGAGAACGCAGACTCTCTCTGACTCTAGAGATAGTCTATAGCACAAAACGAGGCAGCCTCCATAAATTCTGTGTGTACATGTAAGCATCAAATAGCTATCCTTATAGATAGTTCTTTAGAATGCTAACTTTAGTGTGTACTATATAGATGATGTGGAAGTCTTATAGTTAGTTGCTAGCTATAACCATTGGAGATGCCCTAATAGGCTAATTTCGGCCCAATTTGTTTGTGCAAGCCCAGCTGGGCCCGACCAGGCATGGAATGCGCGAATCACGAGGCAAACGCATGGACGGAGGTGATTGGCTCCGCGCGGCCATAGCCCCGGCCCGTCGTCCTACGGGAGCCAGCCACACCGAGACGAGAGCACGGCAGCAGCAGCAATGGAGAGGCTTATCTCTTTGACGCTCCTCCCGCGCTCGCCCATCTCCGCCTCCTCCGGTCCCCGCCGCCTCCTCCTCTCCGCGTGCAAACCGCCGCCGTCCCTCGCCGCAACCCTGCCCTGCCGCGTCCGGCTCAGGCTGCAGCCTCTCGCGTCGACGCTCCTCCCCAGGCACCACCCGCATCCTCCTCCTGTTCCCGCGCCCTCCGCCGGCTCCCCCTCGGTGAATCCCGTGCTGGAGGAGGATGAGGCTGTCGCCTCCTCCGAGGAGCCGCCGGTGGACGGCTTCCGCCGCCGCTTCTTTCAAAAGGTGCGTGCGTGCTCTGGCTCCCGGCAAGTCGGCAACACGCCTTTGTGGTGCCTCGATTCGCTTTTTTCACCGAAATTTTGTGGTGAAAAGAAAAGAAAAGATGCTGCCTTTTGTTGCCTGACTGGTTGCATGCCAAGTAGCTGGAATGGCTAGTGACTTAGAGTTTCTTCCTGGAATTAGCCAAGCAGGATAGGAGCAATCAGGAAGAACAATGGAATGGACAACTGGACTTCTATGTGGGTTATTATGCGTTCATTTGCGGTGCATGTTGTCTTAGTTTTCCACTACAATTTACCACGCTTCATGATGGAAACAAGATGATTGTTTTTTAAAAAACGTTCGAAAGTAGACGAAGAATGAAGAAAAATATCATGTTTGAAGCAACCAAAAAAAGTCAAATTTTGTTCAGCAAACAAGAACCCTTGGTGGGAGCAAATGATAGAGATGATTAAATTTACCTCTTTCGTATAATAAATACTTAGCTGGTTTTCAATACCCCTCCAATCACAAAAGAATATCGTGTTAGACATCAATATGATCACTAAAACGTAAACTTAACTACTAATTTATATTTTAACAGAGTTATAATATCATATTTTTATGAATGTTCTTTTCAAGATAAATCTATACATATTTTTATATGTTCAATCTAAATATTAAAAAAGGTATCAATAACCAAAGTTTAGAAATTTTGGATGCACATATTACATTCTTTTTGTGCTCAGAAGCCAAAATAAATAGAAGTTGGAGCCATTTGGAACGAGAGCCGTGCTATCTGCGCTCACATGTTTGTTTCCCTCCTCCACTCTCATACACAGGTCACTTCTGCTGCGGTCGTCACCCTGCTATCAGCACTCATTCTGGCGCTAATCCAGCCAGCCATGGCACCGCCTGCCTTAGCATCGTTTCACCCTGCCGCCAAAGCAAGCACACGCATCTTCAAGTCGGAGTTGCTCAGCAGCGCGTGGACGGGCTTCCTAGCCGGCTGCCTGCACACTCTCTCCGGCCCGGACCACCTCGCCGCGCTGGCCCCGCTCTCTATCGGGAGGTCCAGGGTGGAGAGCGCCGTCGTGGGCGCGCTCTGGGGCTGCGGCCACGACGCCGGCCAGGTGATCTTCGGCCTGCTCTTCCTCAGCCTCAAGGACCGCCTCCACATCGAGGTCATCCGCACGTGGGGAACCAGGGTCGTCGGCCTCACGCTGCTCGTCATCGGCGCCCTTGGCATCAGGGAGGCCACCGAGGTGCCGACGCCGTGCGTGGCGCTGGACAACGGCGAGTGCGACGTCGGCATGATCGACCACCCTCCCCTGGAGGCGCTGCCGAGCGGCGGCGGCAGCAGCAGCAAGAAGAAGATCACCTTCGCCACCTTCGCCACCGGGATCGTCCACGGCCTGCAGCCGGACGCGCTCATGATGGTCCTGCCGGCGCTCGCCCTCCCTTCGCGCGTGGCCGGCGCCGCGTTCCTTGGCATGTTCCTCGTCGGAACCGTGGTCGCGATGGGGAGCTACACCGTCCTGATCGGCTCGTGCACGGAGGCGCTCAAGGAGAGGGTCCCTAGGATCACGGAGAAGTTGACATGGGCTGCCTCGCTCGTGGCGATATCAATGGGGCTTGGCATCCTCATCAGCCAGTCTCTCGGGTTTAGCTTGTACTGATTGATCATTTGCCTTCACTGCTACAGCCTGCAGCGCCTTACACTCCCGGAGCTTGTGTGATACCGTAGGAATCTGCTGCTATCAGTCAGTGAATTTTGGTATGTATGCTATCGCGCCGTGCGCGAGACTGTTCAGCTTCAGCGCGTCTTCGTCTTAGGATCGAGCCGCAACTTAAGTTTAGTTTACACTTTTGTACTGTACTCAGTGATTCCCAGCCTTACTGCCTTAGCACTTGATTTGTGCTCTTCCAAATTTTGCAGGGGCGAGATCGATGTTCTCTCCTGACTGCAGATCGTAGTCTAATATGTGGGTTTTAACTTTCCACAGCCAACTCAAGAGGTACTGAGATCTTGCTGTACTACATGTATAAACAGGTGCATTCCTCTTGTCTGTTCATACCCAAAAAAAAGCATCTAGTGGAAACATAAGAACCTGTAGCGAGCTAGCACATTTGCAGGTGAGAGATAGCCATCACATTGCAGCGTGTGCTCCTGCTAATATGATGTCTCGAGCACAAGTGAAGGGTCGTCTTGTGTTCAGTAGCCTGCAATCTTCAGTGTTCATTTGCACTTTTGCAGTAACCGCACGGTAGATTACACAGAATGCAACGTAACCCAAAAAAAAAAATCAAGAACCTGAACAATATCCTTGTCTAGCAAAATCGCTTTGGAACGTGGGGATTCCACGAGAAGCAGCTCGATTTCTGCAGGAATTTTGGGGGAGAAATTAGGCATATTCTTTTTGGCTGAGGTTTATGGTTTTTGGTTGCGGCTTATGGTTTTTATGCTGTTTGTGCGAGAGATAATAGAGTAATAGAAACTCATACGATTTTTACCGATATAAATAAAGTCGATCCAGTATATACTAAGTTAACTACTGTAAAAAAATCAAAAACAAAAATCAAAAACTGAAAAAAAGACCTGTCATTTGAATGACCTCAGAAGAAGCCTATTGGGAACGAGGAAATCTACGTCGGCCCGGCCCGACTCAGTCTCGGATTGCACCTTCCTGAGCTGATTTGGGCCCGACAAATAGAGCCCAAGGCCCCGTTTGTCGCCTCCTTCCTTGGCGGTGAAGCCGTGAAGTCCCAGCTCCCACCGTCCCACGTCGTCTCGTACCGGCTCCAATTCCCCCTCCCACCTCGCCGTCGAGATCTCACGAGCTCTCCCCTTCTTTCTTGAGCTCGCCCTGCCCGCCATGGCGACGCGGAACCGGACGCCGCTCTACCGCAAGTACCGCGATGCGCTGCGGCACGTCCGCGCGCCGTCGTCGTCCGGAGGCGGAGGCGGTGGGCCGGTGATCGAGATGGCCTCGCTGCTGCGCTCCGACCGCCCCTACGCTCCGCTCAGCACCGACGACCCCTCCGCCGCGTCCAGGTCCCCCGCATCTCGTCTAATCCCCATCCCCCCCGCGGCCTAGGGAGTAGTTAGGTAGATAAATTGCGACGCGGAATTGCGAGATGGGGATTACTTAGCTAGATCGATTGCTATCGTGCACGATAACCATGTTTGACAATCCAGTTGACCACAGATTCAAAGGAGGCAGTTGAATTGCGGATCACTAGACTCGCCCATTGGCTAGTCTGATCTGATCTACCCTTGTCTATTAGCTAATTACGAGCCAAGGAGGGAAATGGAATTGGTATATTAGATTGAGCACTGAGGTAGAAAACGAGCATGTTGATCAGTGACTTACACACACAGCGGGGTGGAATAGCGGACCATAATTCATAAATCTTAACTACTTGTGTGTAAAAGTCACCGGTTCAATACCAGGGATTAGATGGATAATGGGCATTAACATGTGGTGTCTGCGGTGCAGTAGAGGCACAGTGACGGTCGGGCTCCCCCCAGCCTGGGTGGATGTTTCCGAAGAGATATCTGCGAACATGCAGCGGGCGAGGACAAAAATGGCAGAGCTGGCTAAAGCGCACGCCAAGGCCTTGATGCCGTCCTTTGGTGATGGTAGAGAGGACCAGCGAGACATTGAGGTTCTCACACATGAGATAACAGACTTGCTGAAGAGGTCAGAAAAGAGGCTGCAGAAGCTATCCATGAAAGATTCATCAGAGGATTCAAATGTCCGAAAGAATGTCCAGGTCATGACAGGACCCTATTTATTTATGTATTAACAGTTACAAGAGTGTAGTGATTTTTGTGTTGAAGGAAAAAAAATGCCCTTTGACTGTTATTTGCAGCGTTCACTTGCTACAGACCTGCAAAACCTTTCGATGGAGTTCCGAAAAAAACAGTCATCTTATTTAAAGCAGCTACGCCAACAGAAAGAGGTTCACCTTTTATTCTGTTCAGAAGTTCAGATACTTATGCTACTTAGGTCACTCTAATGAAGATGTTTGGTTAATGCCTTAATGGGTTGCGTTTGCAGGGGCAAGATGGTGTTGATTTGGAAATGAATATTAATGGGTCTAAGTCAACATTTCAACTTGAAGATGATGAATTTGAGGATGTGGTACGCTTTATCTTTATCTCTGTCTCTACGTCCCGCAGACCTGAATTTTTTTTGCGACGCCGTTTGCTCCTGACAGCTTGGCTTTATTAAGTTATAGTAACTTATGTCCATTCTGGTGAATTTTGCGTCATTTTCTGTGTGTTGCTCACTCTTTCTCTGCGATTAAATGCAACATTACATTAGGAAAATCAAGGTTTTTTTCCGACATGCTTCACTTCAGATCCATAAGTAAACAGAAAATTGAGAAGATAAAAGGCAAAAAGAATATTGACAGAGATTATGTGCAATAAAGGTTGCTTTTGGTTTGTGTGAGTAGTCCTACATGTTTGGAGGCAATGTGAATCTGGTTTGACATGCTTGGATCGGTTGAGTTAAGTTGCATTTACGTGTAGGATTTTAGCTCAAGAAGATACTTCTGGTTGCATGGTTGGTGTTCGTATTCTGTTTCATCCCTAGGCATTTTAAGTCTAACTTATGGGTTTAGTTCCATTTGAGGATGTGGGCTGGTGGATGTTTATAGCAATTGGTGGAGGTGGAAAACGGAAACTTCTTTATCATCCCTTCCTTAAAACATATTACAGCATTGAGGATATCTAGATCCACGTCTAGAGAAGTCATGCTTTTGCTTTACAAACCTTTACGCTTTGAATAATCATAATGCAAAAAGTAGTGCGCAAGTGGGTGATGGAGTTTGGAAGCAAAGCTATATGTTACGGGCTTACGGCAGTGCTGCGCGATGACCATATATTTCCCAAAAGAAATCCCCAGTCCATTTACTTGAACTGCTGAACTGATTAAGAGAGTCAGGGTTCATTCAGTTCCATTTTAAACGAAATGACTTTAAATGAGTCTTTTCGACTATGGTCCTTGACGCAGCAGGTTTTTTCCCTAAAATGTAAATCATTTCAAGTAATCGTTTATTGCAGCAGGTTTTGTGCTCTGCCTGCATCCACTTACCTGCCAAATTTTGCTACCCTATCAGACAGCAGGTGGAAAACATACCCTGCTTCACCACCTGCTTTACCTTAATATGAATGTAATAATAATACACTTTGTTATGTGGGCAAAATCAAAGGAGTTACAATTATTGCTTTATGTTGTCACAACACACCACATTAAGGGTCTGTTAATATTGGTTTTTGCTTCTGACTTCTGCTTCTAGAAGTAGAAAACAATACGAACGTTCTAGCTTCTATAAACCGCTTCAATTAGTCACTACTATTCATCAACTATTACTTTTCATTTTCACATATTGTAACGTATTTTGTATTTTATTATATCATAATTTCATAAGTCGTATGACTGTCCAAATATTGTATTGCATTTCGGTGCACCGTCTTTCTTACATTAGCCACTACTATTCATCAGTCGCCGTCAAAAGCCATCAGCAAAACCCAATATGAACAGGCGCTAAGCAACAAAACCTGCTCCTGCATCCACGCATCCATAATAGAGTCATGGATTTGCATAAGGGTTTAGACAGTTCATTCATGTAACCAAATAACTGTTGTCAATTTTTAAACCACTTTAGTGGGCAGCAGGGTTAAAAGCAAGGTGCTTCAAAACAATTTTTTATAAAATCTATCATTTATTGTGTATATACTTCCTTTTGTGTTCTATTCGAATATTCCATCATATATGTACTGTAGTTTGGGTTAGATTTGAATTGAATGTATGGGAAATTCTAGTAGATGATGAGAAGTCCAGCAAACTCTTTAAATTAAGTTATTGATAATGTGATTCATTGTAAGATTTTATTTTCAGGGTTTCACCGAGGTTCAGATGTCAAAGCTTAAGAAAAGCGAAGCATTCACTAGAGAAAGGGAGAGAGAGGTCGAACAGGTGAGTTCTTTATTTGTTCAATGGCTATGCACTTACGCTTATATATTCAATGATGTACATATTCTCTTATTTAAAGAAAAAAAGGTTACTTGTGGCCTGAACTTTACTTTTATTATCTGCTTCTTGTTTGAAGGTTGTTGAATCAGTCAATGAGCTTGCACAGATCATGAAGGATCTTTCAGTTCTTGTGATTGATCAGGTACAAGAATCCTAATTAACTGAGTTGTTGATGATTGGTGATGATAAGTAGTTCAGACTTCAGAGTCGTGATTTCTTCATTTGAACAGGGAACAATTATTGATCGGATAGACTACAACATACAGAATGTTGCAGCTTCAGTCGAAGAGGGTTACAAACAATTGCAAAAGGTTTCATCCTCCACCCCATTTTTTCCCCTCTCTAGTAATGGTGATTTAGTTTCCTGGGGATTTCTGTAGAAAGATCCTGTATTAAAGGTAAACCAAACTTTATGCCACACTCCGCATGCTAGGTTAGCTTTTGAAGGTGCTAGATGATAGTATGGCACTTATGGGGTAGCACGTTAGGTGTACAGAAACTGGTGCTTATGTTATATAAGCCATAAAATTTTGTCAACGTGGGAAGCATGCAGTCAATCTTTTTGACTTTTTTCACTATTGATCATTTGAAAATGATATGAGTATATTAGTTATTGAAAAAAATCATAGTGATTTACATTTAGGACAGACAAATATATTGTGGTAAAAACTAGCGCTAAGAGTTGCATCTCCCAAGCCGTAAAAAGACAAAAATATTTCATAAAAAGTAAAAAACGTCTGGTAAAAAAGTAAAAAAAACATCAGTTTTTTGTGACCACGAGGTAGTAAGTTTTAGCTCAAATCTTCAGTTTACCGCAAGTACTGTTGCGTGCCTTTATGACCCCTCTCTCACTCTGCATTTATATGTTAGTGTGCTAGATATTATTTAAAAAAATTTCCACAGAAGTCTTCGGTGTTTAACTTGCTGCGTACATTATGTATATCAAAGCGGTACTGCAAAGGAAGAAAAATAGGAGGTAGCATCAATCCCTGAAGTTTGCAGTCTAATATCGTCATCTGATCTCTGTTATGCAGGCTGAAAGGACGCAGAAGAAAGGGGGTATGGTGATGTGTGCCACTGTCCTCGTCATTCTTATCTTCATCATGATAATCCTCCTGATTTTGAAGAAGATCCTTTTCTGACATAGCTCTCTTTTACGGTTGATGGACGGCTTCCAAGCGAACACCACGCTCATCTACTCTTATGTGAGTGACTATGCAGTGCCTGCGTATTGGAAAAGCTGCAGTTCGTTTTGCATCGTGCAATACGATTTACTGGTCTTAAAAGATGGTTCTGCTGCCCGTACTCATAATGGCTGGGTCAGCAACTCTCTTCAATCTTCCACAATTTTTTGCAGCACTGCAACTGTAGAGATGTCATATTTATATGAGCCTGATTTTTTTTAATGAAGAGTTGTGTTGACACAATTCACCTACCTGTTTGTCTTGGAGCAGTCAGTTTTGGTTTTTTATGCTCTGTATAAAGTTGTACTATCACCCAATTCTTGAAAAACAAAAATTAGCATCCCTCTCTGTGCATCACCATTTTCTACATGGTTTGTGCCTTCCTTCTGTGCTACTTTTTGAAGTGGCATTTCAGTGTACCAGAGAATCCAAACATTTTTGCGATAATTTTTCTTCATTTTGCTCTCATGCTGTATCATTCTTTCATCTTATTACTACTTGCTAAGATGTACCTGAGTACCTGAATAACTATGTTTCCCTTGCAATATGATATAAGTGCACATTGTGTTGGATATGTGAAGGGTTGCAAGTTTTGCCATCGATTCTCCTGTAGTGTCTCATTGGAAATGCAATCTGGACTTCCTTTTCAGGTGTCGGCATGCTGACACTTGTCAGTTTACCACTCAAGTTCCTCTGATGATTCTGGTGATTGTCGCTGCATTTAGCCAGCGCAGCTGCTAGGTTGGAGCTTGGAAGGGTTTGCTTGGCTTTGGAGCTGGGGGCCATGGATCCCTGTCGGCCATCATTTACTGCCCCAACCACTTCTTCCATTAATCAGGTCCGCAGGCCGTGGTGTTTTCTTTCTTGCCCCCATTGCCTCACCCATTTTGACCGGTTGGTCCCAAATCATGCAGCATGTACTGTTAGTGGTGATGTAGGATCTCTGTGCCCCACATGTAATTCAATTCAGCCTTGTGTGTGTCCTTTTGTCCCCATTTATAGTGCTGCTGCTCTGGTTGCTCTTCAGCTGTTGCTGTAAATTGGACAGCAGTTATGTTTCTTCTACTAGGCACCTATCTAGATTTTTTTCTTGTTTTTTTGAACTGCAGCTTATAGATTTTAGCTGTAGCTTATTAATCTAATGAATAGTGATTGCTGGAAGAAGTCAAAAGCTAAAAGCGGCTGAAAAAATACAGGTCTCTTTCCATTGCTTCACCTCCCTGGTACTGGTATGGGCATGCCCCACAGAATGCCTATCTATCTACTATGAAGGAACATAGCAGAGGGAGAGGAGATGAGAATGAGGTAGATTTTGAAAGAGCAAGCAATTATTTTGTTTTGCTCTGTTCTACTAGCAAGTAGGTAGTAGCAGCATCAAATATTCAAATGTGGTAGGATAGCAATAATAGCGGTACTGCCCCTACTAGATTCTGCATCTTGAATGCTCTGCTTCTCCTGTCCCTTACTCTCTCCAGCTCTCATGTTCATCTTTGCCCCAGCTGGGGGCTGGTGATAGATTAGTGATTTAGTAGTAATATTTGAGGTTTGCTTCACGAGCAAAGATCTGTTAGGATCTGTATGAAAGAATCTTTATGGCTTCTAGACTTGTACTGCAAGCTCGAAGCAAATGCCAGAGGGTACAGGTCAGGTCCAAGCAAGGGTTTGGGTTTGATGTTTTGAGTGTGTTCAAAGTGAAGACTGGTTTGTACTGTACAAGTATTCATGTAGAAATATCCTCTGTACTTCTGTACTGCACACAAATTATTTGTCCTGATGCTTCTGTTGCTGAATGGAGTGCAACGATTATCCATGAAGGTGATATTTGATGGCTTTGTGTGATGGATGTTAGACGATGTCGTCCCGAGTTGATGATGCGACGTCGATGCCGGGAGCATGACTGCTTGACCGCATGAATGCAATTTTTTTTCACCAACGCTATATTGTTAGACATTAGAAAGGGGCGATATTGGTTACAAAATCATGAGAGCTCTTTGGAAATGAAAAATGCTATTCCAACCATTCAAGGCTTAAGTTTTGGTACAATCTCTTATAAAGTACACTCTTAACTCATATTCATGCTAAAACATTTTTCTCTCCCCTCACTCGTTTTACAAAGTGAAACCTATTGTTTGTAAATGATAATCTTTCTGTGTGATGCCCACTAGATTTGTGCTAATGTCCAGCCACTCATTCCCTTATAAAATCTAAGGCTTTCCCAATATATTAGCCCTTAAATGATATCAATATCTCCTGTAGTGGCGAAACCAGGATAAAAATAGAGGATGAACTCAAAAGACTAAACTTAAATTAAGACAAACATAGCAAACATAGTCTTGTGGTTCCGTCTTCTCCTCTTGGCACCCCCACCCTAGCTCGTTGTGCTGTCGCCTTAGGTGGCCGGAGCCTGCATTCTCCACTTGGCGATGTCCCCTCAACGGCTTGGCGGCACCTCCCCTCCTCCTTGTCGCGTTGCGTCGTTGTTGGCAGCCTATCGCCACCCGCCTAGCAGCCTAAGCCCTAGGGGTTCTTCTCTTGATCTCAAGTATGCTCTCCTCTCTCTGTCTCGTCTCGTCTAGTGGTTGTTAGTTCGATTGGTCGACCATCACCCACCGGGTGGGGATTGGGGAAAGTAGGGTGAGGCGGGCCATGAGGTGGATACGAGGCTGTAGTTGAGTCTTGCGGGCTTCGATAAAGGCCCATAAATTCATTCCCCAACTATTTTCTTCCTCGTTCTCCTTCTTTGGCAGAGCACCAGAGCGTTCACTCTCTCATGGAGCCGAAACCACCATGGCCACCAGGAGGGAGGTACGGGTGTAACAACCCAAAATTTGTTTTCTCTATTGAATTATGTTTAAAGTATTAATTTATGCATTTATGATATTTCTCGCATTTTGGCTATTTATTTAAAATAGTTTCCTGTTAAAGACAACAATGTTTGAAATTTTGAGAAAGTTGTAAAAATCTTGAACATAATTTTGCTAAATACTAGGTGGTGCCAGGAGCCTCTCCAAAAAAATTCATAATTTTTGGATTTCGTTTGCTAGGTTTAAAAATTCCTCAAACCTCTTAGCTTTTGTAAAAAAAAAATCAAAACCTAATCTCTTCCCACCCATCGCCTTGGGCCGCTAAACTGTTAGGGCCCATTTCCCCTTGCCAGGCCGTAGCCCACTTCCAGCCCACCTCTTCTCCCTTACCTCCTCTCACTACCATGTAGGACCCGCCTGTAGGTGGGTTCTTCCACCTCCAACCAAGGCAGGGCGACACCGTGGTCATGTTGATGCCACATCACCGCCCATCCGTCGTCATCCGTCACTACTAAGTGGTCCCAGATGTGATCCATAGCCACCACATCTCTTCTGCCGCCCCTCCTTGCCAATAGTCACGTGGGTAAGCGCCGCACCATGTCGCCAACACCATTCCGATCGAATTCGGTTGTTCTGTCTGCAATAACCGCACGCGTGTGCTCACAGGTTGTCTTCACCTCGTTTCATCCCACCACCAACCCTCGCCATCACTCCTTTTTTGTTGCTCTGCTTGTCACACCCAGAACGAGAGAGAGAGAGAGCACTCTCTCCCAAGCTAGCCACACTCCCGATTTTGCCCCTCGTCCACCCATTATTCCATTGCGAGTACTTGATCAAGGGCATGCCCCTAAAAATCCTCAGGTCACCACTCACTGTTACCCTAAGAACCAGGACTTTGTTCCTATGTACACCTTAGCACCGCGCCCGAGAATACCACAGACCACTCATCTGGAAAATCTGTTATGTAAAAATGGGATAAGTCATTTTTAGGTCATCATTCGTTATTAGGATGTATGTTCCTTTTGACTTTCTTTAAATATTTCAACTTCATTTTAACATATGACACGAGTTTATTTAGTTGTAAGGATGAAGATGTGAGAAACCTATGAGCATGGTCCACTTCCAGCCGACAACAATAAGGGTCCATGCTAGAGTTTTATCTAACTAGCTATTAGCCTAATTAGAATATAGAACTAGGTAATTTATAATACTACCTCCTACCCTACTGCTAACATAACTGACTAACAAGCATTCTATTCTAAGTTCATTGTATACATGGGATAATTAAAAGGATGCCCTAATTAACTAATAGTTGTAGCAAGATAACAAAATTAGGCATGAATGCTCAATGCGATACAATAAATTATGTGACAATGCTCATACTACATTCAAATGAGCACTACTACTGTAATGGTTCCATACATCAACATTAATACATAAAGAATATACACAGTACTACACTAAAGAATACCCCTAGGAAGGATCAATACCGGCTTACATGCTTGCTGCCCCCTCACCCTCACTACTCCTGATCTCCTCCGTCGTCCTCCTCCTCTCCATTTCCCTCCCCTATACCGTGGCTGCTACTAGCTCCCTTGCCCGCAGTGTGGCTATTACTAGGGTCTGCAAAGTAGGTGCTAAAAATAGCATCTGCTAAGGTTGAATCCCTAGCTGGATTTGGGTGGACGCTCATGCGAGCGCTACAGAACTCTGGCCTCATATGGGGTGGAGGTGGGTAAGGGTGGGATGGTGCATGAGTCAACGGAGCTCCTATATCTCCCCTCTAGTCCTGGCTGGTTTTTTACTCTGGAGCCATCAAGGATGCAGTGCGCTCCTTCTTCAATTCTTTCCTGACTCCTCTTAAGCCATCTCTGACTCCAACGCCACTAGTAAAGTTTCAAGCCACCGCTTGTCTGCTCTCTCCTCCGCTTGGGTGGACCTGGGAGAGGATGTGGAGAGGTTTGAGGCATTGGTGCAAGATTTCTCGCTCTCTAGTAGCTCTGAGGAGTGATGGAATGCGCTCTTTCTATCTCTCCCTCTCTCTCTCTTGCTTACTCGACCGGATTCCTTCTCATGTTCCCCCTCTCACAATCCTTTGTGCGCATGGAAACAAGGGTTACCCTTATGGACCGAAGGTCCCTAGGGTGTTTTTGGTACTGAGGCTCGATCTTTCCTCTTGTGAAGGTAAGGGTGGTGAAATTTAAGTGGGTGATGGTATGATTTTTTTGCAAGATGATAAAACCCACTAAAGTGAGAGGTGGCGGCTAGCCCCGAACGATCCTAGTATCTCGATGAGTGCTTTTGTTCGGTATTCTAAACTGGATAGGTTCTGACAACAATCTTCTCATCCTTCTATTGTTCTCTTTTCGGATCACAGTTTTCGTGGATTTTTTGTCTAACCAGTGCAAGTTTTTGGCATTGGCTCACTCCTAGCAACACCTACGGCTTACTCTGCTTATTACCGTTGTAATCAAATGAGTGATGTATGTGATTGAGAATGCATGGTGTATGATGATGAATTTTATACTCCTGTATTTTAATATTTACGATGATGTAACCAATACCGTTGAATTAGGGTCTTGTTCTTGTCACTGTATTTTCTTTTCAGTATTTAAGTGTTGTAATGTTTTCCCTTCACTTGATCATTACGTTAATTGAATTTGCTATAGTTGCATTTTTGGTTTTGTTATTAATTCTAGATTAAATCTTAACCACGATGTTTAAGCCTAGTAAAAGTGAGGATTGTTTCAAATGTGAAACTTGTAGATTAAATGAAGTAGTTGATGCTTAGGCATTCTCATCAACACTAGTTGTGCTAGATTGGTAAAATTATCTAAAATTGCCAAATTATTGGGGGGGGTACTTGAAAATGGTCTAGAGGTGGTATCTTTGTTAACTTTTCGGGCTCGACAACGAACACCAGATTGGAGGATAGGCTGAAGCCTTATGAAAGTCACACAATGGATTCACTCCATATAACCACTTATTCATCCCCAAAAGATTGATAGTGCCAATAAGATTTGTGTTGTTGCCTCCCCATTAGCTCACCAAAGGTATCACCATCCTAGACGATAGTTTTTTTTTGTCTAACATTCACACTAGATTCGTCATCATTCGCTCATCAAACCAAATGTTATCTCCAATCTACAACATCTGGTTACAAAAGAATGTCATTTTGGGGTACATACATCAAACTTTAAGAACTTTGGCTGTTGATAGCCTTTTCAATATTTAAACTAAACACATAAAAATAATACGTATATATTTCTCTCAAAAGGGACTCTCATAATAGTATGATCTTATTATGTTTTATAAATCTATTACAATAAAAATACGTAATCAAAAGTGCGTTTTAGGCACGATGTTCAAAACGATACTAATTTGTGATTGCAAAGTATGTTTACAAGCTACAACAAACTCACAACATACTACTACTGTTCCTTGTTGGTTGTTGCCTTAGCTTGTAAGCAACAAACAAACAAGGCCCCGCTACCAAACAATTTATGCTTCCAGCTTCTGGAACACGTCGGCATTTTAATTTCGTCCTTTTTAGTTTTTTATTTATTTCTTTGTATTATCCTTGATGATATATTTTTTTAATTATTTAAAAAATTAACAACAAAAAAAATCAGAAGCCTACAGCACTACCTAAGTAGCCAAGAGGAGAGGAAAAGAAAAAGGCTGCATTTTGAGAAGCATAAGAGAGGAAAGGGGAAAAAGGGAAATCCGCTTGCCCTTGGTCCTTGGAGGAGGGACAGCAGGAGAGGAGGAGGAGCCCCCGGGTACAAGTAGAGGAGTAGAGGGGAGCCAAAGGATATTTTAGCTTTGCTTTCCCACCGACTCCACTCTTGCGCTCCACCTCCTCCAGCCTCCATTAATGGCCGCCACCAAGAGCCCCTCCACCCCCACGTGACCTCCACCATCCGCCTCCCCCGCCCGTCTCTCTCTACACGTTCTTGTGTCGAGCAAGGAAACAAGAAGCGCCACTCGCTACCTGATGCTCAGCTCGTCGTCCTCCGCGGCGGCGATGGGGATGGGAGGGTACCACCACCAGCAGCAGCGGGCGGCGGTGTTCACGGCGGCGCAGTGGGCCGAGCTGGAGCAGCAGGCGCTTATTTACAAGTACCTCATGGCCGGCGCGCCCGTGCCGCCTGATCTCCTCCTCCCCATCCGCCCCCACTCCGCCGCCGCCGCCACCTTCTCCTTCGCCAACCCCGCCGCCTCGCCCTTCTACCACCATCACCACCCCTCCCGTAAGCTCCCTCGTCCTCCCCTTCGCCTCAGCTATTATCTCTTGTCAAGAATCTTGCGGAAATGGATGCCTTCATGTTGGGTATTCAAGAAGAATATTAAATAAGAAAAATGTTTTCTTGGGATTTTGTTTCCCCTTTATAAAAGGGTAAGGGGAGAGGATCTTTAAGCTGCTTATTGGCATGGATTGATCTGCTATTGCTGTGACGATTTATTGGCTTTGTATGTTCATTTGTTTGATTGATTCTTTGTTCACACTTCTACCCTAAGGAAAGCATCTTTGCATTGGGTTGGTGAAATGTTAATGTGGCTCTGATCTACCTCTTGATTGATTGATTGAATGAGTGGTGATGTCTGTGTGGATTCAATGTGCTTATTGATGTATTGCAGTGAGTTACTACGCGTACTACGGGAAGAAGCTGGACCCGGAGCCGTGGCGGTGCCGCCGCACCGACGGCAAGAAGTGGCGGTGCTCCAAGGAGGCGCACCCCGACTCCAAGTACTGCGAGCGCCACATGCACCGTGGCCGCAACCGTTCAAGAAAGCCTGTGGAATCCAAGACCGCTGCTCCTGCGCCTCAGCCGCAGCCCCAGTTATCCACCGTGACAACTACAACCTGCGACACTGCGCCTCTCCCGTCTCTGGCAGTTGGGACCAAAACCCATGGCCTGTCTCTCGGCGGGGCTGGCTCGTCACAGATTCATGTCGACTCTTCGTCATACGGCAGCAAGTATGGTTATTTCCATCGCCCCCGTTTGATTCCATTGTTACCATTGAATGCTTATTTGAATTAGGCTTTGATTGGTTAGCTTGCATATTATACTGGCGTAGAGCTGCTCTTGCATGATTTAAACATCAACTCACGATGTTGATGATGCTTATTGCTCAAGCAGTGAACTTACCCTCACGCTAGTGTGGTAAGGGCGGCAAATTGTGCTGTAGGTTAGAGCTTATCTCGGAGCCAGGTCACATGATTGATAGTGTCATGACCTGTGCGAGTTCCTTTTACACTGCCATTGCAAAAGTCATCATTAGTGCATTACCCAAACTAAGACTTGTGCCTGGATTTCTTTTAGGAAAGCTTAGTCACACCTTATGTTTTATCCTTGATGCTACAAACGTTTCTGTTGGCACAAGGACTTAAGCATATATGCCACGCTGCCTTATGCTTGTACTTGTAGCCCTTGTTATACTACTGTTTTTTGTAGTGTTATTGTAAGAGGAACTTTTTCTTGGCCTCCTATGCCCTGGTTGATTCTGCCTTTTAGGTGTCTTAATTATATATCTGAAGAAGTGTGGTTGGCAGTTACCATGTTCTCTGGGTGGTTTTGGTCCACACTCTTCACACATATGGAGGTCCATCTTTTTTGTGACAAATTTGCTTATTGGCCTTGTTGTGCATAATCTCTTCACATATTGTTTCTCCCGCTGAGTAAGCAATCAAGAAAAGTTGGACCCTAGAACCTTTGCCTTCATCCTTATGCATATGCAACGTGACGTGTTCAAAACAGTATTTTGCTCCTATTGAGTTCTGTAGCATTTTGCTTGTGCAGCTAACTAGATTATTGTCAAATATTACTCCTTTTGTGCTCTTTTCACTGTCTCTTTTTCAAACTAGATGCGAAAGTGTTCATAAATTCATTTGGTGATTGAAAGGCACTTGGTGAGCTTGATGTTCTTCTGATGAGTTGTGGTAGTCTAGGTTAACCAGTATACACACTTTGTTAGGGTCCGTTCGTATTGGCTTTTTGCTGATGGTTTTTGGCTATGGCTAATGAATAGTAGTGGCTGATAAAAACGACTGATAGAAGCTGGGGTGTTCCTATTGACTTTTGGCTTTTTACTGAGTGCACTGTGTAAGAAAAACGGTGCAATGAAAAGCACTACAACATTCGGACCGTCATGCGACTTACAGAATTGTGACATAATAGAATACAAAGTGTGTTACAACATGTGAAAGCACAAAGTAGTGGCTGATAAATAGTAATGGCTGATAGAAGCGGCTTATAGAGACTGATGCGTTCATATTGGCTCTGACTTTTTTAAGCAGAAGCCAAAGCCAATACGAACGGACCCTTAAACTTATCACCTCCCAAGGCTTATTTCATTCCGTACCATGCAAATCCATTTATAGTTAGTTGTCTACCTGTCTTAGGTTAAATGCATAAAAGACGGCACTAATGGACTTTTGGTGAAAGACGGGGAGATCAAGGATAGGTGGAGCTATTACTTCGACAAGTTGTTCAATCACGATAATGATGATAGTTTGATCGAACTGGATTATGCTTTTGACGACATCGATAGGTGGTTTGTTCGAAAAATCCAGGAGTCAGAAGTAAGAGAGGCCTTAAAAAGGATGAAAGTGGGTAAGGCGTTGGGTCTTGATAACATCCCTATTGAGGTATGGAAATGCTTAGGAGAAGTGACGATTGTTTGGCTAACTAGTTTATTCAATAGTATTTTTAGGTTGAATAAGATGCCAAACGAGTGGCGAAGGAGCACATTAGTACCAATTTTCAAAAATAAATGAGATATTCAAAGTTGTACTAATCATATAGGAATTAAGCTCACAATGAAGCTTTGAAAACGAATGATTGAGCATCGTTTAAAGAAAGTGACTAGCGTGACGATAAACCAATTTGGTTTTATGCTTGAGGTCGACCACGGAGGCGATTTTCTTGCTACGACAGTTGATGAAGAAGTATAGGGAGCAAAAGAAGGACCTTCACATGATGTTTATTGACTTTGAGAAAGCCTATGACAAAGTGCTAAGAAAGGTGATTGGTCGGCGCTCTAAAAGAAAAAAGTCCCAACAAAATATATTACCTTAATTAAGGATATATATGAAAATGTTGTGACTAATGTTAGAACAGGTGGTAGTGTTACTAATGATTTTTCTATTAGATAGGATCTCAAGTCAGCGTTGAGCCAATATACTTTTGCCCTAGTGATGGACGAGGTCACACGGAGTATACAAGGAGATATCCCTTAGTGTATGCTTTTCGCTGATGATGTGGTGCTAGTTGATGAGAGTAGGATAGGTGTTGATAGGAAGCTCGAGTTGTGGAGGAAGACTTTAGAATTGAAGGTATTTAGACTTAGTAGGACTAAAACTGAGTATATGATGTGTGATTTTAGTGGTGCTAGGGCAGATGATGGAGATGTTAGATTGGACGGACAAGTAGTGCCTAAGAAAGACATATTTCGTTATTTGGGATCGATGCTACAGTGGGACGGTGAGATTGATGAAGACGTGAGCCACAGGATAAGAGCGGGGTGGTGAAATGGCACCAAGCATTTAGTGTCCTGTGTGACAAAAAAGTTCCTCAAAAGTTAAAGGGTAAGTTCTATAATACGGTGATCAAACCCGCGATGTTATATGGAGTAGAATGTTGAGCGATTAAATGACAACATGTACAAAAAATGCGTGTAGTGGAGATGAGGATGCTGCGGTGGATTCGTGGTCACACAAGGCGGGATCGTATCCGCAATGATGATATACGTGATAGGGTGGGGGTAGCACCAATTGAAGAGAAGCTTGTCCAACATCACTTGAGATGATTTGGATATCTCCAACGGAGGCCTCTTGAGGCACTGGTACATGGTGGAATTTTAAAACGTACTGAAAACGTAAGAAAAGACAGAGGTCGACCAAAACTGATATGGAAGATAGCGGTTAAAAGAGACTTGTGGAATTGAAATGTATCTAAAGAATTAGTTTTGGATAAGAACTCATGGAAGTTAACGATCCACGTACCGGAACCATAAGAAAGTTAGGGGCAGTGTTTTAGACTCTCGGCTCAGATAACTGGATGTACGGTTTAGGGTTTTAACATTGTAGGTTTTGTTTCAAGGCTCGCATCTCTTTGATCTTGAGAAAATTTTATTTATAATCTACCCTAATTTGTTTGGGACAAAAAACTTTATTGTTGTTGTTGTCATCGTGGTCGATGTCTACTTGTCTTAGGTTAGAAATGAGGGTCCTTTCAATAGATGACCCACTAAGTTTTTGGTCAGTTCATAAATATTTTTTAGCAAGCAAGTTTTCATGTATCCATGATTATGCAGGTACTCTCATGGAGCTAAAGATGACGCGGGCGAACGGAGCTTCTTCTCTGGAGCGTCAGGAAACACTAGGGGCTTCACCATGGATTCTCCGACAGATAGCTCGTGGCACTCCCTGCCGTCCAGTGTACCCCCATATCCATTGTCAAAAACTAGAGACCCTGGCCTATTACCAGGTGCCTACGCCTACTCCCAGCTTGAGCCGGCACAGGAACTTGGCCAGGTGACCATCGCCTCGCTGTCCCAAGAGCAGGAGCGCCACTCTTTCGGCGGCGGGGCAGGAGGGCTGCTGGGAAATGTGAAGCATGAGAACCAGCCTCTGAGGCCTTTCTTTGACGAGTGGCCGGGGACGCGGGATTCATGGTCGGAGATGGACGATGAGAGGTCCAACAGGACCTCCTTCTCGACGACTCAGCTCTCGATGTCCATCCCGATGCCTGGATGTGGGTCCCCTATCGGTCCGCCGCCACCTTAAGCGTCTCAGAAATGCATTTCTCTGCTCCTCCACGGCATGTCAGCACGCAAACCACTCACTACGTCCCCTTTGTTGATGCAGGTGATTGAGGCGGCTTGCTTGCCCCTATGTGGCAGCGTAGAACGCCAACCTGCATGCCCTGGTTGTTTCTTTCCTCCATTGTATTGTACTGAGAACCCGTCTAAGAGCAAGATCCCTATCTATTATTAGTGGAGACAGAGAGCTCCCTCCTGTTTCTAAGATTCCACCATGCTTTGTACTCTCAGACCTGTCGAACGCTGCCTTTTCAGCCTCTTGCAGTGGATGGATGATATGATGGAGCCATGCGCTTCCCAATTTGTGGAATCTGATGTCTTAGCATCTATTTATTTTCTAAATCGCACGAGGCATTATGTTTTTCCAGTCTGAAGTGATGCAACGCAAGTATGATATGTTGCTTCTATTCGCCGAAGGCTTCTTGTCAAGCCAGAGGAGAGTTGCTTTGGGAGAATCCAAATCCAACATGAACGTGACATGGAGATGCATACGATATTGGGCCTGTTCTTTTCCTCCGAAGCCGGTGGCTTTTAGCTTTTGCTACAGTACCTAACTTTCAAACGGAGTATTTTTTTCAAGATGGGGTTTACAAGTTAAACGATCTACACGTTAAAAGTCCAACATCTGTACCAGCCAAAATCGCTAGTGAGTATCTGTCTCTCCATAATCTGGACCGTAAACAGCTAAAATTCAAAAATTTCAACCAAAAGTCATAAACCGTTGCCAAACAGACCCATAATCTTTTGCAAGGAAAAAAAGAGGGACCTGCACGTGAGGGTGATTCCTCGTGGTGCTGTGCATGGAAAATAGGAGCTAGCTAGCATGGCGCTGAAATCACTCGCAAGTTTGAAGCAGCTTTTGAGCTGTGAAACCTGCCTGGGGACTGCGAATGGCAAAAAGATATGCGCGCGCTCGGGTCTTCGGCAGGCAAAGGCACGCTGACCACAACGCCCAGAGGATATGCCGCGGCCTGCGCAAACTGCAAAGCAACGCCTTGGTACTACTGCTCGCGAAAACATACGATGCCAAACTACTTGCACCATGTAACATCAAGATGCAAACCACGCAGGAACATCTGAACCAAGGTTCTGATCAGTACTCAACCCAACCCAACCCAACCTAGTGATGATTATACGGTATAATTAGTCTATTATACGGTATAACCAGTCTAATTATACAGATAGCCGGCGCTAATAGGTACGAACACCTGTAAGTTGTATATGGTCGAGTATCCACAGCATAGTAGACCGTTTTTAGAACAATCCAAACAAGGCAGTAGCATGTCACAAGCCATGCACTAGCAACTCACAGGCAAAGCAAATACCGGTACCATCACACCACACAATAGCTGCATATCACAGGCCATGCAGTAACGACCGAACGAGCGTCACGTCATAAAGCATAGGACTCGGAACACAACGTGACCTGGAGACGCGCCCGGCCATGCTTGCATGCCCTCCTCGAAGGTAGCAGCAACATCGAGGTGACGCGATGCGATGGGTGAACCGAGACAAGACGCCCTTTTATTTATCACAAGCAACATCCGAGGTACTACTGGGCAACATCACTGAAAGGAGATTGATGGCTTGTTTTTCAGGATAGTGTTGGTGTAAAGGGTCGCGGCGACGCGTGGAGTGGAGCGGAGCGTCGCCGTGACGTCTTTTTTCTTCATCTTCAGCTAACGAGCTTCCTCGGAAGGAGAGCCCTCTCGCCTGGCATCTCATAGGAGCGCCGAAAGGGGTCGGTCGGGCCGTGCCACGCCCTGGCTCCCACAGGCAAGGGCCGCCTCACGAGATTCCCATGAGTTCTTGCCTTGAGGTCTGCAAACTTCTCGGAAGCCAATCCTGACGCCCTGTTGGAGCCCATTGTCAGCTGAGACAGCTTCTCAGCAATGTCAGGTGCTCGAGGGCTCTGGTCCTTACCGAGGTGATTTCCTACAGAGGGATCAAAAGAAGTAATCTTAACTAGAGATGTAAGCATGAAAAATCCAGGGACGCAACCAAGATCTTTTCAAGTATACCACTACAGTGTGTTTGGAGCAATACTCACCATTGCTTCTCACTGGTGGTGGTGGTGGTCTGGACCAAGGCTGATTCATAGCGTTCGCCTTTGTCAGTTTATGGTTGCTCTCTGGAGCCTAGAACAGAGAATAAATATTCTTGAGTCACCAAAATAGTAGAAACTAACTGTACGAAAAGAAGAGAGTTTATATTCACCTGATGATCCAACTCCAGTTTCCTTTGCACACCAGCTGCAACAAAAACAAGGTAATTGTCAACTCCAGGCATAATAGCCAAAAATCCTTCATATGAATTTGGTATGACACGCCATCTTAAATGGATTACCTGCTCTTGCTGGAGTGTTAGTGCTCCCGTATGAGTAATTGACTGCTGGTCTCCAACTGGATAAAGTCCCCACGGAATATCTCCTGCCATTCTTCTGATCCACAGCTCCTTTAGCCCCGACTGCACGATACGTTATTCAAATTACTTCAGCAATAATGCTCTATAAAAAAAATATGAATTTGCGGATCTTGATAACATTCACAAACCTGATGGGGGTGTCGTTGCATATCCGGTTGATCTGAACCGAAGTGAAGGGGGGATATAGAAGCATGGCTGTAACATATATGATTATGGTAATAGGGTCATGACACGAATCAAATCATTTACTATAGTATGGAAGCCATCAGAAATATTACCTGAAAGAAGGAATGCTGCAAAACCTCAACTGCTGTTGGTCTTCTTCGTGGGTCCCACAAACAAAGCCACTGGCAAACAGTAAATCGTTATTCATCATTTATTCCGGAGATTATCATCTTTTACGCTACTTTGAGCAAAGATAGGAAATATTGATATGTACCGAAATAAGGTTGACTGCATCTTCACTTGCTGAGGGAACCACTTCCGAAATATGTGTGCTTTCAGACTGTAAGAATATGACATAGCAGTTACGTACCAATCACTCTTATTCTGACACTTGAGAGAGTAAGGTTACCAAAAAAAATTCTACCTGAGGAAACTGAAAACGGATAGATGCTGCAAGCTGCAGTCCTTCAGCCCAAGTACGCTGATTTGGAGTGCCAAGAATGCTACAGATTTTGTAGAGCTCATCTGCTTCACTGAAAAACAGAGCATAAAGTTATAAAAATGTCAATCTAAGGAGTAACTTGGAAGAACAGCCACACAACAACACACACACTCCAGGTGCTTTCTAGAGTAGAAAATTTTCCTATTTGTTAAAATGGTCGACCATGACTATTTCACCTATAACAGAATATTTAGCCTTTGGTCACTATTAAAACCGAATTTAGATCTTTAGTTAATTTGGCACATTTCCACCAAAGGAACAGGATATTCAAACTGGGTTCAGTAGAAAAAGACCATGTATACCTTGAGCCAGGGAAAAGAGGTCGCAGTGAAAACAGCTCCGCAATGATGGCACCCATTGCCCACATGTCTGGAAATGCAATTGGGAATAAGCACATTGTAAAATGGTGGCAATTTGCTTTCTGGTAAATGCATAAATATTCTTCACTCACCAACTGCTGAGTTATAAACAGAAGCTTGAAGCAGAACTTCAGGGGCACGATACCTATGTTGATAGTAAACATTAACATCTTTGTTTTATTGTATATGACTTAAGCAATTGTAAGACTTGAAACATAGCCTACCAGCGAGTGGATACATATTCTGTGTACGGTGGTTCAGAAGAAATCTCACGAGCAAGCCCAAAATCTGCTATCTTGATGAGCTCCTTCGTTACTAGCAAATTTTCTGAAATAACAAAATGTCACAAGACCAATAATTGATTGTTGGTATTTGATGAGTTAACAAGGTCAGTCCCAAACAGAACACATTGCAGGTGAGTTAACAAGGATTGATGCCCCAGTGTTTCTTCTCATTTATTATTTATTTATTTCTCTATGCCCTTATGGACAGGCAAGCCCTATAAAAGAACTAATTGTTCATGGCCCACTATTATTCTTCCATTTTCTGGGCCTGTGCCCCAAGTGCTAAATTATCAATACATAGATCATCCTATGCATACCTGAGACATCAGCAATGAAAATAGAACATATAGTACATGCTGCAAGCATCATCAATGCAAAACTGATTAATACAACCACTCAAAACGTTTTAAATAGTTTTATTCTTGTCGGTCAACAACAAAGTGAATTCTTACACATGTATAGCACTACTAAAGCAGAATTCTTAAGTTGTTCGAACTGACGAGACATGGAACCAAAGCTTTTGAAAAGATGGAATTTAGATGGAAAGATGTTCTTGAACTGATATTTTTTTAACATACAATAAGAGAGATGTGACAAGACATGGAACCAAAACTTTTGAAAATATGGAATTTAGATGGAAAGATGTTCTTGAACTGATATTTTTTTACCATACAATAATAGAGATGTTTTCATGTTGTTAGCTCCTTTTCATATTGTCTAGGTCCTAAGTCCTAACACAATACTCCCTTTGTTCTTTTTTAAGTGACATTTTTAATTTTTCACGGTCTCCAAGATGTGACTTTGGCCATTGTTTTTTGTAACTTTATCTTATTATATACTGATAAAAATATGATATTATGAAAGTACTTCTAACAATAAATCTATTGAGATAATTTTCATGTGGCCAATCTAGATAGTTTTAAACATATTAGTGGTCAAACTTTAGAAAGTTTGACAGCACAGATTATAGGACGTCACTTAAAAAGGACGGAGGTAGTACGACAAAAACATAGCTAACTCTTGCGCAAGAAAGCATTATAAGCAACTTCAGAATCCAGACATTAAATAGCATGCCAGGCGTGGAAGATCACAACCATACCAGGCTTAAGGTCACGGTGAAAATATCCACGTTGATGCATGTGGCTTAGAGCTTGAAATATTTGAAAGCACCAATTTCGGACTTCAGTCTCCGAAAAGGGTTTCCCCCTGTTCTTCATCAGCTGGTAAAGATTGCATTCCTAGCATATCACCACAGAGAACACAAAAACTTCAGTCACCTTACAGGTTACAAGCACCGATACAAAAACAGGGCTATGAATGGTCTATACCATGTATTCAAAAACAAAGAACAACATGTCGTTCTCTCTTATGACTTCCTTGAGCTTCACAATGTTTGGATGGTTCATCCTTCGTAAGGACTGACGAAACAAATAAATTAACTCAAAACGAAGTAATGGTAGCCATGATAGAATTTGGTTACATGTTACATAACAGTAAATCACCTTCACTTCACGGAGATTGATGCACTCCTCCCAAGAATAATATTTTTTCTTCATTTTCTTGATTGCAACCTGTAAAGGCCAGGTATGTCAAGAAGATGCACAAAGAAGAAGAAGAATATCCAGGTGGGGCAATGACGACATCAGATTGTTGGTTACTTCCAGAAGACAGGTCAGCACGCCTTAAGATATGAATTGAAAAGGAACTAGCTCCATATTAATTTAGATAGGGAAACATTGTACCAAAAAAAGTAGCAACCTAGCCCACTAGCCTCCAACATAACAAAATAAGCAGCCAAACTGCGTAGCTACTGAAAAATAAAATAGGCATAAAAGAAGCAAATAGTGGGGCAAGAAAAATGGTATACCACTTCACCACTTTCTTTATTGATTGCACGCCAAACACTCCCAAATGTACCGTCACCAACTTCCTTAATAATCTTATACCTGGATCACAATACAAGAACATAATTAGCTGATATACAGAGTTCCAAGCTCATGATCATCTTGTAAAAGGGGAGGAAAAGTTCATTTACCTCTCCATTTTATTAGCTGGAGTGCAAGGCTGACCTTATTATAGAACAGTACTATAATCACAAACAAGACTCATATGCGTATTGCTGGAATGTCTTTGGAGGGTAGATCGCCAAAGTCACTAGAGGCTTTTTTCAAAGCTCTGTAAGCAATACCCATACTTTGTGACCAAAAAACCCGAACACCTTTGCTCTGAAATTACAACAAAATGGATTAGAATATTGGAAGAGATGAAAGATTACAAAGAGACCAACGATTTCAAACGTTTACATTTTCTGTCTTTCTGATATTGCTTTATGACTGAATCGTAAATAATCCCGGCTTAAATTAGAAATTTCAAGCATACCTAAGGTTACGCCATCAAAAGTGAAGCCGGATGAAGAACAGAACAAGCAATGCACCCCAAAGATTGGGCTGGTCAAGCTGAAAACTCGCAATGATAGGGGAGAAGAGAGCTAACAGAAGCAAAGAAAACAAGAACCTGCTGAGGGCAAGAGATACATGAGATGATGAGAACAGGAACAGGCATGCCATGAAAATATTGGGTAGTAATCTTCTCAGATAAAAGCATACCTAGAGCTTATATGTGACAACAAAGATCTACACGTTAGATCCGTATGTCCAAAGAAGTTCTGACAGTAACTTTTGCTGGCTGATCAGTGCCACGGCAAAAACTACCGAAATGTTGCCAGAGGGAGAGACGCACCATGCTCGAATAAATGTGCTACAGCTGCACTGCAATCATTAGTCGGTTCTATTGTCCAACAGCATGGGACCACGCAAGGAAGTCGCTAAATGAGGTGCGATCTTCAGGTGCAATTGACAAAAGAGATGACAAGGAAGTCTCCGTAAAGAGAAAACCTCCAGCCAAGAACTTCCTCGAGCAGCGAGACGTGGCATACAGAGGAACTTGTTGTGTAAAGGGTGTGCTCCATATCCTTTCTGAGAATGCTATAAACCCAGCAGTGAACAGTGCTGAAACCTGCATAAGTCAAAGTGAGAAATAAGCAACAAATATATAGCTGAAAACGGGTGACGATGAAGTAAGTCGTAACACAACACAACAATACCAAAAACTATACTATGCGAGTCTATGAGCATCACAATTCAAAACACACGGCACGCGTATAAACATATGCATTAGACAAAGAAGTGTAACATTCATCCCAAGGAGATGCTTCCAGTACAAGCGAGGTTTCTTCGGATCAACAATATTATGCTCAATGGCCTCAACGGTTCGATTCAATTGATCCTTCCCATATTTCTCCTAATTAATTTCGCTGAGCATATATAGATAGTCACATATGTAACATGGTGTGACGCAATAGGATATAACAAAGTATATGAGCTGGACGAAATTATGCAGATAGCAGCAGCCATGAATACAGTAAAATTGAATCTATCAAATACACTGTACAAATGAAAACACACAACCACACGACCCATCCCTTCCCACCCGAAATTAGAAATCACGCGTTCAATTTTGCGTGAATCGATACGATGGGTGCGAACCCTAATCCAGCACACCACCACGAACATCGCCGAATCCCCAATAGTATTCAGCAATCAAACACCCGCATGAACAACAAGCCCCCCAATTCCCCCCGTCAACTTCCACCAGATTCGAATTGAAAAATCGAAACGAACAAAACCTCGCATCGAAACGATTACCCCAACTCCCCCTCATCCCGGATCTCTCCGCACACCGCGCCGATCAAACAACCATCGCACGATCCGGCAACCCCAACCGATCCCTCCCGCCAAACCCCGCCCGGCTCAATCACGCACCGCTCGACCTCCCCCGCATCGATTCGACCAAACCAGACCCGAATTGGGGGAGAAGAGGGCACACAAGGAGGAAGCGAGGAAGCAGAGCCACCGACCAGGGAGCCTCTCAGCATAACCACGCGCCGCCGCCGCCGATGGATCCAGGGGACGCGGCCGCGGCCTCCAGCGCTGATGGGGTGGGGAGGGGTCAACACCGCCACGCGCAGTGAGGAGGAGGAGGGGGAGGGACGGGCGGAGGGGTGGATTGCTCGGGGGCGTGCTCCTCTCCTGATTTATCCGCCCAATGGGGCGCCTATTTGCAATCTAGTCCTTGTACAACTCGGTTATTACCAATCCAGCCTCCCCGCGGTTTCCACGAGGCCACCTTGCCATTATTGTCCCCGAGATTTTTCCTGATTTGGACAGTTTTTCTTTTTAAACAGGTTTTGCACATTTTTAAATGATTTTAGGGTCTGTTTGGATCCCATGAGCTAACAACTAGTTGCTAATTTTTAGTCCTTGTGGATCCAGACAGGAGGGCTAATGAGTGGGCTAAAGTTTAGCCAAAACTCCAACTAGTTGTTAGCCAACTAGTTGGTCAAACCCAGCTAATGAGGGCTAAAGGACCAGCCGGATCGAAAAAAGACGCCGATACCCACGCCAGGGAAAACGTGTGTGCGCTAGAGACTTAGGGGTATAACAGACTTTGTACTGAGATAGTAAGTACTTATTAGTCCTTAGATCCAAACGGAACTAGGCTAATCTTTAACCAGCTAACTACTAATCAACTAACAACTAATCCTAGCTAACAACTAGTCCTAATCCATCCAAACCCCTTATCTCATCCATTCGATGACTGCTCACCTTTTTTTTCCGAAGTGTGTGGGCGGTTGCCTAAGCTCACCGTCGATGAATATTTGGTCAGAAAAGAGGTCTGAACTAATCAATCGTTCCGGCCGCACGTATTCCTCGATATTTTTGTCCCAACGAAAACACCAAGTACAGGGGTGTTGGAGCATCCTATGCTCTCACGATTTTTCTTTCTTTTGCACGTTTTATTCAAAGTGATTAACCTGATACACAGGTAAGATAAATTCTTTGCCAACACGTGAGATTAAGTATGACAGTTTGACATTGTAAGATTGGGAGAAAAAACATGGTGTTTGAAAATAAAAGGAAGCTCGCCATGGTGTGTTTCCCCACGTATGACAACAAGCTATGAAGAATACACCTGATGTCATCCAGCGTGCTCCATCCATTCCCCGCCCCGTATGTTCGCTCGGATAGCCTACGACCCACCCATCATCTAAAATTTGTGCCGATAGAGAGAAAAATTAGACGATCTTATCCCTATCACTCTTACCTACTCGTTTGTTTCTATCGCTCTCAACCACCCATTTTGCACGAGCTTGCTCCTCTTTCTCAACCCTCATACCCAACGACAACCATTCCCACCACCAACAAGTTGCTCCACCGCCAATTGCGGTCAGAGCTCGCAATCACTCGCGCTTGACAAGACCATCCACCGCAGTAGGGGGCTCATGTGGAGGTCTTCTTATGCGAGAAGGTTGTCGGATCTAGCAGGCCCGAGGTCGGAGGAGATGGGCAGGTGGATGATGAGTAGGGCCAGCAACAAGGCAGCACTATGGGACAGAGACGCATCACCAGGGCAAGCATTGTTGCTCCCTCCTCGACACTGCACCTTCACCATTGCCCCGCATACCATCTTTCTTCCAATAGGCTTGTTGCGGGTGTCTCTATAGATTGTTGCGACACTTTTTATCAATTGTTGTACGAAAGTGTATTGTTTTATTGCAACATGTATTCTCAAAATTTGCCAGCAGATGTTTTTGTTGCGATTGCCATTTTGATTTACTGCACAAAGATTTTTTTTATTACAATTCGGGTATAGGTTTCTTGCGTAAAAATTTTTCTTTGTTGCAGTTAGTTATGGATTTTTTGCACAACATTTTTTGCTGCAATTGTTGTTAGTTTGTTCCGCCTTTTTTGTTTGTGATTGGTTATTGCAGCTATGGAGAATTTTGTTGTTTTTTCATTGTAACGATGCTACGCCTCTTTTGTAAATTTGTCGTAACCGATCGTGTTCCTCCTCTGTCTCTCTAATAAGTTGGGGCTCTGGTGAGCCGACAGTGGTCGAGAGATCGCCCTCTCCCTTCCCACATCTTCTCCGTAGGAGTAGACTATGACCATTGCCATCATAAGCCCCCGGCACTGGTATCTCGAGCTGCACCGCCAGCTGCTGGTCTAAGGTTGTCGTCGCTCGTGCTCGAGAGAGGTTGTCCGTTATAGTCTTCTTCAATAAGCTAGAGCTTCGGTGAGACAGCGGTTGTCAAAGATCGAGCATAGATGAGTCTCTGTTGTGGCAAATCGAACAACTAAAATCTATCTAAATTAGATCTAGTAGTGAGAAAAAGCATACAACATTTTCTATTATACGTACGGACGCTAGTCGCTCTCTAACAACAAAGGCTAAGGTGCAAGACAAAATAGCTGGTCCTATTAGCTAGCTCTTGCAATAATCCCAGCCCGACTTGGTGTCCTTTCAGAATACCCGTTCCAGAGTGGCACAGTTCATTCGGACCACTGCTCTATTGGTCCATGTCCATCTTGTTTAACACACGGTTAGGCAGTTAGCACAATAAGGATTAGAGAAGATAGCAACGGATACCTACTTTGTGTGCCCAAAATGTCCCCACAAAAGCTTACTCCGTACAGCTAAACAAACATTATCAAGTCATATATAATGTTACATTGTCTGTAAGTCTATACTACTTAGTATTTTGGATAATGTAGAGAAGAAAGAAAGATGTTGCCTATTGTTTAACAGACGGTCTTACATATGATTTTCTACTCTGTATACTATTGTACATAGGATGTTCATATTGCATGCGCCCGATAGGTTTTGGCTGAAGAATAGTACTGACCGAAAGAAATGGTTTTTAGAAAGAGAGGGCGGGCGGCGGGGAAAGTGAGAGAGAGATGAGGACACGAGACAGGAGGTAGATGAGTGGGGTGTATGATTTGCCCGTGACCCTTATGCCTTATCCCCAGAGCGAGAAGAGAGTGAGATGAGCGGATAAACCGCTTTAAGAAACTAGGTGTTCATATTGATTTCTAGCTTTTCTAAACAGAAGTCAGAAATAGAAACCAATATGAATATGAATATGAATATGACTATAGACAACTATATAGACTACATATTAATTGTATGAGGTTATTACAAATAATTATATATGCAATTCATTATATAAGTTGTCTTTAGTTCTATTATAGATGATGATTATGTTCGTATTAGTTTCTAAAAACTGCTTTCCTATAGTAAATAACTTTCAAACAGAATATTTTTCAAAGCGGTGTCTACTAGTTGATTGTAGTATACACTATACACTGTAGTGAATTCATTTATATCGGTTAAAATTACACGCGTGTATCTCTCTATAAAATTTTCTATAAGTTATTATTATTTATAAATTAAAGTCAAAAGCCAATATCAATGGCCTAGATATATTACCATTGTAAATCACAAGTACAAACGTTGCGTCACGAGAGAGCAATTTGTTTGCCTTAAGCAAAGAAACCGGGACCTGGTACGTGTGGTTGTGGGTGCCTGCTTGCTCTGATTGGTTCATCCGTTCATGCTTGATTAGTGCAGATTTTACAAGGACTTGTTGCTTAACAATAAATAAAAAATCTGCTACTTGTTGCAGATATAATTCTTTCGCGAGATGCCGTTGCAAATAATTGAGGAAGTTAGGAAAGTACCATTATCTTCAGCGGTCTCTCTAAAATCCCTTTTAATTATTCATTGCGATGGTAAGCCGATTCATGCAAGGTGATGGGCTCTCGTTGCAGCAATAATGGTGCCGCAAGTTTTGAATGATCTTGTTTGGGTGGCAGCATGATTAGCTTAGACCGTCGCTTTACAGTCAGGATCGTGTCACTGCTCACATTCTTTTTCATTTTCACCTTCTTTCGAGATCTTCCCCCTTTCATTTTGTTGGCAGTTCAAATCAAAGCATCACACGCACGGCTGGGTAAGTGTAATACTTGAAGTTATTGGTACACCATGGTAATAGTAGATGAGTTATAATATAGTGTAGATTATAGAGGTCCTATTCTTTTGGGTTGTGTTTGATGTTTTTACTGTGGCTAATAGTTTTTGTCTATACTTTTTGAGATAACAATGGATGACAAAGACACTGACGTAGATGATGCACATAATTTTATGCTCAAAAAGCTGTTTGAAGAATCTGTTTCAAGAAACCGTCCCATTTACTCTTAACTTTTAGAAAAACAAAAGGCCAAAAGCCTACAAAAACACGTCTTAAGACAAAATACAAATGCTTTAGACGTGTAGATATATTTAATCCAAGTGCTTGTAAGTGTTTAGGGGGGGGGAGTGGGGTTGGGGGGTGGAAACAAGCCGAGCTGAGCCGGCTCGAGCCAGGCTCGGTTGAGCTAGCTCGAAGTGGTGGCTCAGTTCAGTTCAGCTCGTTTAAGAAACGAGCTAAAAGCTCGGCTCGGCTTGGCTCGTTTCTTAGCTTGAGTTGACTCGCAAGCCACACAATTCAATATAGATACCACACAATTCAACACATAGCTTGACTCGTTTTAATTTGTATGGTTTCAACACAACACTGCAGCAGAGTAGCAGCACAGTATAGTAATTTAATACATATGAGTTATGACTTACGAACATATGAATACACGAGAGAAAAAACATTCACAAAAACAGTTAATACTAAAATGAGTTGTTCAAGTTACAAAAATAGTTTCTGTAATGTCATGAAAAAATTAAAAAAAAACACCTCCCCCGAGTCTGCCTGTTTGCCGAGGGGGGATAGCATGGGGATGGGGCCAGGGCCCAGGGGGAGGACGGGCCGACGGGAGTGCACGTGGCCAGGGGAGGATGGGGCGTGGCAGCAAGGTGGGAGGGGCGGGTGGCGCGGCGGTTGGGGCGGGGCGTGCGGTGGGAGGGGCAAGCGACATGAACAAACGTTTGGAGCAATCCGAACATCTCCAAGGCGATTAGACGAAGGGCGCATGTAGTGGAAGAAGAGGGTGGGGGTGGCTGGGTGGGGAGGCATTGGACTACGTCGCGGCGGGGGTGGCGAGGAAGGGGCGTTGGCGTCGGCATCGACCATCGAGAATGGAAGTGGAGGGGAATATGAGAAATGGCAGATCGAGATTGGGATCGCGATTTCATGGGAGAGATGCGAGACGCGAGACTTAGAGAGGGAGTTAGTAGGCTAGGTCGACTGCAAACACGAGGCAAATAGGCTCGTGAGCCAGCTCGCGAGTGGCTTAGGCTCGGCTCAGCTTGAAAATTTACGAGTTTAAGTCAAGCCAGTTCGACTCGTAACGAGCTCAAGCTTACTTACGAAGCTCGAGCTATTTTTTCACCTCTAGTTGGAGAAGTGCAGCGGGAATGGGGCCCTGGCGGTTGCCAGGGGAAGTTGGGCACACACGGTTACTGGACCCGAATCGAAGCCCAACTCGAGGGACATAACACTCCGGCCCGGCCCAGCTGGCCTGTAGGCCTGCGGCCCCACAGTCCGGGTCCACTCCGCGGCCCAGAAAGGAGTGCGGGTCCGGTCGGTAGGTGGGGAGGTGGGCGTGGAAGCGTCGTCGTGTCGCGTGCCGGCTGCGCTCCTCCCCCGATCGTGCTGCCTGTGCCGTCCACACCCTCCATTCCATCCCCTCCCTCCCACACGGAAGACGGAACCAGCCAACGAGCAGCTCTCTCTCTCTCCAAGAACTGGGCGAGGTAAGCACCGCCGCGCCGCGCCGCACCGCACCGCACGCCCTCCCCTCCCCTCTCCTCAGCTTCGACTACTGTCTGTGTACTCCGTTTTCCCGTATCGATCGGGGCCGCGGTTTCCCCCGATTTCCTTTTCTTTTACGGGGGCTTTCTACTGGGAGATCAGATCGGTGCTGGCGGTTTTCTGGTGCCGGCCGGTTGGTGTTACCAGTCGGCCTCGCTGTTCGATGCGTGCTTGAGGATTTTGGCGGATCTGGTGGTGGTAATCGGTGTGGGCGGGATCGTCCGAGGATGATGATATGTTGTGCGATCATTTGATTTGCCTGGCCTGGGGCATGGGCTGAACTGGGCTCTGATGCTCTCGAATTCATTCGCGCGAGACCTGTGCGTTCGTAGATCTAGGAGTCCGCTTCCCTTCCCGGTTGGCTGGAAAGTTTGGGATGGAAATTGGGTGGTGGCGGCGTCGGGAAGAAGGCTTGCACGATGCCCCTAATTTGAATGGGGTGTTATCATTATGCGTTTCCGGTAGTTGAAGATCGACCATGGGCAAGGCTTAGCTTGCAAGGGGTTAAAGATAGGGTGTCGATCGGCGCATGTGGGCATAGCTGTTGCATTGTTTGTTGTGCTTCGTTGGGGGATCTAGCTCGTGATTGGCGGCCTGGATATCGGAGCGCCGAGCAATGGGCCTCTTGCTGGCGCTGCTGCCTTCAAATGGCATACATATAACAAGAGCAGTATTGCTTTGCGATGTTTACATCTCTTCTCTTCATCAGAGTGCGCTTATATCTGGCTTGATCTGTTTCTGATAAGGGTTCTTGATTTGTTTGCTGCGCAAAAGGCTGATGCACTGTCTCCACATCATTTTGGTCCTTTTCTGTACGTGGAAAGATATTAATGCTATCTTGAGTAGAACAAAATTGATTGATCTAGCATGCCACTGAACATGTATGTTCTGGTATATTGTTCTCGTTGCAACGCCAGCACCTAGCACCACTAGTTACAGTTGATTTTGCTGTTATTTTGCTATTGTATTTCTTATAAGGCACTACAGAATCACGGAAAGTCATCAAATAAGGACCTCCATATTTCCTTTTCGGTTGCATATAGATTTAAATCATGGTACGTTGCTTGTAATGTAAAGTTGCGAGTCATTCTCTCATGTGTGTATATGCCGTTATGGGAGATGGTCTGAGTGTTTTCAATTATCATGAGAGTAGTATGTATTTCCTCGTGCTTCTAGTGAGGTATGTTTACAATTAATGACGCGTATCAGTTTTCCTGATCCTCAGCTATGCTTCTATCGAACTACTTTAATATAGATGATGTATGATATTAGTTTTCCCGATCCTCTGGATCAAACACATTTCTGTTCCGTTGCTAATGCTCATTTGACGTGGCTTCTCTCAGGATGGAAATGTTCTTCGGCAGCTTTCTCAGTGACTCAGCATCTTTAGAGAACTTGTTTGGTCATCCGAATGTCGAGAGATGCCCATTCCTGAGAAACATCAATGGAGCTACAACCCTTTCATTTTCTTCTGCTTTGCCAGTAGCTGTAAGATCTGCTTCTTATGGCCTTTGGTGACTGCTGTGATCAAGGTCAATAGTGTATTTCTTCCTTGACAATTTGTGCTATCGTGCAGGCCCGAGGAGGCAAGGGTCCAATTTTTGAGGACGGACCATGCTTTGAATCAGCATTCAAGCATTTCCATGGAAGAGATGGGATAGTTCCCCTTTCAGGAAGATCATATGTGCCTGATGAGAACCGCAACGAGAGCATTGATGACAAGCCTGAACCTGCTCTGCCCTTTAATCCATTGGCTGCTAGAGCCGCCACAATAAGTCTATCATCATTTGGACCATTCGGTTTTAACTTCTTTAATGGCAAGGGCAGAAGGCAGAACAAGAAGCCCAACAATCTTGACCAGTCGTACAAGAAGCCCAACAACCCAGATCAGAATTCCATGAAAGTACGTCCCCATTCCTTTTTTTCATTCTTTCTGTTAATTTGCATACGCTGCCATGTTTGTGAACTGCCATCTGATTTCTTGCCACCCTAACCGCATGCAAGACTCAACATCTAAAGTTACTTATTTTGTCTTCCATCCAAACTCAGAATGTTTCCCTGTTCCTGCTAGCTGTAACTTAATATTGCATTGTTTTCTTCCAAGTTGCAAGCTTGTCATTATTTTGTTATGACAATTGGGCCTGGTCCAAAAGTAGATGCATCGGTATTTTTTCCTCATGTTTAGCTATATGCCACTTTTCATGTATCCAAGTGCTAGTGTTATTTGTTGGAAAGGCATAGCTGCATAACTAAGACTTATCTACCCAGTCTGTTTTCTCATGTACCCCTGTGTATTCTTTTCAGCAGAAAGGTGGCAACCCATCATCGCACGAGGCATTGAGCAATGAATGGCTGGAAAATGGACAGTGCCCACTTGCCCGGTCTTACCGAGCAATGGGTGGTGTTCTGCCCCTTGTTGCCAAGGCTTTACAGCCACCAGCTGGTATGAAGCTGAAGTGTCCGCCTGCTGTGGTTGCTATTCGGGCAGCCCTTGCACGAACTGCTCTTGTGAAGTCTCTCCGCCCCCAGCCCCTGCCCGCAAAGATGGTAGCCATCGCATTGCTTGGAATGGCAGCAAACATCCCTCTTGGGGTGTGGCGTGAGCACACCAAGAAATTCTCTCCTGAGTGGTTTGCAGCTGTCCATGCTGCTGTTCCATGCATCGCAATGCTTAGGAAGTCTGTTGTCATGCCCAGGACCGCGATGGTATTCACCATAGCAGCCTCCATTGTTGGCCAGACTATCGGATCAAGGGCCGAGCGCATTCGCCTGAGGGCTCTGGCTGCAAAGAGCGCCGCTGATTCCACCACAAGGGCTGCCGTGTATCCAAACAAGACTGGGAATTGCAGCGACACCGAGGGCAAGGCCTGGGATCCTCTCGCTATGAAGATGGCAGGCTCAGCTTCCCGTGGTGCTTCAGCGCCAACCCCAAGCATGTGCTTCTGATTTCGCACCGCGGTGTAATTTGCGAGCAAATGCCGATCTCCGGAGAGATGATACCGAACCTATTTGATCTTGTGATGTAATTGCCTTGCTTATCCCTGAAAGGGGCGAGACGAGTGGAATAAGAGTGCTACAATGCCGTCGTTCTGTTGTTATGTTTGTCAGTTCATGCATCTGTAATTTGATGCTGCTGGATTGCTATATATTTAACAATCATCATATTTGTGGTTTAACTTTGGATGAGCGATTTGCTATCTGTTGTGGGATTTTTTTGTGAGTGACTTTAGTTGCATGCTTGCATATTGCGTTGCGTTGCTACAGATCAAACGTGCACCCTGGAGCACGCCATTTCCATCCACACGCCGCGACACCTTCCCGCGCAGAAGCTCCGTTTACCCCACCCAATCTTTTTTACCGCCATTTTTTTGCTCCAACCCTCTCGGCTTTCCCGCCACGCGCTCCTTTCCCTATAAGCTCCCCCCAATCCCTCTCTCCTCTCCGTCCCATCCGCCCCAATCGAGAGAGAGAAAGAGGGAGATCATCGGATCAAGAAGCTAGGCAGAGAGTGAGATCGGATCACCATGGTGGTGGCGCTGGGTCCCGGCCGGTTCTACGGCAGCAGCCTCCCAAGGCCGCGCTTCTTCCCCGGCGACCGCGTTGACCTGTCGGCCCCCGTCACCGACCCGCTCCTCACCTGGGCGCGCGAGGCGCACTGGTCCATGGGTGGCCTCAGCTCCAAGCGCCTCCGCCTCCAGGGACGCATCGAGGGCTCAATCGTCAAGCTCCGCCGCCGCGTCCGCCGCGACGCCAGGGCGGCGGCCAAGGCCCGCGCCGCTGGCCAGAAGCCCGCCTCGCTCGCCGCGCTCGGCTCCGACGATGACGGCACCTACTCGGACGAGGAGGAGGTCGAGGTCCAGGAGAGGATCTTGAAGCGAGAAGTCGTCGACGAGGAGCCGGAGTCTGATGAGTCGGAGGAGGACAACGAGGAGGAGGCTCTCGCGACCATCGCTGCGGCGGCCAAGAGGAAGCGGGCGAGGAAGCTCGGGGACGAGTTCGACCACATCGCGGCGCTGCAGCACGAGGGGGAGGCGAAGAAGCAGAAGCCGCCGGCAGCTTCACCGGCCAGGACGTCGCCTAGGGGGAAGACCGCCGCGGTGGCTTCCACGCCAGCGGCTGGGACACCGGCGGGGACCTCGCCGAGGAGCAAGGCAGCGGCGGCGGCGGCGGCTTCCACACCAGTAGCCGGGGCAAGGAGGACCTCTTCAAGGAACAAGCACTCATTGAGGTGTTCGCTTCATGTGCAATTCTAGTTCTTCCTCTGTTAGATCGGTAGTTCTAGCGATTGTGATGGGGCTCATGGAGATGTAATGTGACAATCTGTGTGTGAGTCCCAAAATGTTGGAATGATGAATTGTGATGCTCCTGTATCTGACTTAAACTTGAACAGTATAGTTAATGTTAAGTAATATGACTCGGATCATAGTTATTTAGTATTTGAAGAGTAGTCACTCCTAGGAAGCCTAAGCTGCTTTCTTTTGGAGCAAGATTTGATTTGAGAGGGTTGTCAAAGAGCGACACTATTCTTTTGAGCTTGTTGTTTAAGCAATTTGCGATCGATTTTGACAATTGTTTTTCTTGTCGTGATTCTGTGCCGTGTCTCATAAACTCTAATTCGATCTGAAAGTTACTGTGCATAAAAAAGAGTATATCAAAGCTAATATGATTCATGAGAATGTCAGTAAAACATCATGTGTCAAGATCGATGTTGATGATGTGGAATCACATAGAGAAATTTGATGGCGGAGGAAATTTCAGCATGTAGCAATGTATGGTGAATATTGTCCTTATCCAGCAGGAGCTAATCAATGCTCTTGACGGGGACAAACAGGAAAAGATGTACATTGAAGGCTGAAAGGCGATGAAACAGAAGTCTGTCCATAAAATCCGTCTGTCTCTTAAATGAAATAAAATACTTAGTGATAAAGGATAATTCGCCAATGAAATTAAGGAGCACTTACAAAAATTGTATATGGTAAAGTCGTCAACAAACCAGTGGATACTGAAGCGATAACTGTACAAGTTGCGTATGGAGAAGGATATACAATTCTTTGACTATCTTAATGTCTTCAATAAGCTAACCACACAATTGACTAGTGTAGATGAGAAAATTAAGGAGAATAACAAGATTGTCATACTAGCATCATCTCTACCACCAACATGGGAGCCACCGGTGATGAATATTCTCATTGGAAAAATCACTCTAAACTTTAATACGGCAGTTCTTGGTTATGTGTCATTCTATTTATCACTTTATATGATCAGTTGAAGCCGGCATATTGGATGAGGAGAGGAAGGATCCAACCTCTAGCTCTTGACTTTTGTTAGATAATAATCTTGACAAAGTTGTATCTGCATGTTTACTTTGGTCATTTTCATATAGTGGTCGTACTGTATAGGTCTTTATATTGTAGTAGTGTGTGGCACCAGAAGAAGCACACGGCATTACATGTGATATGTACAAGTATGGAGGCTTGAGTTGGAGTGCATGCTGAGCCGTGAGAAGCGGTCGGACGGAGACGCCAACATGAGTGTGGTTGGAAGCTACAGTTGTCATAGAAGCTGTAGTAGTTGAAACACTGAGTCGATGCTTCGTGGTCGAAGCATCAAGTCCAGAAGTCGTGGCCGTAGCTACAGTGAACCGGTTGTAGCTACAATATTGGCCGGTGCTCGGACGTGGTCGAGAGTCATGGTCGAGACACAGTGGTCGAAGAGCCATGGTCGAGACGCTGTGGTCGAAGAGCCGTGGTTGAGACATCATGGTCGAAGTAGCAGTGTACTCGTAAGAGTACTGCAGCAGCCGGAACACTCGAATGAAGCAGTAGTCTGAGTCAATAAGTTGGCCGAGTCTTTTAGATCGTGTAGGAAATCCAGAAGGTCATAGCTTGATAATAGGTTCTAGTGGAGTTAGTGGTGCGTGGAGTATAGGTCGTGTGACCTTATTGTGTGCATAAGGCTTATTTAAGCCGAGTAATTCTTATAAAGTCTAGAACAGAAGAGGCAATAGAGATTGAGTGACTCAATTCCAAGGAGTTTCTTCTCTATGTGTATTTGTCTTTCTATGCATGTGTTTATCCAGAGTGACAAGAGAGAGATGATTGAGTGATTCAATCAACAACTTTTATTGCTCGTACTGCAAAATGGAAGTAAAATGCAATTCTCAATCACTTGCTTGTTGGTTGGTCCTGGTATATGTCAACTTAGGATAAGAGCATGAAAAGAATGGTACATTCAGGCCAGCACTGTAATCTTGCTGCCCCTCTGGTATGAGTGTGTATTTGTATCTACTATCTAGGCCTCTTTCAAGTCTACTGTTATTAGTACAGGAAAATGGGTGGTAAAGGATTGGGTGATCATGTGGTGGTGTCGGAGACGATTCGTTCGATCTCTTCTAGCAGCCGCTCCTTCTCTTCCGTCAGGTCCTCGTTTTGCTTCTGAAGCTCATCGATCTGCTTGGTCTGTTCTGAATCCTTCCTGCAATCACATTAGGATAATTGGGTAAACGTAATCAGAAATGTAGCTAGTGAAATTATGACAAGAATGTGCGGCAGAAACAAATCCTTCCTGCAATCACGTTAGGATAATTGAGTGATGAAATCAGAAATGTGGCTAGTGAAATTATGACAAGAATGTGCGGCAGAAAGCCAGAAACATCGGTGCAGTCCCTGGAGCGGCGGACATTGTACTCACCGGTTCATGAATGACAAGTTAAGCTTTAGCGACCGGACCTCCTTTTCTAGAGTTTCGCAGCGCTTAAGTACTGCTTGCATGTCGGATGGTATTACCGGTGCGGAACTTCTTTCCTTTGCTTCTGCCATTCTTAACCATAAAAACATAATCCAACATCACATGCTGTGTGAGAGGTAGGACTCATTGTTCAAGAGCAACTCAAAGGTTCTTGAGTTAAACATGGAATGGTCAATCAAGGCTAGAGCAGGATTATGAACAGACCTAATAGTATCATTTGGGTAGGAGCATATGCCTTAAATTTGTTCTTGCCTTTTATCAGTAACATACATTATATAGAGAGTACTAAACAAAGCCTAGAAACTGTGTAAGAAACAAATTGCATATACATACTTCCGTGAGCGCTCAACCCTGCGTTTCTTTGTAGGATCTCCTTCATCAACTGCAAAAGCCAACTAGTTAGGACTTTCAGTGATTAAATAATAAAGCACTATACAAGTTGGAGTATATGATCTTTCAATCGTTTCACATGTCATCCAATCTATAAGCATGTGTCTAGTAAGTAAATAAGCAATTCTTTGCAGTCATAGGCCAAACATCTGGTGCCTAAAAGGAAAGTTGACAGTTGGATTTACCTGCTTGTTCTGATGAGATGGATCCCATTCGAGATAGTGTCCCTTTCTGTGAATGAGTAAAATGAACAGATTAACATATGCTATGAGAGGAAACTTTAGGCGTTCAAGAAATATGAATCAGATCTTACCTTTCTGTCATCCTTCAAATTATCTTTTAGTACCCTCTCTCTGTATTCTGTGCATTGTTGACAAACTACACACAACGTTACTCACCAATGGCGAGATGGTAATGACAATTTTAGAGTAGAGCTCAAGAAATCTAGATTTCACATAAATGTATTGATAGAAGCACCTTTGCCTTTGGATCTGCAGTCAGCTGTCCCATTTGCAGCATTTCTTCTAGTACTCTCGCACACAGAGAGTGCTTGCCCCATGGGAGGTAGGTCATCACATACTTCAAATCCAGCTGAATGAGCCATGATAGCAGTAGATGATCCACTCTGTGAAGGCTCTCGAGACGTTGCACTGATCCAAACCTGGTTTGCTGGAGCAACAAAATGCCCAGTGTTTGGTTCCGTGGGCCTCTGGACTTTAGGAAGCATCAGGGAGTCCTGAACATGGGCAGTTGTCACCAGGGGAAAGATATCTGTTCCTTCAAGAATGTTCTGTTGAAACTGCTGAGTGTCATAAAATCCAAAAGAACTGCCATGTGAGGTGTCCTTGTTAGCGTTGTCACCAAACTTCTTTCGCTCCAGCGTTTCCTTGAGCATGCTCACCACTGAGGTAACAGTATCTTGTGCTACCATATGCGGATTATCCAAAGGGGATGTTGATGAACTTGAAGGAGATACAAATGTTGGAGTCTGAACGGGTGTATTGCTCACTGGAGTACTGTTTGCAGTGTTTGTGTTTGTAAAATCTTGTCTCAATTGGTTAGTTGCTTCAATTGTTCCTGTGGTTATTGGTGCCACATTACTTTGCATTGCAGCATACCTCCTCCTGCAAAATATGGCGAAATTTCAGACATAATTGAACCAAGAACCATAAAATTGAGCTAGGAAGGTAATAATGCACATGGAATTGGAAATTCATGCCTTAGTTCTGAAGATCGGCTTCTAGTCATTGGTTGAGTGCTGTGTAACCAAGCCTACATATGGAAATAAATAGGCAACATGAACAAATACTGCCTTTTACTGATTAGAGTTTCATCCATATAACTGTAAGTCTGTAACTAGTAACTGGATAATGAAAAGTGCTAACCTTTGCCAAAAGTAGATCACTGGCTTGCATTCCTTTATCTGCTGCATTCCTGGTTTATAGCAAACAAACAAATTAGTATAGCTTAGACTGCATAAATCCCAGAATATAAGATGATGCTGGTTCATAAGATACAGTACTTGAGTGGTTGCTGGTTATGGTTAGTCGAGTATTCAGGAAGAGCTGCAGAATTTTGTGGAATCAAGTTATCGGTGAGAAAATTTTGTTGAACAATGTGATGTTGTTGATCAGTAAAGCCAGCCGCTTCCGATGACAACCTGCATAGATTTACCTTGTTGTAAAGTAGCACTATTATTGAGTTCTCACATGCAGCGTCATGCTAATAGCTCGTAGTGCAAAGTTCAGTACAATTTACATACTAGATGGAAGAAAGATCATATGCAGAAAGAAGTTTTCTGGACATGCATAATTGCAATAAAAATGGCTACTGTATTCTTTCCAACCTTTGCTTGGGTTAGTACGATCTGCTTAGGTACTTAGTGTAATTACGCGTATAAGATTTGGATAACTTTGGCTGAGTTTATGTACTTATATCTATTCAATCCGGTTCCTTTTGCAAAGCTTACGTACTCTGCAAACTTTACCAGCATCTTACCTAGATGGTTGTCGAGGCCGATTATTTTGGGAACTAAAGCCTGGAATCTGTGATGAAGGAACCAAGAATAAGAATTTTAGGTGGTAGATTTCAAGTAAAAGATCAACCGACATAGTAAGTAGTACATCAGTATTCATATAATTTACATCGATATCTTGACAAGTCACACTAACTCTAAAACATAAGAATAGTATTTTCATACTTTCCACTCTAACAAGAATGGTACTAATCTCAAAGCACACGGAGAGATAAGTAATCACTATCCACCATTCAATTATGTTTTAAAAGTTGTGCAAATCATTTTGAGAAAAGTATAGAAACACCTCCCAAAACGTATTCTGGAAAACAGCCGTTATGTACTTTCTGAAACAATAGAAAGAGTGATCTTCAGAACAGTAACAAATTTTCTTCTGAACATGGTATTTTTTGCTTTTCATGCAGCTGAGAGAATCATAGAGGAAACTTTCAGAATTCTTGCCTCTCCATGCATGAGGCAGCTGTTGAACAACTCCTCGCTATCTTCTCTGAAATTTTGTGACATGCTTCTGAACCCCAGCATCTCCATGCTTGGTGCCGCTGCCACTCCCATCGAGTTCTCCATCACTGCCTTTAGGAAGATCTCCTCACTGGTGTTCCTGAACAAGTCGGACAAACCCCTGCCCTCCCTCTCCATGAAACCCTCTCAACTCACCTCACCTCTTCTGATAAAACACTTAACCAGATTGACCACAAGAGTTCCTAAAAGCTGTCTTTAGTACTGCACTAGTAGGGTCGCTACAGGCAATCACTTGAATTCAAGCAACCATAGTGAAAACAAATAAGATAAAATATAGAATAGCACTAGTACTTGGCAGAAGAATTCAAGCACAGAAGACATAGTACTAATTGAATATTGCACTAGTTGGGGTTAAATAAACTCATGGGAGGTATCTTCCTTTCAGCGGAGGCAAAGATTCCATTCTTCTCATTTTGTCTCATGAGTGGAAAAATTGGCCTCTGAAGAATTTGGCTACTTTCGCGTGACAAAACAAATGCGCAAAGAAGGTTTATATCAGGCAGGTGTGAACAGAAAAATTGTACATTACTTGAAGTTACTAATCTTATCATCCTCTGTACATTGTCTGAAAATTGCAACACAAAGACCAGACATATCTTTCATAGGTTCTCCCAGAATTGTCTTAATGTAGGGATATGGATAAACTATACTAGCGCAAATTAAAATTCCTACCACGTAAACCAAGAAACCATACGAGTAAGAAATCATACATCATTACCACTAGATGCGCAATGCAGCGAAAGAAGAGTTGAAGCAACCCAATTCAACGTAGCGCACATCGATGTAGTGAAAGTAATCAATCGGCCAATGTCTCTGAAAAGCGATCCTCAAAAGCCCACCGTCCTCTACCGGTAGTCGATCTTCACGAGCCGATTGTCTTTTCCTCGGATCGTCTCGATCAGCGTTGCAGTCGCAATAGCGCCTCTACCGAAGTTCACATGTCTAGGGATGAAACATCGTTTATTGGTGTGCTATCACCAGCACGCACAGCAGAGCCTTCGAAAGGAGCCGGCTAGCGTTTCAGTGGGTGGTGTAATCTCTCTCTCTGTGTGTTTTCCAAAACCCTATGCGCCCCTTTATAAAGTCTCTAGCCGGATTCTTATCCAACACAAGTAGAGATTGTTAGGAATAGTCCCACATGGATTGTGGGAGAGGAGCAAACACAACTTATAAGTGTGAGGGAGCCCCCACCCATTGGACTAGTCTTTTGGGGGGAGAAGACTCAATACCACTTATAAGGTTGTTGCTCCGTTGCTCCGTGGGCTTAGTTGTATTCAGCCTATTTAGACATGTGGCACCCGGTTGGACCTAGGCATGCGGCCAGGGACCAAAAGTTGTAACAATTGGTATCAGAGCACAGGTGCCTAACATCTCCTTGGACCTTATGGTTGTAGAAGTGTCCAATCCATGTGTGAGGGGGAGATTGTTAGGAATAGTCCCACATGGATTGTGGGAGATGAACAAACACAACTTATAAGTGTGAGGGAGCCCCCACCCATTGGACTAGTCTTTTGGGGGGAGAAGGCTCAATACCACTTATAAGGTTGTTGCTCCGTGGGCTTAGTTGTGTTCAGCCCATTTAGACCTGTGGCACCCGGTTGGACCTAGGCATGCGGCCAGGGACCAAAAGTTGTAACAGAGATCATATCTTACTCAGAGAGCCTTCAACTGTATCCTTATCTAACACAGTAGATATCATATCCTACTCGAAGAGCCTCCGATTGGATCCTAATCCAGTACGAGTAGAGATTGTATTTGACTAAGAGTCTATCATCCGAACCCTTACTATTTCAACCTGTTAAGTGTGTAACCCTATAGGTTCATGTATATTTGGTTGTAACTCATAAACATCTTTCCAATCACTGATCGGTAAAGGCCCCTAGTAGAACATATCAAACCTTATGCAATATGATCTGCAACTAAGTCTTAGTCACTCAAGATCAGTTCATAACTTATTATGAATAGTTTGTATGTGATTACGACCAATATGTATCTCCATATGACCAGTCTGCAGATCAATTTGTGATATGTCCGATCAGCTTATGACCAATTGTATAGCCATACAACCAGTTCGTATCTAGTCAGACTAAACGACCTGTTTGTGTATTCTCCTTTTGCCTCACGATACTTAATTGAACTCCAGGCGAGAAACGTATCATCTATGGATTGTTCAATCTTTTTCCGATCTAATGATGAATAACTTCATGTGGTTGACTCCTCGACCACTCGTGGTATGGTTATGCACTTCCTTTACCCAACCACATCAAGGAGCCTAGAGATATCTCTCATGTTATGTAGGTGGGGCAAATCCCATATCCGACCAGTCACATTTCTTCGTATGTTTCATAGAATATCCAAAAGCTACATTTATAACTGCCTAGTTACGGTGTAGTGTTGACAACTACTAAGTGTACTATTATATATGTAGAAAACTATGCCGATCTCAGATACAACAATTATACATCATCATTGGTTGAGATCAACTGATGACACATAAAAACATAACAATCTCAATAGTGTCTTAAGGTGGGTCAATCCGATATCATATTCTATAATATATGTTAACAATACTGATTTGATATCCCTATATCCATGATCCGTGAAATATGATCATTAATCAATATATGTGCTGATTTTTAAATCATTGTTATCCCACAAAATGACATAAAATCAGGGATAATTTAGAATAACATCAAAACATGAATAAAGAGTTCTACGAATAATTCACATACTTGTTGATCAATATGAAAGATATTTATTCAATAGACAAAATAACATATTATTTAAAAGATCATAAACATAGAAGTGATACAATCATCTTCATGATTGCCTCTAGGACATATCACTAATAGCAAACTGCTATATTTACTCCAAAATATCACAATTCTCAACAATTTGTGTCAATTTGTCTATGCCTAAGGGTTCTTGATTGATAATTTGTAGTAAATTGGTGGAAGGGGGTGACAACATCAATCATGCATATTGACATAATATAATGCAATTGCTGCAAGAAGTGGATGGCCAGTCTAGGAGCTTATATGTCTACATGGCATTATAGTGACATATTCGAATCATACATACGCAAGGCTCAAAAGTGTCAGTTTGAACTCGCTCTTTGAAGGATCAGGTATGACGAGTTAGAGGGGGGTGAATGACTTCTTAAAATCTTTTTCTTGGTATTATCAACATAATGCAGTGGAAAACACAAGCCCACAAGCTTCACCAAAGCCAAGAGCCAAAGGTCACAACTCACCCAAGACTTCTAGTCTTATTGGTTTGACAGCCGGCTAGAGAATGGTCAGACCGCTCAGCTGGTCAGATCAGATCTCAGGGGTGCTTTGATCGCTCCACGAACAAAGGCAAAAACAACACTGTCTATGACCAAGAAAAAGGCTAACTCTCAAACCACTGATCCAAACAAGCTAAAACTTGGTACAAACCCTTCCTAGGATGTCGGAAACCTATTTCAATTATTGATTGTGAATATCATAACCAAAGTTCTGACCTTTACCTAAAACGAGGAAGATTGCACCAAAATCAAACAAAAGAGCAAAACTTCGATCTGCACTTACTCATAAGTCTTTGATGATCTTGGATGAGTTCTCACATGTCATAACAAACTAGATCATAGCACAAAAGAGAGAGGAATCGAGAGAAACCAAGAGCTCCTTAAAACACCTCAAGAAGGCAAGCAAATCAAACAAGAATACAAAAGGGACAAGATAAACAAGTTTGGTCTTCCATTACCACGAGGGGATGAAGGATTACAACCACTCTACACCTTGGAGGACAAAACTCTCACAAGAGTACACACACAAAGTTCCCAACACAATGAAACCTAATCCTAACTTCCTCTCATCTAGTACAAGAGATATTTTCTTTCAACACACACAAGGATTTACATAGTGAAGGCTCCTCACCTCACATCTACGTAACAATTAGCCCACACTTAGTAGATACATCCACTTATAAATGGAGAATCCAATAATTAACCCACACACAAACAGATTTTACATTTATACACACGTTTCTCAAAGCATGACTTTCACACGGCTCTAATAACCCGATAAGGCGCCCCATCCTCCATGACATGACCTAATCCACCTTAGGCCATCGCTGTGGTTTTGCAAACCGCATCTCCACCCAGTATTGGACAATTTATGTAATTGCCACTCACCAGCCTTCACGATGCTTCTCCTCGAAACAAACTCAATACAAAGTCTGTGATGCCCAATGACTTGCAGCCAAGCCTATACGCCTCTGGCCTCCTCTTGAATCGTCTCCATTTGAAACGGCCCAAATCCAATGACATATCACATGCATGCACTTGCCTCATCCCGTGGTCTTTGTCTTTCTCTCGTAATTCTTCACTTGAGATGTAGTCTCACCGGGCTTATGCGACCCTCTATAGCCTTGGGATCCTCCCCTAGCCTCAATCGTGCTGTTGACCACCAACAATCACCAAGCACTCTACATATTAATGAACAAGCAATCGACCCAAGCACAAGTGGCATGTACTTGACTCTCGTTAGCAAACAACACATGGCACTCCTGATCATGATTAACACAATGCATGGTCTCCCACTCTCCCGCTATGACTAACACTTGCATGAATTCTCGCAAAGCTCCTAGAGCAACAATACAACCGAAACAAAACTCAGTTCACTCAACTTAGCAAAGACTGATCTGGCAGCCAACCAACGGCTGGTCAAACCGTTCCAGTCACACCACGGTAACAGGGGATCGATCTGACCGCTGGCCCAATGCCAGTCAGACTGCCCCGATCTGTTCGTCGGCAATAGTCAGATCGTTTGAGAGCACCAGAAAACACCCTTTTTGAAAATTCAATTAATCTCTATCTAGTTTGAGCTCAGAACTCTAAATTAAGTAACACCAAATACAAAGACATCCTCCAACACACCTACGCAAGTGTTTGGTGTCTATTCTCCAAAAGACCACACGATCAATCTGACCACTCCATAACCGCCGATCAGGCCACCGATGCTAGATCGTTTAATTTCTAACAGCAATTCTGAAAACTGAAAAACATGATAACCAAACTCAAGCTTCGATAGAACTTGCACATCAAAATCAAATACTCATTATATACATAGAGTGACCTCAATATAGTCTCACACGCTTCTAAAGCTTGCAATGAACTTCTCACCATATCATTTCTTCTGCTGGTCAGGTAAGATGACTCTCGTCATATTTAGTTGTCGATATTTCGACGGCAAAAGCTTTCTTTTGGATTCTTCTGCTGACACTGACAATGCTCATAGTCTCATCTTCTTTTCTTGCGCTATCAGTAAATTCCTACATTGATTTACTGATTAGGTAGCAGAAAAAAGCTGTACTTTCTCTAATTTTAAATCCATCAGAGGAGTATTATTTGGTGCAGAAGAAAGCTGATATGATTACACTGACACTGACCTTAATCTTTTCTTATTCTTTTCCATTTAGGGAAGAACACGACTTTGCGAGCTCCTGACCGGGACATCAATCAAGATATCTCTTGACCATCTAGATACATCCCTGATGGTTATAGCTGTTGTCATATCAGCGTCAGCTACGATCACACGACGATTACAGAAAGTATTCTACGAAGCTGTATCTTGCAACATGTATAAAACTGCACCTGTGTTTGTAGCTGTTGTCCATTGCTGTGAGCCGTAGCGGCATCATGGATTCTGCTGTGCGCCGGCATGCAACGGGACAAGCGATTGTTTCCTATTTTTTTTTTAATCTTTTGATGTAGCCGGAGTGCCAAGCTGCAACTTGTTTTCTCCATTTTTTTCATGGTTGAAAATGTCCATGCAGGCGATGCAGGAGGCAGGAACGAGGTCAGAGAGTGCCTGAACAATTCCGAGCATTTCTTCTTACAAAAAGAGCGCGTATTTTACATCAAATTAGGATTAGAATTTGGAAAAGCTATTGCACGTCTACATGCGCGATTGCCTTGTCGCGCACCTAGTTAGGCAGCCATCCGATCATCTCAGCGTGTTGAGATGTGTGATCAAGTGTGATTTTTGGGGACGCGGGGAGGTGGGAGGATATCGACTCACATGTGGTAACGCCTAGGCTCTGATCACAGATGGGTCACAGAAAAAGTTGAGCTGACCGTATAGATATCAACTGGAGGCCAGTTTTGTCTGTTGCGTTTAATTATTTGGGAATTGGGTTTTGTTCTTTAGCATTTGAAGGAACATCATCCGCGCAAAACTTATGTACTTGGTCCAAAAATAGTGTTCACATGGTTATTCAATGGAACAGAGAGCTAGAGGTGATTACTTGAACTTTTTTTTACCTCTCTTACACAATCTAGTGAAAAGATGGTAAACTATAAATTTTTATACTTTTTTAAATTTTGCATATGGTAACGTTGGGTGTAACTGGCAGTAATTTTTTGAACTTTTGAAATTCCCAAAACCGATTGTAATATTAGAACTTAGGCTAGTGATGTGTCAAAAAAAGTATAGATGATAATTTACAGTGCAATAGATGGTGATTTTTTGAACTTTCTTTTAAATAAAATATTGATGACAATTTTGAACTTAGGATGGTAGTTTATTAAAACTATAGAATATTGCATTTTTTCTTCTTAAAAACAATCCATCATGACTCAACAATGGAGAAACGGTTTTCAAGTTGATAATTTGTTTAAAAATGTATATGGTAACTTAGAATGTAACTGATGGTAATTTTTAAAAATTCTTTAAATTAAAAAGCAATGATAGCTTTTTTAACTTAGGATGGTAACTTGTTAAAACCGCAGCTGATAACTTAAGATCAGACCACTGGTAAGTTTTGACCAAATCTTGTTACCATATGCAAAGCATGCTTTTGTTGTGCTACTTTCATGTGGGCCCAACTTGCATCGTACGTCAAAGGAGACCCAACTCTTTTGACTGTATCTCTTTGCTTTCCATTTCACTTAGTGTTCGATGGTAATTTATTAGATCCTTTTGAATGGTAGTTTTTGAACTTAGGTTGATAATTATTTAGATTTACATATGATAAATTAGGATGCAATTGATGGCATTTTTTTTGTACTTTTGAAATTCCCAAAACCAATGGTAATTTTAGAACTTAGACCAATAATTTGTTAAAAAAATGTAGATGATAATTTATTATGCAACTGATGATATTCTTTTGAAATTTATTTTTAAATTAATAAACCAGTGATAATTTTGAACATAAGATGAAAATTTATTAAAATTACAGAAGCTAACTTAGAATCCAACTGATGGAAAGATTTGAATTTTAACTTTATTTTGGTTACAAGTGATGGTGTTGATGGTAAACTTTGAACATTTTTACACGAATAGAAAATTGATGTTAAATTCTAAACTTAGCATAGTAACTTCGTTAAAGTGCATATGATAACTTAGGGTGCAACTGATTTTAGAATTTGAACTCTTTTACACAAACATAAAATGATGGTAGATTCTTACGTTAGGGTGATAATTGTTAAAATTACATATGATAACTTTGGGTATAGCTGATGATAAATTTTGCATAGAATTATAATCACTTTGTGCATCTTTTAAGTTCAAAATAAGTAACTGTCAACTAAATTTTGTAGGGAGAGGTAAGTCCTTTTTTTAGAGGATGTAGGAAGCCATAAACTGCCAAACAGGTAATGTCAATGACGTATCTGTGGTTCATATAGTCGTATGTATCCTAATCAGTTAATGTGTTCTTTTCGAAGTGGTATGCAGGAAGCCTAGCCCAAGATCATGAGTAGGCCCTCCTCCATTAGAATTAGATTTGGTAAAAGCCTTCACTGTTCAGAGATTACAATATTTCCAGTCTGTCGCTTACTGTCTTGATCTACGCACACAGGCGCTTCAGATTTCAGAGTCCGTGTTGCATTTCAACTTTACGCCTGGGACGGTGACAAAACTGAATACGCCTTCCTCCTGCGGAAACGAACACTGGGCCTTCTAGTGGGCCCACGTAAAAGCCGGTTTGGTAATGAATGGGCCTTGAGGCCTAGTAGAGCCTCCCCTCGTCTTCTAAAACCCCACGCCGTCTCGCGTCCTCCTCTCCAACCCTAGCGCGCCGCCACTTCGCGTCGGTCTCCCGTCCTCCGCCTCGAGTAGGTTATCTTCCAATCCATCTCAACTCCTCTTCTTCTATTTCACCAAACATTTCTGGATCGATCTTGGCTAGCTTTTTTGGTTCGATCTAAACTCTTGCTCGTTCGGATCTCGGGTTCGCTTCTGTTCCTGCTTTCTCTGTTGTTGTCTGACGAAATATTTGTAAGCTAGGAAGAGATCTCATGGTGCTCCTAGTTTTTTTTTTTATGCGTTCTTGGATTCTAAAACAGTAGGCGAAACCTGTACGTGCAACTTAGTTATCATGGTTAATTCCTACGTGTGGTTTCCAAGCATTCGTCTGATCTAGAACCGTATGCTGGCCTTACAGTTTGTAATTTGGTCTGGATTGTCGTGCCAATGTTAGTTCTTGTTCTGCTGGGAGGAATCACAAGGTGGTGGTGATGCTGATTAGTTTTTTTTCCTTTTAGTTTGGTGTAGGCAAGGTAAGCGATGGTGAAGCACAACAACGTCATCCCGAATGGGCACTTCAAGAAGCACTGGCAGAACTATGTCAGGACATGGTTCAACCAGCCCGCCCGCAAGACCAGGAGACGCATCGGTAATTCATATCTTCCTTGCTTTCTCTGTACCATGTTGCCTATGTATGAGCAAGTAGCTGGTCTATTGATGCATGTCTATAGAGAGATCAAACTGTCTCTCCGGGATTGTTGCGCATGAATTATGCTCATATAACGCTGCAGGGACCACGTTTGTTGCTTGTTTGCCTGTCATGGTCTAGGTTCTCTAGTTATATAGGTCTATGAGCACACATTAAGCCATTTCTTGTGAGAGATTCCATTACCATATGTATTAACTGAGAAACACACGTTATGAACTTCATGGGATGCCTGTTAGTTGATGTTTAGTGGGACCTTGTTTCTCAGTGGATGTGCATTTATTCTGAACTTAATGTTTAACAGTCATTTTTGCATTTGGTGAAAAGTGGAATTTTTATAAGTTATGGCATACTTAGGCACATAGTAGTAGCGGCAGCAGCGGTAGCAGCAGCAGCAGTAGTAGTCAAGCAGTAGCAGTAGCAGGAGGAGGAGTAGGATTAGGAGTAGGAGGAGTAGTGGTAGTGGTACTATCGCATTTGCAGAAAGAAGTTAACTTTGACTGTTTCATTCTAGTGTTGCATGAATATTTGTATTTTGGGTTTGTGGATGCTATTTCATCTTTTTTGTACATCAGCTAATAATGCATTGCCCTTGGCTTTGCAGCTAGGCAAAAGAAGGCTGTGAAGATCTTCCCACGCCCCACTGCTGGACCACTTCGCCCCATTGTTCAGTGCCAAACACTGAAGTACAACATGAAGTCTAGAGCTGGAAGGGGTTTCACCCTCGAAGAACTGAAGGTAAACATGATTGCTCATCTGAGTGTGAACTCGCAATATTGCAGCTCTGTTGTCATACTACCATAGTACCATTAAGACTTATCAGATTTACCATTTATTCTCTTTGGAGTGGGATTCTATTGACCTATCTCATTCTTATCTCATTCCAGGCAGCTGGGATTCCCAAGAAGCTTGCCCCAACAATTGGCATTTCTGTGGATCACCGTCGCAAGAACCGCTCACTTGAGGGTCTGCAGGCCAATGTTCAGAGGTTGAAGACCTACAAGGCCAAGCTTGTGATCTTCCCAAGACGTGCACGCAAGGTCAAGGTGAGGAACATCCCGCGCCCTATATGTGCTAAAATCGTGATATAGTTGGTGATTCTGGTCATTTTGGAGGTTCCTCACAATTTCCCCTCTTGCAGGCTGGTGACTCCACTCCTGATGAGCTCGCCACAGCCACCCAGGTCCAGGGCGACTACATGCCTATTGCCCGTGGCGAGAAGCGCTCGGTCGAGGTTGTGAAGGTCACGGATGAGATGAAGGCGTTCAAGGCCTACGCCAAGCTGCGCGTGGAGAGGATGAACCAGCGCCAGATCGGTGCCCGGCAGAAGAAGGCTGCCGAGGCCGAGAAGGAAGAGAAGAAGTAAAAAAGGATTGCAATCTGCAGCGCTAAAAATAGATGTTCTCTGCCCAGATTATGCCCCAGAGTCTGCCATTAGCTTTCTGATGCGAGACTGGCGTTTTGATTTTGCTATTTATCTACCCTACTGCTTCGAGTTTGTTTGGGTTTTGTCTGAAGTGAACCGAACTAAGTGCATACTATCTTAAGATGGATTCAGTATTTCGCTACATCTGAATTGGCAGCATGATCCTTTTGTGTTTTCGTTTTTGTTAGTTGCCTGTCACAATGCATCGCTCGATATAATTGAAGTGCAAACACCAATTCTAAATACTGTTGTAGGCCAACTACAAACCTGAATTTAATTATCAACAATGACGATATTGCACGACTCCGAAGACTGCCTAATTCGTGGTAATCATTCTATTGCATCAGGTCTTTTTTTAGATGAATATTGCAGCAAATCTACAACATATCCGTACGAAGTTTAAAAAAACATTTTCGTATGAAAGAAAAAGAAGGATAATGATTGTTTTGATCTAATAAAAGGGAATAAACTGATTTATGGGCCTACAAAATAACAGAAGGCGTTAACAATCCCAAAGCCGACAATTAGTTTTAGCCCACAAAGTAATCCCCCGCGCGGCCGCTTATCCCCTCGCCCTCATTGTCTGAACTGTTTACACATCTGACTTTATAGCAACGGTTTTTTTTTTTAAAAAAATTTGGCCTTCTAATATTTTTTATATAAAAATGACCGTCTCTCGGAGCTTAAAAGGTGCAACAGACAACATATGTTACCTGTTGCGTCCTCTTGCTCGGCAGGAGGCCAGGCGCGCGGCTAGAGGAGGCTCGGCAAGGTGACAATGTGTCGTGGCAGCAGGGCCTGCTGAGCTGTCCCTGCTCAGTAGGAGCCTATCGATCGCCCCCGGCTATGTAGGTGTGGTGGCATGCTCTGGTGGTTGACTACACATGCGCAACGTGGTCCACAGAAATTCCCGTAGCTCTTAGCTGGATGTGGTTGCTACCCCCACGTGCCCGCGTGGTTTTGTCGGTCGGTAACGCCTCCCCGCATGTATAAAAGGCATCGCCTCCCTCTACGCTAGCTCATCGGAAGCTGGGTAGCTATGTAGAGCAGAGTTTGAATTAGTTTTTGAAGGTGGTTTCACTACGATCTAGGGGATTTTGCAGGTGGAATTAGTGTGGTTCTGGTAAAGACCTTTATAAAGAGTTATGTTTCATTAAGGACTAGTTAGTTTTAATAGTATTTCGATTGTGTAGAATGTGCTCTGTAACAATGTGTATATGATGTATGTGTTTAGTTCGTGAGGACCTTTTTTTAATTACATATGTTAGTGATGGATTAGTGGTAGTGTTAATGATTATTTGTTAATACTTGAATGTTCTTGGTCATACACTGTTATTGTATGTGCATTGTTACGCGTTGTTATTATTTGAGTATCTATGCACTGTTATTATTTGTGCACCATTATTACTTGTGCGATGTTATCATTTGTACAATGTTACTATTTGTGCACTGTTATTATTTCTCCACTGATATTATTTGTACGTTGTTATTATTTCTGCCCTGTTATTATTATTTGTGCAAATATTATTATTTATGCGCTTTATCATTTGTACACTATTAATATTTCTGCACTGTTATTATTTATGCAGTGTTATTATTTGTGCACTGTTATCATTTGTACGCTGTTGTTATTTTTACACTGTTATTATTTATGCACTATTATTAAAAAAAGGTAGCTAGAGTTCATTGGCATCGTCTAAAATAAATGCATGTTGTTTGCATTGGTGGTAGGTACATACTGTCATATATGGAACACTTGTTTGTGTTCTACAGGGAGGGAGTCGTATAGGATGGGACGTATAGGGTGGACCTTTAAAATTATGAAAGGACCATAATTCAGGCTCTAGGGCTTACGGAGATGGGTTTCCCTGAGCTCATGAGATGCGTGCGAAGTGCATTTGATAGGGAGGTTGCTAAGAAGAAGCTCGTCATCGAGGCGGTGACAACTACAGTGGTGAGATCCCTTTCATTTGATCCGATGCCCGAGATCTCTTCCTTGCCACGCGTCACAATCTCCGCCGCCCCACTTCCTCCCCTCTTTTCTCTCTCCCTGCGCCACGGGTCCCGCCTATCAGGCCCGTCTACCCCACCCCTTCTTCCACCTCCTGTATGGCCGCCTCCGCCATCTTCGCACCGCTCCACCCTTCCTGGCCCCTTCCCTTCGTGCGTCGCACTCCGTGCACTCGTCTCCTCCCCTTCCCGCGCCCGTCGCCCACCATCCCCATTGCCCACTCGGCCTTATCCAACTGCAACCACCACCACCACTTCCCGACTTCTTCGACGACAAATTACCACTAGTTTTTTAGCTTTTTTGGGTTTTTTTGCCTTTTCTTTTTTCCTATATTTCTTTATGTTGTTTGTGGTGAGAGAACATTTTTTATTTTAAAATTTTTTAATTTAGTTACGCTGAAAAATGTTTTTCCACTAATTACGCTGAAAAAATTTACAGTAACTGCCATAGAAAAAAAAACTCAAGCAGTGTCAAGTAAGCTCAAAAGTCAAAAACATAATCCACCCCTGTATTAGCTAGCCGCCCCTGCGTACCCACCCGCTGCCGGGTGGGCCCCACCGCGCCATCCCGTCTCCCCATTCCTCCTCTCCTCCCACTTTCGCCCGGCCCAGATCGCTCTGTCTGTGTGCTAGCTCTTCCAAAACCAAACTACTGTAAACCCTACTCCCCCTCCTTTCCGCGGTCACTGACAGCCATGCCCCACCGCGTCTCCGCCCACCTCCTCTTCCTCCTCCTCCCACTTGTCGCCGCCGCCGTGTCGGAGGAGGCCACGGAGACGGTGGCGGAGGCCGGGCTGCTAGAGAGGCACGAGGCCCAGCTCGCGAGGCTCGAGGAGCTCACGGAGTCGCTTGCCAAGTCCGTCCAAGCGTTGCAGGCCGCGCTCGCCAGATCCGCGGAGCCGTATCCCCCGTCGCCCGCCGCGGCGGCGGCCGCGTCTGGGGACCTCTGGGCCCCGCAGGGGGTGGCGGTCACCAAGCGCCGACCAGTCTGGTCCGAGCGCTTCCACTTCGCCGCGGCCGCGCGGCTCGGGGACGGCGCATACGCCACGGCAACGGCCGCGCTTCCCTACCAGGATGCGGATGGGATCACCAAGTACTTCGCCGTCGGCGACTCCCGCGGCCGCGTCTTTGTGTTCTCCGCCGCCGGCGACGCGCTGCTCGAGCTGGAGGCCGGCACCTCTGGCGAGTCACCGGTTACCGCCCTCCTGGCGTACCTCTCTCCGCACCGCACCGATTGCCTCCTCTTCGCCGGCCACGCCGACAGCTCCATCGCCGCGCACCGGCTCACCGAGTCGTCCCCGCACGGCGACGACTGGCTCACCCTCACCGCCGCGTCCTCCCGTCTCCTCGTCCGCGGCCTCGATGCCGCCCCCGTGCTCCACCTCGAGGCCCACCACGCCGGGCGCGCGCGCTACGTGCTCTCCTGCGACGCCGGCGGCCGCATCCGCGTCTTCACGGAGAACGGCACGCTCTACGGCACAGCCATAGCCTCGTCGACGCCTCTTGCCTTTGTAAAGCAGCGGCTCCTCTTCCTCACCGAGGCTGGCGCCGCTTCCCTCGACCTCCGCTCCATGGCCGTCCGCGAGACGCCATGCGAGGGCCTTACTGAAGCGCTCAATGGCTCCCGCCCCAAGGCCTACTCCTTCGACCCCTCCGAGCGCTTCAAGGCCTATGGCTTCACTGATGCCGGCGACCTCGTGCACGTCCTGCTGCTCGGTGACGTCGCCAGCCTCAAGTGCCGAGTCCGGGCAGTCAAGAAGTCTGAGATCGACAGCCCCGTCGCGATACAGACGATCAAAGGTTACCTCTTGGTGGCTAGCCAAGACAAGATTCTTGTGTACAACACCTCGTCTCAGTACTATGGGAGGGTTGGGGCGCCCCGACCGCAGTTTGCCACAACCATTAAGGATATCAAGTCTCTGTTTGCGGGTTCTGGTGGCGTGATGTCTGGTGCACCAGCTGGGAAGCCTCTTATTGCCGCGGACCGGGAGAAGCTTGTGATCTTGGGGCTTGGAGATGGCTACATTGCTATCTATTGGTCCAACTTCCCGGTGTACAAGCCTGAGAGCAATGCTGTGGTGTGGAGTGGTCCGGCGCTGCTTTTCCTCCTGTTCTTGATTGGCATTTGGCAAGTGTATGTGAAGAAGAAGGATTCATTGGGGTGGACACCGGAGGAGACATTTAACACCTCGGTCACAGCTCCTACAGGGAGCCTTTTGAATCATCCAACTAGTGATCGAGGCTTTACAGATAGCGCAGCAAGAGCTGGTGATCGAGGATACGTGGATGGCACAACAAGAGCCAGTGATAGAAGCTATGTGGATGCCACTACCAGAGCTACCGACCGAGGCTATGCTGAGGTTACCAGGGCCACGGACCTGCGAGGTGGGGCGTTAAGAAGTGCTCCGAGAAGGTATGTGTCCCCTACTAGATATGCAGGGACTGCAGGGATTCCATATCGACCTGTTTCGACCGAGCCTGGGCTTAGAGCCACCCCAGAGCTGAAGTATCGAGGCCCAGGTATGGAACCCCCTGGTTTCCCCAAGAAAAGAGATACATTGTTCTCGAACAATCAGGCTGTAGTAGATGACCATGTTGATTGAGGGTTTCGCTAGTCGGTGTAGACAGCCCCCTAAATTTTGATCTGGTTTTGAAGACCCTGCACCTATGAGGGATGCCAGTGACCCACATGTGCATTGCTGTAAGTTGTAACTTGAAAAATGTTGCACTGTATGAGTGCATTCCGACCATTTAATATATGATACTGCCAATGGTGAAATAACATGAAAACTATGGTTGCATTTGTGCATTTTATACTTTTAAAAATATATATGAGGAAGTTTTGACTCATGTTTGCTAGTTGCTACGCATGAAAATTGCTGTCAAGTTTATAATGATCTCTAACTTTGCTAGGATGCATGAACTTGCTCTAATTCTGAAGTGGTTTGTAAGTAGCGATATTTTAGATGTCTTAGTTGCATACTTGCATGTGAAGAATTGCCTCAGCATTTAAGTTAGGAAGAACCAGTAGACTCAGTCAATTACATTAGCATTGTAGTAGCCCTAGGCCATATGTTGAAATGATGATGTGAAGCAGCAGAGATAAGATCTTTTTTCTTCTCAAAACTTGCTGTGGTTATGAGTGACGCAATTTGCACACCTTAAAGTTCAATATATCACGTGCTAACATTTGAGCTTGCATTTTCTATCACTTTCTAACCCCTGTCACCCTGTGCTATCCTTTCTGCATCGTGATAAGGATGACCTGCTCACTTTCTTTGACGATATTTTGCCAATGTTTGATAGTGCTACAACATCTTAAGTTGTTGACACTGATATGGGGCCACAGTTTTGGCCTGTTGGCTCACATCTGGCTCATTTGTTCTGCTTCCCATCTGGATGATAACTAATTTAGAGATCTGAGATTTATCTTACCATCATTAAATGTGTTTCATACATGCATACTGCTAGTTTTACAGAAATATTTTTTTTGTTACAAGAACTTGATGGCAACGATTCATGTTGGACCACGGGTCTCAGTTTGATACATGTCAGTAGCATGTAAATCATTTAGCGGGTGCATGCTGCCCTGTTCAATTCCGTTGTGGCTTTTTAACTTTTGGTTGAAATGATATTATAGTAGCCGCAAGAAGCCACGGTTGAAATTCCTATAGTACATGTGTATCGTGCACAGATCCGGCCATCCGGGTCATTCGGCACACGCAAAAGTGAATCTGGCATAGAAGTTACACACTGCGAGCACATTCTGGCTAGTGTGCTCGTGTCTGTTGAAATACCTAGAGCGCTTCTCAAATGAAACTGTCACTTGCACATAGGCCTTGTTGAGTGCCTGATGCAGTTACGGAAGTGTGGATGAATCTACTTTGTATCGATCGAGGACGCACACTCTAGAATGTCGGATCAGCTGGTGTAATGTTCATAGTAGCCAACTTGCGAACGTAGTTGAGGACATGTGAGAACTTTCTACGTGTAGTTTCTGCTGAGTGTTCGAAACAGTTAACAGTCTGTCTATTAGACCGCATAGCTCCACATGTCTACAGGAACAAATGGCAGTGCTTCTTTGGAGCAAACCTCTCTACTAGGCTGTAGGCCATAGTTGGTAACAAAAGTTCATAATCATCGTCTTCTCCGGCGCCAATGCTTCTCTAGTTCATAATCATTGTGTGAAACCCATAGCTGATTGATGTTCAGTTCTCAAGTTGTACGAGTTAAATGCATAAATTTTGATTGAACGACATTATGCAGTTTGCAAATAAACTAAACTATGTTAAATAAACATAGTGCATAACATTATAGAGTGTATGACACAAGATCCAAATGTAGTTTATGCAGTACGAAGAAACAACTCAAATTAATGTCTGAAACTGAAATGTGCAACATGACACATTAAGTAGAAACAGAAATGGCATTACTCAAGGTTGGTTCTTCATTTAGTCCTAAGTCCTCCTGATCTAGCAAAGCCATAGCTCCACCCTCCTTGACCAAGTTCATCAAGTGTGCCATTTCTTCCCTAGCCGGATCGCGCATAGGGTACATAGCGCACAGACCCGACGCGGCGACGTATAGGAGGCAGTGTTGTGCGTCTTCTCGTAGAGGTCAACGATGTGTTTCAACTCGGCGTCCCTGTTGATGGTCTTAGCGTTCATGCTGTCGGTGGAAGGAGGCGTCGACAGCTGCGGATGCTTGCCTGTCGACGTCTCGGACGGTCCAGCGCTACCACCGTGCAGCGTGGGGGCATGTCCTCCTTGTTGTCGGACTCCAGTGTGTCAACACCAAAATGAGTGCTCGTTCATGCAAGTCACGGTGCTGAGCACGATGTCCATCATGTCCTCATTTTCAAGGGGAGCGTTCTTGAATCTGAGCACGCCGGCCTTCCCCTACAAATATTGAAAATAAGGCAAACGAAAAGTAAGCGATGGTCACCATGCGGAGGAAATGCATGTAACAACACATCAACGTAACACAACACACCCACCACTGTTGCTTGTACCCACCGTTGGTCGTTAGCAGCGTTGGAGTTGGTCTCTGGATCGACGTCAAGTCCAGGTGCGCGCTACTTCAAGGTCTTCCATGATGCGTATTCCCGTTTAAAGTTATCCCATTTGTTCTTTATTTGCTTTTGGAGGTATGTTCATCCATTGTGTTCGGCAAATTTGCAGCAAAGGTTATCGTAACCCTTCCTATGGAGACAACCGAACGGCCAGTTGTGCACTGCAACCTCCTCAACACAAATCTTCAAGAAAATGCAGGTAAACTCTGTGCCCCAGCTAGCCGCGGCCTTGCCCATCTGCACCTAGTGCCAATGCGGAACAAGCAAATGCGACACGAAATGAACACACCATGCCCATAGACATGTCATGCTTGAAGAAATGGGAAACATGAATCGAACAACACTCGCAATCCGCAAGGAGACAAATATGGAAACAACAATAGTATGTAGTCACAGTACGTGCCTCATAGGTATAGCTAGAACTGGAGCGGAAGGAGTTTGCTGACCCAAAGAAGACTACGGCAAGGACAGTGCCGCTGAATCCGGTGCGACTGGAGGCCACCAAGGCGGAAAACAACGCAGAAAGCAAGGGGGTCGGCCGGATCTGTGGGGGGCGGGTTAGCCAGAGTCGGGGAGGATGGCGATAGCCAGAAAGGTGGAAGAACTAGATGAGAAGATAACGGAGGGGACGAAATCCCTCACGGGTCTGGAAAAGAAGGGACCGCAGATGACGGGTGGAGAGCGGCGAGGCTACACGGTCACGAACGCCGGCGGGCATAGCCGGATCGGGAGTGGAGTGGGGGAGAGTGACAGTGACGAGAGGAGAAAGATGGCGAGAGAGCGAGCGTGCGAACGAAGCCTGTCAATGCGACGGATCGAAAGCCGCTACAGTCTCAACGAAAAGTCGCTAAAAGCCCATGCGTTTAATTCGGCAAGCCGACGTGGGTTGGGGCGGCTCCTCAGATAAGTGTGAACGGCACGTTTCACCATGGATTTCAATCTGCTACGTACTGCTTACAGTGTTGTTACGTTTTGTGCCAAATGAGCTTGCATTTCTTTCATGTTGGTGATTACTCGCGTTAACATTAGTTGTTCTTTAATAATCATGTTGGTGATCTTACAAGAGACCTCTGCACTACGAGTTCAAAGTTTCAGTTGAACTGGCTCCCAAATATGGTTGTGTTACCTGTGTCAATCAATCCTGTTTGATTGATCTGAAATTTGTGTGTTACCTGCGTACTGTTTACGCGCTTTATACCTATCAACATATGCAGGCACACAGTTGTGGTGTTAAGCCAAATTTGCTCAAATCTAGCGCTTCAGTGGGCGTTGATGCATTGCAAGACCTATCAGTCGCATCAGGATATCACAGAACTACAGGAGCTGGTAAACAGTCGTCATCGATAGTTCGCATTACAGCACAAGCTGCTTGGAAGACAAACAATGCGCTGCCGCGAAGTGCAGAAATAAAAAGGCACGAGAACATCACAGCGTAAACTCGAACCAGAAAGTTATCAAAAGAACACCATATGATGATATGAAAAAAAATGCAATTCTTTTGCTCATGGTGGAAATTTTCACCAAGGAACGGAGTGAATCAAAAGATAAGTAAGCTGTAAGCCCCAAAGTTGGCCCACAGACAGAGTGAAAATTGCAAAAATATCCTGACTGCAGTGCATCTTATTACAGTTTTTAGACGTAGAAAAGAAACTTCAGCTTCATGGTAGAAATAAGACGCTGAATCAGCTTCTCTCTCGCCTATTCAGTGGACTTGACAATGAAGTTCTGGCGGCTGATGGGGTTCATGATGACCGGTGGTCCAGCCGTGCGAGGCCAGGCCTGGAATTTGGCGTCCGTGGCTCGCCACCACTCATTGTCAGAAACAGTCTTAGGAATGCTACCTGTTTTCAAATAATGAAGCAACTTTAGATGCAAACTTACAAGAAGTTAAAGCACCTGCATCCTGCAAGCATCTTATGTAAAATGACACTCACCTCCAAATGCCTTCTTGTCAGAAACAAACATGTCGCACAGATATGCAATGGCAAAGGACCCAACCAGTGAGCCGACAATGTATCCAGTCGTCATTGTTGCTGCACAACCATGAATCGGGATACAAATTGTCAAGTCTCATGAACAATGGGTGCTGCAGAAATTACTCACATGCGTAAAACACTGGAGAACATGGCAGTCCTGAAAGAACTCCCCCACAAACCGAGCAAGCCATTCGCCAACTGAACTATAAAGTCAGCTTTTAGATAGACACAACGAGACATAAGACACAACACACAAGGTGGGGCCAACATATAAGGGGAGGACATGCATACTTCGCGCATCATGGGTATGTGTTCAGATAGATCATCTATGGTTGCACAATTAGAAGGCTGAATCTGCAGCTATTTTACCGGCTTACGTTAGTGCTAGATCCAACATTTATCCTCATGAAACAGGTGATGTTATGAATCTTGACTACACTCGAGGCCTGTTCCTTTCGACTGCGGCCGATGGTTTTTGCCCCTAGAACAAGTGCTTCTGCGAACGAATCAAATGCCGATAAGCCACTTCGAAAAGATTGTCCCGATAAGCTGCTTTAAAAAGATGGCGGAGAAGCCGTCCCGTTTGTTTATTCGGGATAAGCCATAAGGCGAAAAGAGTACGAGTGACAGAAACAGATGCACGGTACAATCCAAAGATGGTGATTATTACACTTAACAATAACCAATCCAGTCCAAATATACAACGCCACTAATATTCTCACGGTAATACTCGCATCCTATGCCGACAGAAAAACAATGTGTGTTACGCGCATAATTAACCTGCTACCAGATAACACTTTTTCTATAGTATATGGCAGATATCCGAGGCATGAAATGCAGAAATTAGGGCACACTATACGCGCCAGCCCAAAAGAAGCTAGTTGGTGCATGGTAAAGGGGTCGTGATCCATGCCTCCTCGGAATCTGATGCAGCAAACAATCTTTGGCATAAACACATACTACACACTATTAGTCATAAATCGTAGGAAGCAGAGATAGACCTACTCGACTAGTAAGCATTCCGTTCGGCGCGCCTTATGGATCCCACAATTTCCCCAAGGATCCTCCTAACCCTAGCCCTGAAAAGAGCGGCAAACCTCGCCGGGACACACGCATACGTACGCGATCCGTAGCAACAACCAACGTTCCTAGAGAGGGAGAGGGAGGGAGGGAGAGGTGGGGGTCGGTGGGTACCTCGGAATCGGATTCGCCCGCCGCCGCCGCCCGGTGAGGGAGGGGAGAGAGGAGAGGCGTGAGGAGAGCGAACGAGAGAGAGAGAGAGAGAGCGAGCGAACGCGTCGGAAACTCGGGAGTCAAGAATGCTTGGAGCGCTTCTCCTCCGCACGGTTGGGCCGAGTGGTACCGACGGCCCACTTTTAGAATGGGCTGGGCCTTTTCAGAATCCTTCTCCACTAGACTAGCTCTGTGCCAGCCCGCCCGTCATGCGCCTCTCCCTGTCCCATTCTACATCCTTAGTTTTTTTTTAAAAAAAACACGTGTCCGTCCATGCTCATTTCAGTTTCAGCTTCTGGCTTCTGATTTATTTTTCACTATTCATAAATTTCATCTTTTTTTTGAACTTTGCTTTTTTTTGAGTTTTTTTCCTTAATTCAAGAGGGAAAGAATGCGCGATAACAGAACAGATAAAGCTTGGATGGCTATCCTCAAATCAGTTTTAATACCTCGCAAAACAAAAGAAGATAGGTTTAATTAACCTAGGAAACACCAGACGGGCTGGGCCACGTTGTTACCGTCCATGTCAGCTCGCACATAAGGTTTTTGTAAGTTCTCTACGTAGATGTACATTTCTGGCATCCGTCTTAAAGAATGACAGTGTTGTCTCGTATACATATTTTTCTCTCTTTTTCCCCCTTCAAAATGAATGTACTCTTGTTCTGTTGGGTGAAATAACAAAAAAGAGAATGAAAGCGTGACGGTTAGGACTCGGTAGTCTTAGGCTCTGTTTGGCAGAGTTTTTTTAAAGCTGGTCATCTGTAGCTCTAGGAATTCTGGATCTAGAGTTGCAGGCATGTTAAATGCATTTACATGACTCATTTTATTTATATTATATATTAAATAAAAATATTTAAATCATTTTTGTCGTAGAGGTGGCCCCCACCTAAACCAAAGAGTTCGGTAGGAGATTATAAGGCCAGAATAGGCCATGTGTAATGACATAATCGCTCTGCAGGGGATAACTGATGTAAGGGTATAATCTGTAAAACACTCTCATGTGTACATATATATATATATATACGAGCAAGCCATGGGAGGCCTGTGCCATTACACTTATCTTCATCACTCTCCACTACCATCTCTCTGCTTGGTCGTAGCCACAATCGTTGGCGCCGTCCGCGGGAGGACGAAGACAAGCCCAAGACCGAAGGAAAAGATGACACCAAAAAGCTTCACCCGCCGCGAAGGGAAAGAAGACGAATGGGCCGGAGCCGCGCGTGAACACGTGGCTTCGGATCGACCGGAAGAGTTGGTGGCGGCAGACGCGCTGCGGTCGCGGGCGCCGACGCCGCGCGGCAACGCATCGACCCCGCCAAAGACCGCTATGACGACATCCAACCCGTCGGCTGCATCGCAACGGCGGCCCCGCCACCCTTGCCGTAGCGCGAATCCGGCGGCCGGGTAGCCGCAACGAACCATCCGGCGGATCCGGGATCGTGAGGCGATGGTCCCCGCACCGCCCGCCCATCTGGCGCCCGGCGCCCACCGACACTGCGGTGGAAAGCGCCTACTAGCGCCATCAACGCGTTCCGGCGGAGCTAGGGACCTTCGCGAGCCGTCCGAGATACACAACAAGCTCGAGCCGCAGGTCGCGCCAGTAGTCGCGCCCGAGCCCACGCCAGAGAAGGTGGACAGCCGCGAAGCCCCCACATCTAGCCGTGTCCCGCTGAGACGCCAGAGATCCGAATCCTCGCCTTTGGCGGCAGCAGGCGGCGTGGCCCGAAGACTTCAAGTTCCCTCGCATCACCGACCCGTACAAAGGCGACACGGATCCTCGCGAGTTCGTGCGCGTGTACGAAACCACGATCGAGGCCGCGGGCGAAGACGACATCGCGAAGGCGAAGGGACTCCCCCTCGCACTGCACGGAGTGGCGCTCTCTTGGTTTTTTACCATAGAGCCGGGCTCCATCTACGCGTGGGAGCAGCTTTGCGACCAGCTTCATAGCAACTTTCAAGGACATTATGTCGAGCGAATCGATGCGGACCAACTCTTCGCTGTGAAGCAAGGACCCTCGGAGACGCTCCGGGGCTACTTCAAGCGCTTCGCCAAGATTCGGCCGTAAACGATGTTAACGAAACTACGCCGTTAGTGCAGCCATACAGTGGCCTTCGCCGCCCGATGGCGAGTACAACGCGCGAGGCCAATCACGGCGATTGCCAAGCTCTTCGACAAAATGGACGAGTATGCGCGGCGAGGAGGATGCGCGAAGACGCAGATCACCGCCTCGACCTCGCCGTGAGGAGCGCTCGCGCGAGGTCCGGACGGTGGTCCTCCTCGGCCGAGCGTGAGCCGAAAGCCCGAGGAGGCCCTCCCGAGGCAAAGGGGCCGAGGTGCAGAAGGCTCTTCACGGTGCAGCCTAAACCTCGCGCGCCGCGGCACGGCCGCAGCGCCCACCATGCCCTCGCCACCGAGAGCGCCGGCAGGACCCGACCGCCACGGAGGGGAGACCGGGATCGGAGGGCGGATTTGATCGCGGCGGCCAACCCCACGCAGAGCAAGAGCTCCGCACTATGGCAAGTGGTGCGAGGTACACGGCCACGCGATCATTACACAAGGGCATGCATCGCGGTGATGGAGCCGCGGAGGTGACGGCCGGATCTCGGGCCCGCCTCCGGCCCCACCGGCCCACGTGGCACCCAAGGGTGGCCCCATACGCCACCGCAATGGAGGGCGCGCAAGATCACACCGTCAACGCCATCACCGAGGCTCCTCTTCAAAAGCCCCGGGAACAACAAGAATCGTGGATGCCGCCCGCAACATTACCTTGACTTAAACGATGCCGGGCGTGGAGTACCTCACCAAGACCTCTAGTCATCCAGCCCACATAGCATGTCGAAAGTCGCGCGTCCTTGTCGACGGAAGCTCGCGAACATCTTATTCGCAGGCCCTCGACCGCATGGCAATCCCCCGGCCGCTAGAGCGGCCAGAGCTCCGCTTCAAGGCTTCGGGTCAACCGCAGCCCCGGGCACGTGTCCCTTCCCCGTCACTTTCCGCCGAGGGTAACAAGGGTAACATCCGACCGAGCATATCACCTTCGATGTCGTGGATATCCCGCACTCTACAACGCCGCGGCCGGGCGACCCGCCATCAACTCTTTCGAGGCAATCCCGCACCACGCCTTTTTGTGTAAAGCCCGGCCCGAGGGTGTCATCACCATCTTCGCGATCAGACTCGCCGACGTGCCGGCGCGGCCGCGCGCCCCGCATCGCCTCGGCAGCATGCCCTCTCCGCGCCCGCGATGGGCCCTCCGCTCCCGGTGGACGCCAAGCCTCGCCGAAGGTGGCGCTAAGAAGGTGCCGCTCCAGCGGAGGGGCGCTTTGTGTCCATGGCGAGGGCTCCCACCGGGTCGAACGGAGCCGCCCGAGTGCTTCGTAACAACGTTGACATCTTCGCATGGTCCCCGGAGGACATCAAGGGCGACCGAGCAAGAATCGAGCATCGCTTGGCGATCCGCCCGACGCCAAGCCGGCCAAGCGACGCCCGCCAGATGTCGATGGATCGCAGCAGCGCCAAAGCGAGGTGGCAAAGCTTCTTCGCCGGGGTCATCCGCGAGGTCCACCATCCGTAATGGCTCGCTAATCCGGCTAGTCAAAAGGCGCCGGTCCGCGCATGTGCATCGACTTCACGGCACTCAACAAGGCGTGCTCGAAGGACAACTACCCTTGCCGCGCATCGATCAACCGGTTGACGCCACCATCGGGTGCGGACTCATGAGTTTCTGGACGCCATTCCGCTACCACCTGTATACATGGTCAAGATGACGAGGAGAAGACCGCCATCACACCACTTGGGACGTTCGCCGCCGTAATGCCCTTTGGCTTGAAGAACGCAGCGCTACCTTCACCCGCCTCGCCGCCATTGCCCCGCCGCCCACCGGAGGAACGTTGAAGCCTATGTCGATGACGTGGTGGTCAAAACTCGGCAAATTGCTCTACACGGCCGGGACCTCCAGGAGACCTTCGACAACCTCCGGAAGGCGGGCATCAAGCTCAACCCCGACAAGTGTGTCTTCGGGGTAAAGGCGGGCAAACTCCTAGGTTTCCTCGTGTCCGGGCGGGGCATCCAGGCGAACCCCGACAAAGTAGACGCCATCCTCGGTATGGAACCGCCAAGACAACGAGGAGGTCCAGAGGTTGGCGGCCGCATGGCGATTAAGCCGCTTCCTATCCGGGCGGCGGAGCGGGCTCGCCGTTTTCAAGACACTCGCGGTGCGATGGATTTCGTTGGGACGGAGATCGCGCAAGGCCTTCAACGAGCTCAGCAAGACTTGAAAAGCCTCCCACTGGTCGCCAAAGCACTGAGGCTCCCCTCTGCTATATCGCCGCGTCACCACCGCGGCCGCCGCCGCCCTCGTCTTAGAGGAAGGCGCCATGCGCGCCCGCCTACTTTGTCTCGAAGCCCTTCAAGGCGCCAAGACAAGATACACGAGCTTGAGAAGCTCGCCATGCGCTGTCATGGCCTCCGTGAAGCATCGGCATTATTTTCTCGCTCACCCGATCATAGTGCCTTCCTCGCTCCTCCGCAGATGCTACACAACAAGGAGTCCACGGGACGCATTGGTAAATGGGCCTCCGAGCTCGCTCCCTTCTCTCGACGTATGCCGCGGACGGCAATTAAATCCCAAGTTCGCGGATTTTCTTGCCGAATGGACCCGCCGCCCATCTCGCCAGACGCACGATGATCCCGCTCGACGCCATAATCGACGGAGCTTACAGCGCCGCCGGCGCGGGCGTAGGGCGGTGATCATCACGCCCGAGGGGCGCTTGCGTGATTCGACGCGCCTTGCCTTCCCGCCACCAACAACACGGCCAATACGAGGCATCGCTCTTTGGCTCGGGCGGCGCAAAGCGCGGCGCGAGACGGTGGCCGTCCGCACCGGTCGCGCTGGTGGCCGCCATGTGGACAAGTCATATCAAGCCAAGGACCCCGAAGTTGGCTGGCACCTCGCGGCGGTGAGGGCGAGGAAAGTCACTTTTGGGTATCACCGTCAAGGCCATCCCGGGCGGAGAATGAGCAAGCCGACGCCCTCGCCAAGGCGCCACCAAGAATCGCCCCGAGGGGCATTCTACGACGTGTTAGCAAAGGCGCCATCGCGCAGACAACCGGACGCGCACTTGTCCACCGCATTGATCGGCCAGAGATTGGCGAGCCCATTTTCAATTTCTTACAAGGCCTCGCCGAGCCGGAGGACCCTACCGAAGCCGCGATGATTGCAAAGACCGCGCACGGTCCTTCCAGTGTTGAAGGATACTCTACAAACAAGGGTTTGCGCGCCGCTCTGCGCCGCTCTCGATCGAGGAGGAAAGGAGCTCTTGGCGGAAATCCACGCGCGTATGCGATCCCACTGGCGCCAAGGTCATTAGTCGGCAAGGCGTTGAACAAGGCTTCATCGCCGATCGCCATCACCGACGCCAGACCTCGTCGTCGGTGCCAAGGTGCCGATGGATGGCGCGCATCATCCGCAGCCCTCGACAAGCCTCAACCCAATTCCCCGGTGTGACCACCGGCGCGCCGGGTCTCGATATAGTAGGACCACTTGCCCGAGCTCCGTGGGACCTCCGGTCAGTGGTAGTCGACCGAGTATTTCTCCGGTGGCGGAAGCGATCGCCCGCCAAAGTAACTTCGCGCCATACAGCCGCCTTATGGCAAAACATCATATGTCGCCGGGGTGCCTCGAGCTCACTGCCGACAATGGCTCGCAGCTCGACGCCACCTCTTCAAAGATTATTGTGGCGGCATGGGCATCACCTCCGATTTGCCTCGGCAGGCATCCCCACCCAACGGGCGGCCGAATCGCGAATGGCGCCATTTCGCCGCCATCAAAAGCGCCGTTGGATTGCCGAAGGGCAAGTGGCTGCGAGCTTCACGGCGTTCTATGGTCGCCGCACAACCAGAACACGCCCGACGGATTCACGCCGCTTAAGCTCCTTTTCGTGACGAGGCGGTGATGCCCGAGGAAACCAAGGCGGCCGCGGAGGGTCCTCGCCCAAGCACCAAGAGGAGCGCCGTGTCCTTGGACCTCCTCGACGGATACGCCGACGCGACCCACCATGTCGAGAAGCACGCGGCGCACAATGCGTATCGACCGCCTATATGCCGCGGGGTTCAAGCTCGGGATCTCGCCTCGAGTGGCGCTCAGGGAAAACCGTTGGCAAGCCGGAGTCCAAGTGGGAAGGCCCGACATCGAACGGAGGTATTGCCGGAGGCGTACCGCCGCCACGCCGAAGGACAAGCCTTCCGCACACATGGAACACGGATAAGTTGCGCGATACTACGCTAGAAGCGTGATAGCGAGCTAGAGCCACCGGCCCATTGTTAGGCGATGCTCGCGCGCAAACGGAGTTCAATAAAGGTTCTTGTTCCCGAACATCCCCGTCCGCGCTGAAAGCGAACAAAGTCCACAGACTTTAAATAAGACGAGCGCCGAGCCTAGCTCGCACGCGCGATCCACGGACTTTAAATAAGACGTAGCGCCGAGCCTAGCTCGCACGCACGATCCACGGACTTTAAATAAGACGTAGCGTCGAGCCTAGCCCGCATACACTCTACGGAGTATAAATAAGACGCAGCGGGGACGCCGCGCGCACTCTCTGAGTATAAAGAAGACGTGGCGCCGAGCCTAGCTCGCACGCACTAGTCCACGGACTTTAAATAAGACGAGCGTTGAGCCTAGCTCGCACGCGCGAGTCCCGGACTTTAAATAAGACGTGAGCGCCGAGCCTAGCTCCGCACGCACTAGTCCGCGGATTTTAAATAAGACGTAGCGTTGAGCCCAGCTCGCACGCCGCGAGTCCCGGACTATAAAGAAGACGAAGCGCCGAGTCCGCTCGCACGCACCAGTCCACGGACTTTAAATAAGACGTAGCGTTGAGCCCAGCTCCGCACGCGCGAGTCCCCGGACTATAAAGAAGACGTAGCGTCGAGCCTAGCTCCGCACGCACTAGTCCACGGACTTTAAATAAGACGTAGCGTTGAGCCCAGCTCCGCACGCGCGAGTCCCCGGACTATAAAGAAGACGTAGCGTCGAGCCTAGCTCCGCACGCACTAGTCCATGGACTTTAAATAAGACGTAGCGTTGAGCCTAACTCGCACGCGCGAGTCCCGGACTATAAAGAAGACGAGCGCCGAGCCCAGCTCGCACGCGCGAGTCCCTGACTATAAAGAAGACGAGGCCGAGTCTAGCTCGCACGCACTAGTCCACGGACTTTAAATAAGACGTAGCGTTGAGCCTAGCTCCGCACGCGCGAGTCTCCGGACTATAAAGGAAGTCGTAGCGTCGAGGTTCGCCTCCGCACGCGCCACTCTACGGAGTATAAACAAGATGCACAAACCCGCTCTCGCGTCGTGGCGAGTAACACCAAGCATAAAGTACTACTTGGTCCCATTGTAAAAGCAAAGGGGTTATATGGTCACAAGCGTAAAACCCGCACATCATCCCCTACCCTACCCGACCAACCACTCGGCCTTGGCGCGGTGCGACGACGAGCCGCGCCGTCGCGCCGCGGCTACAAGGACCCTTCAAGCCACCGGAGGAGGTCCTCTCCCGCAACGCTGCTGCCGACGGCGACTCGCCGCACCTTCCCGGCGCCCCGCATCCGTCGGTGGAAGTTCTCGAGCTAGCCCGATGGAGCGGATGGCGTCCCGACATAACCTCCGGCCTGGCCGGGAGGGTCCGATTGAGGATTCGCTAGCTCATGGGTATGCCTACACCCACGAGTATGAAGTGGCGAGGGCAAAGCACGCACCAACATAGCTGCAGTGCTCGCCAAAGATTCTCGCGCCACAAAGAGCAACGCCGCCTCTCTCGATCACCCGGCGTCTCCGGCAGGCCTCCGCCGCGCGTGGTATCCGCACTCTGACGCATGCATCTCGAAGGGCCTGGTTCAGAGACTCCATGGCCCGCCATGCCGATATGGACGCATTTTCCAAGGCAGCGGTTTCGGCGGCAGACCGCCGGTGGCGTTCTCTCCTCTGGGGCGATCCGCCGACGGCGGCGGCGCCCCCTGCCGCGGCGCCCGAAGCCTGTGGCGCGCCAGCAGCGGCCGCCAGTGGCGTCCTCCGGCGACGAATTTCTTCATCCCGCGCGCGAGCGATGTTTGCTTCGCGGAGGTCGGCTTCCGAGCCCTCCGCTCCCGAACGCGGCCTCGTCAAGGGACCTACCGAGGCAAGCGTCGGCGAAGCAACAAATCGCAAGCGCCCAGCGGTGCCTCACAAGCCGGCACACATACTTACCTCATCTCGGAGGCTCGCACCATGAGCGCTAGGAGGTCCTCGCGCATGACGACAAGCACTCTCTCGGCTGAGGCCGTTGTCGGCACGCTCTGCGCGGCGGTGAGGTCGTAAATACCTCCGGCGGGAGAAAGTCCGAGCGAGCCCCGCCCCAACACGCCAGATTTGTCGCGCCACGCCACGCCAAGAAGATGGACACCGCGGGCATCTCGCACGAGGCTCCCGACCGCGATACCTCCGCTTACTCGATCCTTCGCCACGACGGAGACGCCATCTCGCCGATGCTCGGCGAGAATGAGCGAGCAGACGGAGAGTCTCGCGGTCGAGTGAAGAAAGGACTCACACCTACCTCCCGCGCCTCGTCACGGTAGGAAGTGGCGCCGTCGACCACCTGTGGGGGCGGGCGCCTCGACGGCCGGGAGAAGGTCTTCTCGGCGCGCCACCGCGAATCCCGCGGCAAGACCCCGCGCAACAGACGACCCTCGTCGGCGGCGGGATCGCGTCCGAGGCGTTTACCGCTGGGGCACAGCGATTATTCCGCGGCAGCACCAGCCCGGCCACCGCCGCCCACGGTTCCTCGGTAGGGCACGCCTCGTCGCCGCCGCGGTTGATAACGCACCGCCCCGTGGTTTGCTCGCCAGAACGACGCCACCGGGTTGACGTCCCACTCAACGATAGCCGCGAGCCCGAGCACGGGCTCGTGGGCGCCGGCAGGTGCCGGGGATCCGCGCGGGCACCTCCAAAGCAAGATGGCGAGTCCACCGCCGGCCGCGCGCCCATCTCGGTGGGCTAGCGCCGGAGCGGCCGCCGGAGAACGGCCCGACGTCGCGAAGACGGCCCCGTAGGGCTATCACCGCCCTGAAGCGCATGAAGTCCGGCGGAAGCTCTTCCGCACCACACGCCGGCACGGCAATGCCTATAGCCTCGCAGTGCGGTTTATCCGCCGCTAGCCGCTTGACCGCGCCTCGCGAGCCGGTGCTCTTAAGCGCAGACGGCCGAGGAGCGCCGCAACGCGCGCCCGTATCTTCTAGCCGAGCCATCAGGCAGAGATCACGCCGCTAGGCGGAAGCCAAACAGATGCGAATGGCGCTGGCGACTTACAGCGGCGAGGCGGGCAATGAGACACGGAGGATCGAACCCATCTCGCGGGGCCATTCTACACAACATACTTCCCGGGAGAGAGTGGCGCCGCCCATGCATCGTGAACTCTCGGCTAGGTCGCGACGCTCATTCGACGGCGACACCGACGAGGCTTTGCAGCTCCGCGTGTCGCCAATCTCCGCCTTCGGACTCGGTGTCGTTAAACGAGATCGCCGCGCTCGCATCGCATTTCGCTTCTTCTGGTCACGGTGTAATAGAACCACCACGCGTCCACCGGACGCCATCGCTCGACGAGGTCGCCACGAGGAACAACGTCGCGCAGACGCGCCGAGCACGAAGTCCACACCGCCGGTTGGACACCGCCCGCCAACCTTTCGGGTCGGCGGCAGTGCGTGCGTGTGGTGGCGAATAAGCTCGCGCTGGGCGCCACCTCCGTCCGCACGCCCACGTGAAGACAACTAGGCGGAGTATCGCGTGGGGCGCCGGTTGGGCTAGCTCCAACTTACAGCCCACGTGACTTCGCCCACAAACAATGTGGAGGGCATCAGAAGGCCGCGATCAAGAACGCGACGAAAACAATTGCCTCCGGGCCCGGGCGGCTCGCCTCGCCCCGCCGGTAAGCGAGCCCCATTGCGGTCCACGATCTTCCTCATCCACGAAGTCGTTGCGGCGTCCCTTCCGTCATGCGGCTCTTCCCAAAGACGCGGAGCAGGAGCCTCCGAGTGCTCCATCGCGTTCCACCACTTGTTGGCGCGCGAGCTCCCCGCGGCACCGGTTTGTACTCTTGGGAAGGATGGGTCACCTCGCCAGCTAGGCAAGGAACCGCAGCGGGGTGGTAGGTGGCGCTCGTCTGGCTAGCCATCGCTCTTGCGACGAGAAGAAGAAGAAGCGAGCAAAGGAGCAATCGGCGTGACAATTAACATAGGCGCAAGCTAAACGGCGAGATCAAAAGCAAAGCGAGAAAGGGTGCCTCCACTCAACACTAGCGCCTTATAAAGGCGCGCCACGCTTTGCGGCTCAAAGACACAGACGGATCAAATTCCAGCCGGTCGGTGCCCAAGATTTGGAAAGAAGAACCGCTGGGCCTAGAGGGCCGCTACTGGTAGGTGGACAAGCGGCGCCAACGCCCTACCTCTTCAACACGCGCCCAACTTCTGGGACGAGGCGAACGGCCGCGTCACGAACCGCCACATCCCACGCGCGCACGGGCCGTGAGTCGCCACGCGCCCCACCGCAGCATGGCGCATCGCGACGACGCGACACCGACGCTTGCCGTGCCAGCGTTGGCGTAATTCCACCGCCATTAAAGCGCACTACGAGATCGCAAGGTCACAACGGCCGAGCGCAACCATACCGGCGCTAAGCTCCGATCGCGATCGCCGCCACCCGATTCGGCGGGTAGGGACTGAGCGCGCGCGCCTACCGACTTGGGCGCGCGGCCACGCCTGCTCAAGGGTAGGGACTGAGCGCGCGTCTCGCCGACTAGGTGCCTCACGCCACCCGCTCGGTAGGGGACTGAGCGCGCGCGCTTCATTGACTGGGCGCCGGCCGCCACCCGCTCGCGGTAGGGGACGAGCGCGCGCCACGCCGACTTGGGCGCGGCCAGCGCCACCCGCTGAAGGGTGGGGACGGAGCGCGCGCGCCATTGACCAGCGCAGCGCGCCGGCCGCCACCCGCTCGAAGGGTAGGGACGGGAGCGCGCGTCCACTCGACTTGGGCGCGCGGCACGCCACCCGCTCAAGGGTAGGGACGAGGCGCGCGCGCGCCGCCGACAGGCGCGCGGCCAGCGCCACCCGCTCGAAGGGTAGGGGACGGAGCGCGCGCACCTACCGACCAGGCGCCACCAGCGCCACCCGCTCGGGGTAGGGACGAGCGCGTCGCGCTACTTCGACCAGGCGCCGCCACGCCACCCGCTCGGCGGGGGGATGGAGCGTCGCGCGTCGCCGACTTGGCGCCGGCCAGCGCCACCCGCTCGAAGGGTAGGGACGGCGCGCGCGCGCACCGACTTGGGCGCCGCCACGCCACCCGCTCGGAAGGGTAGGGACGGAGCGCGCGCGCCTATTTCGGCCGGCGCCGCCCGCCCGCCGCCGCGTTCGGTAGGGGCGGGCGCGCGCGCCTCACTACGACTAGGCGCAGCCTCCGCTACCACCATACCAGACTTGTGCCCCCAACCACAAGCTTGAGGAATTCACGGCCGTAGGGACGGAGGGCCAAAGGACTCGACGACATGGCTTCTACCTGTGAAGCTCTTCACCATGAGAGGCTCTTGTCGTAGGGTGACCCCACCTAAACCAAAGAGTTCTGGTAGGAGATTATAAGGCCTGAATAGGCCATGTGTAATGACATAACTTGCTCCCTGCAGGGATAACTTTGATGTAAGGGTATAAGCTCGAAAAGCACTCTCATGTGTGTATATATATATATATATATATATATATATATATATATATATATATATATATATATATATATATATATATATATATATATATATATATATATATATATATATATATATATATATATATATATATATATATATATATATATATATATATATATATATATATATATATATATATATATATAGAAAAATTACATAAGGCAACATGGTGCCTAGGCACCAACATCCGATACACGTGTATGATTGATAATTTTTTGAGTTTGGGTTTGAAAATGTTTTATACCCTTGATATATTTATGGTAAGTAAGTTTTGAACTCAGTTCAAATTAGTTTGAACTACTTTTGAGTTCAATGCAACTACAAATGAGTATATACCATAAAAATAGTTCAAACTAATTAAACTGAAGTTGAATTTAAATTTTTCTGAGTTTGACATCTCAAATATATTTTTTATGGGTATATGAAGATACCCACATCAAACATTCATAATCTCAAAGCAAATCAACGGATATTGATATTGGTGCCTAGGCACCATGGTGCATGAAACACTGTCATATATATATATATATATATATATATATATATATATATATATATATATATATATATATATATATCGAGCAAGGCATAGGAGGCCTGACCATTACACTTATGTTCATCACTCTCCACTACCATCTCTCTGTTTGGTCAGTAGCCACAACAACTTTAATTTAGCCAACAAACTACAGATCTAGTATAGATCTCGAAGTTAAGGTTGTGCTAAACGGGACCTTAGGAAACTTGGATGGTACTTCGTCTCCATCAGTGCAGCTGTGCAAGTGAAGCACTGGCGTAGTTGTCTCCATCCCAAGATCACATGGAATGCATTGCCTACACCTCAACGCAACAAACTAATAAACATAAAACAAATCGTACCCGTGCATCAAGGCAGATGCGAGCAATAAAATCTTTTATTCTAAACAAATTAGGGCAAGAGCCATGCATAGAAGCGCTACTTAACTGCTAAATAGTTAACCTAGTAGGCAACTAGCTGTTAGATGTTGTGGGTCCGTTCCAAAGAGATTAAGCTTTTAGCTTATGACTGAAATTACATTGTAGCAACTGTTAATTTTTTATGAATCATTCAATTACAAAATTTTAAAAAATAAGAAAAAAAACCATTATATCATCACCAACAACGTAAAGGAATAAAGACAAAAAGAAAATAAAAAGGTGAAAAAAAGCTAAAATAAATTAAAATCAGAAGGTGACATATTTTAAATAATTTTAAGTTTAAAAGGTCAAAAAGCAAATAAATAAATAAATAAAAGCTAAAGTGGTTTGGAACGAAACGTGCATTTGGGGGAGGAAATGGTTTGAAGCTGGCTCACCTTCCATTACCGTCCGTCCGACGGTCCGACCGACCGAAGCAAAGCGAAAGCGGCCACCCTACACCGCGTCCACCGCACACCGCCCGAGGAAGGCTGGCCCTCGGCGAGTGGGCCCCACTCTCGGGTTCACCGGTACAGATTCACGGCGCGCTCTGACCGCCCCAGATCCGGACCGTCCCTCTCCGCGCGCCACGAGCAGGCACGTGACACTCACCGACAGATGGGGCCACAAGGATCCCGGCCCCACATGCAGCGGCGCGACGTCGTCCAGCTCCCAAAGCAATAAAGGGGTGGGAGAGCTAAAGCCGAGCCGCAGGATAAGAAAAGCTACCACCCAGAAAAATTCGGCGCAATTCCTCCTATCGAAAGCAGAGTACGGCGAAAATTTTCTTCATCGCTTTGCTTTGTTCAGAGCCGCTGCAGTAGCCAGAGCGGAGATTTGAGAGACCGAGCGAGAGAAATCACCAACAGAATTGAGGGAGAAATTGATATAGAGGAGAGATCCGAGCAGCGAGGTCGGTAGGTAGAGGAGGAGGAGAGCTGCGTGGAGGCTGGAGATGGAGAGGAAGGTGGTGGTGGTGAGCGCGGTGGTTGGCTTCCTCGGCGTCCTCTCGGCGGCGCTCGGCTTCGCGGCGGAGGCCACCCGCGTCAAGGTTCGATCCACCTATCAACGAGGAACCGCCGTGGCATATCATCGGCCGGTTCTTCATGTGCCTTCCGCTGTTACCTTTCTTGAATGAACTTACTTGCGTTAGGTCTCGTTCTCTCTGGGGAGTTACTGGTAAAGAAACGCTAGTGATGGACTATAGATCGGGCGTGCTCTTGTCGAGTGCTTAGCTACTTAGTTTGTCCTGGTGCCTAGTCTCCTTTGTGTGATGGAAAGGTGGCAACTTATGTGAAGTTGATGTCTTGGAGCCTTGGATCTTGTTCTTGTTGCACATTTGCGCACTGGGGATTTGGTTTTTAGCTGTTTGTTGAAAGGTGAAATCTTTGAGCTTATGCTATTAATGCTTCTGGTGATTTGCTCAAGGACTGTGAGCATGTGAGGTAGAGTGGATGTTTGGTTTACTCTGATCGAATCAATCCCCTAAAATTAGGATTGAATCCGAGTTTGTCTAAGTTATTTCCTTTAATCTTTCAGCTCATACCCTCACGTAGCCAAAAAAGAGTTGTTAATATCTGTTTGGCTGGGTATTGCTGTACTACTATGTGGTGACCCTTTTCCTTAATACAATGATTTTAATCCATTATTCTTTCACTTTTGATAAGGAAACTAGAAAAGTATTAGTAGGAGTTACTGGCTTGAGGTTCCATTGTTGTCACCCCTGCATACAAATCCTACTGCTTATAGGCACATCGCAGATTTATGCCTCTTTGAGGCTGGAGCACACGCTATTTTCTACACGAAAAATGCATTTAAACTCATGTCTATTACATTGGAATATAGGATACATATCTATAGCTCTGTATTTTCGAAGTGTCAAGGATGCCAATTTAATTCTCCCTGGACTTGCGAAGAGTATAGGCAACAAAGCTCTTCTGTCCTGAAGTTAACTTTACTATACAATAACTTATACCAGCAAGTGGTGAGCATGTTAGGCATTACGAATTGATGACTATTTCACTGTATGTGGTGCAGAGAGAGGTTATTGCAATGACAGTCAATTGCATTGTTAACGCGATATCTTACTATCATGCCCAAGTTTAATGTGCATTGCTTGATTCATGCAGGTTTCGGATGTGAAAACAACTTCTCCAGGTGAATGCATATACCCAAGAAGCCCAGCGTTAGCCCTAGGGTTAATATCTGCCGTCGCCCTTATGGTCGCCCAGTCTATTATAAATACGGTTGCTGGTTGCATCTGTTGTAAGAGGCATCCGGTTCCATCAGACACTAACTGGAGTGTAGCTCTGATCTCATTCATCGTATCTTGGTAAAATTCTGCCCTAGAAGTTTATTATCTAATTTACTTTCCTTCTTCCATATTTTGTAGAATTCAACGTTGCCTTGTATTAATTCAGCTTAACAATTACTGAAGAATTTGAAATATCGTTATGTGATGTTGAACCTCAAACTTAGCCTTGACAATTTGTTGAAATGGTGTTAATACCGGTAGGGGATCTTATAATTGGCCTACGCATTGGATTCCAGTTCTTTCAATCCTATTTGCTCTGTTCATGCTGATGTCTAATGTTCAGGATATTATCCATCTTGAATTCTTGACTGTCTTTTTTGCTATTCTTGATTTTATGTTAGGAATACACTCATTAGAAATCAATTGTGTACGGTTGATGCCTTAGATCTGCAATTTTTATTAAAACCTATGCGTCGATCTAGGAGTTAGCACATCGGTATTAGGCTGATGTTCGTTGTATTCTTTGGAAGGAACACATATGAGTGGTCCACATGATGGCTCAATAGAATAATAACTTTTGCATAGATCTCAAGTAACAATGTGCTATGCTATTCTGCCTTCTCCTCAGAACATTTTGGTGTCCTATTGATGTTTGTGAGTTGTGATATATTCCAAGGTTGGGTGCACGTCTGCAGAATGCTGCTGCAGTCTTGCAAAAGAACTGATTCTTGGACGCTATATTTAATCAATGTGCAAACTTCTTGGTGCTGGTTATTAGCACTTGAGCAACTGTGTCCCATAACATCATCCTGGATATTTTTTTGAGTGAAAACGGTAGGGAGAGGCGCCTACTACACTATAACATCATTCCTGGATATTGTTACATTCTGCAGGGTAACTTTCATAATCGCATTCCTTCTGCTGCTGACTGGAGCTGCACTGAATGATCAAAGAGGCCAGGAGAACATGTACTTTGGGAGCATCTGCTATGTCGTCAAGCCAGGGGTCTTCTCCGGAGGATCGGTGCTCTCCCTTGCCAGCGTGGCTCTGGCTATAGTTTACTATGTCGCTCTGTCATCGTCAAAAAGTCCACCAAGCTGGGGGCCCCAGCAGAACCAAGGCATTGCAATGGGTCAACCTGTGATCCCGCCACAGAGCAGCGAACCAGTTTTTGTCCATGAGGACACTTACAATCGGCAGCAATTCCCATAGATTACGACCTATCTAGGTCGTTTCAAGGGCCGCTCTGATATGTTACGCGCGTATGGTTGGTTTGTATAGGCTTGCAGGTTAGAACAATAGCAGTCACCATTGCTGTTAGCTAGATTCAGGGTTTTCTTTCTTTTCTCTTTATTCAGCACTGTTGCAGCATGCCTGTTTCATCACTTTGGATCTTTGATTTTAAATGAACTGGGTAATGTTGAAGATAGCTCAATCTTGCTTGTTTGTAAATGCTGAGGTTCTACATGGTGGATGGGTGTGGAGTAATAAGCTCCCTTGTACAATAATGAAATTGGGTTCAGAAATCGGGAACAACTCAAACGCTCAGCAGTCAGCACACAGTCGATGCTAGGCCCTCCCTGAACTGAGCAATGGTGTCGTGGACGATGGCGTCCGGGCGCACCGTCGCATCGACCTCAGTAATACCCTCGGCCTCGTCGATCTGCAGCAGGTCGACCTGGCTCTGCAGCAAGCTCGCCGGCATGAAGTGCTTCCCTTCCCTTGACCTCCTACTCATCCTTTCAGCAATCACTTCTGCTGATGCCTCCAGGCACACAAACTTCACCCTGCAGGTGGCGTAGTCCCCTGCCTTGTAGTTGCAGTCTCCTTCGCGGAGGATCTCCCTGTACTTCTGCTGCAATGCGGAGCAGCTGACGGCCACGTCCTCTCCGCGATCCAGCCGTTCTCTGATGGCGTCGCGGAGGGACTCGAGCCATGGTGTGCGGTCTGCGTCAGTGAGCGGGATGCCCTTGCTCATCTTTGCTGTTTCCATGGGACAGTAAAGAGCAGAGAAGTTCAGAATAGGTAGAGAGCGGTTTTCAGGTGAACTTCAGAGATGGTAAATCCCAAAAGACACAATTTTTTCGGAAACGCCTCAAATGGTGATGTACCTTTGTTTGCCTGAGAATGGTAATCGTCTGCTTCGATGAAGCTGCAGCCCAAGGCTTCAGCAAGCAGTGCCGCGACGGTCCTGCCAATTCGCAGAGAAATGTTTCGTTCATAAGAACTGTCATTTGTCAAATCTCACGCTTCATTCTTGAGACATTGTCCTATCATACTTCAGTTCTGCACAGTATTGTTTTTCTCCTGTTTCTTGTCAATGCCGAGAAAGAGACGAACAAAACATTTGCACCAACATCACAATGTTGACAACGTCTCTCTCCTTGCGTTTTCTTTTCTCACTTGACGATTTGTGCTTATCTTTAATGCGCCTAAATGTGGCCATTCTTAACCATAATCTATGAAGCATGAACAGAGTTAAGGCTATTGGTATCAGGTAGACCCTAGTTCCTATTCCCTAAACCAACACAACCCATGTTCTTCACAAAGTAATCAAAGAGAACAATAATCTTACGATTTGCCGCAGCCACTGACTCCCATGATCACAACTGCCAATCCTGCAACCCCAAATGTTCAACAAGATAAATTAGCAGCCAGCCATGAACTGCTGGTTAGTACTGGTACTGAAGCACTGATCCTATACTAGGCTATTCCTTAAATTGAACACAGGCTGCTGATCAGTTCAGATCACAACCGTAGCACTAGAAGAAACCAGAAATTCAGAACTGAATCTGTTCTGTTCTGTTCTGAGCTATTCCTTACGACATTAAAGATGTGAAAGCATGCAGTAAATTGACAGATCGGTCACAGATACGGCCATCCAAATATGTTCTCTGTGATCCAACACCTCAGTTTTCAAGAAACCAAGGGGACAAGAACAAGAATTACCACAAGAAATACAGGAGATCGAGCCAAGTACCCATTTCAGCACAGTGGTAACAATCACAGAAGAAACATTGAAGAGTAAAGAGACAGCATTGATCTTACTGACCTGGATGTGCGAGATCAGAGCCGGCCATGGAGCTCCAATGGTCTCTCTCTCCCCTTCCTGGATCCTGCAGGTCGCTGAGGACAAGGAGGAAAAGAAGAGTATATAAAAGCGGCGAAATAAATGAGGAGGAGGATGACGACTTGGACGATGATGGCAACAACTGTACGCTGTTGCTGCGCATCGTTGTCCGGGTTGAAGGTTTCATATTCTGGACCCACGATACTTATCTTTTTTTTCTCTCGATTTCTTCTCTATACCATATTTAGGTAGCTGGATAGCTTCCATGTTAGATTATTATCTCAAACTTGAAGAACAAAAAGGCATCAAAATTATCTCAAACTTATGAAAAACGGGCAATTTCACTACTTTCTCGAGCCATTCAGAAAATTCCTAAGAGAGAGGCGGAAACAAATTGGCGTTTGGTGACTAGAGAAGGATGAGACGTACACGAAAGCAACTTATCACCTTATTTATTTGATTCAGTTCATAGATAGACCTGCTGACGTTTCAACTTTCAGGTTCAGCTCACCTGTGTTCGTAGTAAGGATATAAGGTCCGACCTATCTTTCAAAGACTCAATTCATTCATGTACGTGCTGTCGTCTCTGTCGCTGACTCATTGCTTACCGCACATTCTTATCCACAGGTAACCTTGTATCAACAAATCAAAGATTATCAAGCAAATCCCTAAAAAAAGACAGTTAAACAGATTTTTTTCCTTTGTAAGTAATTTACAAAAAAAGATTATCTGAGAGGTTGTTTTCGTGCCCAGAAAGATTGCTTTTGTAAGTTTTTTTACAGAAAAATGACGTGATTCCTCTAGACCTCTACAATAATAGACTCAGATTGGGGTGTTTGTGTAAGCAACCTCCTCATGGTTATAAGTATTTGCCTTAAGACGCCATGAGGGAGATCTTATTTTTAATAGAGATAAACTTATGTAATACAAATTTCTATCCCCTATCTCTACGGTTTCTAAACCTTTGAGTAGCCCCTTTATGGTATCCTCGTAGCCCTGTTATTTACTATATGGTATGTAATCACAACACAATGAATTTAATTTCATGTAAATTTCACTGAAAACATTCAAAGTTGAATATATATATATATATAAACATGTTGTAAACCAGTCCTTTCCACATAGCTTACACTGAGATAATACTCATTTGGGCTTGTAAGTCTAGCTTTCAGGTTTTGTATTTACTATAGTAGTTAAAAATGTATTGTAGATGCTGTTAGTCTTTTCAACATCATTAAATTTTAAAAAATAAAAAATATATATCATCACAGGTAATGAAAAAAAATAAAAAAAGTAAAAACCCTACAAAATAGTTAAATTAAAAAGCCAAAAGGCGAGGCACGTTAGATCAGAAGCTGAGACAGCCCACATGCGGCTGCCGTCGGAATTCACGGACTGGTAGTGCTGCTGTTCCTGTATCCTTGTCCTTTTCTCCATGTTGCAACCTTCGTTTCTGTTGAAAGGCAGTGTTTTTACAACAAAACAAAACAAACATCAGAAGAGCCAAAAAAACAGTTTTTAAAATTAAAATCAGTGAATTTTACTGTAACATTTTTGTCCCATATATTTAATATTTATATTTATAATATTTTTTGTCTATATATAATATTTTTTCTTTGTATGTAATATTTTTTGACAAAAAATATTGCATATATACATGAAAAACTTACGTTTGCAATTGTGCTATGCAGTAATTAACTAATTGCACGCACTGCAGTAACATCGATCTGGATCAGAACAAGGATCACCTTGCACATTCGTAAGCAAATCTGTCTTGTACTACAAATTTTTCACACCACGTATGTTGTTGTTTAGCTCACCATCTCCACTTTATCAAAAAAAAAAAAAAAAAAAGCTCACCATCTCCACACCTCACCTCTCTCCTCCGCTGCATTCTGGAAGCCTCTCCCTCTCTCTCGCACTTCACCCAAAGCAAGATAGCAAGAACACCAACCGAAGAACAGAAAACCGAGCAAAAATACATCACTGGATCAGGCGGGATACGGAAGGTATAATAAAGTAATCAAAAGCACCCCTTTCCCTTTCCTAGTTCCTTGCCTGCGTGAAATTTAGAGCCTTGGATTGCTGTTTTTAGTTTCTTCCCCTCTGTGTTTCTTGGCTTTCTTGTTATTTTCCCCCTTAGCTTTGACGAGTTAGAACTAAGACAGGAGGGTTGAACACGTCGAAAAGCGGCTTAATTTCGTATGCTTTTTTACTCCTATGCTTTTTCGCGAACTGAATTTTGCATGAAATGTGTCGTCTTCTCTGGGGAAAGCGCACATTTCTTCCGTGTGTCTGTAGCCTACTAGCCTGTACTAGAGCTTTAGTTTAAACTGCTACTGGTGTTCAAGTAATTCAGCAAGAGCCAGAAATTACGAGGTTTACTTGGCCAAATTGTTCACACTACGCAGTACTAGAATTTAACCTAGCTCAGTACTGATTAGTTATTACTGAACCTCTTGACTGTATGAGCAAACAGTAAGCGGGGAAAGAAAAGATCAGGCAAATCTGTAGGTGCCTTGTTCTGTATAAGGGACACAGTTCAGAAATCTTGTGTGAAACATTCACCTGCATGGCTTCACAGTTTCCATGCTGATAGATAATCTGAAATCTTTCTCCCTTGGTTTGTCTTCTCGGCGTTCAAAACATGGAATGTGTTTCCAATTTCACGGGGAGTGCTCTGAAGTGGATCCCATCTTCAATATTACTAGTTCCTAATGTTGCATTTGCCTGAGGGCTGCAATAGCATGAGCCTATTTCAGCCTTTTAGTTTAGGCCACATTTGTCACAACTCACAATCTGTGTTATCTGCTATTGTTGTTGTTAAGAGTCAGATACTAACTTCCATGCTGGCTTAGGAATCGTTTGTGTTTGAATTCAGTTTTTGCTAATAAATACTACCTCCAGTCAAAAGGATGTCGCCTTTCCTAATAAAAAGATGTTGCCCTAGAATGGGTGCAGTCAAATCGTATCAATTTTGACCAAAGATATTATCTAAAATATGTAGTTTGGATATATGAAAATGGTGTGAGTAAATTTGTCACGAAAAATACTTTCATAATATTGCACTTTTATAACTTTTTTTTTGGAAATACGATGATAAAATTTAATGGTCAAAGTGCATCTTGTTGACTTTGAAAAGTAAAAAACGACTTCATTTTGTGACCGGAGGAAGTATTTCTAGAGATGAAGCCAAGTTTTTTTTCATAAGCAAAATTGGATCAGCTACTCATTTGATGTATCATATCTAATGTGTGACCCAGCCAGACCTTATTGGGGGCTTGAAGAACAGCTAATCAAAGCAAATGAAACCTAATCACAACAGATTGTGTGCATACTGGTATTATCAAGGATAACTTAGATACTACCATGGCGTGGACATATCCATAAAGTATTCAACTTTACCTCCCTTATAATATCCAATAAATACTGGTACTTCGAAGCATCGTGGTTCAGGTTTGCAGTGTTACATTCAAATGTTCAACTGAATGTGTAACCTTCTGAATTGTTTGTGTAAATCATGCCTCTTATTTGTGACTCTTACCATGCAATTTCCTTTCTTGATCTTCCATTACAAGCATCAATATGGCATGATGGTACTTCCATTATTTACATATGTAGTCTATGAAACTTCAGGCCTTTTTCCTTCAAAAAAAAAAAAACTGCCCTCTGTTGGTAACTCCTGTGTACTAAATTGTGCAGTTTCAATGGCTGCCAAGTACATCGTAGCCGGTATTGTCGGCTCCTTTGCCATCTCATATGCTTTTGACCACTTAGTTGCTGAGAAGAAGATACTTGGAGGTAGGGTATCTTATCTCAAGTTCCCATTATCAATTCACAGCACAGTCAATGACATACACTCTTAATACTTATGTTAAGAATATATGCAAGACCATCTCCCTTTGTATTACATCATGTTTCTTCTTGACCAGGTACCACACCAAGGACAGTGTCCGACAAGGAGTGGTGGCAAGCGACGGACGAGAAGTTTCAAGCCTGGCCTCGCACTGCTGGGCCGCCAGTTGTCATGAACCCCATCAGCCGCCAGAACTTCATCATCAAGGATCTCAAGCCATGAGGTAAAGCAAATTAAGATGCTCCATTGCACCAGTCCATCAAACGAAAGCCCATTTGTGGACTTGTTTCGTCTCGGATTTAAAGTGCAGATTCTGAAGTCTCACTTCCTGTTTCAAGTTGTGATGGAAGCATATGCTGAAGGCTTCACTGGACCAATGGTGATGTCTGTAGCTACGTTACCTGTGCCGTACTCCTAAATCAGCACTAGGTCTCAATAAAACAGTACTTTTTGCCTAGTGCAGTCTGGTTTCTTCCGAAGAACAGAGCCTGAAGCATATTTGCTTTAGACATTTTCACCTTGGCGTGAATATGATTGTTCTTATGCAGTGACCGCTACTTTGTGCTTGTGCGCTCTGGTGTGGAGTGGAATGATTTGTCCCGCTGGAATATGTGCCTTGTCTACTGATGCAAAAGGTTTAGGCCATTTCTTTCCCCTCGAGAATCCAGATGGCCTCTCAATGTGAAGTTACAGTGCGTTAGCCATGTTCTCTTGCTAGAATCACAGTTTTCGAGAGGCTTCTCCAATGATGCTTAGTGCAGAAGCTGATGCCTCTTGCATCTCATTTGGTTAACCCTGCTCTAACCAACGCAAAATAGCGTATACCTACCTAGCAGGAATGCCCGTTGCTAGTTTTGGTCAGAGATTTGGTGATCCTGGTGACACTGCCTGCTGTAATTTTTGGTAAAAGATTGCTTCCCTGCCTTGGGAGATTTCGTTTGACTCAACTCTATTGAGTCGCTTTCACATCAAGATTAATCGACGATTTCTGGGGAAATTTTGCCGAGCTTTGTGGTGTCGAGGAACAAGGTTGAGTTACGATTTTCTTCGACTGAAAAACTTATCAGCGCTGTCTTCGGGCTTTGATCTGCGGCACCGACAGCATAATACAAAGTCGCAAGAAATCTGTCAGCATGTGGGTGATTCGTTCACATAGCATAGCTAGTCTACGTCGAACTTCACAAGATTCTAGTAAACAGCACAAAGAAAACTAGCAATAAAAACAGCACAAAGAAAAAACTGTTGCTGCAGGATGCTAGCCTTGAGCAGAAAAAAGAAGGGAAACTTTTTAGATTTAAGAATAATTTATTTTTACACTCTTTAAAGTTTAGAACTTAATATTTATTTAAGATTGCATGAACTTCTTTATTAATAACTTGTTTTTAAAATGTTTTGTTAATAACATTTGGTAACTTTATTTTCGATACTGACACTTTCGGCCACGCTATCACTCTGTGTGGCAAGACAATAGGTTTATTCTTTTGGGTAGCGGCTATCACTCTGTGTGGCAAGATAATAGGTTTATTCTTTTGGGTAGCGGCTTATGATGTTTGGTCATAGTGCAAGTACGAACGAATTGAAAGTTGATAAACTAATAAGTCGTTTCTAAAAGATTATCCCAATAAGCCACTTCGAAATAACGATGAAGAAATTATTTTATTTGTTTATTCGAGGAAAGTCATAAGGCATAAACTAAAATAAGTTGAAAAGAACATGCTCAATACTGTCTCGCCAATCACTATAATGCTAGTAAATCCTGCCGCTCTATTACAAGTGATGTGACAATGTTGTTTGGCTACCTCGCCGCCACTAGTGGCGTGGCAAGAAAGTGTATTTAGTTAAACTTATCATGTGATGTGGTAGTATTGTTTTACCATACAATGGGGTGATGGCGTGAAAAAATATCATATTTGAAAATATAGTCACTAATAAAAATAAATTTTAAAAGAGATTAAATAATAAAATTTGTTCCGCATGGACACTATAAAAGCATATTACTACTATGGAGATGCTGTGACGTGGTGATATCTGGTGAAACGGGCGGTGGCATCGGATGCAGCAGCAGCATGGTTCCCTAGTCGGTCCCTGTCCTTTCTTTTCTTGCACCGACCGACCTCGTCGCCTCTCACTCGAGGCCACCACCCTCCTCTCCTCGTGTCGCCACGCCATTGCTTACCCTCTTGCACTTGCATTGGAAGCAGTAAATTAAGGCACCGCGCAAGGGGCAGGAGAAGTAACTCATCATAACATCATTCAGACTTCAGAGGATAAGCTCTTGTTCTGAAGCTCCCTGCTCTGCGAATCTGCGATCCACACTTGTGCGGTCGATAGCTGCTGTTCCATGGCAGCACGAGCACTGGCCGCCGTCGCGGGCCGCCGGACAGTCGCCGGACAAACCGGTGCCCCTCTTCTTGCCTCTTTCAGGTGACTAACGAAAGGAAGCTTATGATCTGCTATTGTCACCTTCGCTTTTTCTCTTGTACTTCTTTTGCTTTAGTTTAGCCGTTTACAGTTGGTGGAGTTTGTCAAGAGCTGATGGCCATGGGGGCGTTTTGCTTGTATCCCTTGCATGGTTGTGGAGCTTCTTCTCTTTGTTTGTGCGTCAGCCATCAAAGCATGATTTTGTGTGGAACACTGCAAAAATCTGGATTAAACCTTGGTCCATTGATGATGAGCAAGAGAAGAAGGCTAGTTAGTTGCTTTCGGGAAGCATCTCTGCTTTCTTGATTTTATCCACTCCCTCCTCCGTGTGTTCACTTCAATCAGCTCTAGACCCTTCTAGGTGTCCTGCTGTTGGTACCCCGTCTTAAAAAATTTCAACTTTGTTTTGTTTGTACTTTGTTCCTATCTTTTGGCATTGATTTATGTCAAGAGGAACTCACAGCAACCGATTATATAGTTTTTTTAGAGAGACGATCATATAGTTGTTACTCCATTCTGAATTCAGCAGTAGCATATACATGGTAGTATTGTAGATGCCACCATTTCAAAGAACAAAGTGTGATTTAAGTAGATGAAGCTGTGATTCAAGTAATATCGAGCACAAGTTCACGCGCTTTTGAGAAACTGATGAGATAGACTGTACAACATCGGTGATCTGTTACACAGGAGAGGAGCCCAGAATCACTCAAGTAGCGCCCAACCGGAGGAGCAGAACGCCGTCCACGACGACGGCGCCGCGGCCACGGCGACGGTCACCGCAGCGCAGGTGGAGGCAGCGCTGAACCGCAAGAATGAGACGGTGCTTCCGGACGAGTTGGTCGACGCGCTGGAGGGCGAGGCCGGCGAGGACGCGTGGGTGCCCGACCATGAGACGGGCGTCTTCGTCCCTGCAGACGAGGCGGCCGACGCCGACAGCGTGAACGCCGGTGCGCCTCCTGCTCCGCTGCGCCCGCCCGGCACCGCGGTGGCGGGCGGCTCGGCGTCGGTGCTGGACCAGACGGTGTTCGTCCGGGAGGAGGACATGGAGGACATCGAGAGGCCCGCCACTGACATGGCAACGCCAATGCCAACGCGAAACAAGCATATGCCTTGAGCTCGCGAACTAGTAGCTCAGACTTGTAGTTTTCGGCTGTAGTAGCAACAACCAATAAGCTTTTCTTTGAATTCTGATGGAATAAATCTCATGTCTGATCTCTGTAAAAAGGCTCCAGACAAATCTCATGTCAGAGCTCCGTAGGGCCGAGGGCGGAGATTAGAGGGTGAATTTATCTTTTGACTCCTTTAAACTTCAACAAAATCAAACTCATTGAAATACAAAAGTTTTTTCACTTTAATAGCTATAGGCAACTGAGACTAGACAGCTAAGATGATCACATGCATAATAGAAACAACTACCAAATAAAAGCTAAATAGTCAGTCAACAACCGAAGGATAAAATGACCTAGGTTATCTTGGGGCCGGTCTAACTGTAGACTTTAAGATTGGTTTGATCAGGTTGAACCAAGGGAGCAACCTAAGGAGTAAGGACAAAATGATCCATATTATCATTGGCCCGGTATAATCACATGCTTAAGACCGATTTGATCGGACTAGCAGGTCTAACCGTTGGTCTACGTCGATTTGACCAGGTCTAAAGTCGATTTGATCCGTCCTCTATTTTCGGACTTAAAAACTTTTCAAGTCAAAACACAAATATCATGAACTTGCTTAAATATTATTCAAACATCCTCAAATTTTATATGACACTTATTCAAGCCATTAAAAACCTAAACAATCAAGAATTACATGGTTCTTGGGTTCACACCATTAAATCGAAGAAAATCAAAATTAGTTCTCAAAAACACATAAAATATTATCAAATAAATTAGTTCTTGCTAGAGGAGTTTCTAATCAAGAGGATGATCCAAATCTACTTCTATATGTCATAGCAAGCAAATCTAGTCATGGATCCCAGATAAAACCATCTTGATCACGGAAACTCAAATTTGAACAAAAAAAAAACAACCCAAATTGGGCTTAATCTTGAACCTTGCTATATGAGTGATCTAAATAGCTGAAGATTAATCAACTAAACTCAATCTTCTGCCTCTTACTCATCGTGGATCACAACAAAATCAAGAGGAGAGAAGGAAATACCAAAAACTAAGCCAAATCAGTATTTTAACACTTGAGCAAATAAGAGAATGACTTGGATGAATTTTAGATATCATTTTACACTTGGAGATCAATGTTTATAGCTATTCATAAAGTCTAAGGATGACAAAAAAAATCAAAACTATGTGCTACAAATCATCTCTTAAAGTTTTCAAAAGCTTCCTCAAGAGTTAATCCTAACTCTCCACCCGGAGGTGCGAAGGCATGGAGCCGAGGCCGACGAAGATTGGAGGGCGCGAAGGTCAGCGGAAGCAATGCGGGGTTCGGTGGTTGCCGACGAAGCCAGCGGCTAAATGAAGTCCATGAAGCGCGTGCCCCATCCCGCACCCTTCGGAAGTCCAGCGGAGACCGTGCGAAGCTCGACAGAGGCAACGTGAGGCCCATCGGAGACCGTGTGAAGTCTTCGACGGAGAAGTCGGAGGCGGATGCTCCGTCCCCAAATGTCGACCAAAGACAGATCCACTCATTTTATCAATAGCTCTCTCTCTCTCGCTCTCTCCGTAGTTCTCTCTGTCTACGACCGTTGACCACGACGCCGTGGATCTGTCTTTCTCATGCCATTTTTGGAGGTTTATATATACGAGTGGGGGTAGGATGCCTTAATAATTACAAAAGGTATGGATATATTGGTATATTCCTCTATACTATTGGGTTTATTACATATTGGATCAGTTGCAAGGGTTAATTACGGAGGGTTAGATTATCCCTACAAAAGACAGAAAAAGACGAAATTAAGAAATAGTGACCTGGAAACTAGAAGCCAAAAAATAAAGTCCAAACGAGTGGGTTTTACTCATGAGCTCGCCGAGCTCCTTGGTGGTTAGTTGGAATCTCAAGCATCTTATCTATGGCTTAAACCGACTTTTTCCTACTTGAAGGGAATAAAAGTTTCTGTTTACCCTACGGAATATATGTACTTCGTATAGTATGGTGGGGCAAAATGATCTTTGAACACCTGAGAACAGCTTACTGGGGGAGTGTTGATGGCGATGCCATGGAGGGTACTAGCTTTGCAAGTCCATGGCATAAGAGCAAGTACAATAAGGGTCTTATAGCTAAGCTAGTCAGCATTTTTGCTGATGTGGAGGAGAGAAGAGAGGAGAGAGAGGAGAGCTTGGCTCTCATGCAAGCAACAAGTTGCACACGGGAGCCTATGCGATGGTGGGCCCAGGATAATAAATGTATGTGAGGAGGAGTAGGAAAGAGAATGTGAGACATGGTACCATATAATAATAAAAAAACTTTTGTAGACAAATAGGAGACAAATTATTGTATAACTTGGCTCTTATAACTTGACTTATAGCCAAATACTTGGCTCTATTATTGGACTTGCTCTAAGAGGTGGTAAGAGGGTTATGCAATGACATACCGTGCAAGGAGTTATTTGGTGGCACTTTTCTCTGCTTCGTAGCAAATGAACCATTTGCATTCATTATGAGCATGATCGTAGTAAAAGCAACTTCTGAACTCCTTAACGCTAGTGCGTCTTATCGATTTCTCGAGGACTTTAGGCTCGCTCCAGACAACTTCCGCTTCTAATTATAATTTCTTAGTTTTATTATTTTTACTCTTGGGCATTTTAGAGTTATTTTGTCTTTTCGTTTATCTTATTCTTTTATATTATCTATGATGATATGACGCCTTTATCTATTTGTTAAAATTTAATTAATTAAAAAAGCTAACAATAAATACAGTAAATTTATAATCCCTACCGTGCAAAGAAAAAAAAAGAACGCACGTTAAAGAGACCTAGTTGTAAAAAGGGGGATTTGCTCATGTGCCATAAAGTTTAATGACGTTTGCTCATTTGCCCCATGATATCTTACTGATATATGAGCTCTAGACCCGTATGTCAGTGAGACATTATGGGGCAAATGAGCAAACGCCATAAAACTTTAAGGCAAAGGAGTAATTTTTCCTTGTAAAAAATACGCGGAGAAGGACAATTACTAAGGGATGGTGGCTTTGCTGAAATACCCACTTACCCAGGGGCGTATACAAAAAATTGGGAGCACGGCACCCTAACCCTGGCGTGTATTTAAGACCTCACCCCTCCTCCCCGCGCGCGGGCCTCCCGAGCGCCGCAGCCTTATCCTCTCCGCGGGTCTGTGAGCTGTGCTGAATCCCACCCCTCCTCGAGGTGAGCTGAATCCCTAACCCCCGGCCCTCCTCCTCACTACGCCGCTCTCCTCGCTCCCTTGATTTGGTGTCGACCCGTAGCATTTCGAGCCGTGGTTTGAGGATCAGATGGGCTGGCCGCGTCGAGTTAATTTCGCCGGTAGTTCGGGTTCTAGGTGGTTCATTTGCTGGTTTAGATTGGAGCGCGGTTTTGGGATGTTGTATGGTTGTTAATACAGCTATGGGCTGTTGGTGCTCTAGCCTCACAGGGTTTGGGTTTTGGATTTGAGCGCTATAATTGGCACACTAGTGTAAAATGGTTTAGGGTTTCTTGTTAAATTCGTTCACGTGCGCGGTGTAGTTTCGCTTTTGTAGTAAGCACCACCACCAAGGGTGTGGCGCTGTTCCTAAGGAAGTGCTGTAACTGTAAATGAATTGGTTGTTTGTAGTGGGTTTTGGATTCATCAGTTTGATCTGTGGATTCCTAAAGGTGGGGGACTCTCTGTCCATCGGTGGTATGCTCGTACTTACTTGTCGCGGTAGTGGTTGTTGGGTTTGGAATACTCTTAATCAGCTAACCAAAGCACAAGGTACATACATGCTCTGTTCAATTCCATAGTGAAAATGGCAGTGTTCTTATGTATGTTGGTGAGCGTTAGGTCATTTGTAGTTGCCAAAACTGTCAGGGTGGGTGAATAGCACGTAAATGTCAAGTTCTATTGGTAGGTGAACTGGTAAACTGTATTTGTTGGCCATACATGTGGTTACTATAAAAGAAATCGGGGCTGCAGAGTCGCTTTAATTTGTTTCGTACTGCCATTTTTACAAAATATTGTGCTAAAATGGCCTTTTGTGTGTGTGTGTGTGCGCGCGCGTGTGCGTGCGTGTGTGTTCCCTTTCTGTTTACAACGTAGACAGGGAACATCCCCATTCAGATGTATATTTGCTTTGGTGTATTTTTGATCTTTGCTTTTGGTTAGTACCTTAGTGTCATGTGGTCACGTCCACTTCCATTATCTTAAGTGAAGCATGCTTATGGTTGCTTCTGCTATATGTTTCTATCCTTTTGTCATGCTGATGTGATCATTGCTGCATAGGTAAACATGGCTTCAACATTTGGTGCCACTTCTACGGTTGGCCTCATGGCAGCACCAACTGGGATCGTATCAGACAAGAAGCCATCTTCTTTATCTTCAGTATCATCTATCTCCATTACCAACCGGCCACGAAATGTGCGCCTTCAGAGGAAGTGCAACTTCAGAGTAAAAGCAGCTAAGGAGCTGTACTTCAACAAGGATGGCTCAGCTATCAAGAAGCTCCAGGTAAGCTTCACAGTTCTTGGACATTCTATTTTGATTTCTGACAATGTGCTGGTGACTGGTGAGCCTTGAGCATACACTAATTATTTGTTTCTATATGTCAGACTGGAGTCAATAAGCTCGCAGATCTTGTTGGAGTTACATTGGGACCAAAGGGAAGGAATGTTGTTTTGGAGAGCAAGTATGGGTCCCCTAAGATTGTCAATGATGGTGTCACAGTTGCAAAAGAGGTATACTGTAATGTTATCATGTCAAAGAGCTTTCAGTGGTCAGCATTGCACATCTTAGAATTTGCTTGTTAGCTGTTTGCCTACACTTCCACTGAAAAGTTTTCTTTGTTTTGCAAAGTAAAACATCATGGCTGGTAAATTATATACCCAAGTATGTGGGCCTGTTCTTTTGGGCTGCAGCTTTTGGTTTTTGGCTACAGTTTATTAGTTTAATGAATAGTGATTACTGAAAAGAAGCAAAAACCAAAAACCAGTTGAAACGCCGAAAAGAATGGGGCCTATTTCTTTTCATTCTTGCTGTACATGATTTTGCACGTCATATTCTATCATAATTGATCTACGTGCATTCTAATGCATTACTTTTATGAAAAGATGAACATAACCCTAACTAGTTAGCTGTTGTCTGTACTATAGCTGATGGTGCACCCTTTGTTTTTAACTTTTTTATCATAGGTGTTGCATATTTCTTGAATTTTGTTACTGGATGAGTCTGTACTGGAAGTTTCTGGATTGTCATGCAACTCATGGTTTGTTCTAAAATCCCAGCAGAGTTTTTCAAGTCAATTGTTGTCCTGCAGGTTGAGCTGGAGGATCCTGTTGAAAACATTGGGGTTAAGTTGGTTAGGCAAGCTGCAGCTAAGACCAATGATTTAGCTGGAGATGGGACAACCACTTCTGTGGTCCTTGCTCAGGGGCTGATTGCTGAGGGTGTTAAGGTATGCCATTAGTTGTGATTTATTGTTACCTGTTGTCCTGTATTATCTGAACGTGGAATCACTATTTTGTAAACCAAATAACTCGTCTACTCTTATTCAGGTTGTTGCAGCTGGTGCTAATCCTGTACAAATTACTCGTGGTATTGAGAAAACAGCGAAAGCACTAGTCGAAGAACTACGGAAGTTATCAAAGGAGGTAAAACTAGTCATTAGGCTATTATGCTGTGAATATTTTCTAGTTCGGCAATCTGGACGTTATGAGAGCATTTTCTTCAGGTTGAAGATAGTGAGCTTGCAGATGTCGCTGCGGTCAGTGCTGGCAACAACTATGAAATTGGTAACATGATAGCAGAGGCGATGAGCAAGGTCGGCCGGAAGGGTGTGGTTACCCTTGAAGAAGGGAGAAGTTCCGAAAATAATCTCTATGTTGTGGAGGGAATGCAATTTGATCGTGGTTATATCTCTCCTTATTTTGTAACTGACAGTGAGAAAATGTCCGCAGAGTACGAGAACTGCAAGGTAGCATGGAATCTGAGCTACCAATTTGCTATTTCTGCTGCTCTCTGTATTTATCTGTTTCAGATTATTGATTTCATTATATTTTCATCTTCATTGTTCAGCTGCTCTTGGTGGACAAAAAAATTACCAATGCAAGGGATCTTATTAATGTTTTGGAGGAAGCCATAAGAGGTGCATACCCAATTTTGATAATTGCTGAGGATATTGAGCAGGAGGCTCTTGCTACCCTTGTTGTTAACAAGCTTAGAGGATCACTGAAGATTGCTGCTATCAAAGCCCCTGGTTTTGGAGATCGCAAGACCCAGTACTTGGATGATATTGCCATACTAACTGGAGGTGAGTTGAACATACAATATGGAATATTTTTGTGATCACTAATGCTTATTATTTATGAGCATTCTTTGTTTCTGCAGCAACTGTAATCAGAGATGAGGTTGGACTGTCACTTGACAAGGCGGACAAATCAGTTCTAGGAACAGCTGCGAAGGTTGTCCTTAACAAAGAGTCGACAACAATAGTTGGTGATGGCAGCACCCAGGAAGAAGTAACTAAGAGGGTCGCCCAAATAAAAAATCTCATCGAGGTCTGACCTTTTCTTGTTCTCTGTATCTCACTTGACTCAATAGTGTGGTTCTGGATGGCTCCATTTCTTGATTTCTTCATGCTGGGTACAGAGGGTGTAACAGCTCAGAAAGTATAGCTTGGTTGGTTACATAAGTACGCTATCTGTGGAGTTGCATTATTTGTTGTAGAAAAAGGAAGCATCACGGTCTTAAGTCTGAAACTACATTTTATAATTCTAATTTTCAGGCAGCAGAACAAGAATACGAAAAGGAAAAGCTCAATGAGAGAATAGCAAAGCTCGCTGGTGGTGTTGCTGTCATTCAGGTATAGCAAAGGACATAAATATCATTTTATCTGTTTTTTTATTCTTTTCCTTGATTCAATGTTGGAAGGAAGGACTATGGGTTAACTGTAATGGATGGCTTGTTACTTGATAGGTGGGAGCACAAACAGAAACTGAACTTAAAGAGAAGAAGTTGAGAGTTGAGGATGCCCTAAATGCAACTAAGGTAAGCCTATTGATGTCATGTCATTAACCATTTTGAGATGTCAGATTTCATATTTGCTTCTTAAGGAAGCAGAATTAAGTACATGAATTTGTTGCTTCCTGAAACATTCGCAATGTAAAGTTGCTTCTTTCTCTTCACAGGCTGCCGTCGAGGAAGGTATTGTTGTTGGTGGAGGGTGCACTCTTTTGAGACTGGCAGCTAAAGTTGATGCCATCAAGGACACCCTGGAGAACGATGAGCAGAAGGTGAGAAACCAAATGAATCTACTTTGTTTTCATTTGAGTGCTTTACAGATGCCATCGCAGGATAAAAGTCTACCAGACTTCTAATACTTGCACCCAATGCGGTCCACTGTATATGGGCCAGAAATAATCATGTTGAACCATTGGGCCTTTCAAATTGACGTGCTGTGCTGCCGACTTTTGTAGGTTGGAGCTGAAATAGTGAGGAGGGCCCTGAGCTACCCCCTTAAATTGATTGCTAAGAATGCTGGTGTCAATGGCAGTGTTGTTACTGAGAAGGTTATAGCTCTTTTACTCAAAAAGTTTAGACAGCGTGGATCTGAATAACACGGAAAATGCTACTGTACCAGGTTCTTGCTAACGATAACTTCAAGTATGGCTACAATGCTGCTACTGGGCAGTACGAGGACTTGATGGCTGCTGGTATCATTGACCCCACTAAGGTTTGTAACCCTGTGACTTCCCTACACTTTTGCTTGCACTAATATGAAATGAATACCAGTTATGTGATCTTGCAACTTCAGGCATCAATTATTCTGTCTTACCATCCGGTTGCATCTTGTTTCCTATGCACAATCGCCTTTGCATTTTTGGTTTGATTACTTTATAATAAAGTGTCTGGATCTAAGCCTGTAGAGTTGTAGTCCTAGAAAGACAATGAAAGGAAGTGAAATGGATACGCCAACCTAATTTAGCTTCAGTTTAATAGAACTGGAAAAAGAAGCACAAAGAGCTTTGGGAACTGCCAAAGGAAAAAGAGTGAAGCAACAATGGTCGGAAGTAAAGAACATAATACTAGTCCTTGCACGTGGTTGACACTATGATTGTTTCCTCTCTTTTCGCCTACCTTCTTTGGTGACACAAAACTGCGATGAGCTAAAGGCCGGCATCCATTCCTGATGATGAACAACAGGTGGTGAGATGTTGCCTGGAGCACGCAGCGTCGGTGGCCAAGACGTTCCTCACATCGGACGTCGTCGTCGTCGAGATCAAGGAGCCCGAGCCTGCGCCCACCACCAACCCAATGGACAACTCCGGTAAATGACGCACGCATAATGTTTGCTACGCTTCATTTCACTGGGAGCCAGTGAGCAAAGTTACACACATGTTAACATCGTGCTATTTTTTGCTACTCTTGCCATGACCAGGCTATGGATACTGATGGGTGACGACCCAAGTTACAGACAGTGGCATGGTTTTCTAGGAAGAGGGTGGTGGTCCTCTTTTTCGGTAGCATGAATCTGAGTTTTGGAGAGGTCGATGCAGCAGGTAGTTCTGAGATAAAAATGTGATTTTGTTGTACCCCCGGAGGCGCAATAAGCAGAGAAGCATTAGTGAAATTTGTGATGTAATTGGAACGGTTCTCAAATTACGCAGAAAATATCGTAAGATTTCGGGCAGCTCCCTTGTAGCTTTGTAGAGTCAACTGATTCAGTAGAAGCAAGTCGCGTTAGTTTCTGGCGACGATAGGCAGTGCCGGTGAGTGATGCGGAGTTGCACAACCACTGAGATTTGATTTGATCTTTTTCATCAAAGGAAAGACGAAAAGAGGAAAGAAAAAAACAAAGGTCAAATTCTTTTGGCTTTTGACTACTTGAAAATTGAAAAGCATAGGAAGTGAATTCTCTAAACGCAAGTTTAAAACATCTAAAATCGTGCGTATTGATTGTGTCGTCGTCTGTGTCACCCGCTGGAAAAAGTTGACGAAAACAATCAGGTGCAGCGGAGTAGCATTCGCTTGATATCCATCGGGCCCACCTGTCAGTGCGGACCAAGCGACAAGTAGTCGTCGTCCTAGCTCGTCGCAGAGAAGAAGCGGTCGCCGGCCCGCCGCCGAGCGCTGCGGCGATGCGTCTTCTCTGCTCTTCCGTCCCCCGTATTTGAACCGCTCCCTCCTGTGCCATCACCATTCCCCCGACTCCTCGCCCACGCCTAAAACCCTAGCTCCTGGACGCCGCGGCCTTCCTCGCGCGTGGGCTTCGCAGCAACCAACCGTCTACGATCTCTTCCGTCTTGGTTGATCTCGTGGGAGTTGCAGATTCGTTTTCAGATACCTTGTCCTTACCCCGCGGGCGATCGATCGACCGGTTAGTTTTCGCGATTGTTCCTCTTAGCTCAATATGGGTGACGAAATTTCCGGGGGTGGGGGGGTTTGGTGATCGTAGCATCGTCTAATCGGGGTTCAAGAATTGGTGAGTTTGGTGGTAGTGAGCAGATGCATGGACGCCGTTGCCGCTCCGCGGTTGTTGTGGATTTGGCGATGCCTACTACATCACGGTCAGATCGATCGCATTCGCAGCCTCGCAGGCGGGAGTGCGGCTGATGTCTGTGTAGTGTTTGTTCTGCCTTGTGTAGTACTAGTTTGAGTTTAGAAACCTAGCATTGGAGGTTTTAAGGTTTGAGCTCTCAGTTTCATGGCAAGTTCGGTTCTCCTTCCAGGGGCTGGGGAAAGCTTGAACTCAAGTCTTGGTCAGTCCTAAAGTAATTCGGGGCCTAATCTCAAGTTTCGAGCTGTTGCTTTTGAAACTGCATTGCTCATTTGTACAAGTGGGATGGCTAGTGGTGGGGCTTAAGGGTTTTGGAGTTTAGTCCTATAGCTATTGTTTGGTTGGTCATGAAGTAATCTGGGGACTAATTTTGAGATGTGAGCTTGGGTGCTGTTCAGATTTTGGTGGAGGTTTCTGTATTTGTGGGCTGGTACTAGTGTGCTTGGGAAATACGACTACTATTTAAATGGGGATCCTTTCCTTGTAGATGGCTGTCCCATGTCACGGTGGCTTTACTATGGATCCTTGTTTGTTACCTTGCTTGATTGTATCGTTGTGTTCTCCCTAGGAGTTCTGAAATGCTAAGTTCTAACATTGAGGGATGTGCTTTCTTCAGCAGCTACTGTAGGCTACCCAAACATGGTTCTCTGGCTTTTCTTCTGGAAACCAGTTACTTTTGTGTTGTTGAATCTGTACTGATGTTAACTGACATTATATGTAACACTCCAACAGAATTATGGCTTCAACCTTTGGTGCCACCACCACGTGCAGCCTTACAACTGCTCCTACTAGTTTTGCAACGAACAAGAAGATTTCCCTGGTCTCCCGGCCATCTACCCCTGTTCCACACAGTGCCTGCCTTCAAAGAAGGTGCAACGTTAGAGTCAATGCTGCCAAGGAGTTGCATTTCAACAAGGATGGGTTGGCTATCAAGAAGTCGCAAGTAAGTAAGCCACCTGATATATCTCATAAAGATATGCTACAATCATCAGAGCAACCGTACCATTTTGGTTTAATATGCTGATTGGTTTGCTTTTATGTTAGACTGGTGTCAATAAGCTTGCAGACCTCATTGGAGTTATTCTCGGACCGAAAGGGCGCAATGTTGTACTGGAGAGCAAGTATGGATCACCTAAGATGTTAATGATGGTGTTAGTGTGGCAAAAGAGGCATCGCTTGAAATCATGTTATGTTTGTTAGCACCCTCTTCTGCTATGGTGCACTGGGATGGGTATGCCATACATACTAGCCATTACCCACAATTGCTGTGGATATTGCAATGTTACTGAGAGATCATGTGAGATGTCACTGGTTAATATGTGATGAATAATTGGCACACTTGTTGAGTTGGATTTTGGTTGTGCAAAAGATCCCCATTTTTTAGTATTTCTGGAAGTGGGGCGGTCTGCCCGATTTGTAGGGACGGTCTAACCGATTTGTAGAGCCGATCAGACAGGTGTGCATGGGTGGTTTGACCGCCTTGCATGGACTGTTAGACCGGCCGAGGGAGACTTGGTGAAATTATGGGGATTATGGACCAAACTAATGCGAGGGATAGTTTGGTGATGAATTTGTGTTAGGTTTATCTGAAATTGGAGTTGTGGGGCAAAACTAGATAGAGTTTTATCGAAAAGTCCAGAGCGGGACTTCTGGGGGAGTCAGCCAATTGATAGGGGCGGTTTGATCAACCATACTATGGCGGTCAGACGACATGGTGGCGGCGGTCAGATTGGAAGTGAATTGATTTTTTGGATTTTGGAAATGTTTGAACTTGGGTTGATCTTGGTTCTATGGTCATGATTGTATTGCATTTCATGATGCATTGGTTTGACTAATGTGAGCAAGTGCATGGAACTTGAGCTCGATATGGTTGTTTGGTCGTTGGATGTGCAGGTGACTTGGAGGACGTAGTGGTCGACGGCAATGGACCAGGGCTAGACGGGGAGTTGAGGTCCAGAGCGGTCATGTAAATCCGAGTAAGGTTACGTGGCTTGAGCGTGAGAACAGAGAAGACAAGGATCGTGGCAAAGCAAGTTGGTGTATGTGGTGCTCCAAGTGATGAGGCCGATGCACATAGAGACGATTCGTGGAGACCGAATGCGTGAAGACGTGATGACTATTCATTGGGCACTACGGGCGACGTGTCAAATCATGCGGAGATGTTTTGAGGTGAAGGCGACGACGGAGTCAAGGGAACGTGCTTGGAAGCTTCGTTGGGGGTATTTTGGTGATTGGCTAAATATCGGAGTTGGTGACTTGATGAAAACCGCGGCACGGGAGGCGCAAAGGAGAAGCAGTTTACGTCAAGGAGAGCTGGAATTGCAAGTAGATCAACCCTTAAGGTGTTAGCGGGTTGAGTCTTCTAAGCGCTTTGAAAAGCATGTGTGAGTGAAACTCATGTTAGTTGGGGTTGACGGGTTTCCCTGGTTTCCTTAATATGTTGGACCCGTTAGGGTTGTTTGTGTGCTGGTTATTTAGAGGGGAGGAGAGAAGGTGGATGGATCAAGGATTCTAGGTTTAGGGTTTTATCTTCCACCTTATCTCCTTCCATGGTTGCTAGAGAGAGTTTGGGAGGGGGAAAGAGTGATGTTGTGGCTGCACGTTGTAAACATCTATGAGCTTGTAAATATCTTCCTCTACTGAATCGATCAAAACATTGTCTCAGTCACATTCTTGTTTGTATACTTGCTTGGTTTTGCTTGTTCTTGGACTTGATTGGTGATTCCGTGTTTGTGGTTGTTCTAATTTAATCTCTTGCTTGATTTACTTTGTTAGGACATGTAAGAATAGATATAGAAGTCCTAATGCTCTAGATCCTCGCGGGTAAGAAATAATTTGTGGTTCAGGGTTTGTGGCGTTCTTGTGATCTAGATTCGATTCTCTTCGATTTGGTGAACTTGAGCCTAAGAACCTAGTGATTTTTGTTTGGTTTAGGTTCCTGATAGCTTGAACAAGTTTCATATAAAATTTGGAAGTATTTGAATGAGATTTGAGCCTTGAGAGATTTTCAGACAGGGAACAGGAGACCGGTTAGACCGGTCTGAGGAGTGTCGATTTTGGTTGGCTTGGGTTTCTTGCACTGCCTTGTCAAGTCTAAGTGGTGTAATATGAACTTTGTGATTGTCATAGCCATTGAGTACAGATTTGAATACATGTGGGGGGAAAAGTTTCGGAAATCATCCCCCCTCCCCCTCGGCGTCTAACTGCTGACATCAGTCCTATAGTTACTTTTTGGTAGGTAACACAGCATTTGTAGGATGTTCTTACTTTTAAAGAAAGCATTAGTAGGTTAGTTCGATACCTGAGATGACCTTCCTTGGTGAGAGTCTCTGTATGCACAGTACATAAAGTCATGCTCATTGTCATACATCTCTGCAATTTGACACAGCAAATGCATCGGCTAGTTGGTTTTCTGTCTCTTCTCCATACATTATCTGCTGTCTACTGCATCTCCTAATATATATTAGATTGAGTGTTGACCTATATTTAACAGTAAATCCATATTATCATGGTCAATGATGATGTTTGTTGAACTTCTGGTGTTGACAGCGACAGCAAATCTTCTTTGACAGTTCATTTTGGCCCCAATAGAGACTTGAACTAATGTATTTTCATGCAATAGGTTGAGCTTGAAGACCCAATAGAAAATATTGGAGCTAAATTGGTTAGGCAAGCTGCTAAGACCAACGATTTAGCTGGAAATAGGACGACCACATCAGTGGTCAAGGGATGATTGATGAGGGTGTTAAGGTACAAAACATAAATTCTTACATATTGCGATATCAAGTATTCGGTTTATAAAAGAAAAAGGAAATTTCTTTTTATAGGTGGTTGCTCCTGGAGCTAATCCAATACAGATAACTCGTGGTTAGAGAAAACAGCGTAAACACTAGTCAGTGAACTCAAGAAGATGTCCAAAGAGCTAAATTCTTGTTAAGGTCTTGTTCTGTCCAGTAAATCTATTCCTGTAGTTAAAGGTATGTTTACCATGCCTACCACCTGATGTTTGTTTGCCCAAGTAATCCCTTGATTCCATCATAACTTGAGTCAGATGTGACTACTTGTGCACACACTTGAGGCTAGTCCGGTGTAAGTCTAATATGATGTTACAGTATTAAACATGAAAACTGTGCCATATCAGTACTCGTAGTTTAAAGTCGTCTGCACTCTGCTCTTCCCTTTCATCTCTAGGACTTTTCAAATGGCTTCATGCCTTTTCTGTTATTTTTCAGAAACAGAAGTCTTAATTATCAGAACCTGATTTTTTTTTGCAGGTTGAAAGGTAGCGAGCTTGCTGATGTTGCTGCAGTTAGTGCTGGAAACAACTATGAGGTTGGCGACATGGTAGCTGAGGCTATAAGCAAGGTTGGTCGGCAAGGAGTGGTCACATTTGAAGAAGGACAAAGTGCTGAAAATAACCTCTATGTTGTTAAGGGCATGCAGTTCGATTGGGGCTATATTTCTCCTCTTTCTTTCTAATAGATAGTGAAAAAATGTCAGTGGAGTATGAGAATTGCAAGGTTTGGTTATCTCCAGTGTATCTTTTAAAAATCTAATAATCTTCTTTGTTCCTTCTGTGCCATAATGCCATCTAACTGATCTTTATCTTCCATTACATTACTCAGTTGCTTCTCGTGGACAAGAAAATTAACAATACAAGAGACCTTGTTAGTGTTCTGGAGGATGCCATAAGAGGTGGGCATCCAGTCCTGATAATTGCTGAGGATATTGAGCAGGAAGGTCTTGTAACCCTTGTGGTCAATAGGCTTAGAGGTGCGTTGAAGATTGCTGCTATAAAAGCCCCTGGTTTTGGCGAGTGCACGAGTCAATATCTGGATGATGTTGCTGTTCTGACTGGAGGTGATATGGGCTTCAACTTTTATGTAACCTGAAGAGTCCATTGGTGATACTTGCTAACCCATTAAGTTCATTACTTGTGCAGCCACTGTCATTAGAGAATAAGTCAGGTTATCTCTACACAAAGCAGGCACAGAAGTTTTAGGAACAGCTGACAAGGTTGTCCTTATGAAAGATACAACAACAATAGTTGGTGATGGTACCACACAGGAAGAAGTGAATAGAAGGATGACACAAATCAGGAACAAGATTGAGGTTTAACTTCTGTAATATGTCTTTTAATTGTATGCTTGGGACATGCACACATGCATGTTTTAGTCTTTCCTATCTGGTAGAATGTGAAATCATTCAATTCTTGCTTTTTATCATAGTTGAAAGCAAGAGAGCTGTTAGTCCAATTATTGTGTTTTATTTGCATTTGTTTCAGTGTCCATAGTTCTGAACTTCTATCCTCTTGTTTGTAATTGTCACTGTGATCAAAATGTCTTGATTTGTTGTTTACGCTAACTTTTATTTTTCAGGCTGCTGTGCAGGAATTTGAGAAAAAATTGAATGAGAGGATAGCTAAGCTCTCTGGTGGTGTTGCTGTTATTCAGGTATGCCGACTCAGCTATATGTCTGCTAAACTGGTCAGTTGTATTTTGTGGCCATCAATAAAAAAGGGAGTAAAACTTTTTTGCTATACACATCGGTGCACAGACAGAAAGTAATCTCAAGGTGAAGAAATTGAGAGTTGAAGATGCTTTGAATGCAACGAAGGTGAATGCTCTTTTTCACATCTTCAATCCATCACTTCTTTGGGATTATGTATTGTTCATCAGTCATCACACTTCCTGTGTCTGTAGTGGCAGGTCATAAATTTATGGGGCTTGATGCACTGTAGTAATGAGTTAATTTACATGACCTTTTTTTGTAGTCTATTGCTAATTTAACTAGTTGCTTACTTTCTGGTTAGGCTACCGTTGAGGAAGGTATTGTTGTTTGTGGTGGCTGTACTCTTTTAAAGCTGGCATCTAAAGTTGATTCCATCATAGAATCTCTTGAGAATGATGAACAGAAGGTAGGAGAATGGTGTCATCATATACTCAGCTCATTAAAGTTATTATTTTATCAGTTCGTGTTTATCTTTGGGTGGAAATTCTGTTTGTAGCCATCAATGGTGTCATATTGTAAAAACTGTGTTGGTCGACTAACAAATCATATTGTCCCCTTGTACGTAGGGGCTGAAATTGTAAGGAAGGCCTTGAGCTATCTGCATAAATTGATTGCAAAAAACGCTGGCGTTAATGGCAGTGTAGTCATTGGGAAGGTTTGGACATCATTTAGCTATTAAGCACGACTCAATGGCTTTGCAGCTTGTACATATAAAACCTGAAAAAAATCTCTGCAATCAGGTTCTTGCCAATGACAACTTAAAGTATGGGTATAATGCTGCTACTGGAAAGCACGAGGACTTGATGGCTGCTGGGGTTATTGACCCCACTAAGGTATGCAATTATATGATGGAATTCTGGTTCCTGGTTATTGTATGAAGATTTTATGATTTGTTTAATGTTGGGTAATGGTAAATGTCCATAAATAATCATTTATAATTTTTACTTCTTTTTATCAATTATTTTTATTTTCCCCTCTGCACATGGTAGATAACTTCGCAATAAGGTGTTTGCTTGAAACAGTAAAGATACGCAAATCTCCTTACCAGTCACTATAACATTGAAGATTTGTTTTTGAGAAACTACTTAGGTAGTTACCAACGCAATGGGAGAATATATACTAATGGGGAAAATTTTAGGTTCTACTTCTATATATAGTTCATAGCGACAGTGGATAGAGCTGCGAAGGAAAATCACCTCTGAACAATATCTCCTTGGTTAGTTTCAGATGTTTGATATGAATGCCTTCAATTATATGGAATATTAACTGAGCACTTAGGTGATCCCTTACCCTCATTTCTATTTATTTATTTGTTGAGCTAAAAGATTTCCTTTTTGAAAGAAAGAAAAAAGGTAGTGAGGTGCTGCTTGGAGCAATGCTGCATCGGTGGCAAAGACATTCCTCACTTCTGACGTTGTGGTTGTTGACGACAAGAAGCCTGAGCGTGCACCTGCTGGAAACCCAATGGCAAACTCTGGTACCTAGCTAGGCCATATCTGCACTTGATCCCCTGCAAGCCTTTGACTGTGCTATCCTGCTAAGCTAGCCGTCCTCGCATTCATTCAGGTTATGGATTCTGATTGAGCAAAAGTGCATCGGCTATCTTTCCAATGGTGGTGGCAAATGTTTACCTCCATACAGGTAGGCAGACTTCTTCTGTAGCACCATGGCATCAAGGCAAATGATTCGTGAATAGACATGATTCTCATTTTCAACACGAAGAGTGCATATTTCTTGTTCCTCAAAAATGCCTTCATGTTTCCTCATCCCTTCCTCTTAAATCCACAATACGAAGGCTGCATCTAGTTTCCAACCAATGACTAAACTATCATAAGAAAATAACAGTAAGATGGAGCTAAGGATTCATTGGATACTCAACTGAAACCCCTGTACTTACGTAAGGTCCAGGGGTTTAAATAGGTGTGCGCGCATTGCGCGCTTCACATAGGATGCCCCTGCGTGGCAGCTTGTTCCTGCGCGTGATGTGGGGGGCAGCAGCAGGAGCTGCAAGTTTTGCCAGTGCCTGCAGTTGGGAGGTAGTAGCAGAACTATTAGCAAGGCAAATCCTCTGGGGGGCTCCTTGACCATTTTTTTCTCACTTGGAGCCTGGAGGAAATTCCAAAACCCTGGAGCTTTTTCGGGCCTTGACAAAAGGAAAATACCGTTTGCTCCGAGTCCAAGCCCTTGTACTTTTACTGTGCCCCAGTAGACAGTACTCGTACAGGTAGAGACCAGATTAGGTGTCCTGGTATTTAATTTACCGTATTGCATATACAGACCGAGACCGTTGGTTTGTGCCTGTGTGGTGCGTAGTAGTACTAGTAGTATTGACCTGTGGGTATTAGACTAATCACACCTGTATAAAGGATTGTAAAGTAGTACAATACCTAACGGATAGGCTACTAGTAATACTCGCTCTGCTACAAGAACGCTGGACTGAACCACAGATCCGGCAGGACCCTTGGCCCTTCTCTATACGGCAGAGCTGAAGGTATCCATGGCTTGGCACCGTGCATTTCCCTTATTCAGAGGGGAGAGGCCAACGGCCGGCCATTAATATTCCCTCTTCGATGCCTGCATGAAAAGCTGTGTACTGCTAGTATACTCCATATGGAGTATGTGCTCTCTTTCTCTCTCTGCCTTGCTGGCACCCAGCCCGTGTAGTGTCGTTGCACGCTCTCTCTCTCTCTCTCTCTCTGTCTGGTGTGGTGTAGCTGATCTCTCTCTCTCTCTCTCTCATCTGCCCGGCCCTCTGATCCCAGAGCTCTGCTCTAGCTAAAAAATACTTCGCCTATTTCATTTGGTGCCATGCCTGTATAATAATAATGCTACTGCCCTCGCTTAGTAAGATACTCGTATTAGACTATGCGACCGGGTCTACTGGCGAAAGAATAATGCGGTAAGGATCAAGGAACCAAAGCAGGGGGGGAGAAAAGGGCAAAGATTGCGCAATATCTGTGTGGATTAATAAATATTTAGCTTCTTTCGGTCTTTTTTTCTCGTCGCTTTTGCTGCTTTATCCTTTGCCCTCTCCTTTGGTTTTCCAAGAAAATGTGAGTGGTTGCTGTATTTTATAGAGAAATCTAGTTGTTTAGGGCATGTTCGGATAAGGGGAATTGGTTGCTAGAAATTTGATTTTAGCTGACTAGCAGAGTTATCCGAAGACAATAGTGGTTGGCGTAATTTACGCACGTCTTTTCGTATCAGTAGTACATTTCAATCATCTCCCATCAGGTTCTTCCTTTTCTGTTGAAAGAGTACAGTAAGTCACGTAGCATCTGTTACATAATCCCCCAACCAATGTGGGAGTATAGGGATTATAAACATTACTATATTGCAAATGCCGTCGCAAAAAGCAATGCCCCATTTTTTTTTTGCTTCTACCTTATCAGCTTCTAGCTTATAATTTATACTAATTAACTAATTTTCAGATGGAGTGTTTTTTAAAACAGGGTCTATAAATTGATTGTAGTAGACATTATACTGACTTCAGCTATACCGGTCAAAATCGTACATCTCACGAACAACTAGAATTAAAAAAAATTAGCCATAAGATACAATCTAAAATATCGACCCCAAATGCAAATCAAATCACATTAAGACCTCATAGACCTTTCTCTTAAAATAAGAACCCAATGTTAGTATAGATAACTGATGTCTATAATACATTTTATGTTATCTATAGGTTTTTTTTTACATGTCTATATAGACAGTTTCTCTATGACATAATGTATCCTGTTTCTCGTGTCATAATCGATAGCTACATGAGAGACATCCCAATTCTTTATGCTCACTTTCTCTGCTCCATATCATCTCGTGTCTTATGTGTTAAGCCTTACATACTGCTGATGTCACACTATTGTATATGACATAAGTAAGCCATACGGTATACACCTACTTACTAACACAGCTGTACGCTTAGCATATGATTGCTATACTACAAAGTCCTTGGCCATTTATGCTGTAGTCTTAGTGCAATAGAATATATCAATGGAAACCACCAATTGGACAATTCTGAGGATAATCTCTCCCGGAGAAAATCAAAGTCTTTTTCGGCCATCTTTAGTGCCACCTGGACATTGTACATTGTGTACTTGATCCAGAATAATAACGTCTTGTGCCAGTCGTGGCCGTTGGAAAGGGACAAAGAATACCAGGGTAGTATTATTCATCTCTCTCTGCGGTATCATCTTCTCCCAGTATCGTGCGGTCTAATTCCATCATACGGAATTCTACACAGTACATACATAGACTATCAACGTAAGAGTTGGGGTGGCCACAGATGTAGCCCAACTAGTATGATAAGGACATAACAGTCTGTATTGTAAGATTATCTTTAAAGCTTATCTCATCTAAAAATAACAGTGGAAACAACAACTCTAATAGCAAATTATTCCTTTAACTATTTTTATCATAACTTTATGCTTCACACCCTCTCACTATTTGTATTGATTTGCGGGCTCAAATCACCTCTTGCATAAGAGTCGGTATATTATCTCTCCTCACCTCATCTCTTTTCTATATAGGAAGGATTTTACTCATTTAATATAGCTAAAAGACAGGTAAAATAATATTATTGGAGATGTCCTGATACTATCAATCAGGTTTTCCTAACTTTGATGTATATCTCTAGGAAACCAACGGTGAGGAGAGGAGATACAGGTGGTTTCAGAATGGAGTATATTTCACTCGATTGATCTGTATTTTGGGTGCCTATCAATTGTTTGGTTTCGGTTGGTTCCAGCGGGACATTGATACATGCCGCATGAGCTAGCAGCCATCATTGCAGCCAACATGCAAACGAAATGCTCTTCTCCAACTGAAAATGTCGAGCTGGGAGGTGAGGTGACCCTGCAATATTCTCCAATGAGCAACCCTAAGCACAGGAAGAAAACCCTTCACTTCACATGTACATTACCTGCTCGCTACCAGCCAGATACTACAGTGTTCTAGCCTGTCTTACCAATTAACTAGAAGGAAAAGAAATTATATATATCTTGCCACTAGTCGCTCATCAGAGGACAGCTAGCTGCACTGCTGCAGAGACGATTGTTGCAACGCAGGAAGATGAGTTGTTTTTATCTTCACTTTTTTTTTAGCAATTAGGGTACTTTGGGGTCCTGGGGAACAGCAAGAACAGCTGTCTGGGCTTGCATATGATTAGCAGGGCAAAAGCTAAGGGGGGAGAGAGAGTGAGAGCAAGAGGGGCCTTTTGTGCAAATAATGATAAGGTTTGGGGGGCAAAAGGTGAGAGGGGAGGAGTTTTCCAATCCAGCTTCCAAGTCAAAAGGGCCGCCCGGGAAAGAAAGGAGGAAAGCTAGGCCTGGCTGGGCAGCCGCGGCATGCCCGCATCATTGCAGAACCAAAAGAGAGAAACCCCCCCCCCCCCCTCCTCTCTCTCTCTCTTTTTTTTTTTGCTTTGCTTTGATGGAATCCAAGACGTCTTCTCCTCTGTAAAGACAGGAAAGAACACCAACGTTCTTGGACCCCCAACAAATATGAGCAATGCAGAGCGGTGGCTTGTTCAGTTTATTTCTGCTTGGGCTTCTGATTTATAGTTTATTTTCACTATTTATGAATTTTGTTTTTTTTCTGAACTTTTACCTTTTTTGAGCTTTTTTTTGTCGGTTCTTTTTTCTCATATTCATTTGCGTTGCCCATGATGAACTAACATATTTTTTCATTTTTAAATTTTTTTAAATTTAATTACACCAAATAAGCTACCTTCAGCTCTACATTGTTCTGATACAAGCTCATGAGGGTGAGAGGCATTTTGGGCTAGGGCTAGGGGTCGTCGTGGTCCGTATGTCTGCTCTATAATAGTAGTAATAGGTGTAGTGTTCTTTGCTTCAACCAGGCAGGAAAAATAAACTCGAGGAGAGTTTAGCTTGCCCTAACACCTGTGACCTGGCTGATTGGAGGCTTGGAGCAGCAGCATGCATGCATCTATACACATGGTAGGACCCAACTGGGGTAAGGTTAAAAACCATTCCCGATTTCACTTTCATGTCTCAATATTGAGATGTTCACATGAAATCCACATGACCCTAAAGGCAATACTGCTATTCCACGTGTATATTGCCCTGGTTTTCTGACTACAGCGGATGACTTTTATTTCTAGTGTGAGTGCTTATACGAACGAACTAAATGCTGATAAGCTATTTTGAAAAAAAAACAATTTAAATAAGCCGCTTTAAAATAGTAACAGAGAAGTTATCTTATTTGTTTGTTTACAGTAAACTATAAACCGTAAAGAACTAGACCTATTTGGCCTTTGAAACACAACATCTGTAATTTTGCGGGTCATTGTCAGAAAAATCTTAACCTGATCTCCACTTGTGTTGTATTATAACGCATACATGTTGTTCACGCAAACGGCTTTTGGATGACCGTGGCCTGTGACATGCTGATGATCGCATTGCAACGTATCGCTGTCCATCAGCCAGCAGTCGGACGTAAGCTAGCATCACATTTACACGCCTGCTTGATCAACTCGGTTTCGACTTCTGACTTTTGACTTATTTTTTACTATTCATAAGTTTCATCCTTTTCTGAATTTTTGGCTTTTTGTTGAGTTTTTTTGCCGGTTCTTTTTTTTCTTGTATTTGTTTGTATTATACGTAATGGGCTAACATATTTTTTATTTTTTAAATTTTTTTAAATTTAATTATGCTAAATAAGCATCTGTCATTCTGCGCTTTTTGATCATTCTGATGTTTTCATTTATAAGCCATGAGCTTTTTCAAATTAACCGATCACCACCAGGCCCAGTCGCATAATGTTAGTTTCTCAACACGGTTTTTTTTCTTTACATTATTTATAGAGATATAATAGTATTTTTTATTTTGCTTACTTTTTTATTTATTTCCATTTAATTGAATATTTTAGAAAAAATTAACAATCATTATAGTGTCATTTTAGCTAAAAGATAAAAGTAATAATTCTTTTAAACGTTGCCTAAATGTTGCTGTTAGGCAGAATTGTCTTTATCATTATTATTTGTCGATTCTTATCATGGGCAATGGGATGAAGACTGCTGTCATGGATGTGATGAGGGCCGTGCGTGCTCGTTCGCCTTGGACACTTACCTGGTAGACATCGAAGCCTTTGAGAGAGAGAAATGGGGAAAAAAACATGGCCTCAGAAAATGGGCTGTGATGAAGAAAAGGGATGGGGAAAAAGGGGTGGATGAGTAGTTGAGATTACCATAAAATGTTGCAATTTGCGAACAAAACATGGCCTCAGAATGGATTGTGATGAAGAAAAGAGAGGGGAAAAAAGGGGTAGACAGTTGAGATTATCATAAAACCCTATCTAAGGATGCTAATGGGTTAGATTCGAACGGGTAAAATGGGTTGGGTCTTTGACCGGGTTGCCTTTAGATGGGTGTAAACATGTTGGAAAATTAAACGAGTTGGGTCGGGTTGGATTACCTTGTAGAAAGGGTTTGATTGAGTTGGGATGGGTTCAAAAATTTCCAGTTGTGATCGGGTTTCGCCCGTGGCATTGCAATAGGGATCGCCCGTGGGTTGCAGGGTTGGCTTCATGGGAGACTAAGAGTTGTTGCCGCAAAGGAGTCTCCCTGATTTCCTTCGCTCTCCACCACCCATGGGTTGGGAACTAGTTGAGCAAGGGTTGAGGAAGTTGGTTTAGGTTGGAGTTGCATACGGGTTGGATTGGGTTTTAGAGATAGAAAAGTGGGCTGGATTGGGTTTGGATTGATGTGATTTATTAGAGCAGGTTTAGGGCAGAGGTTTGGGTCAGGTTTGAACCCATTAACAGGCCTAACCCTATCCCATCCCATGGGCTGATGGACAGCACAAGAAGATAATGTGTTTTGGCAGACAAAAGAAGAGCAAGGCAAGGTTCTTGTTGTAAAACAACAAAACTTCCCATTCTGAGAGCAGTGACCCCCCCCCCCTCCATTCTGAGGATGGAGGAGGAGGTCTCCTGGGGGACAGGGCAAGCTAGGCATCCAAAGGCCCGTCTTCCTCTTTTACCAGGAACTGCTAGGGGTCCCCACGCCAGGGCTCCCAAAAACAGCCGCTGCGATATTTTCTATTCTATGTTAATTTGTACGGCTAAATGTAAGCATCCTACGTGATTAACTATACGTTGTAAAAGTGTTAAGGCGTAGAGAAATATGTGTAGTAGGTATTTGACGATGACGTGCTATAATACGTGGCACGATATATTATTGTAAATGTCGGTTCCATGTGATAATTGTTTAATTACTAAGAAGATTTAAGTTTTATGAGCTCCAATCACATCTGGAAGAAAACAGAGCGGATGTCCTTGTTTGCCAGCGATTCATACTTCACCTTGTTTGATACATACGAAACGAACCAACTGTATTCTTGTACATATGTATACGCCACAAAATGCCAACCATCCGTGGCCACTATTTTAGATGTAAAGATCGTAATTCTTTGGTGCCATATGCAAAAAAATGACTTACATAGGTTCTGTTTTAAGCAACGATGACTTCTAGCTTTTAGAAATAAAAAATCGTTTGAAACACGTTGATTTTTTAACGCGGTTTTTGTTCCTCTCTTTTTATTTTTTTTCCTTTGTATTATCTGTGAGTATATAATTGTAAATAGTGAGAAAAGACTAACATCCACTACAGTATCATTTCAGCCAAAAACAACACCAATTTAGAGCAGGGCATAAGCACATATTAGGCTATGTTCTTTTCAGCTTCTAAAAGCTGCTTTTCGGCTTTTCTACAGTAACCAGCTTTTAAACGAAGTATTTTTCCAAGATAGGGTCTACCAGTTAATTATAGTACATACTTTACTGATTTCATTTATATGGGCAAAAATCGCATATGAGTTTCGGTTACTCTGTGATTTCTCATACAAACAGCATAAAAGTCACAAGCCGCAGCCAAAAGTCATAAGCCGCAGCAAAAAAAAAAAACATACCCAATTGATACTTCACCTCGCCTTATCGTAACGCAAAATCACAGTAAAAAAAACACAAAGAGCCCAGCCCAGCCCAAGCCCGAGCAAGCCCAAGCCCTAGGCCAGCTCATCATCATCGTCAACACCAACCAAACCAAATGCTACTACTTCTAGTTTAGTCCTTCCTTGGTCCCCCTAGCAAGCCGAGCCGAACCCCACCCCCATAAAACTGCTCCTCCATTGGCCGGCTTCGCTGCAATGGCAAACACCACTCCTCTCCTCTCCTCCCCTCCTCCTCCTCCTCCTCCCAAAACCCCATTTCATTCCCAGCTTTCAAATCCGCCACCTTTTTCCACACACACATAATATACACTCGCTCACTCCCTGCGTGGGCTAGCTAGCTCGCTCGCTTTACCCCCCCAGGAAACCAGACCCAGGAACTCCTCAAAAGGAAGAAGAAAGCAAGAACCACGCCCTCGTAGCTCACACCCTCTCTCTCCCTTGTCCTCCCCTCTCTCGCTTGGTTGCCGCTGCTTAAAGGAGAGGGAGGAGCAATGTCGGAGCAGCCATTGCCGCAGCCTCGGAGCAGCATGCGGGAGGCGCTCGAGAAGGAGGACAAGGAGAAGGCGGCGGCGGCCAAGGAGAAGGAGAAAGAGAAGGAGAAGGCGGCCGTTCCCAAGAACGGCGGCGGGAACGGCGGGGGTAAGAACGGTGGGGGGAACGGGGGAGGCGGGAACAACGGGGGAGGGGGCGCCCAGCCGGGGGAGGAGACGACCAGGGAGATTCAGGTGGTGAGGGAGGCGTACCGGAGGGAGCCGGCCGCGCCGGCGTACGTCATGCCGGAGGAGCCGCCGGCCATGGTCGAGCTGGTGGGGTGGTACCTGTACGGCTTCTGCTCCTACTTCATCACCCACCTCCTGCTCCCGGTGCTGTTCCCGGCCATCGTTACGCAGGTCGCCTTCCCCTCCTCCGACTTCACGCCGGACGCCAAGTACACCGTCAAGGGCGCTACGTGCTCCATCCATGAGATGTCCATGTAAGGCACAGACCACTCCTTTCCTCTTCCTCCCTGCTAGTTTCTTTTTATTTTCGAGTTGCTGCTTCTCTCTTTCTCCCCTGTTTTTTTTTTGAGTTCTTGGTTGTCTTTTGGTTCTTCTTGGGTTTGGAGGGTTTTTGTTGTGAGTTTTGGGGGACCCTTTTGATTCTTGATCGGTGTTTCACTTTGTTTCTTTCTCGGTGGTTTGGTGATTTGTTTTCTTCTCGATGTATGCTTCTTTCCCCCCTTTTTTCTGAAAAAAACTAAGCGAGTGCATGAGTTAGAGTGGGTTTGAGCTTAAGCTAGATGTGTGTTTAAGTGTTTTTCATGGAAAGTAGTAATCTTTCCTTTTTTTAGAACTTCAAACCTTTTCTAGTGTTTTGCCCCCAAACTTATCCTGTCTATAAGCTGGTGTCTGCTCTGCTTTTGAGGTTTCCACCTGATATCTTCTTTTCTTAAAAAAAAATGTTCTTGTTTTGTCTTGCAAACGAGGAAGCAAAGTGCACTCCGAAGAACTGTACCTTTTTTACTCTGTTTTTATCGCCATGCCCTCCCCTGTTCGGGTTCTTGGTTTGAAGTTTTCAATTTGTTTTGGCTGTTCCTCCTCCATCTTGTGATCTTGTACTTTACTCTTGTTTTCCTTTTTATTTCCCTGTATTTCTACTATTATGAATGTGAAAAGAAACTGTGGTGCAGTACAAAGAGAGGATCCCCCCGCCCCTGCATGTAGTGTATATGTGCCGTATATGCAAAAGTCCTAAAAGAAATAGGGCGTGATTCCTGAGAGATTCCATGTTTCCTTGCTCTCCATTATTGGTAGCAGATAAGAGATTCTTGTACAAAGCTCCAAAACATGCTACTATTTGGTCCTAAGATAGTTCAGTGAGGCCATTTCCCTTGCCCTCCATTTTTTTCCTTTTTAGATTATCTTTTCCCACGATTCTCTCTCTCTCTCTCTCTCTAGACATGGTATTAAAAACTGCATTTTTTTTGTCAGTTTCTTTTCGTTAGCTCTGCGCTGGTGAGGGTCACAAGATTTCTTGGGAGGATAGGGTCAAACAAGAAATTCCTAGGGGTGCCTGTGTAAAATTCATTTAAAATCTTTGGAACGTTGAACATTAGGTGATGAGATCGAAAAGGGGTACTGAATAGGCAGTGGAAGCCTTTAGTGTGAAATTTATGAGGTGCCAAGAGGAGGCCTGTGTATCTCATTAAATATGGCCTCTGAAGCTTGCTTCCCTGCTCCAAGTAGTTTGCATAGTATTTCATTTCAAGCAGCAGTACAAATTTTCTTTTGTAATCTGTGCAGTGTTTCATAGCCATATAGGAGTGCATTTTCTTGGCTGATAGATCTAGCGTGTATAGCTGGGGGTTACATTGCTTTTGTCTCGCTTTTGATAGAACCAAGAAAAAGAGTGCACAAAAGCAGGCCCATGCTTTTGCCTCTTCTCTTCGGCCTCCCCCCCCCCCCCCCCCTCTTTTTTTCCTTTTGAACAGGAAAAGAGGGCCCTAACCGCTGCAATTACAGAACAGCTCTTTGCTTTTTACCCCAAATGCTGTTGATTGCTAACTGCAGGTCCAGCCAACTGGTAGGTGTGCCACAGCATGGCATGCTTAAATTGCATAGGGCCAACTAACTGCCCTTGATTGCAAAGGGAGATTGTTGATACATTAATTTGTGAACATTGACAACTCAACTCACAAATCTTCCTTCCTGACGAGTTAATCTGACATCTACCCTAGGAAGTCTGGCACTGTAATTTTCACTAGGCAATGTGCATGCACCTGCAGTATATGTTCACAGTTCTGTTATTATCCCTTGCAGTTTTTACCAAGCAAAGTTCATGTCATGCAATCTTTTCCTGTACATGTTCAATGTCATGCAACCAAACGATCCATGGTCACACCAAGTTTGTGAATTGTGGGCAGGTACCAGAGGCTGACCAAGCACTCCATTGCCATCGCTGGATCCCGGCTGTCACCGTTGGGCTGGAGTGGTCTGTCATGGGCAATCGGCATCATCATTGCTGCACCGATCCTCACCCAGGCTGCGCACCACCTTGACCGTGGCCAGTATCAGTCACTTATCCTCATCGCCGCCACATCGTTTGGCTCATTCTTCTGCCTCCTAACTGGCTTCTTCAAGACAGTCTGGGTGTTCCTCTTCTACATCCTCTTCATTGCCGCATCCATCATTGTTTCTGAGGCTGTGCACACCCGCAATCTTGGACTCATGATCCGTGGGCTTGCCGCACATGACTCGGGCAAGCACCTTGTGCTACGCCGTCGCGCTGCTGCCAGCCAGCTCACTCTGTACTGCACTGCCATTGGCGGTATTGGGGCAGCGCTCATGGCTGCATTCATGTACCACATGCTACGGCGCACTGACCAGCTCACTGGCCTTTGGGTTGTCTCAATCTTCAGTGGTCTTATCTGGTTCATTGGCATCTGCCATGGCCTCTTCACAAACCGGCCCAGCAGCCAATCACCAACCACAGCATTTGAGCCCAACTTTTTCACCAAGCTCAGCTACAGCATGACCCTTGTGCGTTACCCACAGGCCATTGGAAGCTTGGTTGCGGTGTTCTTGTCATCCTTCGCCACAATGTGCATCTTCACCAGTGGCACGCTGTATGCTATTGGCGGCGTTTGCATCAAGCCAGTCCTTGTGCTCGTGCTGTGGATCCTCTACTTCCTATTCCCATTGATATCACTTCCATTGCTCCACCCGATCCAGATCATCATCCGTGCTGATGCTGTTCGCATGCAGCTGCTTGGGTTCATCATCTGCCTATTTGTATCGGGTGCTGGGTTCTACTTCAAGAGCCACAGGTGGAGGGCTGCCCACATCATTGTTATTGCTCTTGTCCAGAGCACAGCCAATGGTGTGCTGTACTCATTTGGTCGAATCCTGCTGCTTGACGCCTCACCGCCAGGCAAGGAGGGTGCTTTTGCCGTCTGGTATGCATTCGTGCGCTGCATCGGTGCGATGATTGGCTTTGCAGCTGCATCAGCTGGCCCTGGACGTGCAGGAGGATCATTTGCTGCTGCATTCCTAGGCAGCTTCCTTGGTATCATTGTGCTGATCTTTGGCAATGTCAGCAATATCGGGGCACTGAAGGCCGCCGGGCATCTGAAGGGAATGGAAGATGAGAAGAGGCTGGGTGGACTTGGCATGGAGAAAGGGGAAGGCATGAGCGCGGTTGCCGATTCGGGCGAAGGAAGGGGGAGGGTATGATGATTAAATGGGCTCTGGAAGGAAAGATTGCATTGATGTGGATGCTGTGTTTGTGAGAGTGATTTGTTCTTCTTTCTTGTTTCTTGTCCATGTTTCAGTGACACTTTTAATTCGGTGCTTTGCCCCGTTGATGCATTGATAGTGGTAGAGGAGTGTGCTAGTTGTTAATGTGTTAATCTTTTGCTTGGAAGACAATTGTAACTGATGATATGGTTCTTTGTTTATCACCGACCGAAAATCTCTAGCAGTCAAGTTTCGTGATTTCTATCGAAAATGTGATTGTGTAGAGTGAAATAAACTTCTTCTGTAATCTTGTAGTGTTTACGTAACACCAGTGTACTATAGTGGCTTTCATACGCATCAATTGCCATTTCTTGCGCAAAGTGACTTTCATACGCATCCATTGCAATTTCTTGCGCAACCCATCAGCGCATCGTTGTTACTTTCTTTTTCCAGAGAGATGCTACATGCAATTGCCCTTTTTGTTTTCGTTGTCCAGCTCGTCACATATGGCTGGCTTTATGCCAGCCTTAGTAAGGGAGTGTTTGGGACTGCTCCACGAATTCTACCGTGGAGCAGCTCTACAAAAAATCTAGAGTTTGTGGAGCACCCTTTAGGTGCTCTTACAACTCTATCTTTTTTCCTCGAACAGAGTGCGTGGAGTTGAATCTGTTTAGCTAAAAAATATAGAGCGGAGCTGAAAAATATGGAGTGAAGCAGTCCCAAACACCCCCTAAATACCTTAACGAATGCTTTTGGATGAAAATGCAGATCTTGTCATTATCAGAGGCACATAATGGCTTGGTTTTAGTAGCATTTTCCAGTGTGATGCCATGCTTATGACCTCTGCCAAATGATGAGGCTTGCAGTGGCTATTGTAGATTGTTGAAGATACCCTTTATCTTGCCGAAGGATGCATCTGGGCTTATGTCAACAGCACGCGATGCAGTTCCTTATGACTTTATCAGCTGATCATTGCTATACGCTTTGTACTTGCACCCGTTTGTTAAGTCTAAACATCAGCACAAAGAAGATATAGTACTTAAAAGGTCTGGATTTTGGAATTTTTTTCCTTTGTATGTGCATTATATCTGATGAGCATCTGACACATACCGCACCCTTTGTATAACAAGTCAGAAAGGAATGAGGGTTAATAAACCAGCATCATGGCAAAATTAAGCCTTGGTTGCTCTTTCAGAGTTCGTTGGGATCAGCTTTCTACGTAAGATTTTTGCAATGTTCCTGTCTTCAACTGCCCAGAGAATCTCTCGCCTCATCAAACAACCAACCATCAAAAGTCAACAGACGACCCATCCTAATCGACAATTAGGAGAATAAAACAGCCAAATAAGACTGCAATTAGCTCGAATTGCGGTCAATCCACGGCAGAATCAAGAACAAAAATGAAACGATGAGTAGGTCAAGAAGCGTACATACGTACATGGAGGTCTAGGCATCTGTCCATGTCCAGCCACCTCGACGTACACATCGAGTCAGGAGGAGGCCTCGACGTCGGCATTACGGCGGCCGTATTAGTTTGATACTAATGCTGTACTAGACTAGTCCATCTCTCTCTCGTGCACGGTACTCATGGTCAACTCAGTTAATACTTGTTTTGTGGTAATTAAGTCCATAGTCCAAAAGCTTCTTTCGTTGTGGCTGGCCTCTCGCAGGTCTGAGCGGTTATCCACGCATTTCTTATGGTATAATTTTCCATGCGTGAAGAACACAAAAAAATTTTATTTGGGGGCGTATTGGAGAAGATTAATCGCAATTTGGGGGTCTAGAAGTGCGACCTTTTCCTACCCAATAACTCAATTATTGATTACGGCTGATGATGCTGGTTGGACTTTGCCCTCGATGATGATGCGTTTACAAAGGCTAAACTGCAGGCCCGGGGGACAGCAAGACTTACTTCTGTCAAACGATATTCTTATTTTTCAGAACAAAAGATTAGTGGGGGTGGGTTTGCAGTATCTTGTAAATGGAATACTAGCTTTTACTTAGACATTTAGGGACGGTTCAGACTATTATGAAAGGAATACGAGGAATTGTTTTGTTCCAAGAGAAATTCCTATGTTCCAAATAGACCCACGGCTTAAGGTGTCGTTCGGTTGAGCTGAAATAAGCTGGTTTATGGTTAAAATTACATTGTAGCTGACTGAAATTACACTGTAGCTGATGATGACTTATTTGGCGTAACTAAATTTAAAAAATAAAAAATAAAAAACAGCGCAAACGAATACGGGAAAAAGAACAGGCAAAAAAGATAAAAAAAAAAGCTAAAAAAATCATAAAAAGACAAAATTTATGAAAAATAAATCAGAAACCAAAAGCTCAAGTCGAAATGAGCTAGGCCTAAGTATTGCTGCGTATATATTCCTTAAATCAAGTATTATTATGTCTAGCCATATCTCTGTCAAGTAAATGGCGGTACAATTGGGAGTTATATTATGCTTGAGTTTGAGGGAGGAGACAAGGGAGGAGAAGGTCTTTGTCGGTTAACCTACTAATGTAGTTTACGGTGGTCCTAGGCAGGCATGGATGGCTTTGTGCCGTCCCTGTTTTCTAATGCGCCATTGGGACACAGCAGGAAGGTATTCCATGATTTCTGGTGCTGCGTGGGAGGTTGTTGTATTGTAGATGGCTGCTCTCTTGCCATGATTGCCATGTGCAGCGCATGCCCCATCGTCAGTCATCTCCTGCACTTGTGCGAGTGTCATGTATGCAAGCAGCAGCAGCAGCAGCAGCTACCGTACCGTCGGGCATAGCTTATGCGGCGACGTCCTGATGCCGTCGTGCGTTGGTGCAACCATCGAACGACTCCGGGAACAAAGCGCCGGCCGGAAAACGTCGCAAATACTAGCACCAGCAGGAGAATATTACGTTGACACGAGCTGACGACAAAAAGGATCCATCCATGCCCTCTTCTTTACCGTTGCTAGCACACAGTACAAACTTAGCTGCTCCTCTCAGCCACTCCCTGCTAAAGCAATTGTTAGGCTAGGTGTATGGTCGTAAATTAAGAGATGATGAATAATTGATAAAATATTTGGTAAATTAAGAGATAGTGAATAATTGATATTTTGTTTACTTTGAATTATGCATTTGTGAAAGACTTGGTCTGGGTTCTGCTTTGAGTGCCCTAAGTCGGCTTCTGTATTAGACTTCGACCACGGCATGGCCAAACGACCACAGACTTCAGACTTCGACCACGGCGTGCTTCGACCACGGCATGACCACGTCTAGCTTACGGCCACGTACAGTATTCGACCACAGCAACTGTCGACCATGTCTGGTTTACGACCATGACAACTTTCGACTACGACAGTTTTCGACTACGTCCAGCTTTCGACCATAGCAGCTGTCAATAACGTCTAACTTACGACCACGTACAACTTTCGACCATGGTAGTTATCGACTATGTCTGGCTTCAACCACGGCAGTACGACTTCGATCTTTCGACCACGGCAGTTGTCGACTACGTCTGGCTTCGACCACGGCAATACGACTTCGATCTTATGACTACAGCCGGTAATCGTAGCTATAATACTTTTTCATGGTCGTAGCTACAGTACTGTGTGGTCTGAAGGGTTGTTCTAGTTAGCGATGGTTGTAAGCATTTTGAGACATGGTCATAGATGGGTTGATTCTTGTCTGAAGATAGACAAATGTGTGTTTTGCTAATGTGATGATTACGGTAAGTTAGGGAGAACTTGTACCGAAAGATGGTTTCTTTGGTCTTTGCATGTGCAGATAGGCATGGAGGCGGCCATGGTTGGTGACGAAGAGGAATGAGACTAGGAGGGGGTAATCTAGGGTCCAGACGGTCGGGATGTTACACAAGGTGGTCAAGCTCATGACGGAACACATGGAGGTCAAAGGTGGATGCTGTGTGGAGGCGTGGAAACGGTTACGGTCGGTGACGAGGAGGGCCGGGACTAGGAGGGGGTAATCTGATGTCAGGCGGTCAGGTGGTCATGTGAGGTGATCGGGCTCACGCAAGAGCACATGGTGATGGTGCACGATGGAGATACAGGAGGGGATATCCTGGAGGCTTTGTTGTGTGTGACGTATGAAGTTGTAGGAGTCCATGACTTGTACGAGTTGGTTAAAACCTGTGTTAGGAAGGGTTCCGGGTCCCTTGATTTGAGGAAGAGATAGAATCTCGTGTCCAGGTGGTTAAGGACATGGTTTTGAGGTATTCAAGTGGAACACGCTTTGTGCATTGGCATATAAAAGCAGGGGAGGCTATAGGCTAGCGTACAGGGTTTTAGGGTTTTTGTAGAGAAGGTTTTTAGGGGTGCCGTGAGGCGCTTTGTAACCAAGAACTTAATGATGAAATAGTATATCATATTCTTTCATCTCCGGCGACTTCCAGAGCATCGCTCTTTCCTCTTTGTTTTTCGTGCTCTGTTTTTGTCTTCAGCGTGTCTCGTTCGGGTGGTGGTCAAACGGCGGAGATTTCAGGCAGAAGGAGGCCACGACTTCGTGTGGCGTTATCGTACCGAGTGATTGGAACAAGTAGATGGTCGATCCTTGTCGTGTCGAGTGATCAGAACGAGCAGGCAATCGACTCGAGTGGTCGTAACGAGTGGTCGCAACGAGCAGTCGGACGACAGAGGCTTTTCGACCACATACAAGCAGTTCGGTAATTCAGATTGGTTTTCTTTTGTTTCTCTGTACTGTACTTTGATTTTAGGTGAGAAAAAGCGAAGATAATCATTCACCACTCTCTGATTGTGCCATATCCAATCTTGCACTGTCTTTCTTCCATCTGGACAAGAGAAGAAAGGAGCCAAGTTTCTGGCCTGCACGAGTACTAAAGCAGAGGGCGGGGGAGCCAAGTTTGACCAGGCTGAAACTGACGACGATATCGTAGTTTTTTCTCGCTCGATCGCTGCGTACGGTTCTACTATCTTTGTTCTCTCTGCCTCTGCCTCTTCGTTTTACTCCATCTCGACTCGTTTTTTGTTCCCGTTCTAGCCGTTACTCTGCCCATCCGTTGACTGGTAGCGTCCGTGTCTCTCTCTCTCTCTCTCTCTCTCTCTCTCTCTCTCGCTCTCTTCACATGACCGTTGGGGCTTAGGAGAGAGAGAGAGAGAGAGAGAGAGTCAGTACGTTGCTTTAAGGCGGTAAAAAGCTACCGTTGCAGCAACGGACGGGTTAGAACAAGAACAAGAAGAAAATGGCATTTTAGGCGTCGCAGTCTTGTGTTGTTTATAGGTCGTTTCTCTTCTCTAGCTTACCTGCTTGCTTGGAAAACCAGTGCTACTCTTCTTAATTAATCTCGATTAATTAATGCGTGTCCGCCGCACCGATCGCCGGTAATATTAAAGTGATATTTGGGTAGTTAAGATATGGCAAACCACCGGAGGAGGAGTTGACCAGCGCACTTGCAGCAAAGCTAGCCTACTTGATTAATCAATTTTAGCTAAGTTGCTCAACCAAATTAACCAAACATGCATGCACTATTATCTGCGGTTAAACTGGCTTGTCTTTTTGTGCGGCAAGATTCGTTATAGGTTCTTTCTTTTTATCTTATAGCTTCTTCCAAATAAATAAACAGGGATAACTTATTCATCTTACTTTCAAAACGGCTTATCAGGATAGTTTTTTCGAAACGGTTTATCGATATTTAGTTCGTTCGTACAACCACTCATATTAGAGCTAAAAGTTATCAGTCACAGGTATAAACCACTAGCCAGGATTCCTACCTGCCTCTCCCAGTCTCACTCCCTCCAGAAATCAAAAGCCTGCTTGCTTAATTATCTCTACTTTGCCTGAAACAAAAAATAACTTCTGAAACAGGGGTTTGTTTGACTTGATTTGCACCGAACACCGCAATTTCCGAGGGAATCCAATTGTCGAGAGGGCATTAATTTAGCGGTTTATGCTCCCCTTTCTTTGTTTGGAACTCATGACTATCAACTAATTCGGGTGCAAACAAGCACGTTTTGTACGAAGCTAGTACTAATTTTGACGGAGAAAAGAAAGAAAGAGTAATTCTACTAGTTCAATTAAGGCTTTATTCCAAAGTACTTTGATTTTTGTCTTTTAGCTAAAACAACACTATAGCAATTGTTATTTTTTTCTGAGATATTCAATTAAAGAGAAAATAAGAAAAAAAATTGTGTTAAAAAGTTGACGTGTTCTAAATAGCTTTTGATTTCTTTAAAAAAACCAATACGTCCTAAACGACTTCTGATTTAGTCATTACTGTTTAAAAGGGTGCCTAGGAACAATGACAAAGTACCACAGACCTTGAGCAAGTACTAGCACTGCTCTGACTCCAAAGATTGGCCGTGCTCCCTCAAGTTGCTTTACGATCGATGTCCTTTAGATTAATCAAACCAAACTAAAGTAATATTAAAGAGAGAAGGAAAAGGAACAGAGCAAGAGGAGAAAGCGAGCGCGCCAACTCTTTTTGAACGGCAGGGAAGAGGAGAGAGAGAAAAAAGAAAACAAGTGAGACGAATTCGTTCTCTCCTTCCTTGTTTGGTTATTTATTATCGCTGAAAAGCTAGCAAGACCTGATGGATTATTATGTGGTTCAGTTGAGATTCATTCACCCGATCCTAAGCTGCTTAGCTTAATTGGCATGCAAGATGTACCACCAGCAGTACTTGCTGCATAGTCCAAGCCTGGCTCTACTTTTATTTCCTAATCTTCGTTTTTCATCGAAACAAGATCCTTCCGACTGTTCTCCGTGCATAACTATCCGTGTTTCCTTCTTACAAGCAAGCTAGTGTAGCTGGTGACTGACCATGTAATCTGATGACGCACTCCAGTTTTGTCAGTAGTACATTACAGAATATTTTTTTAGAGAGATAAATTCATCTTTTTCAAGTGCCCTAACTCCTCAAAAAACCTACCTTGCAAGGAGTACAGCAGAACAACTACCCTGAGCACTAAACTGAAGATGTATACGTCCACTTCTGAAGTTCTGATTATATATTTGTTGTCGCTTGATGCATACGGTTGTGTACCCACGACAGCCAACATTCAGTGGATCGTGTAGGCAAATGGATGGACAGGACACCTGACTGCAAAGCCCTAATTCTTCCCTAGTGCCAAAGTTGGTGCAGATGCAGTAAACAACAGCATGAGTATGTTTCAAGAACCGTAGGCGTAGGAAAGCAGCAAGTCACCGGTATTGGACGCAACACATATATACTGTACATTGTATGCTTCCAGATTGTGGATTGGTAGGCTCTTCGGCTCCGTTCTTTTGGGTTATAGCTTATTAGTTTAATAGATAGTAATTACTGATAAAAGATAAAAGTAATAGTGATTACTGATGAAAGATAAAAGTTGCTGGTAAGCAAAAAAGAATATTGCAGTATGATTGTTCGGTAGGAAGAGTAAATGAATTGGTTGCTGTGCAACTAGTGAGCTTTCAATGTGAACAGCAGGAGAAAGTACACATGATACCCAACTCATCTCATCTCATCTCATCTCACCTCTCTCTATCTATCTAGAAGAAGTGCAAGTGTCAAATACAAAAAGGACATCACAACAAATCCATTTATTCGAGCCAAGATTGATTATGCAAGCACAAGCAGCATAATCTAGATAAGAAAGGCGAAAAAGCAAAAGGAAAAAAAAAAGGTTGAGGTGACGAGCGTGAATAAAGTCTATTATCTAGGTATGAATTAACGATCCTCTTGGCATCTTCCAAGTTCCAATCCATCTCATCTACTCCGATCCTCTCGTATCTTTTTTTTCCCTGTGTGCGATGCAAGTCTGCTCATGTGTGTGGAGACTCATGACCATGGTTCCCACCGCACAAAATCAATGGTTTTTTTGGGGCTTTTTTAACAGCCATTCGATTGGATTATCTCTTTCGGAACACAATAGTGACGTTCTTGTCATGTGTCGACATTTAGGAATATATGTTTTTTTACTGGATTGGACACAAAAATATTGTTCATTATGTTTTTGTTTTTTTGAAAAAATGAGTAGTGGCTATGGTTTGTTTGTTGGTAGCTCAAGCTTTTAGGCTGAGATGAATTGGTCTTATTTATCTTCGTAGGAGAAGAAATGAAGTTCATATGGGTCATGTGAGAAGAGCAGTCTAATTGTACTTTCTCGGTGGCACCCTTTATGCCTATATTTCTTTTTTTGCTTATGGTTTCCTCAAATAAATATATGGAATGATTTTTTGTTGACTTTTCAAAGTAGTTTATCATAATTATCTTTTCAAAACAGTTTATCGATATTCGTTTTGTTCGTAAAAATGCTCGCTTTAGAGGAAAAAAAACCATTAACTGGAGAAAAAAACAGTCCCTCCTCGCACGTAGCTCACGCCAAACCACGCTATATACTGTTTGACTTTACTTGGGTCTGGTTGACCGCAGGCGTAAACATGGCGCTCGTCCGGTCAAACACGACGAGGAATCTAGACGATAGAGAGGACTTGAATTCAGGCCGGCGTACATAGATCTGTCAATAGCATAGCCAATCTTTTTCATCAAGCTTTGGAACTCTTTCAGTTTATGGCGGCGACATTGAGGCCAAAAACCAGGGCTTATAAGGTTGAGCATGAGCTCAGTCAGTCAGGGCTGATGCTGCTGCATCTGCCGGTCAGATTGGGCTGGCTGCGTCCATTTGCATCTATGGACGACCAGTTTGATTCTGCCGGTCAGACCCAAAGCCGAAGAAGAAGGCCGGAGTCCAAAGTCTAGATTAACGCCCTGTTTATGATGCCTGTGGATGTGTGCGTGTCCAAGGTGTCCAAGGTGTCTTTCTCTCTCCCTTGATGCAGAATGGAACGCCATCAAGATGTTGAGGCCTCGCAGGGCTCCAAATGACGGGGCATGCTGGAGAGAAAAATGGAGGTCCAAAAGGACAAAAGGTGACGCCGATGAGCCATGCCGTCTTTATTCCGGTCACTGTTAAACAGCGACAGGGTGGTATGGTGTCTGTTTTTCCATATTGGCAACTAGCATCACGGCATTTTTGACCCAAAAGGATCGTCTCCCTTTTTTTTGGTTTTTTGTTTCAATTTCTTAAACTATTACTATTATCACACCTACCAATCTCATCCAAAAGGTATCAGCTGTAGTCTAAAAGAATCGGGTCTTAAAGTGATCAAATCCACATGTAAAAAGAAGAGGTGATAGATTCTTCTTGCGTTTACTTTGGAAAAAACCGAAATGGGGTGGGTTTTTTCAGTGCCTTTGAAAATCTGGCTCATGCACTAGTATTAAGAATCGGTATTGACCTCGTCCTACCAACTTGTTGCACCTATCAATTTCGCTTTCTTACAGCTGATGCTGCTCCGAATTGAGAGATTTGATGATGATATAATCTTGGGATCTGATTCTCCCTTTCTACGTGTTCTTGATCTAATTTAGTAGCCCTACTGTGCTATTTTGTTGCACTAAGTGATTTGAGGTGTTGGGGCTATATCTTTTGAGTATTACAGTTACAAATATTTTTAAATGTTGCACTTTGCCATCCAAAATGTTGCATACTTTCTATCTAAATGCTGATGCTATCATTTTCAATGTTGCAATAGCTTTTTATTAAGAGAAATGGATTTTTCTTCTTTTAAGGTGGTGATCGGTTCGGCTGAAAAGCTCGTGGCTTATAATGAAAACATCAGAATTTTTGAAAAACATCAGAATGACAGAGGCTTATTTAGCATAATTAAATTTAAAAAAAATTTAAAATAAAAAAATATGTTAGCCCATTACATATAATACAAACAAATACGAGGAAAAAAGAACCGGCAAAAAAGCTCAACAAAAAGCCAAAAGTTCAGAAAAAGACGAAACTTATGAATAGTGAAAAATAAGCCAGAAGCCGAAGCCGAGTTGATCAGGGCCTTAAGTTTCTCCACTGTTGCATTTGTTGATGCACATGTTGTATGATAATGTTGTAAGCATTGCCATCAAATGTTTCAACAGAGCGTATGACGTTAGCGCCCGGATTGGACGTTAAGAATCTAGTTTGTAAAAATCAAAGTGTTAGCATGGTTTGTGTACAAAAAATACTCCACTTGAAATGTTCATCTGCGTGTTCTGGAATGCATGTAAGTATCTTCATGGAAAAGAAAAATTATTGAGAGCACAAGTAAACCTAGTGACAAATGTTCCAAGCAGGGTTAAAACTTTCGGACCCTGGCGAAAGAAACGAATGAATGAAACTTCGTTCATTTCATTTGAAAATTCGGACCCAAAAAAATCACAATTTTGCTGAAATTTAACTAAAATTTGGATAAAATTTGAACAAATTTTAAATAGGGCCAAATTTTGGTAGAATAAAACTTATTTTGGAGGGTACCGAAAGGGGTGAAATTTTGTTCATTTCGCAAAATTTCGGACGAAATAATGGACCCCGGTTCCAAGTGCACCAGGATTGGTCATGTTAACATAGGTAGTATCTCTGTATCTGCTTCTGAAGCATCATCATTCGGCGCTGTCCCAGGTAAACAGCACTTCGGTTTGGCAAAACACGAGAACCACAGCTAGATTCATGGAATGTTTTGACGGCAAGATCGAAATGCCCAGAGACACATGCAACAAACAAGCTACGGCCACTAGCATGCAAATGCTCCTGCTCGCTCGTGAAGTGAAGCGGTAGCTCCAGGAGACGATAGCTGGCCCAATGGTACTTGGTATGAACATGGAGCTTCAGCAAGTAGTAGTAATCACTCTCTGTGTTCTCCCAGAAGAAGAAAAAATCACATTGAAGAAGACAGGGCATCGATCATAGATTCATAGTGGTAGATCCCAGTGGTTGGTTTCCAATTTTTGTCGCAGCTGGTCTTTTTGTGGTTGTGGGCTGTTAGTGGGTTAGAGGACCTTTAGTGGGCCGTCTCGGCTACTGGCCCTTTTGTGCTTGACGTTATTGGGCCTAAATATATTGTACGATACCTGGCTAGTTGCAGTCTTGCACCGATGGATCGCATGCATCGGTGTACAGTAGGTCTGCATGATCCGACCATTAATCACTACTATATAACTTGGACAACATGATCCTAGTGTACTGTATAGTATAGTAGGTCTACATGATCCTATCATTATCTACATAGCGCCGCGCCAGCTCACCTTGCCGCTCGGCTCGTCTCTTGCCGAGCTATGAGAGTGCGACGTCTTCCAAGTTTGAGGAGGGAGTTATTTTTGCAAAAGCAATTTTGAGGAGCCCAGGAGCCATACCTGTCAATACTTTTACCCCATGCAGGAGATGCAGCAAGCAAGCTGCTGCTTCACCATGATCGTGCTGCTCATTTCATTGGGATGGTGCTCAATCATTTCATTGAGGACTTGGGTAGAAATGGGTTTGTAATGAGGCGGGCGGCGCCGGTGAAAGATCTGGTCACGGAGGTGTAGAGGAAGCTCGGGCGGAGCGACTCGCGGGAACGGCCAGAGAGCATCATCGCCGCTGAGAGATTCAGAGGCTTCGTCTCCCTCGCGCGGGCATGTGCTATAAAATTTTGGTTGATTCTTGATTGGTGGCTTATTTTTTACTATTTATAAATTTCGTCCTCTTTTGAACTTTTAGTTTTTGTTGAACTTTTTTGCCGGTTCTTTTTTTCCCGTATTCGTTTGTATTATACATATTAGGCTAACATATTTTTTTATATTTTTAAAATTTAATTATGCTAAATAAGCCTCTGTCAGCTACAGTATTTTTTTAGCCAGCTACAGTGTTTTCAGCCATAAGTCATGAGCTTTTAAGCCCAACTGATCACCACTTGCTTTAGCATTGAAATATCTATTTACATTAGATATGCCGTCTAACTAAGCAATCCCTCACACACACAATGAATCCATGCATACTCTGAGAACTCGCACATTGGATGCATGTGCATGTGTTATTGACTATCTATGAATAAAGCCAAGTCATTTTTATTTTTGTGACATTTCTTGCGAGAAAACGTTAGTTGCACTAGGAAATTGGGGGAAATATTATGTACCTCAAAGATTGTTAACCAACAAGATTGATGCACGTCATCAGACAAGCAGTACAAATGCAGCTTGTAAAAGCTCGTAAAAGGCCCAGCCCAAAAGCCAAAGCAGGCTCTCTCCGAAAGCCCATAGCCCTCTTCTACTCGCTCTCACCGAACACCAAAACCACAACCCAACCCCCACGCCGGCGACCCCAACCACCGACGATGCCCGGCGACCCTTCGCCGACCGAAGCGGAGGACGAGGCCTCGCGCCTCCTGGTCCTGGCCGAGTCCGAGCTCTCGGCTGGCCGCCTCCGCGCCGCGCACAAGCATGCCCGCCGCGCCGCCCACCTCGACCCCGACTCCCCGCGCGCCTCCTTCCTCCTCACCGCCATCTCCGTCCTCCTTGCCGACGTCTCCTCTCACCACGCCACCCTCCTCCTCCCCACCTCCCCCGCGTCCCCGCTATCCCCCTCCTCCCTCCGCCGCCACTACAAATCCCTCTCCAAATCCCTCCGCCTCGACCCCGCCTCCTCTTCACCCGCCGCCTCCGCCGCGGTCCAAGAGGCGCTCAGCCGCGCCGCCGACGCCTATGCCGCGCTCACGGAGCAGGCGGCCGTCCCCGTCCCGCCAACCTTCTGGACGGCCTGCGCCGGCTGCCGCCTCCTCCACGAGTACGACCGCAAGTACGTCGGCTACCGCCTCATCTGCCCCTCCTGCCGCCGGGGCTTCCTCGCCTCCGAGGTGCCTCCTCCGCCGGAGGCAGACCCACCGCCGCCCAAGAAGCCCAAGACCGTGAAGCCGGAGATGACGCTCGCAGAGATGCAGCTCCAGCTCTCCAAGAGAAAAGCAAAATATCACAAGACCCCACAAGAGGTGGACGACGACGATGACGAGGGGGAGGAGCAGGAGAACAATCATTCTGGGCTGATGGCTGTGGAGGACTCAGACTTCTACAACTTCGACGCCGACCGTGGCGAGAGGTGCTTCAAGAAAGGCCAGGTGTGGGCACTATACGGGGACGACGACGGCATGCCGCGGCACTACGCACTGGTGGAGGCGGCATCGCCGGGCAGCAGATTCCGTGCACAGATACGGTGGCTGGAACTCCAGCCTGATGGGGAGGAGGGGAGGCCTTGTGGGGAGTTCAAGGTCGGGAGAGCGGTCACGGTGCATTCAGTGAATGTCTTCTCGCACCTAGTTGCCTGCGAGAGGGTGGCAAGGGAGGCGTACCGGATTTTCCCCAACAAGGGATCAGTTTGGGCGCTCCATGGTGGAGAAGACGGCGATTCCGGGAGACCAAAGTATGAATTTGTGGTGTTCCTCAGTGGGTACACTGAGCTGTATGGTGCCAGCTTCGGTTACCTGGAGAAGCTGCAAAGTTTCAGGAGCATCTTTACCCGCCGGGATGTAGGTAGCCACGCAGTCCAGACCCTTCAGAAGGGAGATGTTGGGGTGCTTTCGCACCAGATTCCGGCGAGGAAATTGTCCAAGGGTGAAGGCTCAGCGCTGCCGCCTGGGGATTGCTGGGAGCTTGACCCTGCATCGCTGCCTTCCGAGTTGCTGCGCGTCGAACGGCAGAGATGACTTGAATGGTAATGTTGGAAAGTATTTTAGCTGATAGGAGTGTTCATACCTAGTATAGAAACAGGGGGAGGTCATAGGTTTGGTATCCTGAGTCAAATGATCTGATGATGCTTGTGACTAGATGGACATTGCTTCGTGCATATGATTCTTCTTCAGGTAGAGATTTAGAAATCATCGTAGGTGTTTCGGTGCGGTTCTACTACCCACAACTTGCAGTGTATGAAAGGAATGCTCCTTTTTGTATTGATTGTGGGCATTGCTATGGTATATGAAAGATTTTTAGGATCAAACCAGCATTTGTTATGGTAAGATTTATTCCAAATGATGAAGAGAATAGCATAGCAGGGGGGTTGTTTTCTTGTCAAGTAGGTCTGGGAGAAGCAAAAGCAAATGGTGGTTGCAAGTGAAACAGTGAGAATGCTGTATTGTGTTACTGGATTTGTCATCGAGATATCAGGCGCCGTAGAAACCAGAAACTGGTTCACGGTCCAGTTTGGGTGATCAAAAGTATTAGAATGCTGTTCCAGTGACCATTACTAGAATGTATACGTACTGCTATGAAGATATCAGGCCTTCCCTGTCATCTTCTCAGGGTCCTAACTTTTCAATATACAAATCTCCGTTGCGGTTTCAAGCGGTCCTAACTTTTCAATATACAAATCTCCGTTGCGGTTTCAAGCGTTGTATGGTGACTGCCAGTCAGTAGAGTGTAGCAATCTTTCACAGAAACACAGGCTATGGCTCCTCTCTTTAGAAAACGAACGAAAGATAGAAAATAAAAGAGCACAGGACAACACAACTAGAAGGGCAAATGCTCCATACAGACGAGGGTTACAAACCTTTTGCCAGAATATGAAACTTCTTCAGCTTATATGTGCAATCATGCATCATAGGTTTATTGATCAAACCTCTCAAACAAAAAAGGTTCATCGATCAAAGTGCACGGTGGCCATCAGGGATGCTTTGCAAGTAGGGCAATTAAAATTTTCAATAACCGCGTTGCAATCAGGCCAAACAACAGTTATTCGTCAGTGAAAGACAATGACAATATTCAAGTAATATAGCCAATCTTCACTCCCTCGAAAAAAGTAAGTTCTCATGTTCTTACATTGTTAATGCTAAATCCACCAAAGTAAAATAAATTGCAGCGAATAACAGGTAGAGGACTACTTCTAGTTTCTCGAAAAATTCTCAGATTACATAGGTAATGTGTGAGAGATCACATGAATATCTGACATTATGACTGTCCCAAACATTAGGACACGATGATCAGTGACCATAATCCAGGGCTTATCCGAGGAAGTTCATGATCACCAAATGGAGCACCAGATTGCACAGAATAAAATCTGCAAAAGCCCTTTCCGGGGGAAGATCCTGCATATAATGTTTTGATATACAATGTTATGCTGGAAACCAAAATAGATGATCCAAGCAAGTAACAGTGAAAGTAGAGTTACCTTAAATTCCTTGTTATCTTTGTTGACTTGAATACGGAGGCAAACTGCACAAACATTGACAGTAATGTATCATGCAACCAGTAATGTATCATGCAACCAAGGAAGGGTAATCATGATTGGGAAGGGGTCAGAAATTCCTACCAGCAAGCACTGCAGTTCCTATGCATGAAAGGACACCAGAGAGGAAAGAGTTGAAGGGAAATGACCCTACCAGTCCCATGTAAACAACCTGTTTTGCCACATAAGAGAGCATTTCAATAGTTTGCACATGGCTCTCTACTACCAGGCCAAGGCCTATTTTGCAACAATGATTGAAGAGAAGATTTTTTAGTTGAACACACAACTAACGTTCACTATATCACACCGTCTTAGAAAATCGCAGCTAATACTTTCATCTGTCAAATCAAACACTGAGGGGGGATACAGTTGCATAGCAATCCATGGCAACTACACCTACACAAATTGGTTGCCAGATGGCTAGGTAGAGCAGATTTTTGCAAGTTGATACCTACTAAAAAAACTGATAAATGAAGTATCATAAACAAACAAGATATTTGTCATCTAGTATGGTGTATGGTGTGTACGGCGTAACTTTCAACATGTTATACTAGAGCACAATAACTCACAACACCACAGATACCACAACTGACAACCCTATTTCTACATTTGCTTTAGTGAAAATCCCCAATAAGAAACATTTTTAAAATAATATATGCTCCAAGTTGTTCAGATAAAAATTTCAACCTCCATCCGGAGGCTTCAAACTCCTGTTAAACTGTATATCCTTAACAAAGAGGAAAGTGTTAAAACTTACCTGAATAAGGGCAGTAGCCACAGCGAAAACCACATAGAGGTCGATAATCTGCAGAAATATCACCACAAGGAGAACAGGATCATTAATAAGCTGATGACCTCAGGTAATTGGGAAGAGAAAAAGGTCAAATCAGGTTACCTTAAGATTCGTTGGTGTGGCAGCATAGGCCTTGCTCAGGGACTGGATCAGAAGCTTTGCATCGCTCGTTGCCCTCGGCATCCTAAAAAACTTGTGTCTTCTACTTCAAGCTAACCAGCAAGGAAGTAAGTCATAAGCAGATTGCCTGGGCTGTAGCAAGGTGGATCAAATGTGCAAACACCTGATAGCTAACGTGCAGGTATTAGGCTATTATAGATCAGAGCAAACAGTTTATACATTGTAAGTCTTACGAAATATCTGAGCTTCCAGACATATAATTCCACCAAGAATGCGCAACTAAAGACGTGCTGCTCTCACATTGTGATATAATATAGCACCTAACTTCACGGAGCAGAGTGTTAGATTTGAACTTGTTAGTGCGATTTGGAAATATTATCAAAACAAAGCTGCTAGATTCTACATTTTAAAATCGTGCCATCGATCTTGCAAGTCCTAACACCGAAAAAGTACAGTTTGGGCGCGGCACAACCATCTTAAAGTGTAAAAAAAAGCAACATTTGAAGTAAAATGTTTTGCGCACCTCTGAAATCCGCACTGCCATCGTACCAAAGATGGTGTTCTGCCCCAAAATTACCACTAAATCGGACATGGATCTAAGCCAAACAAGAGCAAAGAGGCTCACCACACACGTTGCACGGACTATTAGATGGGGGAACTAATATAGAACTAACAGTATCGTCTCCCGGGAGGTTCTGTTAGGATGTAGACGGGCGAGATCCGCTCCGTGGGAGAGCCAAACCACGCCGCGGCGGGGATGGGGCCCGGAGAGGAGGAGGGGCCGCGTGGCATGTGGAAAGGATCTAGAAAAGCATGGTGGAACGGGAGGAGGAGACTCACCTGCGCTGGGGGAGAAGACGATGCCAGTAGCCTACCCTTTGCTTGGTGGCTCCTCGCGTTTTTCTCTTTAATAGTTGAGCTAACGCCCGTAGCAATACACACAAATTAAAAAAAAAAAAATCATACTAGCCAGCACGTCAATGGGCCTGCCTTTGCTCGGCTACATTACAGCGCTGCGCCGAGCTCTAGGATCCTAGGCTCTACTGCTAACCTTGATTTACACTAAATTCTTAGTATCGTCTGCAATTAAATTAGATCACATTAGGATAACAGAGGTGACTTTACTTGACGATGATAAACAAGATAACCTAACGATATCAATATTTATTGTAATCTTATTCGTTAGTTGTGACTGAAAATCAGAGAGATAGAGGGGGTGACAACAAGCCATATAAAAAGAATTTGTGGCTGACAAATAATTTAGTAGTTAGTTTATTTGTTATAGAGTGATTTTTTGTTTGAGATCTTTTAGGGTGAGAGCAGTTTTTCTTCGAGTAGCAGAGATTTGTGTCCGATTTGCTCCAGTGTGTTGTTATGTACTTGGGCCTACATGTGCTTCTGCTTAGGCCCAATAGTACGATCTGGACCGGCCCATCCAGCGTGTCGTTTGTCATGGCCACCTCCGGCCGGCCGCCCAACTCCCTCGCCTCCCCTCCCGTCTCCGGCCACCTCTCGCAGTTCGATGTGCATCCGGTACCATGAGGGGGACGGGAGAGTACGGGGGAGGGAAGCCGGCGACGCCGCCGGAGAAGGAGGCGGCCTCAAACAAAAAACGGCATTGTCCTCGCTGTTGTCTACCTTCACTCCCAGGCCTATATGTACGCTCCCCGCTTCGCCCCAACCCTCCATGGCTCGTTTGTTCTTCACCTCCTACGAAAATTCGCCCTTTTATCACTAGCACGTACACGTTTCTGGTTGTTCAAAGGTCAGATATCAAATTATGAGCCCGTCCATATCCTTTTGATTTTGGTTTTTGGTTTTGCCTTTTAAACAGTAACATTTTATTAAAAAAACCTTATATATAGAGACACCTACATGTGATTTTGACTGATATAAATAAAATTATTATAGTGTGTACTATAATTAACTAATAGATCCCATTAAAAAGACGTTTCGTTTAAAAGATAATACTATGAAAAATATTTATTATAGAAAGACAGTTTCTAGAAATTAATACGAAACAAGACATACATTTGTAATTGCACAGATGTGTTTCTAGTTCGTTGTGTCCTTAAAAGAGTCCTGCTGGACCTGAACAGAAGAGTAAACACGATTCTGATCTGCTTACTATCATCTCTCTCTCGAAGATGTTCTTTCTGTTATGCACTAGATGATCTATAATAAGTAGTAACATCTGGAAGGTGGGAAAGATGAGCAGTAAAAAATAGCCAACTTCCAGTATTTCTATTCATGAATTCCACCCGCCTGTAGAGGTAAAAAATAATAATGATACAAAATGAATCCAATATAAGGAAGTAAAATGATCTGGTCAAACATGTGGCTTCAAGATGATCCTTGGATTAATCTGAGCCATCCGAGGCCAACATCAAACGGTTCTCGGAGCATTCCAAGTCCTAGAGATATTTTTATTGCATCTTTCTCAATCAGTCGCTGTTGCCTTGTATAAAACCGGGAGAACGTATGGTCAGGTTCTTTTTGACTTTTTTTCTACCTTTTGTTTCAGTTCTTTTGAAAGCCAATATAAATAGGATGGTTTTTTTTTGGATGGTTTTTCAAAACCGTTTTTTAAACGGCTTCATAAGTCTAAAACTATATATGCCGTCTATATCAGTGTCCTCGTCATTTGCCGTTCGCCGCCATCTAAAAAAGTACAGATAAAAATTATTAGCCGTAGCTAAAAGACATTAAGCTGATGATCGAAATAACAGAGCCATATGTTTGTTTGTTTGTCTGCTCGGAGTTAGTCCATCTCACTCTCAAGTGTGTACCAATCCATCAGTGTCGATGATCGTGAAAGATTGATAAAAGTATCAATTATCATCTCACAATCAAAATCACCAAGTCAGTACTAACTACACAGCACAAGCCCGAATTGGTCATGCAGACAGCAGTACAGCACAAGCTATGACCTCGTCATGCCTTGCCGGTACACGGCTACTACTACTCCATGGTCACAGAAATCCGTGTTGGAAATGGAGCGATTTTTACCTGTTCTTGCACACATAGAACAATGGCTAAATGCAACAAGAATAGTAGGACAATGCAACACAACACAGAACGGTCAGTCGTTGAACACAGTGCCATGAACTAACTACTAAAGCTGCACAGAATGGCAAGCGAATTCATATAGCAAAACGAGCTGCACGAATGAAAATTTCCTATAGCTTCGATTTTTTTAACTCGATATCCAGGTCCAAACAGAACCAGCTCTCGTCTTGAAACAAAAACGAACGAACAAAATAACTATTTTCGACAGACACCTAACCATAGGGAACAGTCAGAATTTACTCTCCATCAGCTCAGGATGAATACTGCTGGAGCCAATGATACATATAATTCATATGATAAGCTGACACAAGGGAAGCTCATGGGAATGTGAAGGATCCACCAATCTGCGAGTTCTGGGACGGTGGGTTGATGGCGACCCACAGGAGCGATATGGTGATGGCGAGGAGGCCAGACCAGACGAAGACGATGGTCGGCGTCCGTCCTCTCCTCCCCATCAGCCCCTTGGCGAACGGGTACAGGTGAGCCAGCACCCAGAAGCTGAAGAACACGCCGCCGAGGAGCTTGCTCCACTGAGGGATCTCGCTGTATATTGTCCGGCTGAACCCGACGGCGATGGCAATCAGGTTCACCATCATGATGACGATAGGTGGGATCATGAGTGACGTCCACTTGACGATGTAGAGGTCAGCAAAATCGTCGTCTGTTTCGTCTCCACCAGATTTGGATGTCAGCGTGAAGGAGATCTCAATACCAGCAATCACCTTGAGAAGACCCTGAAGCACAGCAGCAAGGTGAGCACTGGTTCCTCCAATAAGCCAGAACTGCTCATTCCTCCACCATTCCTCCAAACTGATGCCTGACCACTTGATCTCAAGCACCGCAAGCATGCACAGCGTTAGAGTGATGATGAGAAGATAGGTGAGGAAGGTCACATTGAGTGTCCGCACGATGAACTGCCCAGAAAAGAGGGACAGCGCCGGCAGGAAGCAGTAGACAATGAGGAAGATTGATGTGAAGGGGTAGATGCCAACATTCAAATAGGCAATCCTCTGAAGACACTTCATCCTTCGGCTTGCGAGCAGCGCGTTGTTGCGGGAGAAGAAGATTTCGACTGAACCAGTAGCCCACCGGAGCACCTGATGTAGACGGTCAGTAAGGTTGATTGGTGCAGTGCCACGGAAAGCATCACGCTTGGTGACACAGTAGACTGACTTCCATCCACGGTTGTGCATCCGGTAACCTGTGACGACATCCTCTGTGACTGAACCATAGATCCATCCAACACGCTGACCCCACTCAGTCTTGTCTTCGTACCAGCATGAGATGACACTGATAGCCTCAGCAACTGTTGAAGCATCAAGAAGATCGCGAGGGACAGTGAGAGCACCAGGAGGACGGCCATTTTTGACTCCAGGGTGATCAGCAAGGGGGCGTCCTTGGAATTCAGCAATTGGAATAGAGTTGATGAGAAAGTTTGAGTTACCAAACTTCTTGGGGAATGTTGACAGGTTCATTTCCTCATCATCAAAATCTGCCATCCGTAGAGCCCGCGTCTCTTCGGATGCAACTGCCGAAATGTTGGTCTTGCGCCTCTGGGGGAAGCAACAGCTGCAGCAGCCACCATGCTCCTTGGAGCGTGGAGGGTCAAATCCATATAAAGCAATGCGGCGGAAAAGACAGCCAGTGCCGACATAGACTGGTCCCATGATACCATCCAGCGCACGCATGTTGACATCAAAGAAGACAGTGTTGTGGTTTGCATAGCGATCCGATGGATCAATGCCCTCAAACCGTTGGGGGAACTGGACATAGCCAATACGGTCACCACCACGGTCCATCATGAAGCACATGCCTTCACGGAAAGCTTGCGAGTTGTAAACATAGTGGTCACAGTCAAGGTTGAGGATGAAAGGTCCATTCGACATGACAGCAGATGATCGGACTAGGGCATTCATTGCACCGGCCTTCTTGTTGTGGTCATAGCCTGGGCGCTTCTCTCGGGACACATAGACCAACATTGGCAAACGGATGTCAACATCAGTGAAGTCAAGAGGTCTGCCTTCTTCGCAGCTGTTGCCGTACAAGGGATCATCACTAGGAGGTTTCAGCATTACCTGAAGAACAGAAAAACAATGATCAAACAGGTGCCTTTTTTCTTCACCACTACTGGTTAGATACACAGCAGATTGACATAATTGGTACATATAATACACAAAACTGTGTATGTTTCCATTCAAAAGGAAAAGTTACTAGAGTAGTAATTACTGGAGCAAACTTGTCCTGCTGCTTATAAGCAGCTACCAAATTTGTTCGTTTACCACTACTGTACCAAAGATGGTTGATCTCTCTCAAGTACAATGCATTTTCTTCATGTATAGATGCCACATTTCAACCTATATAGAGCAAGGATAAGAAAGTTGATGTGAAGATGTCTACCTGAATTATCCCAGCATGGTCACCACGAGTATGCTCAGCTGAGGGTTGAATCCAGGTACCAGGCCAATGTGTGCCATCAGCCATCCAGGTAGCCTTAGGAATTTTAACAGGCTCCACTGCATCGTCAAGAGCAGCCTCTCGCTGCCTCTTCATGGCCTTGATTTCCTCTCTGGCATGGTATGCGTCAGAGCGGCGACGGATTGAGTCAGGCAACCCATTGATCCTGACCTTGAACTCGTCATACTCCCTCTTGACCCTCCTTCTGTCCTTGACAAAATCCGGGCGGACCTTATTCTTGTATGGGTCCTTCTTCATATTGAAGTAGCTCTCTGGATTGCGAGGCTCAATGTCGTGTTTGCGACAAAAAGGAACCCACATGTTAGCGAAGCTAGCAGCTTCAGCCATTGCTTCAAATGTCAGGAGAGCGCCTCCATCGTCAGAAACATAGCAAGAAAGCTTCTCAACAGGGTAGTCAGCAGCAAGGATGGAAAGAATAGTGTTTGCTGTGACCAATGGAGGTTCTTTGTCTGGATCAGCGGTGGACACAAATATATCAAGCCCCGGCAAATCAGATCTTCCAGTGGGATTTGAAGGTGTTGGGGTCTCAAACTTGTCTTTCAGTACTGCGAGGTCAGTTGCTCGGTTAACAGGGCACAACTTGGGAAGCTGGTCCAAGAGCCAAGAAAAGCCAAACCAGAGTTCACAAACAACGGACATTCCCCATAGCCATATTGCATCCTCATTCTTGTGTTTAATTCTCCATGCAAGGAACAGACCAAGAGCAGCCATGCGGATAAGAATCAGGAGCCTGTGGGAAGCACCGAAACCAAGGTTAGTGCACAGGACACTTTTAAAAATTGCATAATCAGATCTTCTATCACCAAACTTGAAGGAGAATTAGACAACATTTGTGCCAGTGCAAGTAGTGCTAAATGCAAAAGATGCCATCTAAACAGCATGGACTTGAATACTAAATATTAAGTGTACAAATTTAATAGAGAAGTGATGGTGAGCGACAAAAATTGTCATATGAATAAGAAAACATCATACTTGTTTGAACAGAAGAAGTAGCACAGATCTAACAACTCACCTAACCTACTAGTTTATTGAATAGAAACTAAATCACAACAACTAGGACTAACCTACAAATCCAGGTTGAACCAAAGTTTGACTTTAAATGCACTTTTAAGATTAATCAAATCAACACATCACAAAACAATACATTTCCTATGTGATCAATGGACCAAACCAGTCTAATATGAGCACATGAATCAGAACTTGAGCAAATGCAAGACATACACCTGTATGAAGTTCTAAAAAGTAAAAAGAGAAGTCATTGACCTGTATGGGCTAAGGATGCCAGCAGGGATCTTCAGCTTCCGAGTGAGCGGCCTCCATGGCTTGCTCGTGAACTCTGCCGGCTGCCCGTCGGCTCCACTCAGCCCGCCTCCGCCTCCACCGCCGCCGCCGCTTTCCACCTCATTCTCCTTTGGCCAGATGGCATTGCCATACCCATAAGTGCCCTTGGTCTCAAACAGCCACCGGTTGTGATCCCAGTCGCCGGTCTGGCTCCTGGTCATGGCCTTCTGCGACCGCATTATCGACAGCCGCCTCTCCATCCTTGATGCGGCAACGCCGCCGGGTGGTGGAGGTAGCGATAGCGTCGGCCTCGCCCCGGCCGCGGCAGCGCCACCGACCAAATCCTCCAGTTCCGTCGCCTTATACGGCTCCTTGCAGCCAGGGCACACGCCGCCGCCGTTCTTGACGGCGTCGCCGAAGCACTCGGCGCAGATCTTGAAGTCGCACTCGCAGGGCAGTATGTCCTCGCCGCGCTCGTCGCTCATGACCTTGCTGTCGCAGCCGTTGATGGCGCAGGAGGAGCCCTTGGCGCCGGCCATCTGCGGGTGGCTGGCCTCCGACTCGGTGACCTTGTCCATGAGGTGGGCGCGCGTGACGCTGTTGAAGCCGCCGGTGAAGAGCGAGTTCGAGACGTACTGCTCCTCCACCCGGGCAGAGATGGCCGGGTCCATGGCCACCTCCATGGGCTGGTTGTCCGGGGTGGCCGGGATGTGGACGTGGTAGTTGAGGAACTCCTGCCGATCCGGCGAGAAGTCGCCGCTGTTGCCGACCTCGCTGTCGAGGTCGTCGCGGGAGTAGCTGACGTAGCGCCCGGAGTGGGTGCGGCGGGCAAAGGTAACCATCGGGCGATCGCCAGCGCCGCCGGCCCCGGGGGCCTGCGCGCGGGCGTCCTCACCGGAGTAGGACATGCGCGAGAGGCGGCTGCTGTTGCTGTGGCGGAGGCCGCCGCCGCCGTTGGAAGCCATGGCGTCCGTCTAAGGCAGCAGCGATGCGAGATATGGATCGATCACTGGTTGATCTGCGGAGCAAGCCCAAGAACAAGTCAGGATCATAACTCACAAGGGAGAAAGGAGCAATCTTTCTCACATATGGGAAGTAAAAAAACTAAAAATGGCAGATTTCTGCTCAAAGATTACAGCTTTCACACATGGCAAACACTTTACTTGAGCAAATCAGACAGCGAGCAAAAGACCAGGCTAAAATCCCGGGCCCAACCAAGATTCAAACTTTGGGAGGAAAACGACACCCCGAAATGACCACGCAAAAGAACAAATCTAGCCATAAAAAGTTGTCGCCGTTGCCCACAATCCAAAGCAAGCAAGACCATAAACACAAAACTATCCAAAAACCACACCTTTGATATCAAAATCCCAGCAATTTACCCTAACCCAAAGGCCGCCGCAACGCACACTCCCCCAAATCACCAAATCAAGAACCACACACAGTGCAAGACAAGAAACACCCCACGCACCCATAGATTCAGAGGAGAGGAACTAGTACCAGTGGATTCTTCTCACCATTCCACTCCGAATCAAGGACGAGTCAAACCCAGGAAGGAGCGCACAGAGATTGGAGTAATGGCTTGCGTACTTATTCTTGTATGAATGGAAGGGGAAGAGAGGGAGAGGCTAGTACCAGTAAGGAAGCTTTGGGAGAGGAAGAGGCGAGTACCGGTACTAGTGGGGATTGGAACTTGTAGGCGCGCGTTTGGCGAGCTCCGTGTGGGGAAACGAAAAGGAGACGAAGTCCACAGGAAGCAGCAGCAAGCATGAAGAAGAAGGATACAAGAACAAGACACCCAGGAAAGCCACAACACGCATCATTCACATGGGGAGGGATGCCAAAAAATTTCAAACAAAAGGGGAGGAGTTTTGTTTATTATTTACTAGTAAGATTATTGTTTCTTTGTTTATTTAAGGCTTTTCCTTAAAGCTTCTTTTGGCTGCATGGAAAAAAAGATGTACAAGGAAGCGCGTCCTAGCTAGGCAGCTGCGGGCAGCTGGTGTGGCGACGATCACCTGCCGGTGAATTCACCGAGTCCTTGGCTTCTTCCTTTCTTTGTTATAGGAATTTTTTTCTTGCTCTTCCGTGTTAAAAAAAAGAAAGAGATACTCCCGATTACTGGAAGGTGTTAAGGCCCTGTTGCAAAGGATTTCTACTTCTTACTTTTAGGTTCTGGGATACATCGATTTTTTAATTTTATTTTTAAGTTTTTTTGTCGTCTTCTTTATTTTTTAATTGTTCTCAGCCAAAAGCCAACAGCTAAAAGATAGCTAGAGCACTATCTAAATACATATGAAATGTTAGGATAATTTGTTGGTGGTTATTCAGAAATTTTGGCCGTGAAAATGTATTTTCTGGTGTGAAATGTAAAAATTAGGTAATAATTCGGTGTGATCGTTTAAGTAAACAGGTACAAATTCGCTGTGATCTGAAATATGCCTGTGTGCGCGTTTATTTCTTTTAAGTTCTAGGCTTCTACTCGAAAAAGCTAAAAGTCTATTTGAATCTTGGCTTTTTAAAACGATCTAAAAGCAGTTTTTTTCAAGCTATTCCCAAAAGCCCTAAGCCAGACTTTATTACTCTCTCTGTGTCCGTGTCTTTCAAAAGTCATTTTCTAAATTTTTGTTTTAAAAATTACTTCTTTTAGCTATTACTATTATAGTTTCAGCCAAAAATCATTAACTTCAGCCAACTAAAATACCCCCTAGCTGTTTTTTTCCAAGTGCGTGTTTGTTTCTTTCCAGCTATGGATCCGCGCCCTCCAAAAACGTATGCGTCCGCCTGATCACATGGAATCAGTGCAATCTTGGAGTATTTAGAGAAGACAGCATGGCCAGCAGCTTGTATTCGCCGAGCAATAGGAAAAGCAATCAACGAGAAGCCTTGCTCATGTTATTTTACAAGATGGAACAAAAAGGGTTTTTTTTTATCGAGATGCCTCATTTCAGCCACTAGTAATCCTATATGCAATGGTGTAGTTTCTTTGGGCATTTAGTTAGGAGGTTTATACCATTTCCAAAGCTGAAAAAATTCCAGCTTTCTCCCTTTTATTTGAGGATAAATATAGTAAACTCTATAGGAAGTTGAACGAGGTGTTCCTAATTGTTAGCCTTACCGGCTAAACCCAATAGGAATTTTTGCAAAACTCATCTGCAAGTAGTGGATTTTATCAAAAACTACCTGCATTTCAAAATTCGTCAAAAATCCATCCACAAATCCTATGTAGTTGCAAATTTTCTCCTCCCAAAGGCCAATTTACGCATTGAAGCTCTTGCATGATGCTTGCGTGGCAATCCCAGTGGACTACTCTCATGAACTGAGCTGGGAAAACATGCCAGCGCAGGGTAGGGCGCATGAGGCGAGCGCGGGAGAAAAAAGTGAGACGCAAGAGAGAATAGAGGAATAATAAAGAAGGTGATCGTCGACGTTGTGGCTGTGCTAGAGGATGCTCACAGCGTAGATTTACTCGGACGCAATCCCCTCGGCAAGAGACAACCAGGTTAGCAAGAGCTTCAGAGAGGGGGAAATTTGTAACCATATAGTACTTGTGGCTTGTGGGTGTATTTTTTGATAAACTTTGATCAGCAAGTGTGTTTTTGATACTACCTCATTTGCAGGTGGGTTTTTGCAAAAAAAACCCAACCCAATATGAGTAAATGCTTATCCTCTTCATGTTTCCTCGTTGTCTCTATCATGAGCTTACCGGGAAAGTTACACGAGGTTTTAGCAGTCTGAAAGGAGTATCACTGTCGCTGATTAGCATGTTTGACAGAGCAGATCAATGCAGTTTACTCTCTGTCTTAAGAGTCTTGACAGAGACCAAATCCGCGTATTAGTTAAAGAGCACAAGTTGCGAGTCCTTGTTAAAGTCGGAGCAAATAGGGAGGGTTCATCGTTCATCCCTGCGCCCTAGTGTGCACGCAATATGGACAGCTAGTACTGCACTAGTGTGAAAAGTATCCTCAGCCTGCACTGCAGTCCCTCCATCATAATTCAGATTCAGAAACAAACAGCTAGCACGTACTAACTACTACTTGTCTATTAGCGTTCCATTTGTTTCGCAATTGATAATCCAGTTTTGTGTAAACCAGTTGAATTGGATGGCACAGAACTGTGATATACTTAGTAGTATGCACGTATGGACATTTAGCCTTTAAAATTCGTCCATGCTCCCCTGTCCCAAAGAAAGCATACTACATCTGAAACGGAGTTCAAAATTATAGTATCATGGACCACATATACCAGTGCCTTTCGTCAACATCAGCAGCTTAATAATTCCTGGCCTGCATACATGCCTCTCTAACGGTTGGGTTGGATTTAATTCCAACTTGAGATATCTTCAGAGATCTAGCCGTTCTGTCTGCATATATTCTGCAGGCTCTGTATGTAAGGGTCCTAGCTTAACAACGATTTTTTTGATGAATTAGCTTAATATAGTATTGATAATCCATCCGAGCTTAATTCAGGCTGAAGTATGCAGTATTAGGTTCAATTTTGAGCTCTTTTTTCAGATAGATTAGTAAGTGCTACATATTGCAGGAACTACAGCAGTAAGTGCTGCTCTCGGCGCCAGTACTGCATGTATGCAGAGGAGGAAACCCATCAGTTAATCAGAGAAACTACTGCTGGTACTTGTACTAGCTAGAGGTTCGGCGCTGCTTACTCTGTTCTTCAAATTAAAAACTAGTAGTATAGTACTATTTTAAACAACACTCTGGAAAAATTCTTGGAATTCAGCACACAAATAGCTCATAGTCACGTTTTTTCAATTTTAGCATCCGAATGAGCATTTTTTTTTTCAAAAATAGCTCCTACCTGAACCCAGGGGCGGATCCAGCGGTGGGGCGGGGGGCTCGAGCCCCCTACTGCTACTGGACCCTTGGAGCCCCCTAGAGCCCCCTAAATTTTTAGCTATGGATGTATAATGTAGAAAGGGCTGAGATCGAGTTGAAGGTACTTCAGCCCCTCCAAAATTTTTTCCTGAATCCGCCACTGCATGAACCCACCACGCTCTACAGACGAGATACAGTAGATCGGTATGTGCTACTGTATCTACAGTGCTGCCTAGCCATTGTGGATCAGCAGGCCAGCTACAGTAGCACCTGTCGAGCACAGTAGATTTACGTAGGAAACTATAAAAAAAATAGATGTTTGGATGTTAAAACTGAAAAAAGTGGCTAGAGGCTATTTTTTTTGACTGAGTTCAAATTCTTGACACGGTACGGCAAAGGTCACATTCGATCACATTCACATGACGCTGCAGATAATTAACTAGCTAGCTAGCTGTAGTTTAGATGTAGCTAGCTCTAGTTAAGATATATTGGTGTTTTTTTTGTTACGCATGATGATTTATAAGTGTGATGGATGGTTTTTTTATCCTAATACGAGCGCTTATATAAATAAATCGAATGCTGGTAAAATCGATAATCTACTTCAAAAATGCTAAAAATTGTAAGCCATAAGTGAAAAGGTCATAGGCTATAGCTAGCGTGTGATTTTTATTTTTGTGTTTACCTAGATAATTAACTAAGCACTAGAGTAATAGATCTTTTTTTTTTGCTTTTTAACTGGTTTTTTGTTCCGACTTTTTTCATTAAATACTATTTATTAAACTAATAAGTAATAAGTCATAATTAAAAGATATAAACTTGTAGTCCGAAACAACTCCCCCTATGTTGTCATGTGGCCATCGATCGATGGTTGGCAGACACGGCATGCACCTTGATCTGATCTCAACGCCAGGGTCCACAGATTGACAGTACTATATAGATATGTTGCGATCGATCGATCGGCATGTTAGATTAATTGGGCTGACTTGGTCCATTATTAATTTAGCAATTAATCAAATGAAATTGCTAGGCCCACTATTAATGCTAGGTGTAAAACTGTTTAGTCCCATATGGAGAATTGAGTGGGAGTTACACCACTTTAAAAGGTGGAACGTGGTAACCCCCTTGTGAAATTGGAGAGAGCCATTACACACGCGCGCGCTCGCTCGCTCGCTCGCCTCGCCACGCCGAGCCGAGCCGAGCCGAGCCGAGCCGAGCCGCGCCGCGCCGCGTCGTCGTGCGCGCGCGCGCGCAGCGTGTCGGATGCGCGCGCGTTTTCTTTATCTATTCGAAAACGAAATGCACCGATGGTGGCGAACGGTGAGGATTATGGCTGCGATTACTTTGAGTAATGGTTGCTGTTACTAGTAACTAATGTCCGCAGCTACGTCTCTTTTCTCGGCGAGTAGGCCTCGGAACCGTCCGCTTGTGTACCGCACGGTAGGCGGGCGATCAAGTTTTTGGGAGCGACGGCGCGACTACTCAATCTGCGACGTCTCCTTCCTGGTGGTGAATCATTCGCGGGACTGCACTGCGAACATCTTCCTGCATCAAGCTTCGTCCTGCATCACGTCTTGGTCGACTACATCGAATAGGCCATCATGTCGACTGATGGTAACGGCGCCTCCGGTGTCTCCGACACTGGCCCCGCCCGAGGGTATAAATCTAAAATTAATAGATCACTCGTGCATGTTTATGTCATGTTTTATATGCTGAATTTCTGGATTAAAATATGCCGAAAATTGACTAGATATCCAACAATCCAAAAACTTGATAGGTCTTTTTCGGTAGTTGGCTTTGCTGCGTCGCTTAAACCGCACCCTCCGTTTGATGGTTCCAATTATAAGAGATGGCGTGCACGTGCGATCCTGTGGTTTACTGCCATGGAATATTTTCATGTTGCACAAGGCAAGCCCGCTGAGCCTCTGTCTGCAGAGGACGAACGCAAGTTCAATTTAGCGGATAACTTGTTTCGAGGTGCACTTGTCAACATCCGCGAGATAACATTGTGGATGTGTACATGCATTTGCCTACGGGCAAAGAGATGTGGAATGCACTTGAGGCCAAGTTCGGAGTTTCCGATCTTGGCGATGAGTCAGTATGTCATGGAGCGTTCTATGACTACAAGATGGTCGATGACCGTTCGTAGTAGAACAAGCTCATGAGATTCAGCGCCGCAAAGGAGCTTGAAAACAATAAGTGCGAGTTACGGACAAGTTTGTGGTGGCGGTATTATCGCCAAGTTACCACCTTCTTGGTCGGATTTTGCTACTTCTCTAAAACACAAGAGGCGGGAGTTCGGTGTTACCGATCTCATTGGCACTCTTGGTGTTGAAGAGAAGGCGAGGCAAAAGATACTCGTGGCAAGAAAGTTCTTCACGAGGAGGTTCTAGTGCCAATTTGGTGCGTAAGAAGAACCCACAAAGCTTCCCACAATAAAAGAAAAATAAGCCTTTGTCAAGCCCAAGGCTACTCACGAGTTTAAGAAGAAAGGCAAAGGAAAGGGCGGCTGCTTTGTGTGCGGTGATTTCGCCATTGGGCTAAGGATTGTCCGGACCGCAAGGATAAGCGTAAGAAGTCCGCCAACATGGTTATTAGTGATCTTTGGAGGAACATCGGGTATGGTAATTATTTACCTACGCTTCTTTCGTTTGTCAATCACCGAGTGGTGGGTTGACACGGTGCTAATATTCATGTGTGTGCTGATATTTCCTTGTTTTCATCTTATCAGTCCGCCGAGGTTCCTCCTTGTTGATGGGAAACGGATCGCATGCAGCTGTTCATGGTGTTAGTACGGTCGATCTGAAGTTTACTTCGGAAAGACCGCACCAAGAACGTGCAGCATGTCCTCCATAAAGAAAAATCTCATCGTGGATCTCTACTGTGTAGAGATGGTTTTAGGCTTGCATTTGAGTCCAATAAATGTGTCGTGTCTAAGTATGGAACATTTGTTGGTAAAGGCTATGAGAGCGGAGGCTTGTTCCGTTTTTCTTTGATGGATTCTTATAATAAATTTGTGAACCATGTGTGTAACGATGATGATGAATCTAATGTTTGGCATTCACGACTTTGTCATGTTAATTTTGGGTGTATGACGCGTTTAGCTAATATGAGTTTAATCCCGAAATTCACTTTGGTCAAAGGTTCTAAGTGCCATGCGTGTGTTCAATCGAAACAACCTCGCAAGCCTCACAAGGTAGCAAAAGAGGCGAGGAATTTGGCACCGTTAGAAATCATTCATTCCGATTTGTGCGAGATGAATGGCGTGTTGACTAAAGGTGGAAAGAAATATTTCATGACGCTTATAGATGATTGCACTAGATTTTGCTACGTGTACTTATTAAAAACAAAAGATGAAGCGTTGGATTACTTTAAGATCTATAAAGCTGAGGTAGAAAACCAACTTGAGAGGAAAATCAAGCGGGTAAGGTCTGATCGTGGGGGAGAGTATTTTTCAAATGAGTTTACTTTATTCTGCGAGGAACATGGAATTATTCATGAGAGGACGCCTCCCTATTCTCCCGAGTCAAACGGGGTTGCCGAAAGAAAGAATCGCACTCTAACTGATTTGGTTAACGCCGTGTTAGACACTGCGGGACTTTCTAAGGAATGGTGGGGTGAGGCTATATTGACCGCGTGTCATGTCCTGAATAGAGTTCCTACAAAGAATAAAGAAGTAACACCATTCGAGGAATGGGAAAAGAAGAAGTTGACTCTCTCATACTTGCGCACCTGGGGATGTTTGGCCAAAGTTAACGTGCCAATTGTCAAGAAGCGCAAACTTGGACCAAAAACCGTAGATTGTGTATTTCTTGGTTATGCTATGCACAGCGTGGGTTATAGGTTCTTAATTATAAAAACTGGAGTACCTGACATGCGTGTTGGTACAATCATAGAGTCCAGAGACGCTACATTTTTTGAGAATGAATTTCCTATGAAATGTGATGTACCTAGCTTATCTAGTCAAGAACCTATAATTTCCCTTGATTCTTTTGTGCCGATAGAACATGTTGAGGAAATACCTGTGGAAAATCCTGAGGAGGATAACAATGAAGTTACTCGAAAGAGTAAGAGACAGAGGATTGCAAAGTCTTTTGGTGATGATTTCATTGTATACCTCGTGGATGACACTCCTAGAACCATTGAAGAGGCATATTCTTCTCCTGACGCTGACTATTGGAAGGAAGCAGTACGGAGTGAGATGGACTCTATTATGTCTAATGGAACTTGGGAGGTCGTTGACCGTCCTTATGGGTGTAAACTCAGTAGGATGTAAATGGGTTTTCAAGAAAAGCTTAGGCCCGATGGTACAATTGAAAAGTACAAGGCAAGGCTTGTGGCCAAGGGTTATACCTGAGAAAGAAGGCGAGGACTTCTTTGATACTTATTCACTGTTGCCCGATTGACCACAATTCGAGTACTACTTGCCCTGGTCGCCTCTCATGGTCCGCTTCGTTCATCAAATGGACGTTAAGACAGCTTTCCTAAATGGAGAGTTGGAGGAGGAGATTTATATGGATCACCAGACGGGTTTGTGGTAGAAGGTCAAGAAGGAAAGGTGTGCAAGTTGTTAAAGTCTTTGTATGGCCTAAAGCAAGCACCTAAGCAATGGCATGAGAAGTTCGACAGAACATTGACATCGCTGGCTTTGTTGTAAATGAAGCCGACAAATGTGTGTACTATCGCTATGGTGGGGAGAAGGAGTGATCTTGTGCTTGTATGTTGATGACATACTCGATTTTTGGGACCAACCTTAATGTGATTGAGGAGGTCAAGGACTTTCTGTCCAAGAGTTTTGAGATGAAAGATTTGGGAGTGGTGATGTGATTCTTAACATTAAGCTACCGAGAGGAGGTGATGGTGGGTTACACTCGTGCAATCCCACTATGTGGAGAAGGTCTTGAGTCGCTTTGGTTATAGTGATTGCAAGCCTGCTTCTACTCCTTATGATCCTAGTGTGTTGTTGAGGAAAAATCGAAGAATAACAAAGGATCAATTGAGATACTCCTGCATCATTGGCTCATTGATGTATTTAGCTAGTGCTACGAGGCTCGACATCTCGTTTTGTCGTGAGCAAACTAAGCCGGTTTGTTTCAAACCGGAGATGATCATTGGCGTGCTCTTGAGAGAGTAATGCGCTATCTAAAGGCAACCGTGAGCTATGGAATTCACTATGCTGGGTACCCAAAGGTACTGGAGGGCTATAGTGATTCAAACTGGATCTCTGATGCTGATGAGATAAAAGCCACGAGTGGATATGTGTTCACACTTGGAGGTGGTGCTGTTTCTGGAAGTCTTGCAAGCGCACCATCTTAACGAGGTCAACAATGGAAGCGAACTCACGCATTAGATACCGCTCATCGTTGAGGCCGAGTGGCTTCGTGAACTCCTTATGGATTTGCCGGTGGTTGAAAAACCGATACCAACTATCACGATGAACGTGATAATCGATGTAATTATCAAAGTGAACAGTTCTAAGGACAACATGAAGTCATCTAGCCATGTTAAGAGGCGGTTGAAGTCCGCCGTAAAGCTGAAAAACTCCGGAGTGATAGCGCTGGACTATGTCCGACGACTAATAATCCGCCGACCAATTTACAAAGGGTTTATCACGTAATGTGATAGATAGTGCATCGAGTGAGATGGGCTGAGACCCACATGAGTCATACCACGGTGGTAATTGTTCTACGTGATCGGAGATCCGTGAAGTAGGATGGTGAAACAAGTCGTTGGTTGATCGGGAGGAGAGACCCTTACAGGGCTCATTTCTTGAATGATGCGCTTCTCTCCTATTCTGTATGGCAGTTGGTTTTTACCTTAATGTGATCCGAGTGGCTTATTTAGAGCGAGAGATGTCGCCCTACAGACATCTTAGAAGGAACACACCTATATGAGTTCGATCACTGGTCACGATCTATGAGATTTGGGTGATTTCTAGATACTCATGGAAAAGGCATGGAGTATGACTTATACGCTCCAACTAGAGGGGATGCTTTAGGCGACCTAGTACTAGTAAAGGAATTGGGTAAAGCTTGTTCGCACAAAATGTCAATTCAAGGCATAGTCCATTGTTGAGTTGTGGATGAGTGTAACTCCTTTCCTAGATGGATGTTCAACTTAACAGTCTCCATCGAAACACTGGTATATCAAACAACAGCAGAACTGAGAGCATTTCTCGTGTGCCTTGAAATTTGGTGGGGATTGTTAGATTAATTGGGCTGGCTTGGTCCATTATTAATTTAGCAATTAATCAAATGAAATTCCTAGGCCCACTATTAATGCTAGGTGTAAAACTGTTTAGTCCCATATGGAGAATTGAGTGGGAGTTACACCACTTTAAAAGGTGGAACGTGGTAACCCCTTGTGAAATTGAGAGAGCCATTACACGCGCGCTCGCCGCCGCCTTCGCCACGCCACGCCACGCCGAGCCGAGCCGTGCGCGCCGTGCGTCGTCGCGGCGTGTGCGTGTGCGTGTGCGTGACGCGCGCAGCGTGTCGGATGCGCGCGTTTTCTTTATCTATTCGAAAAACGAAATGCACTGATGGTCGGCGAGAACGGTGAGGGATTATGGCTGCAGTTACTTTCGAGTAATGGTTGCTGTTACTAGTAACTAATGTCTGCAGTTACCAGTCTCTTCATTTTTTTTGTTACAATAGAACAAAGATAAGAAGGCTCTCCTCTCCATACGAAATAGCGCTTTTCTCTCCTCTGCTTTTGTTGTTGCTCTCTGCAATCTCCGGCCCGAACCTTGTGCGCAAGTTTCGGCGAGTAGGCCTCCGAACTCGTCCGCTTGTGTACCGCACGGGTAGGCGGGCGATCAAGTTTTTGGGAGCGATCGGCGCGACTACTCAATCTGCGACGTCTCCTTCCCGGTGGTGAATCATTCGCGGACGCATCTGCGAACATCTTCCTGCATCAAGCTTCGTCCTGCATCACGTCTTGGTCGACTACATCGAATAGGCCATCATGTCGACTGATGGTAACGGCGCCTCCGGTGTCTCCTACACTGGTCCCGCCCGAGGGTATAAATCTAAAATTTTTCTGGTGTATTTGTTTCTGTGCGCTACGAATATGTTAATAGATGTTTCTGTTAGCTTGTTCGTTAGCAAATATGAATACATCGTTAATAGATCACTCGTGCATGTTTATGTCATGTTTTATATGCTGAATTTCTGGATTAAAATATGCCGAAAATTGACTAGATATCCAACACGGCATATGCATATGCTCGTGCCTAGGTTTGTTTGCCCTGGTCGATCTGGTCGTCCCAGCTGGTTTCAGCGTAAGGGAAAACTTTTGAAAAGAAAAATGGTGGTGTTTGACCCAGCTAAAGCTATTTTTTTAAAAGAAAAGCTAAGGCTAATTGGAGCTGTTAATTGCATCACATGCCTGCAGAAGATGTTCTTACTTATCTACTACTATAGTATTAGGTCTAATAAGAAAGGTGAGCATAACTCATTAACATGTGCGTTCCTCACATGCATCTTCTCTCTAGTAAATGGATCCATTTCACGCGTTGCTTTTTACCAAAACTAATCAGCTGCTACTGTTTGGTAGGAGTCGCTAGGAAAGTGAGTGTGTATGTTGTTTTTTCAGGGCAAATCACAGGGTTCCAAACATTGGTTATTGTTAAAGTTTGATCTGAATTCGTATCGTGCCCATATAAAATACTGCATCGCCTCATACCAGACGTGACATGACCGATGTCAGGGCCATGCGCAGGCTATATTAGACGTGGTGTCAACTTGTAGCAACCGACTCTGATTCGGCTTCCTCTCTGTGTAAGACTCGTTTCCCTCACCCTATATATGCACCCTTATAGTTCATAGGAAAAACAAGAGTCTCATTGTAATCTCTCCTCATACAAGGAATTTCGCATTCGTGATTTTCTCGTATGGGTTTTCCATATTAAATCATTGTCTTCTGTTCTCTTGATTGCCTATATTTACTGTGCATTTTATAACAAGTGATATCATACATTTAGATTCAACATCAAAACCTGTGGGAAGAATCAAGCCAAGGTGGCTAAGAATGGTTTCCCATACGTCCTAGCATACTCAAATCACAACAAAAACCAATTCAAAAGTCCTCAACATCAAAACCTCTAAAATCATCCTTTATTGATCCGAAACTAGCCAAATATAGGAACTTACAAAGGAAGGTGCCTAGATGGATCGAATCTGGTCTTCAAGAGATATCTCTATCATTTATATGTCCTTAGCACAAAGCAAGATCGAAAGGCGAGAAGGAAACACAAAAAATCAAGTCAAATCAAGATTTTAACGTTTGAGCAAAGAGGAGAAAGATTTATAAGAGGAGAAACAAGATCTATTTGGCTTACTAGGCTTAATCTCTAAGCCACTCCACCTCTCTTTTTATAATGGTGGCCAGGCCAACCACTTCACATCAAAACCATATATCTGAATACAAAGTGCATTCCATCCAACAACATATGGGCAAACCCGATAACACAACACATAAAAGAATTTTCACTTACACACACATGCTTCTTAAGTGTCGTTTCCACTTGACTCTAATAGCCCGATTAACTTTGTCTTGTCCTCAAATCATCCTGAAGCCAATCAAAGCATCTCCGTATACTTTGACATGTAACCCGTGATGTCCAATGACTTGTTGTCAAGTTTCCACGCATCACTCGAATTGTCTCTACTTGTACCGTCCCAAGTCACTTGGCACACTACATACCGGTCTGACAGGCCCAAACTGACTCAAACACAACCTAGGTAACAGGACACTGGCGTGACTACAAGACCCATGCTAGTCACATTGCCCTACTCAACTTTGGTCCAACCGTTAACCAATGGCCAGTCTGACGTGCACAACTCCAAAATATGCTCTCTACTAAAAAGTAACCGACTACCACAGCCTGATCACATCGTAACCACCAGTTTGACCGCACCCTATGTGCCAGTTAGAATGCTCGCATCTAAGCTAACTCAAATCAAAAGGCAAAGCCGGCAGCCAGACTACTTACCACCCGATAGCAACACTATAAATTGCAAACACTCAAAATTAAATTTAAACTTTAACAACTATTGTACAACAAAAATTAAATACTTATCATATAACATGGAATAACCTTTATATAATCTTGCAATCTCATTGATACCTTGGATCATCGCGAGAACATGTACTGTACTCCCCACCCTTCAAGTACTCTGTACTTTCCGTTTTTCAAAACATGACGGAAATAGTTGTTCCAAAAAAAATTCGATAGGATCGATATAAAATTAATGTTGTCATGTCACAAAATTTTAAAATGTAAATTCAATCTATACATTGATGTGTAGTACTAGTACTCATTGGCAGTACTCATTTGATAGCATTGACTTAAAATCAACCTGTCTAGTTGGAACTAGTCAGGGAAGTGTAGACATCGCAAGACATTTAGACGCGGACGATGAGAATCGAGACAAGTCAATGGTCAATTATTCATGCGCATTTTCGAAATAGCTAGTCATGCATCTTCCGCGTACGAAAGGCCAAAGTAAAGCAGACAACAAACGAATTTAACCTTAATTTTCTTCTTGAAATTATGGCATTCTCACTCTGTCCAAGTTTATTAAACGTGTTTTTTTACATATACATCAAGAAGATATTAAAAATAACTAGACCACCCATAATTATTATCTCCGAACACTATATTTAATACATACATGTAGAGAATATAAAGTACAGCTCAATATTTATTAGAGATATAGAGGAAACGTACCATTAATTTTATATTGCAATATAAAATGTTTTATTTTTATGGACATGGTTATTAAAAAATACGTTCTATAAACTTAGACGAAGGGAGTATTAAGGTGCTGCTTTAACGGGTTTCTGACTGAAATTGCATTATAGCGGCTATTAGTGAGAAAAATGAGAAAACATTGAAAAAATAAAATAAAAATACTGTTATATCCCATAACAATGCAAAAAAAAGAGGAAAAAAGTAAAAAAGAAAAAAATTGAAATTAAAAGATCAACGCGTTCAACAGGCTTAACAACCCGCTCAGTTAGGCTAAAAAAGGGTGGTTTATGGCTGCAATTGCACTGTAGCTGGCTAAAATTTCGTTGTAGCTGATGATGTTTTATTTGATATAATTAAATTAAAAAAATTAATAAATAAAAAAGGTTAGCCAATCACGGATAATGTAAATGAACACAGGAATAAAGAGCCGGTAAAAAAACTAAAAAAATGACAAAATCTAGGAATAATAAAAAATGACAAAATCTAAGAATGAGAAATATAAGAGCAACTCCAGCATGGCCCCTACTTGAGCCCTCATCCTACTTTTGAGGGCCGAGGGGCAAAAAACTCACTCCAGCAGGGCCCCTACTTGAGCCCTCAAAAGTAGGGGGCCCTCAAATCTCCCCCTCGAGCCCTCATTCTTAGGGGGTCTGAAGGGAGCCCCTACTTTTGAGGGCTTAAGTAGGGGGCCTGTTGGAGCGAGTTTTTTGCCCATCGGCCCTCAAAAGTAGGATGAGGATGAGGGTGAGTTCTATGTGTCATCCCCTCTAAGAATGAATTTGAGAGTCCTGTTTTGAGGGCTCATGCTGGAGTGTAGTCTAAAAAATAAAACTCTCAAAAATAAGAAGAGTTCTCAAATAAAAAAGTAGAGGTCATGTTTTGAGGGAGTTAGTCAGCGAGGGTCTAAATCCACCGTGAGCTTTTTGTGGCGATAATTCCGGCCTGCAGGCTGCGGCTGAGCCGACAGTGACCAACGGAAGGATGATCCACCATTCCACCGGACCGACGCGACGTGTGGACCCCACCCCCGGCTGGCGCACGCGCATTCCCAGGCGCGGACGATTGCTGGCTTCCTGCGTCTTCGGTCGGCGGTTTGCCGTCCTCCGTTCCATTGATGCTCTGCCGGTGCACCAACGCCTGCGCTGCGGCCCTTTTTTATTTCCTTCTCTTCATGTGATGTGCTCCTTTCTAGTTTTGTCCTCTCCTCCTTCCTTGCGCTCCCTTTCTTTCTCCTGGAGGATATTCGTAACATATGAGCTGACCACATATGCACGCATGCTGTTAAATTCCGCGCGACAAACGCGTGTTTCGTTGGGAACGAATGGAAGAGGCAGCCGATGCAGCTACGAATGTGTTGTCACCTACGAGTCAGCCAAGCAACAACAAGCACATTATGTGATGTGTTTCTGAAGTAGCGCTCCATTTGATGCTTCACCATCACCGTCTTAATTACCTTCTTCCCTGTACCAGAGCAACCGCTACTAGCAGCATAGCAGTAACAGACAATGGAGGAAGAGAGAGTGCAAGTGTAGTACAAGCGATGGGATCTCAGGTAGGAGTGGAGGGCATCAGGAACGAGGTTTTCAGTCACTGCCATCTCGGACCTGACTCTGTTCCATTGGCATGCATGCTGCCTCTTTTGGTGATTTAGTTTGCAATGCTCTAGTGGCTACTAACCTCAACCTCTCAAACATTGCCGCATGGCTTCACTCGGTTCCGCGGGCCGAAACAAAACCACAGCAAAAACAAACTTGCTCGGGCCAACGAAGACGAGAGATCTGAATCTGCGTTCAGGTTCCATTCATGAACGAGAGCGCGAGTTGGTGTGCTGCACTGTAAACTCTGAATAATAAGCAGTTGTCCAAGTGATGTCCAACTATCCTGCTACTACGATGTTTCTTCATTATAACCGGGTATACAAACTGAACACTAATTGCAACGCAGAGGATGATGATATGCTTCGATCTGGTGTGCACCGAGCACGAGCAGGGGCTGAATCGTCTGTAGCTGCTAGGGCCAACGAAGACTCGATCTGAAGAATAACCGATATCTGGATCTGCGTAAAAGACAAATTCATGAACTGGAGTACGAGTGCGTGCGCTGTATAATAAGTAAAATCCTCATATAAACATATGCATTGCAGTGTATATCTAGCTGAGCAGTTGCGCTAGTTCCTACATATTCAAGCAAACCAACGGTCCACCCCTTAATCCTCTCAGAAACGAAAAAAAAAAGAGTAAATATCCACGTTAATTTTCATGACATCTATACATTATACACACATTATTCTTAGCACCACTAGAAGAAAGAATCCATTGAACTTGTTCCAAACATTCCTTAATTAGCCAGGAAATTCAACAGTAGGCTCCAAGCAGACGACGCGACAAGGATATACCTCAAACGAGACGTTACGAATAATTACCATTGATACTCCGCTCCAAATGACATTAGCTGTCGGTTTTTTCTGACTTCTGGTTTATTTAAATCAGAAGTCACTTAAACACGATAATTTCTAATTTTTGCTTTTTAATTTTTTTCTTCTTATTTTTTTTGTATTGTCTGTGATGATATAACATATTTTCTTTTTCAAAATTTTCTTTATTTTTCAAAAAAACTAACAACCGTTACTGTACAATACCAACCAATTGTACATACCAACCAAAAGTTTAAAGTCAAGTTCAAAAGTTTAACTCAAAAAGATAGTTATAACCGGCCCAAAATGTTACGTACATGTTACATTAATGTCACCTACCCACTTAGACACCGAGCAATGGCAAGCACACAAGTGATGTTCCTGGAGTACAAGCAGGTACTCCATTTGATACCATACCAATATACCATCACCAATTCACCGTCTTACTTCTCCCTTCAAAGCTGAAACAACCCTTCACTTGCCCGTGCCATAGCCAGCGCAAGTAGGAGCACCAACGTACAGTACAGACAGCGGAGGAAGAGAGAATGAAGTGCGTTAGGAACCATCGAAATCTCCGATAGGAATGGAAGGCATCAGGGAAGAAGTTTTCACCGTCGCCTCGGCTGTGACTCTATTCCATTGACATCCTTCCTCTTGCTCTTTGATTTAATTTGCAATGGCCCCGTTTCTTTTTGAGTAGTTTCTGAAAGCTGCATGCACCTTAATTAGTCTATTGATTGCTCGGCTCTCCTCTCTTAGGGCATCTCTAATGGTCTGAGTCAGCTAGCTATATGCATGTACACATCAGCATATATCCTATGTGGAGGAAAGAGAGTATGCAAAAAAAATCGAGCCAGCTCTTCCTTAAGCACTAGTCTATAACGCCAAACAAAGCAGCCTCTATAAATTCTGTGTGTGCATGTAAGCATCAAATAGCTATCCTTATAGATAGTTCTTTAGAATGCTAGCTTTAGTGTGTACTATATAAATGATGTGGAAGTCTTATAGTTAGTTGCTAGCTATAACCATTGGAGATGCCCTTAGAGCAAGTTTAATAGTATAGATAGCTGCTACCTCCAATACATTTCTATGTCATCAAAAGATAATAATGCAGCCAACTCATACAATAAGCTGGCTATAAGTTGTCTCTACAAGAGCTCTCAATCATTTAATACATACATAGGTATTGGTCATTTAATACATGCATGGGTATAGCAGTTAGTTCTATTGGTACATGCATGGATAATATCTCTTTTCCTGTGCTATAGCATGACTCTTGCATGGGAGCCGGCTTGGCTCTCTCTCTCCTTTTCTCTTCCCTCCACATAGGACTATGCTGACATGGATTCTCTTATAGCTAGCACAGTCAGCCTTATTAAACTTGCTCTTATGCCCATGCGACCGGGGCCTCCACAACCTTAGGGCCGGCCTCAACGTTCCTTTCAAGCTTTGAGTGGTGGCTTGAACCAATCTTGATGATGCATGCATGCATGTGTCGCAGGGGCGAGCTCTCGACTTAAGAAGTGGCGGACCTAGGAATTTCAGGATAGGTATTCGAAATTATAAAAATATTATTTAACAGGAAATATAAAGGTCTACAACAGCAAAAATTAAAGTATAAAGTCTTCTCTTGTTATGTAAGCATGTTCACATGGAACTGAAATTCCTCTACAGGAGAATAAGCTGGTTTGATTCAGGAATTTGTGCTCTTTTCTGAAATACATACTATGCATTGCACTTTCTTGGCAGAGACTCCTAACTGGCCTTATTTAGTGTCTACATGAATGCAAAATTTTATAGGATCTTATTTCATTTTCTAATTGAAATGTTCACAGCTTACCTTCACTCGTTTTCTTCTGCAGCTCCCAGGACTTGCCATTTAGTGTCCCTCCAAGCAGATCAAACAGTGGCGTAAATAGACAGAAGTTAGTATCCTTTTCCATGTGGTGGATACTGGATGGTGTGATACCTGGACCAAAGATGAAAAAAAGATAAAAATATATACCAAATTCACATGAATTTTGTCCATAAAGTTGCACTAGGAGCATATAATCATGGGGAAATTTATGTGATCCGAATAACAGATTGCTTTGTAGCATCTACTTACCGCTGCTGCTCCTGCTTTCTCCAAATTAACACCGTGATCAACATCATGCGCTCGAACAAATGTCTTCACGTTTGGAAAATATTTGCTCAAATGCCAAACATCTCTATAATTCGCACCAGGAGTATCTAAAGATGTTGAAGTTGAACCAAATGCCGGGGTAGTTGTGGTGCCAAAAGTATTGCTGCCAAATGTTGGTTGTGTTTGCTGGAATGTGCCACCAAAAGGACTAGACTGGCTAGGAGATGATCCAAAACCTCAAACCTGGCTTTTGTCCAAACAAAGATCCTACAAAATTTGCAGAGTCAGCGTCATATCACACATATTACAAAACTATAGGTCTAAAGAAAAATGGTAAAAACAACAGTAAAGCGAGTAGCATCTATTGACGAAAAGTACATATATGGAACAAATGTAGTACGCATCATCAGACACTACATGGAATGAAAGGACGAACAGATGTTGCCAAATATGAAGGCAACTGCCAAGTGCCTTACGATGCTTTTGATATAAACATGTTCAATTGAAATACTCAAAGGGGAACTTACTACCTTCAGCAAATCTATGTGATACACACCTGTTCGCTTATCTGCACACATCTAAGCAACAGGGGCGGATCTACAGTAATTGGGCACATATGCAAGGAAGACTCCGTCAGAGAATGAATCTAGAGACTAGAGAAAGTACCTCCTCAGTCCCCACTTCGGCACTTCCCCAGGCGAGTTTTTTGCTATTATGGTACCCTCTAAGTTGGGCTTCGACGAAACGGTATCTACGTCATGGGTTTCTCTAAAATAGTACTCTTGTACTTAAGACTTCTATCAAATAGTATTCTCAGAGATTTTAACTCAAATAATTTGATTTTCGAATTTGTACTCCCCAATTGATCGAATCGCCTCGCTCATTTTGTTTAACCCTAATCACTTTTATTTTCTTCTTTTCACATCGTTTGGGTTTCATTGGCGACGCGGCACGCCGACTGGCCGATCGGAATACTCGGCGCGGCGCCGTCAACGCCAGGCGAGAGCGCAGCAAGGATCGCACGGAGCGCGCGCACCCGTGCCACGGACGATCGCGACGCCGGCCGAGGACGGTTGCACGCGGCGAGGGCAACCGGACCACGTACGCGGAGGATGGAGGAGCTGCCGCCAGACAAAAAGAAATGGAAGAGTTCGTTCGTGCTACTGGAACTGGAAGAAACAAAATGAGCAGGGGCAGTTTAATCATATGAAGGAGTTAAAATTCAAAAATCAAATGAAAATTAGTTCAAATCCCTGATAATACTATTTTGGAGAGGTGTTAACAACAAGGGTACTATTTGGGAGAAGCCCACGGTATAAATACCGTTTCAGCGAAGTCCAACTTGGAGGGTACCATAATAGCAAAAAAACTTTAATAGCATTACGGGGTGAAATGCCGGAGTGCCGGATGCCGGCGAAGTGGGCCAGTGGCGGACCCGTGGATCTAGGAGGAGGGATGAGCAAGAGCCACGAGGGGGTGACCGCCCAGATGGGAAGCTGAGCAACGCGGTACGGTCGGACGGAGGCGTCGGAGGGAGACGAAGGGTCGGAGAGCAGCAGCAGCCAGCAGTGACTAGCAAGCCTGGGACTGAGAGACTAGCAGTGAGAGGAGACTGGGCCATTCGGCCTCTCGGCGTGGGCTGGGCCATGGTTTTTAGAAGGTTTAATACTTGTTACTAGCTGTTGGAAATACCGAAGGAAGTCAACCAGGAACAGTCAAACTTATGCAGTCTATATGCGCACAATGTACAGATAAGCATATATATTGGAAATGGAAGGCCCAGATTTACCATAGAGGTCAACGAAGGGGAGGACAGGCCAAGGGCTGAAGTAGCCGGAGGACTGGAGAGCGGTGGCCTCATCGACGTACGACATGACGAGCCCGATGGACAGGCCGCGCCGGCCGGTTGGCCTTGTCGACCTGCCAGCGCACCCTATCCATCGCAGGCAGCGCGGGTAAGGCCATGGAGGAGCCTGCGAGCAAGCAGAGCAGGAGCAGGAGCAGTGGCAGCACTGGCAGTGTCGGGCGCCTAGTCAGACTGACTGGATAGCTGCATGGCCATGACGGCTGGAAGACTGGAATGGATTGGGGTCTCCCTGTGCTTCAATTCGAGCCTTGGACCAAGGAATTCGATAGCAAACTTAGTAAATTTTACGTATCGGGAGAGGAGCAGGTTGGTTGGTCTGCACTCGTCCGGAGAAAGGGACTCGAAATTGGTTGGTTTTGATGGAGAGCGTGGTTCGCGTGCCCCAAGTTTATACAGGTTTCGGGGTGATTAAACAAGCTCACGTTTTCCAGGAGCTGCAAGTGGTAGTGGTTGGGTGTCTGCGATCAGTGTCGGCTCGATCCGCTCAAGAACTCTTTGCTGGATCTGGATGATCCTCCGAGCAGAAATTAAGCTGCTGAAGTTGAAGTAGACCCGGCCAGCTCCATCAGATGGGCGGGCGGGCCGAAGCATGCATGTGCAGCCGTATCGGTCTCTGAACAAGCCAAGAAAAAATTTCTTGCATCGACAAGTAAGTGCTTGAGCTGAAATCTTCTACTGCACATTTTGAGCGTCTGAGGGTGGGTACTGCAGTGACCGTACGATCGCCTGCAACTGCAAACTCTGCAGGAGATGACAGGTACGGTAGTAGCTAGCCATGTAATGTATGGATGGGTCGATATTGTATAACGGATACTCCATTTGCAGAGGGAGGAGGGACTGTCAACGTCGCACATGCTCCAGTCACTCCAGATCCAATCATGGACCAATGGGGTGCCAAATCATCCTTCCTACGTTTTTGTGGGCCTGTTTGGAAGTGCTGTATCTTTTGTTTTTTAACTGTGGCTTTTGTCAATTGCAAGAGAGGTTAAAAAGGTAAAGAATACTTATGTGCCACTCTTTTACAACAGTTTCTATAGTGACTCTTACAAATTACTTCAATCAAAAAAATAGTTTCTAAAAGTCAAAATCTGTTTGGAATCTCCTGCGTCGGTCGTCGTGTTCCTTCGTCCTGTTCTGCACGGGTCCCACATGGCAGCGGCACGTCCGTACATATCTCCTTGGACGCTCTGATGGGTCGCTTTCCATCTTCCGCTCGGTGTCGCTGGTCCAGGCTAAAAAGTTGACTGTGCTTTCGGCGCAAAGTAAAAACCCCGTCTTACCATTAAAATGGTAACGTTTCACTGGAGATTACAGTGGTGACCATTTGGGCTTTTTTTAGTAACTTATGGCTGAAAAACACTGTAGCTGGCTGAAAAAATACTGTAGCTGACAAAGGCTTATTTAGCATAATTAAATTTAAAAAATTAAAAAATATAAAAAGTATGTTAGCCCATTACGTATAATACAAACACATACGGGAAAAAAGAACCGGCAAAAAAACTCAACAAAAAGTCAAAAGTTCAGAAAAAGACGAAATTTATAAATAGTGAAAAATAAGCCGGAAGTCAGAAGCTTAAGCCATTTTGATCATAGCCTATCCAAAAGGCTACCCTAGCTAGTCAACCATGTTCATGTACTACGTGCTATTAGTCTATATATTACCACTTGCGCATCAATCAGATCATGGTAATGCTGGGCTGAAGACGACGACTGCCTGTGGCTCGACAAGCTAGTAATTAAGGAGTAACATGTTTTGCTCCAATCACAAGATTCTAATTAGTCGATCGGTAATACAAAATGTACTCCTCTGGTCGTACAATGCTATATACACCAGACCACATGGTTTGCAGCGGACAGTCAATAGCTGTGGCCTGTGGCTAGCTTGCTCGCTCTGCCTGGGCTACTACTCTCAACTCGCTGGAATGCCAGTAGGAAGAAAAAAAAAAGAAGGAAAGCAAATAATGAAAATAATCGAAGAGAGAATGAAAGTTTATGTGGTCAGAACCCTTCGACTTTAGAATATCGAATCAGTAGTGCTCATCGAGATTCTTAGATCGTCCGGAGTCGGTCGGCGCCTCTCGCATATGTAGGCATCATTGTTTAGCAGTAGAAAAATCTAAGTCCATATTTTACCGACTTACCTTTCGCAGTAGAAAAGCCAATAAATAGTGCCGGGCTCACCCTATGGACCGCTAATCCTTGAGCAAACTGCTGAATGAGAGAGCCATGGGATAAGGTAAGAGCAGCATTGGCAAGGCACATGCCAAGGAAGAGAGAGAGCCGGCCAACCATGCCTCCCTTGTAAGCAAACACTAGCCCTAACATCTCATTTCTATTTCTCCAGCCAAGAGAACACCCATGTGGGATCGAATGATATGGTTAAATTATTGCTTATGTGTATGGTAGTGTTTATCGTTCTATTACGTGTTTGCTAACTCTTTGAACTCATGCTTTGTTGTTTTTTTTCTAGATGTATGGTGAAAGCGATATGTATTGATGAGAGTAACACATTTATTCCTTATGTAAACAGTAATTTATATATTACCTTAGTTGGCATATTCAAACTTTAATGATATGCTTAAATAGTTAATGATTAATAATGTGACTTAATAGAAATATTTAGACGTATGTGACTCATACGTTTTCTTTCGATAATTGGTAAATTTGTACTTATGCTTCGATGCTTATCATTAAACGTATATTGTTTAACGTGATGTTGAGATGTAAATAGATAAATCTAGCAACAATGGCTGCATATGGTAGTGTTTTAGAATAATAATAGTATTTCGGGCTTAAAGGTTAGGTCAAGTGTTACACTCTCATATGCAGTATCTGCATGTCATGTACATTAGCCAGCAGAGGAAAGAGAGCAGGAGAGCTATTATTATATTGGCCCCGTCATGGATCAAATACATATACGAGTGATGAGGTCCATCATAAGGTAATCATTCATTTATTATTTGCCATTATCCTTCTCTCTGCCTACTGTACTATCTGTTATTACAGACAGTACTCTTGCACTCTTACTTCTGGTTGGGTCATTGTCAGACACATAGTAAAAGGTGATTAGGAAAATCACCTCAACCTGTTGTCTTGGTTTGCTCTGCAGCCTGCGCCCACGCTTTCACAGTCTACAAAAGCTGAAAGATGGCAAGCAATGGCAGCGCTGCCTTCATGTGTGCCCGTAAAGGCTCGCTGAGATTTTTAACATAAAAAAAAGGAAGCAAGAAAGGGCAGCTAGCACTTCTATCATTCACTCCCTCACCCTGGGTCTAGCTAGTGCATTGATAACTTTTCGTCTGGTTTCATGTTTAATATAAATATATCCCTATTCTATTGTTGATATATATATATATATATATATATATATATATATATATATATATATATATATATATATATATATATATATATATATATATATATATATATATATATATACTCGCTTGTTAGTTTTAGGTTTCGCACCCACAAAATATCTTCTCTTGCTCTGTGGTATATTAACTATACTGATATTCTCAGAAGTCAGAAATGATCTGCATGTTTCCTTTCAGCAATGTATAGGAAACTAGCTAGGCACTCCCTTGTACAACATACAATAGAAAGCCAACACAATACACACACACACACTCTCTCTCTCTCTCATGGAGTACGAACTTTCACTTCTAATATACCATTTAAACAAATATTTTATATATCTTTATCACTTTCGATATAAATATGTTAGACCATGTAGATGGTTGTAAATAAAGTGATGATGAATAAATTGACATTTGGATTACTTTGGATTTTGCGTTTGTGAAAGTTTTAGTCTGTTGCAGTCGAAGATTTCAAGTTCAAGTGGTTTCAGTTCACCCCGAGTGGTTTTTGTCTTCTCCGAGTATTTTTGGTTGCTCTAAGTAGTTTCGGACTAATCCGATCGGGTCAGAGTGGCATCGGATGGTACTCGAGTAGCTCTGGAACATTGGACGGCACTCGAGTGGCATCAGAGGATCACATGGTTGAATGACCACGGCAGACTTTGACTATAGTGGCTTTCGACCACGTAAGATTTCGACCACGTTGGCTACAACTCAGAGTCGTTTACGATCACGTTTGACTACGACCACATTCTACTTCGACCACATCTGGCGTCGACCATGGAATATCGACTACGGCAGTTCGACCACGTTTGACTTCGACCACGACAAAACGACCACTGAAGGTAATCGTAGCTATAGTACAGATACTCCAATGCGACTTAGTTAAAAAGTTTTCATCGAAACCCTTTGTTTTTGCTATATACCCTTGTCTATACATAAACGGAGTATACATATAAATTATGCTATGAAAAGTGCATTTTGACGAAATTTTCATGAAACTCGCTTCGAAGTATTTTATAATCCTTATTAGAGTATGTTCAAGTAAATAAAAATGTATAACATATACCATTAAAACGATATATAAGAAGTGAGAGTATATACTCTTATGAGCACAGAGTCATTTTCCTGTGTGTGTATATATGACCCTGTTCTTTTCAGCTTTTAAGAGCTGTTTTTCGGCTTTTCTATAGTAACTAGCTTTTAAACAGAGTATCTTTTCAAAATATGGTCCACTAGTTAATTTAATACATACTGTACCGACTTCATTTATATCTGCAAAAAGCGCACATGAGTTTCTGTTACTCTGTAATATCTTGCATAAACAGCTCAAAAGACATAAGCCGTAGATAAAAGTCATAAATCGCAGCTAAAAAAATAGGTCCTATATATAGGCATGCACCAAGTCATGCACATTTTTTTTGGCTTTCGGAGGCGTTGAAAAGCTGACAATGCTTGGGAACTGCACGTGCGTGACGCGTAGCTAATCTGCACAATTTCCTTCTTTGTTGGCAGTAAAAGATGAAACCCTACCTGTCGCCATTGCTGAATTCCATGCACATGCCACATGCTTTAGACAACATAAGACTTTTTATAAAGCCAAATCATATGCTACGTACTACACCACCTCTCTCTCTCTCTCTCTCAGACTCAACACACACACTGAGTGTTATATGCATGTATATATGGTACTACTGGCACGGCACACTATAGCATCTCTCTCTCTCTCTCTCTCTCTCTTCACATTTGGCCTTGATCAGAACCACGCATGCGTAAGAATACAATGGTTTCAATTTTCCTGTTGCATTTTTTGCGTGCCTTCACAGTCTTGGCCTGTAGCCAGCCAGCCACTTTGCGTGAATGACACTAGTAATTGTGTCAAGCTAACAAGCATGGACTTCAAGTTGTTCGTGCTTGGACTTCACAGTCCGGTCATTGAGGAGCTCGATCTTCCAATCCCAAGCGTAAACTCAAGGTTCGGCCGTCCCGGTAGCCTCACCATCGATGTCTCTAAGCCGATCTTCGGTTCCACATCCTGCACCAATTATATTATATAAGCAAGCCAGCTAGGTAAGATCAACCGAAATTAATTACGAGGTATGTACGTATATATCTGTCATCGTATGCTTGAATTATAATGCATGTCTTCAACTATTCATGAAGAATGGGAGTTTAATTTCACGTTGAACAAATAAAATGATATATGTGTGCAGTGTAACCCTGACATAAAGTATATGGATTTCTTAGGTATATATGTTACCTTGAGGTATTTCCTGCAAGTTTCATTAGCTGGTTCACTTGGTAAGCCGACACCAAGGCAGTCTACCTTGCTGCAAATAGTCCATCAGACAGAAAGAAAAAGATTCCAGTCAGAGAAATGAAGTATACCAAAAAAGACATCGTATGTAAATATATATCCATCTAATTAATTAAAAGCATTTGAAGTGTTGAACATGGAACATATATACTTAACTAGATGCTTACAAGTAATGTTTACGATCGAGTTAGCTTGGTGTGTGTGTAACTCGACTGAGGGACCATTGCAATTTTGCAGCAACTACTGTTTGGGAAAATTGGCCTCTCCTTAATTAGGGCACAAATAAACTAGGAGTACAAACTAGCTGACTAGAAATTTCCAAAGAGTTTATATAATTTTGTATCTACATTTTTTCATAGTTATATTACCGTTGACTTGTTTATTTTTTTTGTCCTTCCACGTAATCCAAAAAAGTGTTTCTGAATAGTTATGTTCATCTACCTTTTCCCGACAGATGGACTTGCCTTTTCTTGGAGTATGTGTGCGCTCATGTATAGATAAATGGACCATACAAGTAGCTTGTGTTGTGAGTACTCCTAGTTTAGAACTCAATGAAATCATTGCATCATCATGAGGTTTCAAATGCCCACGTATGCCCCTACACTGACAAATGGAACAAAACCAAGATTTACCTCGACCCCCCTTCTGTTTTCTTGCCACAATAGTAACTTGCATGAACACTTAGAGAGAGAGAGAGAGAGAGAGAGCTTGCTCCTGCTAAATGGTCCTTGGGTTTGATAGGGCTAAAGGCCTTGGGAATTGCACGCAACTTTGCAGAGCGCGCTCTCTCTCTCTCTCCCCTCCCTCTCTGCATTGTACTAGTAGTACTGACAACATGAATTTTAACATCCATGCATGCATTCATGATTCATCAGTAGTTCAGTACTGGCCCTACTGGCAAGTGGCAACGAGCAGGGGTATGTACCAATGATCGAGCAAGAAAGATAGAACTACCTTAAAGAGTTATTGCTCCATAAACCACTGTAATTGGTGTCATTCTGATCAGATGCTATACTTTTATTTTGTACTCCCACAGAACCGTTGGGTAAACTGTCATCGGAGATATCACCAGCCGATGCATTGTCGACAAATCCATCACTTTGTCCTAAATTTGGAAAGGTGGAACAAAACTGTAAGTCATTATCACTTAATTCTCCTTTTACGTCAGGAAATATGTGCATTATATTTGCATTTGCATATACATATACATACCAGGCGAGACCGGCTTATCAGTATTTTTTATTGTGCGATACATCTGCATGAATGAGATATAACACTTAGGTTGAGAGAGAATTAAATCATATATAGCTTACTTTGTTACGTGTTTTCTGCAAATAATGGAATCGATATTCTGTAGAAATAATGCACAATTATCTGTATAGTTTCCCTACTAACCCTACCAGACATCTAAATCAAAGTCATTAACTAGCACTGCATTCCACAATTTCTTTCTCTGGGCCTTCAGCATGGCACAAGATCGAATTGGTTCCATGGCATTAAACACTCACATTAGCTCTCTCTCTCTCTCTCTCACACACACACACACACACATTTCTTTCACTTTGAAGCCCTATATGCTTTCCCCTTGTGAAAGCTGCTGACACATATATTCAGAGAGAAGACTGGATATCGATGTTCGTGTTGCCTTTATTCTTTATGATATGATCTAATTAAAGAGAAACGCACACACAATCCAAATGAAAAAAACAAATTAACACACGCACGAACACACAAGAGCGTGCATGACTATTGACTAAGAAGAAAGCCTGCAAGTGTAACATATATGAATGCGAACGTTTACTGTGACAAAATTAAAGGAGAAAGAAAAAGAGAGAGAGAGAGAAATGACTAGATGATTACTCAATTATAATGCAAGTTTTTTTCTTATGACCTGCAGGTGAGACTTGACATGAGCCAGCGTGAGATCCTTCACATCCATCAGCTCCAGCACCGACTTGGGCGTCGCCCCTGATCGATGATACATATATGATATATCGATCGACAGGCACCAAATTTAGTAATCAATTTATCAGATGCATATATCAATCGCCTGGTTGATCGGTTGATCCTACTACTTACTCTCGTGCCCGCCGAGGAGCTCGACGGCGTGGACGAAGCGCGCGTGCAGAGGCGTCGTCCACCGCATCCTTGGCGCCCGCACGGTCCGCCTTCCCGGCGGGAGCCTCCCCAAGAACCTCGACGACGATGACGTCCTTGGAGGAAACCCAGCCTCCACATGGGAGAAGAGACGGCTGCCGCCGCCGTTGCTTCGTGGGGGCATCACCTTGTACGGATGTAACTGCTGTTGCTGGTACACCGGGACTCCGGGTATCGGCTGCAGCTGCATCGCCGCCTTGAGCTGCTGCTGGTTGTGGGGATAATGACGATGCAAACTCACGACGCCGCCGTGGGTGATGGCCGAGGCGGCGGCGAAGCGTAAGGAGACGTGGGAGTGGGCGGGCAGTGGTGGTGGTGGTGCTCTTGCGGATGTTGTGGCCGTGGCATCCGGCAGCTTCCTCCACGGCCAGCTAGCGGTTGTCGGTGCCGGCTCCGGTGACTGCGATGAGGAGCTGGGGGTGCTGATATGGAGGGATAGGTCCGGCTGCCGTGGGAACAACTCCATGTGTGCGTACAGTGTATAATTATGTGCGCTTATATGTATGGATCTCACCTCTACTCGACATATTAGCTCATGATTTCCTTGGAAGAACAAGCTAGATATGGGATCTTGCTTGTTTCATAGATGAGAGGAGATCGAGGTGGAAGAAGATGCACTAGCTAGTTTCTTCTTCCTCTTTGTTGTTGCTGGATCTTGCTTATTTGATGAGAGAGAGAGAGGAGGTGCAGGCAGGATGCAAGCTAGGGATGAAGGGAGGGGTTTGGTGAGGTGGGTAAAGTGCGAGTGTTGTGCTGTGTGTGTGAAGAGCTGGGAATGGGAAATGTGCTATGCTTATGTTGCTTGCGTGTGAGAGAAAGGGATGCTTCTTATTACTTTCCTGCTCTAGCTATTTCTTAATTTGCTTGTTCTTTCTATTTGTCTGTCCATGATTTTGTCGTGCATATATCCTATATATATGCAGGTAATATATGTGTGGTATTAAAAAATGGTAGGGATATATGTGGTCATTAATAAATAGTATAATATACTACTAGTGTAGATTAATTGGCAGCACTGTTTGTGTTTGAGGCGGTGAAAAAGGTTGCCTCTTATTGCTGGGGGTAGGGGTTGTATGTTTGTGGGTGTCAAATGAGAGCAGAAGTGACACTGAGGGGCTGCAAAGCATAAACTTTCAATCATCTATTGATATATACTCTCTTTTTCGCTATATTTGTTCATGGTGTTAGGAGAATCCGTTTCAATATATTTGTCTATCAAATGAATCTAGAGTGTAGTTATTGTAATTTTTCACTTTTTACTCCTACTTAAATGCTTTAGAAGAAGTTAGATGGTTGTGCTATGTCATTTAATAGTGGTAAGTATGGTCATTTCTCGTTAATTATTTATTAGATTTAGTACTTCTTTGGTCTATGCGTATGGTAAATTACGAAAAAATATAGCAAAATAGAGGGAGTACATATTAGGCCCCAATTTCTTGCTCTAGCTCTATTTGTCTTGTTTTGTAACTTTCTATAGATTAGGTTGACCTGCCATGTGGTGATATACCCTTATACAATATACATGCATGCTAATTGGCAAAAGTGGTTGCATATGTTTAATAAAGATTGCTAAGCATCATATGTAAGCAATTTGTATTGTTGTGGTATATTCTTACATTTTGATGGTCCTTAATTTACTTTCCCTCATCTATTCCTAATTTACTCCGTGTAAATCATTTGTTGTTAGAATCATATATGAAGTTTGAAGAGCTCAACCCCACCCACATGTACACACAGCTAAAGATGACCAAGAGAGAGAGAAACAAATAGAGGGATCTAGACAGATAGAGAGCTGCAGGGAGAGCAAACACTGCACAACACATCACCTCACTTTGGTTGGGGAGCTTTCAGTCATGTGTCAAACTTATTTTTCTGAAAGTGAAACATGACTATCTGTTTAGTGTTCAGTTCCCTAGCACAGGCTCCTCCAGCCTTTTTTTTCTTCTCTCTCCCCACATGATGTTGCCTTCTCTCTGTGTGTGTCTTTCTTTTTGCTCAATTGGTCCCCCAAGCCGTCCATTCACTTCCCTGTCCTTTGCATTATATAGCATGGAATGTAGCAAAAATGAAAGAGATTATGAACACATAGCTAGAGCCAGGGCATTCATGTCTTGTCACTGTACTATGGTTAGCCCAACTTGCTCGCGCGCTCGCTGTAAGTCCCTTCTTAAAAAAATTAATTATGTTTGCTTGCATTGCTTCATGTGTACGTGACTCTTACATATCGATCGGCGTGTGAAAATAACATATTTTACAATAAATTGGAAAGGACGTCTACCTAGCTAGAGAATTAAAAGTCTACTATAAGCGTATTATACATCGATCTAGGCATAACATGTTTGATTTATGGTTGCTGCGAGTTGTCAAAAAAAAGTTCGGAACCCGCATCGTCGATGTGTCGCTCTTGTAAAGTTGTTGTTAATTTGGTTAATTTGCATAAGTTCGTGTCAAGAAAAGCATTATATTTGATGTATGTACCCGCCTCAAATTTGTGATAAAGAAATACTCCACCGTATTTCTTTCATGCTGTGGCATGTAATTAAGAATTTATACCATATATATAATTGTGGTCATGCCTGTTTCTTGTCTTAAGAAGTTTGAAGAAGTTTGACACGCCACAACTTAATAAAACCCATCTTTTTTAAGTTGACGCGTAGACATCAACAGTGTACATGCTCATATACAGAGCAACTAATCTTCCTAGATAAGCTTGTACTGACCTGGAAACTTAGTTATATATCAACTTGTTATATACATTTGCCTAGTGTCCCACACCCTTCAAATCATGTATGAAAAAAATTAGTGCATACAAAGGAAATTAAAAATGGGGTGCCTCTTTGCTTGTGGAGAGGTACATACATACCTAAAGGTTTTAGTGCCAACTAAGTTGTCAGATCTCTCCCTTCCATCCAATCCTAGCTACATGAATGCATATGTTTTGCATTTAGTCCTAGCTAACAAGCTCGTCCGGTGATTGGCTCCATCAACTAATATATGTACTGTTCCAAAACTGAAAAAGAAGAACATGTCATCGATGCTATATATAGTATGGGTAGTCAGTCAGTTTTTGCATCACATCATATTAATGTTTACTATTATAAAAATGTGAGTTAATGATCATTGATTCGTTCTCTCTCCTCTCTTCTCAGCCATCAGCCATATGATAAACTATTGACCATGTTGTTGAAAATTACGACCACGTTGTAAGTTTCGACCACACCGACAGATTTCGACCACCTTGTTTTTTCTTGCTCAGTTCATCCAGTCTCTTCGGTTTTCTTATGTGATTTCAACTCTAATCTTTATAGATATGTAGCTATCAAAGAAAAAGGGTTAAGTGAATACTTGGAAAAATTTTTGAAGGCACTATTCACCTCCCCTCTGTTGCCTGTCCGGTCCTACAGGTTTCGACCATGGACATTTTTCCGATGTGTTTCGACCATGGACTTTTTCCCATGGGTTTTGACCAAAGTGACTCCTGACCCTGACCGTTTGCTGATGGGTTTTGACTACTGTGATTGTCGATCACGTGCATCTTCCGATGAGTTCGACCATAGTGACTTTCGACCACAAAGCGCTCCTAGTGAGCTTCGATCACGATGGGTTTCGACCACGGGCATCCTCTGGTGGATTTCGACCATTGTAGATTTCGACCACAGACATTTCTCAATGAGTTTGACCAGCCATTCAACATCCCAACTATTAATAGCATTCACTTTTACCCTCTATGGGCAATTTCACCCGGTTTTTGTTTGACATGGTGCAAATGAGGCGGTGGTTTTAACATGTGGGTTGGTTCCAGTCGACATGGAATCCTAGTAGTGATAATCTGCTGATGTGTCAACCTGGTCACTCTTCTTCATCTTGTCTGTGCACCCTCATGGCCTCACCTAAGAACCCCATTCATTGTGGGAGAGTTTTTGCTTCCACTACCTTTATTTCTTGGGCATAGAGAGCCCTAAGCCATCATCTATCACCTGCAGACAAACAAGTGAGTTGTGAATAGAATGATTACAGAAAGCAATTTCTTCTAACATTTCTAATGTAAAGTCATTGATAATGGCATCAACCTTTTATGCGACATTAATGACCTCAAATAGTTTTTCAACAATTTCAACTTTGAAAAGCTTCTTTCAGCTGACGCTACAGTCATAGGAATAGTAAGCAAGATTCGATAAGCAATTAAAACATTTGGATAGCAGTCTATATCTCTAACAAACTAAAAAAAAATCTCAATAGCAAACATTGGCACATCTGGCAAAGTCATTTGTTGCATTCTTAATTTTATAAAAAAACTTCATCTAACTCAACATCAAATGAATCATTTCAAGAAAAAAGTGTCTACAAATTTAGTGCAACACTTTCTTAGTTCGATATCATCCAATGTCTTCATGTTTTTGAGCAAAGTAAAATCCCAAATATACTTTTAAATACTTTAAGTTCTTCAAATCTACTTTTCAATGAAGCATTTGCCACATGCACCATAACAAAAAAAAGTAATTAACTTCAAAAGTCTTATCAGCCGATAGAATTTTTTTTATTATGATCACTTTCATTGAATTGCTTTTTCCTATTAGCATGGTGTTTTATTAGAAAGGATGAGTATGTTTTCATATCAGATGCAAGGCCTTTAGCAATAGACAAATTAGATGCAAATATTTCATTTCTGTATTTATCAAAATATTGTATTATACCTTGAATTGCTGCAAGGTACAACCAATGCACATGGATGGAGATTGCATGTTCTTACTCACCATATTTACAACAAATAAAATATCATGCCAAATAACCATACCAAGTAAAAGCTCAAACCTGCCAAGCACATCAAATAAATTCTGTGCAACACTCTTTGATTTGGGATCATCACAGGTTTTACATAGTTCAGACAAAGCTAACCTTAACTGATGAGCTTGTTGATATCTAATAGCTTTAACACTTTTGATTCAACTCTCCCTATGAGTACTAGCCCAACTAAGCATTAACCAACTATGTTTAGTATTCAGTACATAGGCTATATCATACATATATGCATACTAATATACATGGGCTAGGGCCTAGCTTTCATGGGCCCTATGCGGTCGCACCGCTGCCCAGGCCCAGGGCCGGCCCTGCGAAGCATTGCAGCTCGAGAGAGCTTGTAACTTAATTGGGCTAGCTACTTTTTTTAGAGAGGGAATTGGGCTAACTACTGCGACTGGAAACTGAAGGCCCAGCCTTACTAGTTTATGTAGAGCCCATAGTACAATGGGCTATGCTATAGATCAGGATGACTTATATGAATTTTTAAAATAATATATTTTTATTAATATTCAAAAACATACCACCATTTCAAAAAATTAGAAATAATCCTCTATCATCATTTCAAATGATAACAGAAGCTCTATCGTCAACTGAATGAATGACAGAGTGCCACATCTGTGCCACAGGTTCTATCGCCAATTGAAATGGCGACAGACAGACTAATCGTCAATTGAAATGACAACAAGGCCTCGCACTCTCTGTCGACCAATTGGCTCTGTGGCTATTTTATATTTTTATTTGGTGACAAAATCTCTATCGCCAGTCCAATTGACGACAGAGACTCGGACATCAATTGAAATGGTGATAATAGATAATTTCTGTAATTTTTAAGCGGTGGCATAGTTATATAATATTAATAAAAAATATATTAAGGGGAATTTACAGGAGTAGTACACCACAAGAACAAATTCCTCGTCGCAAAAGAAAAGGAACAAATTGCAACTATGATTGGAGACGAATCTGATCGAATTGAACCCTGCAGGGCATGCAAGGAGTGGGGGACTTACGATGCCAAGAAAGAAGGATTCGAGGGGCATTGGGGAGGATATGTTCGTCTGTCGCCTCGCCACCGCATGTCGCCCTGCCGTGTTGGAGTGACATCATCGTAACTCTCCATTGGTTGTTGCTTCCACTGCCTTTGTTTCTTGGGCACAGAGGAGAGGAGAGGAGAGGAGAGGAGAGGAGAGGAGAGGATGTCGCCGCCACTGTGAGCTCGAGAATGGGATCCGATGTATAATTAGCCAAGTGGCATCCAAGTCAGCAAGAAATGGAACACGTAGGAGCCGCCAGGCCATAGTGGATGGACGGCCAGCAGGGTCGGTCTGTCAGCGACTCAGTGTATAAGGGAACTGGTTCGCGACAGCCGCCTAGGGTTTTGCTTCACACCTCCGCCCATGGCGACGCCGCCGTCCGACGAGCCAGCCGCCGAAGCCGGAGCCGGCGCCATCTCCAAGGTCCTCATCGTCATAGGTACCCTCCCCTCCCCTCCCCGCTCCCGCTCCTCTTTAAGGCTGCTTTCTCGCTTTGCTCGTTCTGTTGTTGGCTTCATTTGGGGGCTTCGTTTCAGCGATGCAGACGGAGGCGCTCCCGCTCGTCAACAAGTTCCAGCTCGTTGAGGCGCCCGCCCACGAATCCCTGTCAGTGCCTTTTTCTATTTCTTTTGATTCGGTCGTGCTAAATGCACAAATCTCAAATCTGCGTGGTTAGGGATCCATAGCAAGGATTGGGACTTCGAAACCAATAGCAGCCAGTACGTAGGTGATTGGGGCTGTTTGTTGCATTGCACCCAAAAAAGAAATGTGCAACTAATTTTCATGTGCGTGTGATGAATGATGATGTTCTTCTGTCGCGATTGGAATGTTTGCGCGTGCGCACACTAGGTTTGTTGTTAAATTGAATAACGGGGGTAGCAAAAATTTAGTGGCAGTCACTCTTCATTTTAGCAGGTCTGTTCGATGGTTTGTTACTGTGGCGTTCTTTGCGGGAATGTAAACTGTCGTTGCAACTTCGAAGATGATGTAATATGCTCTTGCTTTATGCATTTCTGTGCTCAGTGATAGTCAACACACTCCATTTTTTTCCAAATTCCTGCTTGATCGAGTCTGTCATAGATGAATTAAGATCGAACCTGTTCTTAGCTTGCTTTGCTAATGACCTGCCTGATACTACGAAGCTGGATCCTTTTTTTTTTGTGAACTATGGCTCACGCTTGACAGATTTCCTAAAGGTGCCCCATGGACTAGGTTCCATGGCAACTACAAAGGCCTCCACATTGACCTTGTATGGCCTGGAAAAGATCCTGTTCTCGGTGAGTTCTGATCCATGTGCTGCCTTTCACCAGCTGGTTTTCAAGACATATTCTCAGTGGATTAGAGTACAAGTAACGATATCTTTCGTTATTTCTTTCTCGTATCCACACAGTGTAATGTTCTTTGCGACAATTCTTCGTCAATCAACATTATTTTTTATTGAGAACATCTTTCTTGCAGGAGTTGACAGTGTTGGTACAGTATCGGCAGCTCTTGTGACCTATGCTTCCATACAGGCATTGAAACCAGACCTTATCATCAATGCTGGCACTGCTGGTGGCTTCAAGGTAGTGCTTGCCTGTATTACATGTTTGATGCGACTAGCGGTTATGCTCGAATTCTGCTGATGTTTTCATCCTGTGTTTTAGGCCAAAGGAGCAGGTATTGGAGATGTCTTCTTAGCGTCAGATGTTGCATTCCATGACAGGAGAATACCAATTCCTGTGAGTCTTGTCATACATTTCTAGTATATGTGTAGTATATGTGTTGTGGTGGAATTACATGCATTTTTCTGTAGCAGGATTGGTTGATAGTCTTCACTGTTTAGAAATTAGGAAGTCTTACATGTGCCAAACAATAGATAACTAGTTTTATCTAATGAGTTTCACAACCCAGCCTGTTTTGCTCCGACTAATCAGGGTTTTCTGCCTTCCTGCACCATCATGGCTACTTATGTAGACTCACAGTGTGTATTACTCGCTTGTGCTTGTGGTTAGATGACTCCTTTTGTATTTATGCCATTTCTTCTCTAGACATTTGTTGGGGGAGTGGCCCCCACCTTGGCCCAGTCGGCCCATTGCGCCATTAGGCCAGGCGGCCGGCCCAGCAGAACCTGCAGACGGGGGGAAATGCCATATTTACTTCTCCATATGTAAACCCAGATAGGAGTATTCATGTAATGTTAGACTAGAGAAATGACATGCTCACCCTTGTAAGTGTAGACCCAGATGAGGTCATTTGTGTACTTTACCCCCCTCATAGATATAAATATATGCCCTTGGGCACCGTGAGGGGGGATGACTCAATTTATTGGAAAAGACAACTATATTCTAGACAAGTATCTTTCACACGTTTCCCACGGCATCTTAGGCTCCGGGGTCTTCTAGGGACTGTTTGGTCTGTAATCATAACAACATTATTTTTCTCATGTCATTCTTTGTTCAAACTTGACTTGTATAACGTTGACTTTCTTGGTTTATGTGCAGGTCTTTGACATGTACGGAATTGGAGCACGAAAAACATTTGCATGCCCTAATATGTTGAAGGAGCTCAACTTGAATGTAAGCTATAGGGCTATGTTAGTTGTTGCCAAACTGCTGGATAATTTTCCTATGTGTAGTGCTTGAAGACGTGTATATCTTGCAATTTCCTTTTAGTTGGTGTCTTTCTGAAATGAATTTGTGGTTTTCATTGGGTGACCTGCAGCATTGTATAGACCCAACAGGGTATGTTAGCGTCTTGCTTCTCAAAAGTCACTGCACTTACTTTGTTTCAGGTTGGGAAGCTGTCAACTGGTGATTCTCTGGATATGTCTCCTCAGGATGAGTCAGCAATACTGAATAACGATGCTACAGTCAAGGACATGGAGGTATATACTTTTGCTCAAGCATTCAGCTTATGAACACTGGTAGACAGCAAGCGAATGGAGTTCTGCAAACCTGCACTCCTCGCTAAGAAACAATTATTCATGAACTCCAGGACAAAATTTTCAAGTCTTGCATTTTGTGTGTTGTTGTGTTGAATTCGGCAGTTACCTATACAAAGCTTATTTTTATCAGAGTATTTTACTGACCTCTTTAGTTTTTGTTGTTAATACTTTTCAAGTTGAATTGACCAACATTAAGGAGTTGTTGTTTTATGTAGACTGGTGTTCAGTATGAAGTTCAGCAGGCAGCTGTGTTGCTATCTACTGCCCCTGCCCTGCTTCCTTTTCACTTGCTTACAATGAATTGTAATTTGTAGTCCTCAAACTGGTTTTCTGTTTTCCTCATTTACCTTTCCAGGGAGCAGCAGTGGCATATGTTGCGGACATGTTTTCAACACCAGCAATCTTTGTCAAAGCTGTGACTGATATTGTTGATGGAGAAAAGCCAACAGCAGAGGAGTTTCTGCAAAACCTGATTGCCGTGACGGCAGCGCTGGACAAGGCAGTCACCGAAGTGGTCGATTTCATCAGCGGGAAATGCATCTCTGATCTTTGAAAGCCCAAGTGTGCCATCCTGTTCCGGGTTCCACAAATGGAGGAAGCTTAATTATGTTATCGAAATCCAGGTTCCCCCGCTTCAGTGCACTACACGATATTTTACATTCTACTAATCCCCTATGTACAAAATTCTTGGCAATTACATGGAGCCATAGTATGGAATCTTGTAGAATATTTTGCGGAATGTGCAGTGTAATGGATCTAAATGAGGCGATGTATTGTTAAACAGAAATAAATGATCGGCACTGGAATCCCATGGAATTAGCGGAGGAAAAGATTGTATGATGTACATTGCCGACATGTTGAAGACACATAGGTTCAGGGTCTGTTCTTTTTTGCTATGATTTATAGCTACAGCTTATAGCTTTTAGACTGTTTATGAGAGAAAGCACGAAATAATAGAAATTTACATGCGATTTTGGTCGATATAAATGAAGTCACTACAGTGTGTACTATAATCAACTTATAGACCTCGTTTTGATAAGGCACTTTGTTTGAAACCTAGTTACTGTAGAAAAACCGAAAAATAACTTTTAAAAGCTGAAAAGAACAAACCCTCAGTCTCATAGCTTGGTTTTGATGGTAGGCTGGGTGTGCGCGGTGGATTGTGGTGTTGGTCTTATGCTGTCAGGTCTTGGTCGAACTGTCAGTCTTGTTAGACCATTCCCACCTACAGGGGCGGAGTTAGGCCTCGGGCCGCTGGGGCAACGGCCCGAGGTCCAGCTAGAAAAATCTGTTTTATTTTATTGTAGCTATCAATGTAAGGCCTTGATATTTTTTGTTTCAGTGGACTGGGTCCGAGGCTAGGCCTCGGGCTGGCTACGCCCTGCCCACCTGGAACCAGGAGCTAGGACCCAGCTCTAACCAAACATCACTTTGGTTTGGTAGTCCTGCACTGCACTGGCTATTTTTACTGTAACGGTGCTGTTAGCTTTTTTTAGCATACTTAAATTTATAAAAACAAAAAATTATATCATCACAGACAATGAAAAAAATAAAAAAAGACAAAAAAACTTAAAAAACTAAAATAAGATAAAATTAAGAAGTTAAAAGCAAAAACTCACAGCGTATTACTACTTGCCACGTAGGCCCTCTCTCTCTCTCTATCTGCGTGTGCTGTGAACCATTAATTCTTACGTACCGATTAGCTGGTTGGTGGTTTTGTTGCCTTTACTCATGGTACAGGTTCAGAGGACTGAAGTCGGCTGGACACTGAGCATTTGTAACGGCAGATGCACATGCACCTTGCCTGCTCAGGTACTGGTGGACGGCTTCCCCAATTTTCTTTTTTCACCGAAATTTTGCGACCTCTGTTTCTTTCCCCATTCTTTTGTGTAGCAATCTCCTTCTTGTTCAGCCAGCTACTCTGCCGTTGTGGTGTGAAATCATGCGAAGAGGAGCAAGCACTCTTCTCCTTTTCACCCTTGTGTTTGCTGATTTTGATCAGTTGCAAAGCTTTTCTTCTAATACGCATGAATAGAAAGATGAAATTTCCTCTGTTACATATGGATAGAAATGCTTGCATCGCGTTCATATTTACAGCGGCGAGTTCTTCCCTATGATCTTGTCAGATGGAGACCCCTGCCTGTCCATCAAAGCAGCTGCCGGATCATGTGCACATCAAGCCAAAACTAGAGGCCTGCGAGGACCTGCCACCGCCGGCTTCAGATGCTGCCGAGGATTCGGAGACCACCCCGCTCTCCGGCAACCCCTTCTTCACCATGGTCATGACGAGGACTCATGTTCACAAGCGGTTCATGCTGGTAGGCAATAACATCTCCAAATGCAACGCGACTACTCTAACAGAAGGATCGATCTCTTTTACTGATGTTTCTTTGCTCTTCATCATCCTGTCACACAACTGATCGATTACCGTTTACCTAAAGTATGCTCAGATGATTAAATTATGCAGCTCTGCAAGAAAAACCATATTTGTCAGGCTGACTAGTGCGGTATTGCCTCCTGTGTCTTGGTGTGCAGTGCATTCCAGCTCGTTTCCATCATCGCCTCCCGAAGGTGCGCACGGCCACCGTCCTCCTCTGCCGTGGCAAGTCATGGACGGTGGACTACTGCGGCCACCAGAAACTGAAGAGGTTCGACGCGGCGTGGATGGACTTCGCCGTCGACAACCGGCTGCGGGTAGGCGACGCCTGCGTCTTCGAGCTGATGACGGGCAGTACTGGGAGTGAAAGCAGCGACAAGGAGGAGGGGGTGACGTTCCAGGTGCAGATACTCCGCGGCGGCCTGCCGGAGGAGGTGACCTCCAAGGGTGCCACCTCCGACGAGCCCATTGTCATTGTGGACTAGACAAACAAGCGGCCTAGGACTGCTGTGCTTATTCTCTGAACGATGATCCATGCGTTTGTACAGTTTCGAAGTACATGTTCGGTGGAAGCTCCAAATTTCCGGGTGGTTTAATTTCGGTGCAAATTCCTCTCATGGTTCACTTGTCTGGGTCAAATTTTGTGACTGGAATGGTTTGGCAAATACTAGCAAATTCAATGCATTACGAGTAGAAGCATGTACGTGTCGGAGAAGATTTCAGTTGCATTGTGTCGTGTTCTTGGAGAGGTTGCTCAAAGGCTCTCATGCGATGGAATTTGACTTCAAATTGCTTCCAGAAGAAAGCTTTGACTTCAAACCTCGTTGATACGTACTTGCTCCGTTCAAATTTATAAAATGTATTTTCTTTTAGCATATAGATCAAGAAGATATTTAAACTGACTAGACTAACTTTAATTATTATCTCTAAATGCTTTATCCAATATATGCATATAGAAAGCATGAAGTAAAACAAGGTATTTATTAAGGGTATGAAGAAAATCTCATGCTAATTTTGTATATTCTATATTTATGGATAAAATCATTCCTTATAAATTTAGACGAAAAGAGTATTATTTTTGACTCATCACTCACGTGTCCTACTTTCCGGGTCTCCACTGTTCGACGGATGAAATCAACTTCGGCTTTCTTTCTATGAGGATCACAATAGGGAAAAAAAGAATTGCACACATAGACCTATTACTTGCCTTTTCTTGTAATTAAAAGAAGATAAACGAGTACGCTATATTCATTTTCCAACTTCATCCTATTTTGTTTAAGTGTACTCCGTGTCTTTGACTCTTGGTGTCTAAGGAATGAAACTAACATCACATGATGCTTCTAGAAGCCAGGAATAAAGTGTGATCAAAAGTAAATAGTGTTGCATACACGTACCGTGTGCTAATTGCTTTTCAAGCAAATTAGAGAGAATAAAATAAATGGTACTAAAAAGACATAGTACAGATAAAATCTACCGGATACAACATAACCAACATAACAAAATAAAATCGAGTTTCAATTTCAAAAGCTATTTATTTTTTTAATCTTTTTTTTAAATCTACCTTTAAACTAAAACAAACAATGTTAAACGAATTTACGAGTCAAAAGGCCGAAGTCCGCTCAAAGTTATTCTTCACAGTGTAATTTTTTAGGACATCGTAATAATAAGTTCGTTGAAATCGACCTCCAAACTAGTACTCCGCCAAACACGTAGAAAAATCTCCCATCTAGAGCGCAAAGAAAACAGAAACTGTTGTGGAAGAACCTGAACTCTAATTAACTCTAAACAACACAATTAGCAGTAATCAAGAAATAATAATAAAATTATTACTACACATTTGATTATAACAATGGGTTACAACCTTGGAGTAAAACTAAAATAAATAGAGTTCCTTGGAGCAAAACTAAAATAAATATAGCCTTGCATTCCTTGCCTTGTTCCTGCATATTGCAGATGTCTAGCACTCCTAAGCCAGCCTCACCCTAGCCCCCTCCTTTTTTATTTTGCAATCGAAGAGCGAGCCAAAGAACAACCAAGGGAGAATAAAAAGAAAGAGGAAAAGAAATCGTCGTCAGTACCCTCTGACTCCTAGAGTCATATAGAGTGGTGTTTATTGAGGTTCCCAAACTGTCCTAGGCCGGTCGATGCCTCTTACCATAAATGGGCTTCATCATTCGACTTTTAGAAATCCAACGCCCATATTTTTATCAACTTACCTTCGCCAGAGAAAATCCCAGAATAGTGCATAGCCCATAGTTTGGACATTTGGTCCATAAAGCCACAGTAGCCCAAGACTCATTTGTGGATAGCGCAAGGGCAAAAGAGAGTTGAGCAGTGCCGAAGAGAGAGGAGACAGCCAAAGCTTCCTGCTCTTAAGCCTCCTCACGACTGCCATTGCATTTCCAAAACCAGAGAGCACCAAAGCCAGCTAGCCCATAGTATTCCAATCGAGAGCAACAAAACCATCGAGAGCACTCTCAAAGCTCAAAGTTCATAAGAAAAACCACCGAGAGCAATTCCAGAGCTCAAAGTCCCCAAGCAAAGCCAGGAAAAAGCTATAATATTGCTCTCTCGGCAGAAGATCAGAGAGCCATCTTCCCCAAAAGCCAGTAGCTCACCAAAGTGAGGAGAGAGGAGAGTGGAAGAAGGGGAGACATAAAGTAGTGGAAGATGAAGGAGAGCATGGACCACCGGGACCAGGAGGCCGACCGGGTGGACCACAAGGCGATGACCTTGACAGCGACAATGAGACATCATCCACATCTTCGTCCACATCTGCATCCGCATGAGGACCACACCGTAACGACCACCAACGAGCTTCCCATTTCTAGCCCGACACAAGTATGCCCACTTTTCCCTCATACCATTTTCCCCATCCTTTTTCCTTTTTCAGTTCATCCCAGAAAAGCACATAGATACTTGGCACGCACTCTACCTCGACTCGACCGATTGAGCCAGGTGGCCGAGAAGGAGGAAGAAGCCACCTAGCCCAACCAGTAGCCACCACAGCAACTAGCGGCACATCCTAGAGAGCCATGAGCACCCTTGGGCAAGGGAGTCCACTCCTAGGTGCAAGACCCCCATGACCGAGTCTCGACATCATAGCCACTAGAACCTCCCAAGAACTGAGTGTGGTAAAAATTGTACAAGCATAACAAAAGTAATAACTAAATCAAAATACATGAGCATGAAAATGGGTAGGGGAGAAGGTAGAATCGGCAAGAAGAGGAAGCCGAGCAGTAATACCACCTCAATCACAACCATTACCTAAGAAATGAGCCCACCATATAATCCACCCCCAACCGGTGACATCCTCCATTAGGGTGAAAGGAGGTTGAGGGAGGCGCCTAGTAGTCAGATTAGTTGAGGAGGCCGAGTAGCTGGAATAGCCGAGTAGCCGAGGGAGCCAATAGGTCAGAGTGGCCGAAGAGCTTGACGAGTGCGTTAGGCTGGCTGAGCCAGCGAGCAGCCCATAAAACTGATGAGTAGCTCATAGGTCTGGCAAGGAGAGCACACGGAACCGTAGATCCGGCGAGTAGCTACTAGATCCAGTGAGTACCCACTCGATTTGGTGAAGAGAGGCGGCGATAGCCATAGATCCAATGAATGGTGACCCAAGGGGAGCCAGATCGGGCTGATCTAAGTCAAGGGGAGGAGGCGCACGAGTGCATCCGGCGAGTCAAAGAAACTCGATCAGTAAGGATCACAGACTTTGAGTCATGCCATTAGGTTGGGCCAAAGCGCACTAATGAGTCAAAGAACCTATAGTTAAGTGAAAGTTTTGGCTAAACCAATGGTTTTATAAAATTAATGATGATATACCTATAGCTCAGTGCAATTTCCTCTTTTTGTAAATCTAGCCCTTTCCTGTGCTCGGCAGGTACATACCGATTTGGACCGAGCTCTCCTAACTCGGTAGGACATCGGACGCTGCACAATGATTGCGTTCGTGTTTATTATGCTTAATTAGCACTAATCATAATTAATTAATGCTAATTAATTACACACGGCAGTGGGTTAGAAGCATTGTACTGAGCTACCGTAGCATGGCAGGTGACACATGTTGTTTTTTGCTGCTGTTGTGCAAAGTAAGGAGAGTTTAGATTTACAAAAACAATAAAATTTTTAAAAAAGTGACCGCGAGATGTGTCAACCGTTTGAAAAAAAAAATCCCAAAGTCGTAGCACCAGTTCGCACGTAGGAAAAAAACCCACGCCTTAGCTCCGAAGTCGTCCCTTGCAGCCTACTACTACTAGTAGTCTTCCTCCCTCCCGTCCTCCGCTGTTAACCCGGGTATTAGCGTTAATCCGCTCCCTAATCACGGTTTCGCGTGATGTCGGCTCCGGCTGCTGCGGAGGTGCCTGTGACGGCGCCGGTGAGTGCCCCGCTTCCTTCTCTCCCTTCCGCCCCTCTAATTTTTTTGTTTGGCTAGTTGGTGGTCCTGGATCTGGCCATGCCCGAGCGCGACGCCGTGGTGCCCGTGCGATTTTGTGTAGTCAATCGCCTTCACGTCGTGCGTCCGTGGCTTGCCGCGGTTTGTGGGATCGGCTTTGCTGCTGCTGGTTAGGGTTAGGGTTTGGTTAGACCTGGGGGTCATCAGGGTATACTCGGTTCATATGCTGTGATCTTGATGCGCAAATCGTCAGAACTTACCACTGGGAGCAAGAAAGCATGCGTGCGTGTGTCTCTCTTTGCTACTCGACATTAGCAAGTGTTGTGGAATAGGCGAAGAGGATTGCTGGGTGCGTGTGTACTGAACAGTAACAAGGCTTATACCAATTGATCTGTGTATATGGTTGTAACCAGTTCTAGGGCAGAGAGTCTATTAGGTGGTGCAAAATCATGCTTTTTCTTGGCTGAAATACATAGTCTTGCTTACAAGATAGGCTATGATTTATGAAAGCTGTTTACTAGCGATTCTGACTTGAAGTCTCTAAGATTTGTGCCTTCAAATCCTGGTTTTGTTCGGTGTTTGGGCTATCTTATGCTTGTTTCCTTGGCTAGTTTGTTGGGTTTAACGGTAACAGTCCTCTTTATGGGATAGGTTGTGTGTCGCGCTCTCAACAAAAGTTGGCGCTTGTCTAGTTTAGGTTAACATTAGATTTCTGGCCATAGTCAGCCTATGTAACTTAGGGCAAAATAGCTGGTTTATTTTTGGGCTTAATTTACACACAAGCTTTACTTCTGTACAGAAGCTCAAGCTGGTCGGGGTGGCTCGCAGAGCTTTCTAAGTTTGCGATTGCTGTAAGCCACTAAGCCCCATAAGCCGGCTTACTCGATGAGCCTAGTTTATGAGCAATAAAAAACTTTACATATTCAATAAGCTTAACAGGCATTCTAGGGAAACCATGTAAGTGGGCCTTTGCTTGCTTCTCATTTAATTCTACCTGTTTGGCTTGGTTTACGTTTATATGAGTGAAAAGCTCAAGCTTGAACATGATGAGGACATCCCCGACACTAGTGCCTCGTCCATTTCTTCAAGTGTACAAGATGTTAATCATGATTTAGAGAAGAGTCCAATGATAAGAGCGAGAACAAAATTAATTACCCAACAGGTGAATTTGTTTCTTAATGATTTTGCTTTTGATTTCCATAAGAATAGTGTACTACTTAATAGTGGACAAACATATGCTTGATTGTGTCATTCTTGTTGTTTTGCACAAACCAAGTACAATAGTAGCCATAAGATGTATACATTGTAATATTGTCATTCTCATCAGAATAAGGTAAGTCAGTAGGTCAAGCAAAGCCTAATTCTACCTGTTTGGCATGGTTTACGTTTATATGAGTGAAAAGCTCAAGCTTGAACAAGGTAAGTGTTTACGTTTATATGAGTGAAAAGCTCAAGCTTGAACAAGGTAAGTTTTTACATTTATATGAGTGAAAAGCTCAAGCTTGAACAAGGTAAGTCAGTAGGTCAAGCGAAGCCCCCACTTAAAAGTTTGTGCTTGCTGATGTGTGTCCATATGTAATGCATGGATCTCAGTAATTGTGTGCTGTTGACTTTGTCGGCTCTTTGCTTCCCTGCTTTATTTCCTAATATACTCATTGCGAAACTTTTAATGTTTTATTCATTACAGGTGAGGGCTAATGTTTTATTCCTTACAAGTGAGGTCTAATGTTTTATTGATTACAGGTGAGGGCTGTGAAGGTCACCAATGTCTCCCTGAGTGCAACTGTGCAAGACATTAAGGAGTTCTTTTCCTTTTCAGGTGACATTGAACATGTTGAGATGCAAAGGTTCTTAAAATTTGCAATGTGTACCCAACAAGATTGCACTTTTTTTGCTTGTCCAAGAAGGCCTTTTACTAAACATTCTCAGATTTTCGTTTCCCTTTCTCTTGGCAGTGGTGATGAGTGGTCTCAAGTTGCATATGTGACTTTTAAAGATTCACAAGGAGCAGAGACTGCACTTCTTCTTTCGGTGAGTGACTGAAGGCCTTTGTATGATTCAGTGGAGTTATTCTAGTCTTTGATTATCCGATTGCTTGCTATTCTTCAATCCTTTGTTCTTAATTGAATTTTTTGCTTCCTTCATTGTCACATGTATATGCCAAGTGTTGCTGTCTGATGTAGTGAAGTTTCTGATGCTATGTCATGTTTTCTGTACTTACCATCTCAATGGAAGTATCTACATTTTGACATGCTTGGTGTTTCCTAAAGTCCAGCTTCCGTTACAAGTTGTGAATTTATAATTCCCTTGTTAATTGTTATGATGATGGTCGATCACCTTGGAACTTTTACTAGATGCTTTTGCCAGAAAAGAAAGTAAAAGCGAGGATTTTTTTAGCAGCATTTCCATTTCTCATATGGATTTGACATCCATGCAATATTGTTTTGTTCTAGAAAAATTATCTCTGAGATGGCATTCTATTTCATTGTAACAGGGTGCAACAATAGTTGATCTTTCTGTCATCATCGCACCTGCTCCAGAATATCAACCGCCCCCTACTGCCTCTGCTCCACCAATGGTATGTGATGCCTCAGTTTTGTATGTGACTATTTAATTTTTTCTTTTTGAGTATGTTGCTTAAGTGAAGTTGCATCCTGAATTGAACATGTCACGAATGATAATTCTGCATGCATCTATGTGGATATGGGGGAATCTGTGTTTTTGTTTAATTTCATTGAAACCATACACTGTGGTTTTGTTGGATATCATGTACTTTTTGCATGTTTCTGTTTCTTAACCATAAATGAAAATATGAAATCTATAGTTGCAATGTAGTTTCATGCCTAGTATAGTTCAGAAATGACAAGCAGAACCTGTGATGATTTTCTTTAGGTTCCATTAGTAGGTGGTTTTCTTGATTAACTAATTTTGAAGGCATACTCAATAAGAAGTTTGGCAGCCCTATTACCGTCAAACTAGAATATACTAGGATTCTGCTTTGTTTAGAATTAAGATCCTTCATGCAAATATTATGTCTCTTTGGCTTCCAGATGCTCCAACTTTTGATTCATGTAGTGCTAGAGTTATGCTGTTGTTCATGCACCTGAGCTAGGTTTATGTTTTTCCAGGGGTGTACTGGCAATGACTAATGCATTGTAACATAGGCACCACAGTTGCAGTATTTTGTTTTAATCTTATGGATAATATGAGTTGAATATTATATTCTGTTCTCAGATGAGTGGAACCAGAGTGCCAGTTGGTGGAGACAATGCTGTCCACAAGGCTGAGGATGTTGTCAGCACTATGCTTGCTAAGGGCTTCGTCCTGGGCAAAGATGCCATTGGCAAGGCAAAAGCTTTCGATGAGAAGCATGGCTTCACATCCACTGCTGGTGCCAAGGTGGCCTCCATTGACAAGAAGATTGGGCTTAGCGAGAAGATCACTATGGGCACTTCCATGGTTAATGAGAAGGTCAAGGAGATGGATCAGAAGTTCCAGGTGTCCGACAAGACCAAGTCTGCATTCGCTGCTGCTGAACAGAAGGTGAGCAGCGCTGGGTCTGCTATCATGAAGAACAGATATGTCTTCACTGGGGCATCGTGGGTCACCAATGCATTCAACAAAGTTGCCAAGGCTGCCACCGATGTTGGGACTATGACAAAGGAGAAGATGGCAGCGGAGGAGCAGCATAAGGGTTCCGGCCCTTCTGGGGGGCACTCATACACACCCATCCATTGATTAGTTGCCGTGCTCTTATGTGCCTCAACGTGTTGTATTGGTGGATGTGAAACGTAGATATAGAACAGATCAAATCCTCCCTCCATATGTCCAACCTTCCATCTGTGAACTTCCGCGTCGCAAGAATTTTTTTTTGGTAGAACAGCAAATATGCTGGTGATCACAATGCATTCTGGGGGTTTATATGGCTCTATGTTGGTTGGAATTTGCATGAACCTTTGGTAAAGATGTGGAAGTGGAAAGTTGCTTTAATAATATGCTGGTCTTGTTTCCTGGAATTGTTTGTGGTGTTTTGTCTGAATCGACATGTTATTGTCTCTGTTCAATCATCGTTTGCGGCGAGTCTTCTCTGTGTTATAACAGTTAATCGAGGGAAGATTTAATGCTGATCCAACTGACTTTAGCTTTTGGCTTCCAGCTATAATGGTTGGTTTTTAATTAAAATTGCACTATAGCGGCAGACAACTTTTTCTAAACCATTCAATTTAAAACAAGAATAAAAAAAGGAAAAAAATTGTTATAAGAATAAAAAAAATAAAAAACACTGTTAAATTTTCATAAACAATACAAAATAATAAGGAAGGAAAAAAAAACCTAAAATTAAGAAGTGGACCTGATACAGGTAACTTGGAACTTGGAAGTCCGAAGCCAGAACAAGGTGCGGCGGCCTCTTAAAACAGGACGTGGGGTATGCAAGTTACTTTTGTGTTAAACCAATTAGGGTTCTTGCATAGAGCCATATCTAACAAGGTCGTTGTAGTATAGTGGTGAGTATTCCCGCCTGTCACGCGGGTGACCCGGGTTCGATCCCCGGCAACGGCAAGAATTTTTTTCCTTTTGCATAATTTTTTCATTTTAGCTGATTCTTGCCTTCTTGGGCATAGACCCAAGTCAGTGGACTCGCATTGTTTTTTTTTTAAAAAAAATTATCAAGCTCAGGCTTAACACAAGAAGAGTTAACTTGTCAGCTCAGGCTTTCCCTTGCCAAGCTACACAAAATGCCATCACCTAACCATGCATGTTGCAAGCTACAACGCTAGCTAGCTTGTCCCTTCCAAATTAGCATCATGTGTTGGATGCGGACAAGCCTCCTGTTCCTCCATTGCCTTCATCCACAATCAACTAGCTAGCTACTTACTTAGCCCTCTATACTCTGTTCCTGCTTAGGTGTCGTCAATCGCAACACAAGGAAAGAATAATTAATCCGACGATCAAGTGCCTCATTAACCCCTTAAATCAGTTTGCTCAAGCTGAAATGTATGTTTTAAACAACTCTTGCGCCCCAATAAGAACGAAGCACTGTTGCTAGTCATGCATGGTTCACATCATTGTCATGCAACTGTGTTATGGCTTTCCCATGCTTCTCAACTATGCTCTTGACCAAGGCTTCCGCCCAAAAAAAATGTGAGTTGCTTCCTGCTAAATTGCCCATATCCCGAGTGTATGATCTCAACAATCAAATTCTGAAGCCACATTGTTCATCGGCTACACTTCAGTCGATAACATTATTTACTTGTTAGTTCAAGTCTCCTCTTGTGATTGTAACGGTTTTCTCATCTGTCTTGCACACGTGCTTCTGCTGAGGTACTAGTGTGACAAATGCAATTGATAAAATGCAATCCTTAATACTGTTGAACTAGAACCTCCCAATTATTTGGATTTCGAAGAAAGAACATACCAACTTCATTGGTAATAAGAATAAGGCGTTTCCTCCGAAATCTTAAATGAAAACAAGCAACAGAAATAATGATGAGACTAAGGCAGACAAGAAGTTACCTGGTTGGCATTATAATGGATGATCCCATGGACGGAGTGTTTTCTCTGGTTGCGCATTTTGGCAATGTTTTGTTAGGAAACAAATAAGTGCCTCGCAGAAGCACTTCACCAGATTCCAATGATTTGAGTCTAGCAAGCAACCATAAACAACTGGCTTTTCAAGTTTCAACTCTAACATCCCGTGCTTACAAGTACAGGAACTAAGATCTGATAAGGACAATTACAAGACAAATGAAATAACTGAAAATGATTCATTTCATCAAAGCACACAAGCAGAATGGAGCATATAAAGTAAGGATAAGTCTATTTAACCCCTTGAACTCTTGTGAAAGTCTAAAAATTAACTCTAAAATACAAAACCAGATATTGGACACCCCTTAACTGTCAATACCGTTCACTTTACCCTCTGAGACCAAAACCACCCTGGTTTTGGTGACGTGTCATATAGTAGACAAGTTTTGTTATCATGGCTTCCCCATCACGTGCACATGTATAGCTGAACCAGCAAAAAAATCTTCCATTTTTTCCTTTTATTTTCTTCGTCTCTTTCTTTTCCTCCTTGTTTCTTTTCTTTTTCCTCCCTAAGCACTTCCTTCCTCCTCCCAAGCACCGGCAGCTAAGCCTCCTCCCTAGCCCTAAGCCACATCGCCCGCTTCCCCTAGTTGCGAGCTACATCGCTGCCTCCCCCGGCCGCGAGCTCTTCCCGTGAGCCACACCGATGTCCAAGCTTGGAGCATATGGCCATATGGGGGAAAACCAAGAGCAACCGGAGTTGGGGAGCCAGCTCCCTCACCTCTCCACGACACTCATCAAGAGACGTGGCTGATCTAGGCCATTGTCATGGGGATTGAAGCGGAGCCACAGCAACACTGAGATCTAGGCCACTGGAGATGGAGCAAGCAACAGCAACAGGAGGCGATGGTGATGAAGGTGGGGAACAGGATGGATGGGTGGAGAGGGCCCTGGCTGAAGGCGAGGAAGAACCCATAGTATGACTTGTGCAAGAAGCTTCTTCTGATGTGGGGGATTGTCCGATCTTCACGGCGTATGATCGATGAAGATAATTTAGATCCGTGCAACCTGACGAATCGATGGCGCCAACCACTGTTAGAATAGCAACCTGCGACAAAAGAATTTGCCCAACCACACACTCGTGATCCTGTCTACCCAACCACCAAGTAGACGCGTCGTCGCTCCGGTCAATCACAAGGAATCACAAGAACGACGGAGAAGAACGCCCGATTCCCCTTTAGGTTGCAATCATATGCCAAACCCTAGGAGGAACAAGCGCATGACTCTCTGAAAAATAATAGATCTATTTTCTGTGGTCTAACCTTTATTATACAAGAGAGGTAAGGTATTTATACACCTCTCAAGACTCACGGACTATTCAGCCAACAAACCGAACATATCATAATTGGCCAAAGAAACCAAATTTAAGATAAGCACTATTCAACCAACAAATCGAACATATCATAATTGGCCAAAGAAACCAAATTTAAGATAAGCATGCACATGACCAGGGGCGGGCCCAGCAGGTAGTCCATATAGGCCCAGGGCTACCCTGCAACAGTGCAACTTGGCCTAAAAACACCCGTGCCCTAACCCAAAACTCTCCGCAAGCAAACCAGCACATCCACTCGGGGCATCGGGCGAGTGGATCCAGAGCCAGGAGAGAGGATCTGGGCATCGGGCTGCGGGCATCAGCGATCGGCGGCGGCGGCGACCGGCGGCGGGAGGAGGACCGGAGGAGTCGGAGCGGGGTGACCCAGCGGCGGCGCCCGTGGCGGGAGGAGGAGTCGGGCGGGCGGGGCACACTCCGGCGAGCAGCCGAGGCGAGGCGGCGCCGGCGCCGACGGAGGAGTCGGTGGCGTGCGCCGCCGGCCGAGGGAGTCGGCCGTCGGCGGGCTCTCGGCGGTCGAACCTCGGCGGCGCTGGCGCCGAGGAGCTGCGCGGCCGGCGAGGAGGACTAGGAGAGGCCGAGAGAGGAGCTGCGGGCTGCGGCGAGGAGCTGCGGCGAGGAATCAGTACTCGAGGCGAGGAAATGAGGAATCAGTGCCAGGCGCCAGCAGCTGAAGTCTGAAGATGGCTTATGGTTGAATGCTGCCGATTATAAAAGAAAAGGAGCCGGGTCACCAATGTAACTTTTCTCTACTTTTTTTTTTATCAATTTAGTAATTTAGACTTTAGATTTTAGACTAATAATTTAGATTTTAGATTTTAGCTACGGTCTGCATTAATTTGGGCTATAATCTTGCATTGTTAGACTAAATATTTTACATGCTAAATGGTTAATAGGATCATTTGTTTTTTTAGATCTACAACACACATTAGCACTGAATTGAGACTTGAGAGGCATGAAGAAGAAGAACGGAAGCATTGCAATGCTTTTTCAGAAACATGAAGCAAAAAAGATTGCATCTTGTGCTCCACCACCACCAATTTCAGCTTTAGATGAACAGCCGTCTGATCCTATTGTAGAAGATAATTCTCCAATTGAAAAAGGGCTATCTGTAGATGATAATTCTCCAATTGAAAAAGGGCTATCTGTAGATGATAATTCTCTTTTAGATATATTATGTTTTTTACCGAACCGTTTACCGAATTTTTGTATTAGATTATACCAATATTAGATAATAATTTTTTAGTTAGGTATATCCTGGATTCAAATCTTGGGTCCGCCGCTGCACATGCAGCTTCGCATAGAAACCGAGTCCATATTGCTTGCGCACTGCCTTGATGACGCCTCCCCGCCGTGATGCACAGAAACAGCCTCCTGCTGCATGTATATGGCCAGCATGCACAGTTTTGGAGAGCTAGCAATCCGATTTCTTTTTTGTTTCCTTTCTTTCCAAGGAGTAACGCCGCGTCTAGCTTTTCTTCTCACATGCACAGGCAGCAGGTACTGTCCTCACGTCTAGTCTTTTTTTTTTTTCACGCATGAAGCTTTCTTTCCTATGTCTTGAACTAGAGCAATCAGGGCACTCCCAACCCATGGTTTCCATGGACATTTTCCAAGAGGGAGAGAGCACAATTAATGATCCTTAGAAACTATCCCTCCTAAGAGCAAGTACAATAGTATAGCCAACTAGTAGCTATAACACTTGTCCATTTCATCTATAGCCTTCAAAAAAATAGTTCATACAATAAGGTAGCTATTACAATAACTATTTATTTACGTGTAAGAGAGTGAAATGCATATTTTTACGTGCTATAGCTAGCTGTAATTTAGTAGCCAGCTTCCTTCTCTCTCTTCCTTTCTCTCTCTGCCACGTAAGATTTGATTGATATTATATTTGCTATAGCCTGCTGACTAAGCTTTATTGTACCTGCTCTAACCCATGATTTCTATAGCAGTTTCTATATAAAGAACAACTTAAATACACTACAAAAAAGAGATAGATCAGCTGTGGTAGCAACAAAGTGGCCTGCACGTATACATCAGTCCATCTCACTCACATACAATACATCTCATGCAATCAGGCCAACGATCAGTACTGCTTGCTACCCTTGTTTGAGTGAATTAACCTAAATATAAAATAGGTGTAAAGTCCATCAGTACTAGTGGCAGCATCAATCAATACTAGTGGCAGAATCATATATCAATAATACATCTCATGCAAACACGTTGATAGCGAACTATATATCAATAATACCAGTTCATAAGTAATAGGTACCATATTTGGTAACAAAATAAGCCAGGTTCATAAGCATTACAATATATAAATATTAAACTAGATAGGTATCCATAATCCAATCTCTCTCTCGCTGGGTAATGAGAATGCATAGTAAATATAAAATTAGTAGAATAGCCATATCAGTCCTTCTCTCGCCAGGCTTGTACTTTAGACGCACAGTACCTCCATAGATGCCACAGAGAACTCCGAAGCCATCATCTACAATGAAAAGAGTTAAATAATGAGTTTTCAGTTAAACAAATGAACACTTGTATATGACTACATATAATATAAATGGGTACAGACCACTATGAAATCATTCATACTAGTTTGTTCAACAAAATTATTTAAGTACCTAATTGGAATTCCCAAACTTATGCCAAATATGTTCAATCAAGTCTAACTGAAATTGCTTATAAGTAGAACGATCACGAAGTCTAGCATTTCATATCTAACTTGAAGCCGTCATCACTGGTAGTACAGGAAATCGCTCAGTTAGCTGACCCCATTTGTGACCGTTCTATATTTTCATATGTTGGTTCTTTTCATTTGTTTTGTCTATTCCACTTGTAGAAAAATTAACCTGTACTGCTAGCTACAAGTTAAGGCATGGCATCTCAGAGACCTTATTTGTTTTGCCAGAAATTTCTGAACTGCATTCTGAATAAATAGAAAAAGCAAAGGCTCATATTGTGACACAGAATCTTCCATATTTTGTACTGGTTGTTTCAGGACATCAAGAGAGGGTACATATTCGGCCGTGAGCCTATCATATTTGTATCATTTGCACACTAGCAGCATTGTCATCCCACATCTACTGATGATTGCCATCCCACATCCCACATCCCACACTAGCAGCCTATCATATTCGACCTGATAGTTTCTACTGATGATTGCAAAGAAGGGGCATACCTATCTCTTCTGCCAGGAGATAAACCATGCACGAGTGGAGCACTGACGCCTGCAGCAACAGGTTGAGGACCACCGGTGGCTTGAAAAATAGGGGTACGAGCAAGAGCAGACCCGGCCCTGGGGGAGGACGAGCGGGGCGGCCGCACCGAGCCCCCAAAATTCAGGGGCCTCACATATTATGTAGAGTATATACTATGTAGAGCACTGCACCGCATGACTTCTCGTCTTCTCTGCCGCCTCTTCTTCCACGAGTCCACGACTGCTTGACTGCTTTGTCGAGGTTCGTTCGTTCCCCCTGCTCAGCGATCGGTGCGCATACTGCAATCGATAGCCGATAGGTGATGTATACTGCAATCTTGGTAGTAGTCTATCCATGAAATTTTTATTCACTGAATCACTGTGTGATGTGCTACATGTAAGGTAAGCGAGGTAGCAGGCTATTTGCTTCTACAACATATTTTAGGATTGCCTACTACTATGTATTAGTGTGACGTTCTTAGCTAGTCCTAGATAGCCAGATAGGTGATTCATACTAGGAAGCATACTTCTCTAAAAATCTAACATGCAGGAGTTTAGGCATAGAACTTGAGTTACCTCAACAAACATGTGGAATTACGTATTTCCAGAACAGGCAAAACGCTTGTGAACTAATGTTACATATGCAGATATGCTTTTGGATTTACACTTTTAGTCTTTACTGCTCAAGTAATCTCTAGTATTACATTACAATGAACTTTTTGAAGAAGACATTACAATGAACTATGTTGAAAAAGAAGACCAGCTAGTAAACATTGAAACATATCGCTTACACTGTTTCTCTTTCTACTTTTCAGAAATGTAATCCGTTCTCGGCTGAGCTATTCAACATTGGGTCGACGGCACGGGCAGTTCCCTTCTTGTACAACCTCTCCCTGGCAGGCGATGGCTTCGACACGGTCATCAAGGCGAAGGCGGCCGTCGACGCCGTGCCGCAGTGATTCGTCTAGGGCGGCGCCGCCTGAGCCGCTGAGCGGCTTCTGCCAGCCCCAGAAAAATTTCTACAAGGTGCTGCGGTAAATGTTAGAAGAAATGTTAGAAGAAAATTTTAAGGTAATATCTATAAACTCTTTGATATGAATTTTTCTTTAATACATAATGCATTTTAAGTGTTTGTTGGTAAAATTAGATATATATATATATATATATATATATATATATATATATATATATATATATATATATATATATATATATATATATGTGTGTGTGTGTGTGTGTGTGTGTGTGTGTGTGTATGTAGATTTATATTTAGATATTTAAACTAGTGCCCTTATTTCTAGTTTCGCCCCGGGCCCCTAAAATCCCCGGACCGGCCCTGAGCAAGAGGAGCTTGACGAGCAAGGTCATGAGCACCGGGGGCTTCAGCACCAGATCCTTGACTAGCCTTTGGTCTCCACAAACCATTCATACTGTGACAGATTGGGGTTAACTTCGTGCAGGATCAAACGGAACCAGAACCAGATGCGGCTAGTTTATGGGGGCAAACCTGATTCGATCTGTAGCGTCGACGAGGAAAAGGAAACGAGCCTACTGTAGCCCCAATGCGATAAACATCGTTTCCTTCAGCCTTGGGACACGAGAGGACTTCGATTCTCATATGAGAAACGACGTCTACTGTTTCTTCTCTCTCTCTTCCTTAACTCAGTTGCCACATCACCAAAATTGCTTAGGTGGCATAGTATTTAATGTTATGGAAACTACCTCTAGTTTCAGGTTGGGAGTACCCTCAATGTTACATGCACCAACCCCATATGCTTTTAATCCCCATATGTATGCAGCCATCAATCTTCTTTATTTTCTAAGACTTCCTCCTGTTGATTAATTTTTTTAGCTCGTGCTCGTGTAACCAGTCCGATTGAAATGCACTCATTATCTTGTACACTTGAAGTGATGGACGATGCACTAGTGTCGATGAGACCTTCTAAACGCATCTTCACTTTAGGCTTGTACAGATCGAGTATGGGCATGTATATAATTAAATAAAATAGTAGTAACTCTGTATCTCTAAGTATAATAATTAAAAACCCAATTAAATTAGAGTTTACCTAATAATATTTAATGCGGCTCAATAATTCATTCCAGTTAAATAATTTATTTAACTGAGAAGTGGAAGACGTGAGCGTATCCGCATCATCTTCTCTTCCTCACAAAGGCATATCGTCGCCGTTGCCGTCCCCGGCGTGCGTCGCCACCGCCATCCCCTAGGTGTGTAGCCACAAATTGTGAGTTCCACCATTGGCATTGTCCTTAGCCCAGGAGCACCACCGCCACTATTTAGATATGGTGTGCCACATCAGTAGGATGGTGATGGCTCGGTTTGCCTAACGGTGGAGTTTGATGGGGCAGTGGTGATGAAGATGCAGAGAGAGGAGAGAAAAGAGGAGGGAGAGAGAGAAGAAAATGGAGTGCAATTGATCAAATAATATGACATGTGGGGCATACATTATTTTTTTTCTGATAATGCTTATTGCGTGCCATGTCAAAACCATTGCTACTTTGGCTCCACGTTAGAGCAAATCTAGCTTCGAATGGCCTCACGGGGGTAAAATAAACAGTATTGATACTTGAGGGGGGTAAAACATCTGATTTTACAGTTGTAAGTTAAAACTTAAATTATCGCAAGAGTTTAGACAGTAAAAAAGTGGACTTATTCCTATAAAGTATAACAAGTTGCATATTTTTTTGGTATCTCATAAGCTGTGCAAGACCGTTTCAGTTTGATACCGTTTGTTACTTGCTGGTTTTGGATAGCAGATAGCTTGTGCTTGTTTCCAGGTGCAGACACGGACTCACGGTTTCAGGGTTCAAACATTTTCTTACAACAGGTTGAATTCCTTCCGTGTTATTTTTAAAGAACTCTTGTTGCCAATAGTACAGACATGTTCTGAAACAAATTAGTTCAAGAATGGTCAATCTTGGCTAGGGGTGAAAAGTAGATATGAATTATTCGTATTATCCAGTTACCGTATTCGATAGGATGTAATTATGGTATAGATTTTTTCATCCGATTAACAATTTCTATCCTATTCGTATTCATATTTAAATTCGCATAAAAATATGGATGTGAATATGGCATATACTTTTATCATCCAAAATATTGTTTTATCTGGATTATCCGTATCCGTATTCATATTCGAAGGAGCAATATGCATATTTTATTACAATACAAATAATTAGTTGGATAATTTTTTAATTGAATGTGAATTTGTGTTTTTTAGGCGAGATAAATGAATTAGAATAATTAAACGTGATTGTACGAGAATAAAATATCGTTAATGTCTTCATACTACATAAATTATGATGATATTCAGATCCGACCGAATTGAGTAGATATTCAATTCGAACTCGTATTCGTTACAATAGTCTATTCGTATTAGTATTTGAGAATATTTGGATTCATATTCGTATTTATTTACAAATACGAATACAAATATGATTTGGACACTATTCGATCTATTTTCTTCTCTAATCGTGGCAGCACAATTTTGCTTGATCTACACGCAGAAGCGTCAAATTGACTTGGCATGCTCAGAAAAAAATGTTGTACACTAAAATTGCAGTGCTCATTCAAAGACATGTAGATTTGCAAGGATTTATCTGGCTAGATGCATATGTTGTGGACAAACCGTTTGTCCACAGAGAGGAACCTGCTCTTTAATCCTAACATCGATGTATGATGATGGCAAATTGGCTATAAAAAATCCAAACCTCGTACGAACAATATATTTACTTCTACTAATAATTTACGCCGTCTTAGATTTGCATGAACTTGGATGCGGCAAACATCATCAGGCCCCGGGTTTCAACGAGGTGAAGTCAACTGATACATGCATGGATGCAACACAGTCCGCTTTCTCCTAACTAACTAGATTAGATTATGCAACAAATTGCAAATACTAAGATTACAGAAGTTTTCAGGTCGCAGCGCTTGTCGGTTTATACAATACCATGACAGCGTGGAGACCATGCATTGCATGCAAGTTGGATATCTGAAGAGGAAGTGAACAACATATGGCCTAGGTCAAATCTGTTCTTATTTAGACTACATGGATAAATATAGTTTATATCCATTCATCAAGATCTACATCTGATCTAGATCAAACAATGTATATTGATCTGGTTTCCTACCTGAAACCCGCGATAATTACAGATATGGTTTTACTGGTATATATGACATCGGATCCGTTCCAATTGAAGAAGCAAAATTTCCATTGTATGTAACAGATGATGTCAAAGAAGAGGAACAGATTAAGGACCGGAGCAGCGAATTCAGTCCCGAAACAGTCCTTGCTGACTCACTCATATTATCATAATAACATATTAATGGCTTTCTACACGTCTGCATTAGAACAGTGTACAGTTAATTGAAGACATTGAAGTGAACTTGCAAGTAAACTACCAAACTTGATCGATCTGACCTAGATCGATGCCCAAACTGTCATCAACAGAAGGTAGAACTACAGCCTATTTGGGATTGTTTAGCATGTAATATGCGTGGAGATGCACGTGAAGTGCTAATTAAAATCAACGTAGAAACTTGGACAGAAGCCACACCAAATTGTAACAACTACGGCCTAACAGTGACATGTGGTGAGTAATTGGATCACGCAAAGATTTGGGCCCAGTTCTTTATCATATTCTGTTACTAACTACTAGTATTATATTGTGGATGCGGTCTGATGCAAGTTGCAGTAAATTAAGCTGTTCCCTGTTGATCCAGATTAATTCGCAATGCAGCCATCATATGAAAGACACCATATATTATTGTAACTGAAGGAAATAAAGGTGATACAAAATGCATTTTCTTGTATCTTCAGGTTCATATGTGATCCAGTAGTCCTCAATGGGTAGGATATATATTGTCCTCAGGATGATAGCAAAATTCCACAAGAACATATCTTTCTCTATATTCCTATGTACTTTTGGAGTTTTGGTATGGAACAAACCAGAAACCGAAGTGCCCAATGATGGAGCATAAGAAAACAGCCGAAGGCCAGGAATTATTAGCTCGGCGTATGATGTACATAATTGACAAGTTGTTCTGTCATATTTGCAATATTGTTGCTTCCAGCGATACACATTAATGACGGGCTGAAAAGGATTGTTTTACTAATAAACATATGGCAATACAAGATGTCCATATCATGTTTCTTATCGAGACTGTCAAGCTGCACAAACAGGTAGGGAATATAAATAAAAGAAAACCTTACAAGAAAGATCAGATGAGATGTTTATCCTGCGGTTCTGAATCTCTAGATACTAAAATCTTTCCTCTGATTAGTAGAAAATTTGTATGAATTGATCACCATTGTGTAGGACATGTCATTATCTACCGTAAATTTGCAGTAATGTTAGTGTATTATGCCATAGATTCTACATTAAGATATACTGCTATAACTGAATTGGCCAGTAGCCTTCAGATTCATCATTTCACCCTCCTATACTCCAAATATAAGTTACCGAAAAGGACATATTGGCGTCTCAATGACACTAACAATGGCAAGGCAGCCATTTGTGTGTTTTGTCCTAGTAGCTAGATGCCTAGCTAGGTACTTATATATCTGAATTCTACTGTGGCACGCTTGCCAAATCATCCATTAGCTAGATTACTTGCAGAAACTACCAAAATGAAAGCAAAGTTTCTTCATGTCACTTCTCCTCACATTATTGAACACTGTAGGACTGAGAAGGCAACCGGCAGCCGGGGTGGGGGGGGGGGGATTCTCAGAGTCTTCCACTCCAATAACTATGATTAGCTAAGAATTTCAGAGTCTAAGAAACCATGGTGAAATCTCTACGAAAAACCAAGCAAAATGTGCCTTAACAGGGTTTTGGCAGTCTGACCTCCAACTAGAGGGCGGTCTGACCGGTACTTGGTTGGTGGTTTGACTTCGGGTGGTCTAACCTCTCCCCAAGAACAGAGTATATTTTTCAGCACTATCTGAAAACCTAAAATTGATGTAACTTCCAATCCAAGATCCAAACTACTTGATATTTTGCACACACCTTGCCTAGGATATTGTGAATCTAATCCACAAAGAAATTAAAACAAATCCTTGCAAAAATTTGACCTTTCTTGATTCTAAGGAATGTTTCACTAAAATTGGGCAAAATACGAAAACGGTGATTATGAGGAGCTCGTGGGAGTAATCAATCTAAGACGGCTAAAGATGGTGTTGTAGATACGATCTCTATGCGATTTGAACAGGTGTACTAACGCCGGACCAAAGAAGGCAACATGTCAGCTGATGGGCAGTCAGGGACAACCATGGCACAATCTCCAGCAGGTTTGCCGGATAAGGCATAGTGCAGGCCTGCTTTGTTAGTTTCCATATTAGTTATTTCTTTCTATCTACAAGATTGTTAGTTTCCCTTCCTGCAGATTACTTCCTTGTTGGTTGAGATATGCAATTGTTAGTTAAGCCTCCTCAAGTTATAAGGGGATGGTCGAATAATGGATGGGTAAGGAAGAATTACCCTAATCTCTTATGTCTTCCTCTTCCACCTCCTCCTGCTGTTCCCATCTCCTTCTCGCCTGGGCACCTTTTCACCCACGCCCTCGCCCTCATCCATGCTACCACCTGTAATCCAATCCCATACATATCAATTTGGTATTAGAGCCACCTGCCATGTCTTCTGATGCGCAAGCCGCAAACGAAGATTCTCTGAAGTCCTTCATGGAGCAACATTTCGGCAATATCATGGAGCAGTTGGCGGAACAGGGGCACACGCAGGCCTCCCCGGCGTCCCACCTCACTGCTCTGGAGCTGCTATCCGCAAGCGACGGCCGTCTGCAGTCGCATCCATCATTGCTGCGCAAGTTGATGGCCAATGGGTGCCCCCTTTCATCAGAAATCGTAGTGAAGTCTTTAGAAATTTCACAAATTTTAGGTTGGCAATCATATTGCATAGTTTGTTTAAACCAGCGAAGCAATTATAAAAACCAGGTTGTTGAAGGGAAGTCTAACCAATTAGGCTGTTTCATGCAGCAATGCTAATGGGAATTAGGACAGATGCACATAGTTTTAATAGGCCCTCTTGACAGTGAATCAGTGATAGTGATTGTCGTGACGACGAACGACGACGAGATCAAACAAGATTTATTGATACAAGTATATACTATTCAAACATAGATCACATTATAGTCTGCATGATTTATTCATACTGACTGAAACCTGGCTAGCCGCCCAAGACCTGAAACTTCTATGTAAGTACATGTATATGCATGTTGATCTACCCACCATAACTGTTTTGGTTCTAATCATATTGGGTGGCTGGTGGTGGTTAAGTCACATATAAGAGGGAATAATTGTACGCCACACTAGTGTCTCTCCCAATACATCATCTGTGTTAGGATTTAAGCATGCTAATTGTACAAAGTGAGTAGCAGCTGCCTAGTTCAGGACATGTTAGGGGAAGGGTACATGCAAATTGGATAGGAGTATACGGCTATATGCAATAGACCAAGTGAAAAATGCATTCTGTTTAGATTTCTCCTCTTCCTTGCAGTTCAAACTTCGAAAGACACATGCCAAAATCAGAGTGCCTTGTTCATCTGACTGGCACTCAACTTCTGGAACTACTCATCTTTTTGGGAAAAAATATTAGATTGTGTACCAGTATTTATCAAGGATGACAGTAGCAATTAAGGTAGATAGGAAGCTTCCAACGAGTGGTGTCATATATATGTACAATTCAAACTTTAGAGTATGCAATTTTACCTCAACATCACTCCTCCATGTGAGAGAAGGTAGTTGAGTGTTTGGTAAAAGATGAACTAACTGTGTGAATTGTGTCTCTTTAGTTTCTATTGGTTCTTCAGTTACCAAGACACAAGAAAAAAAGGAAAAGGAAAGCAAGTATTTGATACAGACAGCGAAGACTCAAGTATTGTTCATGCATTGCAACTAAACTACCAGAGTACAATACAGTGCTCTTTTAGAGAAACCATTTATGTAGGATCGTCGATGGCAATCAAAAGGGGTGAATGATTGAAATCCCGAGCGGAAGTTTTTTTCTCAAGTTTTCTGCTTTTTAATTGTTTAATCTGCAAAAAACATGAATAGCAAAAAGATTTTTCCTGATTTTACTGTAGCAGTACTGTAGCGAACACTGTAGCAGTACCATACCGATTACTGTATCGAATACTGTAGTGCGCACTATTGCAGTTACTATAGCGACTAGATAATGGGTTGCTAAAAGTGCACGTTTCTATTCAATCTTCCAATCAATTTTTTAATTAAAATTGATTTATGTGTGTAAACAAGAAAAATACTTAGACATAGATCATTGCATGGAGAAACGCTAGGAATCAAAAAATCAGGAAAAAAAGATAACATATGCGAATTAAAAAACTCATAAACTTTATTGAAAACTTGGGAGCACTATTCATGTGATTATCCATCAGCACAGTACACTCTTTCCTGAGTGTTTCTTTTCCCGTCGATTTTCCTCTGTCGTCGTCTTTTTTCTTCTGTTCCAATCTCGCGTCTCGTTCTCACGCGCCGTATTTTTCCTGTCTCCTCGGCCACGTCCCTATGCACGGCCGCCCGTCCTTTTATACATCCATTCGGCCATACGTCCGAAACCAACTTTAAGTTGCAGCCATAATTAATCCTAATACAACTCCTCTAATTGAGTCTTTTTACCTCAACCAAGTTTTTGGCCTATTACTATTCAAGGGACCCGAAACCCTTCCTAACATGGGTTTCCAACTTTCGACTTTTCTAACACGTCACGTGTCGAAGTCTACAAGACCACACCTCCCGTAGCTTCTCCACGTATCATCCACCTTTGATCTCCATGTGCTCCAGCGTGAACCCGACCACCTCGTGACATCCTCGACCGCCTGGACCTCAAATTGCCCCTTCTAGTCCCGGCCTTCTTCGTCACCGACCATGACTGTCTCCACGCCTAATCTGCACATACAAAGACCAAAAAATATTTTTCCGGCACAAGTTTTTTTCCAACTTGACCAACATTAATTCTCGCACACACACACATACCTCAAATAACAATACCAAGCAATGCTGTCAATTATTCGTCATCATAAAATTTTAGACCTAGCCACATGGTCTAACAATTTACCTATGGTTAACTTAGCCATAGACCTACACTAGCATGCCTGAACAATGAATAGGACTCCATTAGAGACCATAATTCACTTTCCTGCATCAATGCCCTACACTATATATTCTCTTCATTGCTTATGCATGCCTGCATCACACAGCGATATACGGTGTTATGATGTGTACATGTCATAGAGTCTTAACATATATTCCTTTTTTTTTCTGTATTTCTGGCCACTGCTCACAACCAAACTAGTATGCATGTACACTAGAATCCTAGGACCACAGGATCATTCCAATTGCACAACTAGTCTTCTCAAAGGCTTTAATTAGTGTACAAGTTGTTGGACCGAAATGGCGACAGAGGGGGGTGAATGTCGATCAATTAAAATTTCAACCCTTCAAAGTACCCACTGGAAATCTCCTCTTCGATAGATATGGAAGCTAAGAGAGGAGAATCCAAATGCCTAATGAAGTTCTAAAACTCAGAGAAGGAGGCAAGAACCAAAAGCACAAAGAGAGCAACCATTAGCACTACAACTAATCCAGATGGGAGAGCAAAGATCTAAAATATTACTAATGAAATCAAGAAGGTCCACCACAGCATGAAGAACCAAGCCCTTAAAGAAACAAGCACTGAAATCAGCACTACAGGGGCCGGCCGGTCTGAATTTTGAGCAGCAGTGACCCGAGGCAAAATTTGCATATGCTGATTTTTCAGACTTTTGTCAAGAACCAGAAAACTGTGGAAATGATCCCTTCCTTTTTGTCCTAGGACATCAGAGACTTAATCTACTCATCATAGAGGCTCCAATTACCACAGAGAATCAACACAAATTCATGAATTACAGAAAATTGGCCAAGGCCAGAACATGTACAGAAATTCCATCAAGACCAAGTTTCTCCTCAATCCTTGATTATTTGATCATGAGCTCTTGCAGTCATGTTAGCAATAGCAAAATAGCTCTTCAGATCAAATATCAACTCATCTCATGAAGGGAAAATCAAAGGACACCCAAAACCCTAGAAATGACTGAAATTTCAGAGAGGAGCACACAAACTCAAATTACTCCATGATCTTGAGTCCATTGCACAAGAGACTTTGGGAGAATATTAGCAATAGCAAATGGAGTCTATGAGCCAAGTTTCAAGTCATTTCACCAAGGGAATCACAAGACTCCAAACTCCCCTGTTATCAAAACCCTAGAATTGCAAAACAGAGCAAATAAGCAAAATGGAATCTTTGATTTTTCTTCATTGAACTCTAGGGAACAAGCTGACCAAGCGGTCTAGAAATATCATCCCATCATAGAGTAATCCATCTTGCTTCCTCTTGCTCAAGGAATCAGCTCAAAACACAAAATGAATAAAATAAGCAGAGAGCAACAAGAACTGAGAGACAAACTGAAACACACAAGAACTCAAAAGAAATCCATTATTGAGAGATGGATGATTACAAATGGGTGTTCTACATCCCCATGGATGCTTGCTTACAGAGGGATGCTTACACTACATGCTTCTTTCACAGAGAAGACTCACACGAGAACACTCACAACTTAGCTCATATCCTTGCTGAAGCTCACTCTCTAGAACATATTCAAGCATACACTACAAACTACTCCCTTGCCTGAATGGATACCCTGAACGCTTGAGTGGATACCTTGCCACTGCCTTCTCCTCTCCATTTGAAGGCCAAAGGCTCACCCCAAACTAGCAAATCAAGAAGTGGCATACAATGCCCACTCCACCACCTCACACACCATATGAGGTAATTAGTCAACACTCTTTTTGGAGGGAAACAACCAGCCACCTCCTTCCAAATGCTTGAGTCAAATTACCAATTTGCCCCTCAAGCACCTTCTCGGAAGCTTCCCGCGTCCGGTACCTTGACCGCGTGGACCTCGACTCCTCCCTGAGCCTAGTCCGGTCCGTTCCGTCACGTACGACCGCAACCGACATCCAACCGTTCTGGACCTCCGACTCATCCTTGAGCCTAGTCCCGGTTCTCCGTCGTTGCCGTCGTGTCCGCCACCGTAGCTCCGCGCCGGTTCCTCGTCTCCGACTCGCAACCACCTCACCAAAGATCGATCATCTTCGGCATCACCGACCGTCGGACCTCAACACCTCCGTGTCTAGTCCGGTCCTCCTCGCCTCACCATGACCTAGCTCAAGTCCTGCGATCCACACAGACAAGCAAACCGTCACATAGCACCGCATCAAACAAAGATAATCCATAATAGCGCAAGTAAAGGAACTCAACCTAGAATACCCTAAACAAACTCAACCTCACTAAACCAACGTCAATTACTCATCACCAACATGGGGATACCTCCACATGGTCTCTCAATCTCCCCCTTGATGAGTATATTGACAAACACCGAAAAAGCATAAGAATTGAGTTTGTTTACAAGTCAAGCTTGGTCCAAAGAAAGGAAGTGATGCAAATAACCAAGATGACACAAGGAGCAAAAGAAAGAGGAAGTTTTCCTCAAGGCTCCCAAAATGGGCTTTTTCAACTATTCTCTCCTTTTGGCAATAAAGACATCAAGCTACTTGGAGGAAAAGAAAACATGATGTGACTGAATTTTATTCAATACTAGGCAACTAGAGCCATGAAGATTATCCAAATTGACCATTTAGTATTACACCAAGCCATGACTCAAATGAATGCTATCAAGATCATAACAAAATATGCATAATCAAGCCAAGCCACATAAGTAACAATCTGAGATTTAGATGAATTTCTTAACATGTCAAGCCATGCAAGATCAAAGTCTAGCTAAAGGTATCCAAAGATGATGCAAGCCATGTCAATAATCTAAGTGGAACCAAGAAGCTAGAATTGAGCCATTTAATAGTGCTACAAGTTCAGGAATAAATCATTAAGTACTTGGTTCTTTTGGAAGTTAAGCAAATTTGGCACAATTGACATTTTCTTTTGAAACTCATGGTCGTTTCCAACCAAAATTTTGTCATGTGCTAGATCTCAAGCCTTATGCGACCATTCCAAGCGAGAAGCTTAAGGAGATGATCTTGGTCATCCAAAACTCCCCCTGAGTTCATTCCGAGTGTAATGGCAAGCAGTCTCATGAGAAAGAATTGGTGAGATCAGTTTTTTTTTCGCACATAAAAAGATCTTTTTGCTTTTAAACAATTGTACTAACTCATGAATTATCCAAAAACTATCATAGCTCAATCTAAAGCTCAATTTAAGGATTCAAAGCTCAACTTAGCCTATTTGACATGGCATGAATCATAAGAGGATAACTAAAGACAGACTAATTTCAAGAAGTAACATGACATGTCTTAATTCAAGTTGTGCAATTTTTTTTAATTAACTCATCATGGCAAAGGCTTGACGACACATGTAAAGTCATGATAAATCTAGCAAATGAAGCATAAATCATGGCACGATGTAAAGCATTGTACTTATATCAACTAAGGATAATAATCAAGGCTCCATGCAATTACTATGCAAAATGCTAGAAATGCAGAAAATTCAACTCCTCCTCAACATTAGATGCACTTTTAGTTCAAGTTGAGTTATGTCAATGTTAAGCTCGTAAGCTCCCAAATGAACTCCCCGAACTAAAGCTATAAAATGAGAAGTCGGCAAAGAAATCAAACAAGTTAGTCCTTAAAGCATAGACAAGATATAGAGGATGCTATGGCTCAGATGACTCTCATCTACCCCATATGACTCTAGGGTGTCGGACCGGTAATCTAGCACACTAAGGAGCAAACACGCACTGCCTACCCAAGGGTGGCCCACCCTTGCTAGAACCTAAAAGTAGTGAGTAGGCTCAACCTAGTGAAGTAGGAGAAGCGGCTAACAGAGAAGAACCCTAGATCACAAGATGAGAGGAAGAAATCTAAACCACTAGACAAGAGAGAAACACTCTAATCTATCTTTGAGAGAACTAACCCAAATGCAACCCGAATGAAATGCAAGCAAAATGAGAACAGGAGCATAATATATATGATAGAGCAATAAAGCACGAAACTCCCCTCACTACAGTCCATGAGGACAAACCACCCCAAGCTCTCCCGCAAGACTGAAAACCTAGAGCTATCCAAAGGCTTGGTAAAGATATCACCAACTGGTGCTCACTCTCACAAACGGAGCACTATGTCACCCTTCTCCACATGGTCTCTAAGGAAGTGATATCGAATGTCTATATGCTTGGTCCGAATGCTGTGACTGGGTTCTTAGCAATGTTAATAGCACTAGTGTTATCACAAAAGAGTGGAACATCGTCTATAACTAACCCAAAGTCCCGCAGGTCGAAGCCATCCAAAGTATCTGTCTGCAAAGAATCGGCTGCGACAACATACTCGACCTCTGCGGTGGATGTGCAACACCGGACTGCTTCCTAGAAGACCAAGAGACAAGAGAAGTGCCAATGAATTGGCAGGTGCCAGAAGTGCTCTTCCTATCTATCCTACAGCCGGCAAAGTCTGCGTCCGAGAAGGCTCTAAGGGAGAGACAGGAAGAGGAGGAGTACCAGATACCATAGTCAATGGTAGCTCGAAGGTACCGAAGAATGCGCTTCACGCTTTGGCGGTGAGATACGCGAGAGAAGCTCAAACGGGCACAAAGACACACAGAAAAGTGTATGTCCGGTCTCGAGGCAGTGAGGTATAAGAGGGAGCCGATCATACTCCTGTACTCTTTCTGATCAACTGGCTCACCATCCTCATCTGGGTCAAGTGAAGCTGTAGAAGCCATGGGTGTTGACACAGGCTTACCATCACTCATGTCAAAGCGTCTCGGAGATCACGAGTGTACTTGCCCCGATGCAAGAAAGTACCTCCCGAGTCCGCTTGATCTCGAAGCCAAGGAAGAAACTTAGCTCGCCCATCATGCTCATCTCAAACTCCGAGCTCATGACATCGGAAAACCGGGAAACGAGCATGCGAGGAGCCGCCAAAGATGATGTCATCCACATAGATCCGGACGAGCAGAAGATCGTGCCATGCCTGGCGAATGAACAAGGTCTTGTCTACTTTACCCATCTCAAAACCATGACTCAACAAGTAGAACTTAAGCCTCTCATACCAAGCTCTAGGAGCTCGCTTAAGTCCATACAAAGCTTTGGAAAGCTTGAAAACATGGTTTGGGTATTTGGGGTTTTCAAAACCAGAGGTCGTCTCACATAGACTTCTTCCTCAATGAATCCATTAAGGAAGGCACTCTTGACGTCCATCCGTAAAGCTTGAAACCCTTAGAAGCCGCGAAAGCAAGCAGATTCTAATGGCCTCAAGTCTAGCTACAGAGCAAAGGTCTCCTCGAAATCAAGACCCTCAACTCGAGAGAACCCTGCGCTACCGGTCTAGCCTTGTTTGAATAACCACTCCATCCTCGCTCTGCTTGTTCTTGAACACCCACTTAGTCCCAATGATATTGTGACCTCGTGGGGCTCGACAAGCGACTGCACCTTGTTTCTCTCGAAATTCTCTAGCTCCTCATGCATGGCATTGACCCAAGACTCATCGGATAGAGCATGACAAACGTCCTTGGGCTCAAAGGAGGCAACAAAGGCGAGAATGGAGACACTGAGACATGCCGATTTTGAACGAGTGACTCGCTCAAAGAGGTCTCCAATAATCGCTCGGAAGGATGCCTTTTCGGATATGTCGGGAGGCTCGGATGAGAAGAAGAAGTGACCTCTACCTCATGAGTCAAGAGGTAGGAACAGAGCCACTAGCTCCGAGGAAGCGAAGGCATGGGTGATCTCCTTGAGGTGCGGTGGAAGAAGGCACCTCGGGGTGGAGGATGAGGGACTGGATCGGGTAGACGACCCTCATCTCCATCGTCCTCATCATCCACGAAGATGGTCTCGGATCGCTCTAAAGAACTCGAGATATCGGGCCTAGTCCCTGACCGCCTCGTCGAAAGTCACCTCACAGTCTCTACCATTTTGCTAGACTCAGCCTGCACCCTATAAGCCCGCGAAGAAGGCGAGTAACCTAAAAGATCCCATCACAAGAACGTGACTCGAACTTATCTAGGTTCCGGACTTCAAGATAAAGCACTTGCATCCAAACACACGAAAATGCGAGACGCTGGGCTTTCGCCCATATCTCAACTCATAAGAAGTGCGATGCAAGTGTGCCCGAGAAAACTCGATTTGAAACATGGCACGCGGTGGCTATAGCCTCACCCAAAACTTCCTCGGTGTAGAGTACTCATCAAGCATCGTCCCGGCCATCTCAACAGTGGTACGGTTCTTCCTCTCCACAACGCCATTCTCACGAGGGACGTATGGAGAAGAGAACGGTGCTCTACACCGGTCTCATCGCAAAACCTCTCAAAGTAGGAATTCTTGAACTCGTGCCATTGTCACCGGATCGCTCGCAAGGCACCCGGAGCTCAACAGAAAGCCTACTAAACAAACCCCGAAAATGGGTATACGTCTCATCCTTCGAGGCCAAGAAAAACACCCAAGAATACCTCGAGAAGTCATCGACCACGACAAGGACATACCACTTCCTCCATTGATCGCACTCGAGCCGCCCAACAAAGTGTCCATATGGAGCACTGTCCGGTGCATCGGTCATGGTCATAGAGACCGGAGGATGTGAAGCAGCAACCATCTTGCCGTGCCGGCATGGAGCACAAACCAGATCTTTGACCATCTTGAGTTTCGGCAAACCACGAATGAGATCGTGGCTGCTAACTCGGGTCAAATGGTCAAATCCAATATGACCAAGTCTCCTATGCCAGAAAGAAAGGTCACGGGACTCAGAAGCAACTAAACACCTGAGAGGATCACCAGAAGATTCAACAAAATCAGCACGAAAAATCCTCCCATAACGAGAAATCCCGCAAACCAGACTACCCGAAGAATCAAGAATTTTACAATTGTTTTTCTTGAAGCTCACCTCATAACCGTCATCGGTAAGCTGAGAAACCGAGAGCAAATTATACTGCAGCTTACTAACCAAAGCAACATCTCTCAAAAGAAATGAATCATTAACCCTCACAGTACCTTTGGCGATGACGCGCCCAGATGAAGCATCTCCGAAGGTGATCGTCTCATCACCTGGAGCACGGGCTAAGGAAGAGAACCAACGGGAGTCTCCGGTCATGTGTCGTGAACACCCGGAGTCTACAAGCCAAATCTCTCCCTTCCCAGCCCGGCGAACCTGAGTCAAGCAGAGAGTAAAGTCTCAGTACTGGGGTAAATCAAGAGTGATTTTGGCACCCAATACTGAACAACACGTCGAGCAGATGAAGTAGTCAAGCACGATCGACCTCTATCTACCCTACGCCTCGTGACTCAAAGAAGCGGATGGTCCATGATCGGACTGGCTGTTGTTAGGTCCGATCGCTACGGAAAGCAAGTCGAGTACCAACAACACGCCGATCACGCCGCGTAGCTGTCTCGCGGGGAAACGAGATGTACCCTCGGGACGGCGGAAGTCATGATCAAGAGCAGCATGAGGACGAAGACCAGAAGACTCAGAAAAACCAAGTCCTCGATGCTGCCCAAACCCATCAACAGCAGATAGCCTAGACCTCGTGCTGGTCCTAGGTGCACTCAGGGTCTGAGGCTGACCTTGAATACGCCTAAGTGCCTCAGCACGGTCTCTACGCGCAATCTTGGCGCACCTGAAGCATCGATCGACCGTATGTCCATCCTTCTGACAGAAGGTGCAGTGATACTTCACCTTCTGAGAGGTGGAAGTAGCACGAGAAGACTTCGGCTTCTGAGAGGCCGAAGCAGCAGGTGGAATCACCTTGCTGTTAGATATCCCTTGGACAAAGCCCGCTGATTTGAATTTGACCTCATCAGACCTGGGCTCAACCTCGATCACACCTCCTACTATGGGTCTGAGAATAGCAGGAGGATGCTTCCTCATGTCCTCATAAAAATCATATCCTAGACCTTGATTAAATCTGCAAATTTTAGACTGGTCTAGAATAAGATTAAGCTTCTTCTTGCCTCCTACAAACCTCTCGAGAGTGTTCATAAGATACTGACACTCCCGAAAGAGAGAGGTGCAAGAAGAGCAGGGAGAAGAGGGAACAGCAGAGGGTAAGGGAGCAGAAGAAGAACCAACAGTAGAGGAAAGAATGGCTTGTGCACGCACAACCGACTCTGATGGGACAGTCCTACTACTAGCAGGTTGGCTCACGCCGCTAGACGTCTCTACCTTACCCCGGGCTTCTCCCCACACCAAAGAATCACATCACAATCGGTTGATGGCTTCACTAGTTGATCCTTAGTTAGCTTCACGCATTTTTCATTCAAAGCAACGAGTTCAAGTTTTAGTTTATCACAACTAATGCATGGTGAGCTAACAGGGTCCTTAGTCGCAAACTGAGCCATTTTCTTATTAGTGTCAATCATTTCTTGAAACCGCTGGAAACAGATTCAAGTTCATGAGTTAATTTAGGACGATTCGAACATGAAGCGATGGCTCAAGCAACCAAGAATACAACTCAGATATCTTATGATCTGCCCGTTTTAGGTTCATTTTCAAATTATTGCAATTTTACAAGACTCGGGCAGATCAAGGAGCATGGCATAAGGTCCTCCAAAGAAGAATGTCCTTATCCTCACATGAGGTGGGAGAAGTAGTCTCATCAGTAGTAAGTAGGGTAATGACCATCCTACTCAACTCTAACTCAGCAAGTAGACTATCATTCTTCACCTTAACAAAGATCAAGCTCGTGAGGACACACTATCATGCGAGGTCCTTAATTTCTCCAAATCAACCAACAAAGCGAGCATGTATCACAATTATCACTAGGAGGATCGGATGTAAGAGCAATAATCTCCGGTGACAATCTATCTACTTCCTTCTCCAACTCAAGACACCTAGCCCTAGCTCTAGCATGAAAACCACCTAGCTTAAGAAAAGCTTGATTGAGCTGGTCGTAGGAAGGGCATACCTCGTCCGAGTCGGAGTACTGACTCATTGTCGCTCGATTCGCCCTCGAGGCCATGAAGCACATGCATCAAGTCCTCGCCATCCTTGGGATCTTGCTCGTCCTTCCCATCGTCGTCACTCCACCCCTCCACTTCGCTGAGATCGAGGTCGCCGGCGGTGAGGACGCGATGGAAGAGCTTCTTGGCTTTGCCAAGGTTGCGAACTTCTTCTCTTTGCTCGGTGCTTCTTGAAACGGTTCTTGTCGGCGTAGACGTTCTTGCTCGAACCGCCAGAGTCGTTCTTGCCCTCCAACTTGGGGCAGTTTGCCCGAATGTGGTTGGGGCCACCACACTCGAAGCAAATCACGGGTCCTTGTCTCTTCTCGTCCCTCCTCCTCTTGTAAGCATGAGAAAACTTCCGAGCTAGTAGGGCCAGTTGCTCATCCTCAAGCTGCTCTAACTGATCATCAGTTACGTCACAGAGAGCAGCGAGGGAGAAACCACAAAGCGAATCAGAAGAAGACCCATAAGCTGAACTGGGATCAGTGACTAGAGCCATCGATTGTGACTTCGACTTGCGAGAGACAATGTCAATCTCGTGAGTCTTGAGACGCGAGTACAGCGCATCAAGAGTCAAAGTCGAGAGGTCCGTGGTGTCCTTGATGGTCGCCACTTTCATCTCCCAAACACGAAGGTCGAGCGCAGCAAGCATCGACGAGCGTTGTCCGAGTCGGGTATGTGAGACCAACCGCTCGAGATTGCTCAAGATCTTGTGAAAGCGTGCAAAACACTCATCCAAAGACTCACCAGTAAGCATCTCGAACTTGTTATAGTCCCGCTTGAACTGGTCCTGTCGCACCGTCTTAATCTGGGAGGTGCCCTCATGGTAAGCATCGAGGGTTTCCCAAATATCGAAGGCGGACGAAAGATGAGATATGCGGTCAAACTCGCTACAACTCAAACCTTGGATGATGATGTTCCTTGCCTTTGCATTCGCCTCAACATCAGCCATATTCCCGGCATTGATGTCCTCATCGGCAGGAACAGCATAACGCACCTTCACCTTCCGCCAGATGGCATATCCTTGAGCCTGGATGTAAGTCTCCATCCGGCTTTTCCAGAACGGATAATCCATGCCATCAAAGATCGGAGGCTTGGTGGAATACTTGTCCGTCGCCATGGCTCTTGAGACCGGTTAAGATCTATTGAGAAGAGCTAACCGGCTCTGATACCAATTGTTGGACCGAAATGGCGACAGAGGGGGGTGAATGTCGATCAATTAAAATTTCAACCCTTCAAAGTACCCACTGGAAATCTCCTCTTCGATAGATATGGAAGCTAAGAGAGGAGAATCCAAATGCCTAATGAAGTTCTAAAACTCAGAGAAGGAGGCAAGAACCAAAAGCACAAAGAGAGCAACCATTAGCACTACAACTAATCCAGATGGGAGAGCAAAGATCTAAAATATTACTAATGAAATCAAGAAGGTCCACCACAGCATGAAGAACCAAGCCCTTAAAGAAACAAGCACTGAAATCAGCACTACAGGGCCGGCGGTCTGAATTTTGAGCAAAGATGACCGAGGCAAAATTTGCATATGCTGATTTTTCAGACTTTTGTCAAGAACCGTAAAACTGTGGAAATGATCCCTTCCTTTTGTCCTAGGACATCAGAGACTTAATCTACTCATCATAGAGGCTCCAATTACCACAGAGAATCAACACAAATTCATGAATTACAGAAAATTGGCCAAGGCCAGAACATGTACAGAAATTCCATCAAGACCAAGTTTCTCCTCAATCCTTGATTATTTGATCATGAGCTCTTGCAGTCATGTTAGCAATAGCAAAATAGCTCTTCAGATCAAATATCAACTCATCTCATGAAGGGAAAATCAAAGGACACCCAAAACCCTAGAAATGACTGAAATTTCAGAGAGGAGCACACAAACTCAAATTACTCCATGATCTTGAGTCCATTGCACAAGAGACTTTGGGAGAATATTAGCAATAGCAAATGGAGTCTATGAGCCAAGTTTCAAGTCATTTCACCAAGGGAATCACAAGACTCCAAACTCCCCTGTTATCAAAACCCTAGAATTGCAAAACAGAGCAAATAAGCAAAATGGAATCTTTGATTTTTCTTCATTGAACTCTAGGGAACAAGTGACCAAGCGGTCTAGAAATATCATCCCATCATAGAGTAATCCATCTTGCTTCCTCTTGCTCAAGGAATCAGCTCAAAACACAAAATGAATAAAATAAGCAGAGAGCAACAAGAACTGAGAGACAAACTGAAACACACAAGAACTCAAAAGAAATCCATTATTGAGAGATGGATGATTACAAATGGGTGTTCTACATCCCCATGGATGCTTGCTTACAGAGGGATGCTTACACTACATGCTTCTTTCACAGAGAAGACTCACACGAGAACACTCACAACTTAGCTCATATCCTTGCTGAAGCTCACTCTCTAGAACATATTCAAGCATACACTACAAACTACTCCCTTGCCTGAATGGATACCCTGAACGCTTGAGTGGATACCTTGCCACTGCCTTCTCCTCTCCATTTGAAGGCCAAAGGCTCACCCCAAACTAGCAAATCAAGAAGTGGCATACAATGCCCACTCCACCACCTCACACACCATATGAGGCAATTAGTCAACACTCTTTTGGAGGAAACAACCAGCCACCTCCTTCCAAATGCTTGAGTCAAATTACCAATTTGCCCCTCAAGCACCTTCTCGAAGCTTCCGCGTCCGGTACCTTGACCGCGTGGACCTCGACTCCTCCTCGAGCCTAGTCCGGTCCGTTCGTCACGCACGACCGCAACCGACATCCAACCGTTCGGACCTCCGACTCATCCCGAGCCTAGTCCCGGTTCTCCGTGCGTTGCGTCGTGTCCGTCACCGGTAGCTCCGCCCGGTTCCTCGCCTCCGACTCGCAACCACCTCACCAAAGATCGATCATCTTCGGCATCACTGACCGTCTGGACCTCAACACCTCCTGTGTCTAGTCCCGGTCCTCCTCGCCTCACCATGACCTAGCTCCGAAGTCCTGCAGTCACACAGACAAGCAAACCGTCACATAGCACCGCACGAAACAGCATAATCCATAATAGCGCAAGTAAAGGAACTCAACCCTAGAATACCCTAAACAAACTCAACCTCACTAAACCAACGTCAATTACTCATCACCAACATGGGGATACCTCCACATGGTCTCTCACAAGTACAGCTAGGTCCCCCTTAACACTACCAAAAAATTGAGGGAGCAAACCCAGGTATTATACATACATAAGCTATGATTAATACTTAATGGTTTATAGCCTTTCTTTTCAACATAGAACACTAGAAATTTCAAGAATTTATAGATGGACCACATCCTATACATGTTCCTGTGGGCAAAACCGAAACTAAGATGGTTTATCTCCCAACTAAGGCAACACTGGCAACTAAGGCACTATTTTCCCATATTAAAACATCAATCGTATATGGAGCTTTAGATTTCTCCCAAAATGGGTCAACAACATTTGAGCAAATTACTTCAAAAGTCAATCTGCCATGTGCCGTGGATATGCATGCTATTGCTAACAACATTTGACAGTGCAAGTCAACCGCGTACTAATACACATCTACTACTAGTTTTTTTTTTAGTTTCGTTGGGCTAATTGCAAGCACACAATCCAGGTGGGTCCACGGCTATCTAAGTAGGCCCCAAACACTAACAGTAGCTTGTTGTCTGTCTCCAAGGAAAGCCATTGGCTGTGATCTTAGAAAATTCTGAGCCATCGGATATAAAAATAATGGTTTAAATCAGATGCTATAGTCAATGTGCTACAGCATCCGAGCTACATTAGGTCCTGCTCGTTTCGACTTCAGCTTCTGATGTCTGACTTATTTTTCACTATTCATAAATTTCGTCTTTTTTTTTTGAACTTTTGGCTCTTTTTAGCTTTTTTGTCTGTTCTTTTTTCCCGTATTCGTTTGCGTTGTCTGTGATGAGCTAGCATATTTTTTATATTTTTAATTTTTTAAATTTAATTACACCAAATAAGTCATCTTTAGTTATAATGAAATTTCAGTCGCTACAGTGTAATTTCAGCCCAACCGAGGAACAGCCGAGCAGGCAGTTCCTTCTTTCTTCCCTGCTCCTTTGCTCGTAGGGAACAGCTCAACACGTGTCAGATCACACGAACTGGCCCTGCCCACGTGCCATGCGCACACACACTGGCCCTGTTCATTCATGTGTCATTTCAACACCTAGTTAGGCAGTGGTCGCCGATGCATATAAACAAAATCAACTGTGCAAAATACGGACTACACACGGGTGTATATTATGTCTACTATGTATGTAGAATGAATTGATCAATATACTTGGTATACATGTGTACATATCCATGTCTATATCATGGAAATTGAAGGTTTTTCGCTCTGTTCTCAGAGCAATATGTCACTCTCGTATATAATTAAGGATGGCACTAGGCATTATATTATTATTTCTGAATCTCATGCATACATAAAGAGCATATACATGGAACAACGCAAATTAACATATAAATACTAATTATAAGATACTTCAATATGACTTAGCTAAAAAATTTCATCGGAGACATTTATTTTTGCTGTATGCCATTTTTTATATATAAATATAGTCTATACACAATTATACTATAAAAAGTCGATTTTAATGAAATTTCTCATAGAACTCACTTTGTAGTATCTTATAATCATTATTAAAGTATGATTAAATAGATAAAGAGGTATAGCAACACAACTAAAACGGTATATGGGAAGTGCGAATATGTATTACTAAGAAGTATGTAACCATTTTTCTCTCTTTATATACACACATATGTATGTATGTACTGAGCCAATCCTACATTCCTCCTGTATATACCAGCAGCTTTCACATCCACAGTAACCATGCAGTAATACGCATCATCATCTACAGTGCATCGTACGTACGTACGCTTTAGGTGTGGATGCATGGGCCATACGTACGGTACATATATATATATATATATGTACGTAGAGCTGGCACCAACACTGCTTCGGCATGGGAAGCTTCGTTACGCCTGGTCTTAAGTTTTCCATACATACATATATAATATATATGTACTAGCTAGCTAGCTAATAGCCTCTACGTACGTTATTTTATACAGTCGAGCTAGTCGCCGCCAGGCAATTAATATGCATGAAAATCGAAGTAGCTTAGGGACGCGCAAGAAAACACACCAGCGTATCTAACTAAACAACATGCTTAAGCGAGCTAGCCCCGGGCAGTTAATTAACTAGGCCAGTTAATTAAGTATGCCTAAATCTGCATGCGTTGCATCGCCAACTCACGACGTACGTCTTCTTGGACTAATTTAACTCTAGAGAGAGACAGGGGCAGAGAGCAGCTAGAGAGAGAGAGACAGGGGCTGCGTCTCCCGCGTTAGTTGTGGTGTTTTAACCGGTTTATGGCTTAAGTTTTAAGTTGAAACTTTTAAATTATGACTAAAATTGCTGTAATGATTATTAACTTTTTTTTGAGAAAAAATAAAAAAAAGATTTTATCGTCACAGACAATACAAAAAAATAAGAAGAATAAAAGGCAAAGAAAAACTAAAAAAAACTCTAAAAACTAAGATAAGTCAAAATTAAAAATCAGAATAGTTTCTGAAACTGAAAACTAAAATAGGTCGAAAGATGAAGCCTTTAGGAACGGGTGGATTGCTCGCTCATGTAAGCTATGCCGCCATCATCATTGTTGATGATGCCACCAAGACCTCTATAAAACGCCCCTCCTATCCGCCCAACAAACCCCACAGAAAAACCGCATCACAGCGATCTCACCTGCATCCACAGCTTCCTCTTCCTCCCTTCGTACGTACGTACTTCCTCTAGCCAGCTAGGCAGCTACAAGAATCAATACAAACTTCGTTCATCAATCAATGGGGAGGTCACCGTGCTGCGACCAGGAGGCCGGCGTGAAGAAGGGCCCCTGGACGCCGGAGGAGGACAAGCTGCTGGTCGACTACATCCAGGAGAACGGCCACGGCAGCTGGCGCCGCCTCCCCAAGCTGGCCGGCCTCAACCGCTGCGGCAAGAGCTGCCGCCTCCGCTGGACCAACTACCTCCGCCCCGACATCAAGCGCGGCCGCTTCACCGACGACGAGGAGAAGCTCATCATCCACCTCCACTCCATCCTCGGCAACAAGTACGTACCACATCCACCATACTTTACAAGCTACGTACGTACGTACCACCATTCGATTCGTATGTGACGCCGTCCGCGCGCTGTATCTATATGTATGTATGTATGTACGTACGTACGTACTACCTTTCCCTAACATCTAGCTTAAGCTTTTCTCTGCGTCCGCCGCAGGTGGTCGTCTATAGCGACCAAGCTACCGGGGCGGACGGACAACGAGATCAAGAACTTCTGGAACACGCACCTCCGCAAGAAGCTCCTCGGCATGGGCATCGACCCGGTGACGCACCGCCCGCGCACAGACCTCAACCTCCTCGCCGGCCTCCCGAACCTCCTCGCCGCCGCCAACCTCGGTGGCACCCTCGCCTCCGCGCACACCTGGGACATCAACGCCCTCAGGCTCCAGGCCGACGCCGCCAAGTTCCAGCTCCTCCAGGGCCTCGTTCGGGCGCTCGCCACCGCCACGGCCACCGCCGCCGCGCCTAGCTTGGACCTGATGTCCCTCCTCGCCGCCAGCAATGGAGGAGTCGGACAACCCGCCGGCGCCGGCGCCGGCGTTGACCAGACCAGGCTCCAGTACAACGGCCTGCTCAACCTGCCGGCGTTGACCAGCGCGCCGGCCATGCCAGGCGTCTCCCTCACCGGGCTGTTGAACGGCTTCGGTGATGGCAGTGGCGGGAGCGCTCTCGCAGGGGACGGGCTGAGCTCGACGGAGCTCGGACACGGCGGTGCGAGCGGGAGCAATATGACGGCTACGGTGGTGCCACCATTGGTAGCGGTAGAGGAGTGTAATGCCGGTGGAAATAGTGGCGGCGGCGGCGGCGTGTCGTGCGAGGAGAAGCCGGCTTCGAGCCCGTTCGACGGGCTGGAGAACCTGAATCTTGACGACCTCAACGCCGATGGTAGTTGGAAGGACTTGCTAGAGTGAGTAGTTCTCCCATCAACTTTCTAAAAAAAACTAGTTTTTCATTCAATTTGATTTGTTTTTATTTTCTTTGAACTTTCTGATTATAGTTCGCTTGGGTAGCGTCATAAAAATTTACAGACAACCAAATTCTAAATAACATGTAGACATATAATATTAAGGCATGCAACACGACTTGTTTTAGGAATTTCAAGATATAAAACAACAGTACTAGCTAGGTATGTTTTACAAATATGAATTGATTAATTTAACCACCCTGGCAGGAATAAAACCTGCAAGTTTTTGACAAACAAAGATAACTTTTACTGCTTACTTATCTCACATGATTATTATTTTGATGCAGGCAAATGTCATGGTTGAACTCAAATGAGCCATGAGGAGCTAGAAGGGAGATATTTCTTCATACGAAATGAAGAATGGAAGATTAAAAAGACATTTCGAAGATGTGAAGTTTGTTTGTTGATAGGAGAAAAGGTCGTTTGGTCCACTTTTAGTTATGTACAAAGAAAGAACAACAAAAGGATACGTACACTCACTACAATGTCTATTTTTTGTTTACTTTTTTTTTGTTGTCTCCATTTTTTTTTTTGCCTTTCCAAGAGGAAAACATGTGTAATGATTTAGCTTGTGTGATAAACTAAAAGCACTTTCCTTTTCCAAACCCAAGTGTGACTATTCATATGTCCTTGTTGACACACGATTTACTGTTGATGTATAATATATATAATGTTCCTTGTGTGATGAAGCTAAAGTCAGGTCGTCACGGTATTGAAATAACTTCAGATTGCCCTGCATTCGTTGGATGCTCTCTGTTGAAACTAGCTGTTAGTTGTCAGTCCAAAATTATTTTTCTCCAAAAACAAATCCTTAGATTGTTGTCAAGAGTCGCTTCCATGGACCGTTTCATGCAATCTCCTCATGCATGCATATATACTTTGCAACAAAAATTATATGGCTATATGATAGTCTAATTTGCATCATATAAACGAAATTTAGCTAAAAAAAACCAAATTTACTATAAACCGTACGTAGATCTTTCATTTCACAGTAGGACATGATGGGATTATATGTGTTCATATGTTCTAAGATAATGTTTTAGACAATTTCATATATATAGTATAGAAAAAATAAAGAAAAGGAACACCATATATCAACATGGCCGACCTGCATATAGCTCTACCGTGCATCTGCATGCATATATGTAACTTTCCCTCGAGCCTCTTGTGTCTTTCGAAACGAGGTTACTTGCTTGAGGAGAATTGACAAGAACACACATCGTGGACTAACCTTGGTAGATGCATGTCATGATATGCAAACAGTATTAGACTTAAAAAAAATAGTTAGTTGGAGTTAGAGAAGGATGGATAGCTTGTGAAAGTAGAGAAAGTTACCCTAATCTTCTAGAACTCAAGTTGCATGCATGCATGCATGCCCTTACATATGACCAGGTGAAAAGCAGTCGTGGCAATGGTAATTCTAGACAATGGTAATTAATTTGATACGATCCATCTTGATTCATAAGAGAAACAAATAACTTCTCCTAGTTCCTAGGAAGAGGCCAGGTGCATGTATGTATCTATGTTGTGCTCATATTTAATTTCAAGTACACCATAAGCGCTGTTTCGACATGTCTTGTTCGGTTGTGCAGGTGTTCTTGTCTGGATTCCTTTAAAATAGGAGAGGAAATATCATTAGCTGCTTGAGTGTACTTTTAGTTAAAATGGCAGCTACCTGTAATGCCTTTGCTTTACATGACTTGGCAAAATTTTTTTTTCTCTGGCCCTGGAACAGAAGTCATCCAGTTAGTTAGCCAGTAGGTAGCCCTCATTTCCCGACACCACAAGCCATTGACTGTCCCACATATGCACTTGCATATGCTCTGATGTGGCCTCAGAAGCTTAGCATCCTTTCAGCGTCCCTATCTATCCTACGTATGCCAATCAAATCCGTTTTTATTATCAAAGCTTACAAGCTTTGGGCTTGACAAAGTGGTTACACTAAAACCTTTCGAGCTCGATATTTTCATCCAGTAGTAGTAAACAATTTGGTATCCCGTGAAGACTCTAATTAACAGTGTTTTGTTAAGAAAAGTAAAGGGAATAAAATGTAAAATATATTGTAAAAATTATAGTGCTCTTAAAACTCTTATCTGGGCTGTCACTTTTTACTGCTCTCAGGGGCCCTTCTTCAGAGAACTTTGGTGCAATGAGTTCTTTATCTGACGTGTCCAGAAATTTCCCCTCTCGTCAGTCTAGTCGGGTCAAATTTTGACATGTCCATGTTATGGCAAAGGACAAAGGAACTACGGATAATTGTCGAGCAGGAAGACCTATCTTCTTTTTTTTAACATTCACAGTAGGCTCAGGGTTTGGCGGCTGCAGGAGTGACTTTCATATGTTGTACTGGGTGTATCTACCCACTACTTGTAGCGCAAGGAAAAGATGCAACACTATTGCTCGTTCCTAGGCAAATTATAGAAGAAAAGAAAGAATCCTGAGACTATATAGTTATTGCTCATTTGACCATAAATTTAATCAAGAGAGAACCAAATTACAAATATAAATGTCTCGTTCTTTTCGGCTGCGACTTATGACTTTGAATTTTGACTGTTCGTGAGAGAGAATACTGAAAGAGACAGATACATACGATTTTGATCAGTATAGCTGAAGTCATTACATTGTCTACTACAATTGACTTGTAGACGCGAAATTGAAAAGATACCCCTTTTGAAACCTAATTACTGTAGCATAAGGCATAAGCCAGAAGCTAAAAAGAATGGGACCAAAGTACATGTATAGAAGCAGAAGGAACCTGCTATTCTAGACATGAAGACCATGTTCTTTTCAGCTTTTGGCTTACGGCCTATGTCTTATACTATGTAACTAACTTTCAAACGTGGTGTCTTTTCAAAGCGAATTTTATAAGCTATACCGACTAAAATCGCACTCGACTGTTTCTCTCTCCATATTCTCTCTCATAAACAAATACAATTCAAAATTCATAAGCTACAGCCGAAAAGAACAAACCCAAAGTCTCTTTTATCCTATCATCCAGAATTCCAGATGAGCAATCTGATAAGCCAAGCAATTAATGGTGTAGTTAGAATGCAGGTGACATTGCATCAATGCTTTAGTATGTTTATTATTTTTAGATTCTCCTAAACTTATACTTCAGCTAAATTAACGTGTAGACAGAAAAGCAAAGTTATAAATAGTTTCCAATTCTATGCTTCTACCAGAAAAGATTGTGTGGCAGGAGACACCACCGTAGAAAAGGTTATCACAGATAGTTCAAAAATATGATCACAGACGATTTCGTGAGCCGACTAAGTTTACAGATCAGTAATGATATAAGGTCATCACCGATGGTTTTCGAACCGTCTGTGATACGTACTATCACATACAGTTATTAATGTATAACCATCTGTGATAATTTACTATTATAGATGGTTAATAGTAGAAACTATCTATGATATCTTATGAATCACAGATGATTTCAACTACAAACCGTTTATGATACTATATCACCTTAACAGGAGGTCTTTTCTTCACCTCTATTCTCTCACCGTCATCTGATTGATTCTTACGTTTATATTAGGATGCGTTGCACATGGACATACATGAATGTTTTCATACGCTTTATGGTAAAGGGTACAGTCATTTGAGTATGTATGTATTCTTTCTACTTCTATTTTCAAAAGACAAAGAACTTTCTTAGCTTTATAGGTGGTATTGGGCAACTCGTTTTCATCCAAAAACATTCCACTAAAAGAACCAACACTACCGTGAAACTCTTATTGGACCAACCGTTGCTTGCCTTCAATTTCAGTAGTTTAAGTACAGCTGACAACCTCGTATACTTTGATTTGTAGCACATGAACAAAGATTTCTCCGAGTCCTCATCAAGCCCCGGAATGATAAATACTCTCTCGTCACAATTCCCTTCTGCATCACAAAGTATCTGATCAAGATTAGCATCATACAACCTATCCAAATCGAAACCACAATCGACATCATTCGGTGGCATATTATTAACTTCATCGGCGATGTCATTATTACTATCTTTCTATGTAATCGGCTCTTCACCGTGATTGGTTCAATGTGCATACCCCTTTTTGAAATCCCTTCAAATCAAATGCGTTTAAATCCGTGCTCGGTTCTTAAATATTTTTAGATTCTCACAGTCAATACATAGACAGTACATATATTTCACCACCTTATTCAACATATTCTCCTTGGCAGTTCTTGTAAAAATAGACACGCCATTAATGTACTCTTCACCCACACAGTTCTCAGCGTATATCTAGATTCAGTCCTATATTACGTATTTAATAATTTAGTATTAAATATTAAATTAATTAATTAGTATACTAGATATATATGATCTAAAGTAACTACATGTAGTAAGAATAATTAATTAAATTAAATTAAATTAAGTAGAAATAGACTATGAATTGGCTAAACCTTAACCATGTAGATGCAAATAATCTTCTCTCTACATCAAGCTAGTTAGATCTAAACTATTTTCAATTCTCCTTTCATCAACAGCTAGATCTAAAATATAATGTAATTAGGAACAAATTACTAACTATATATAGTCAAGAACTTAATGGATCTACAATCACTTTTTGCCAAATCCACGGTCTTCTTTCACCAAATGACCTCAAAGCAGCAGAGTTGTGAGAACAGATCTGGAATTAAGACAGATCTGTGAGGGGTCGACGGTCTATAATTGATATAGTAAAATTATCACATATGGTTTTTAATATAAACCGTCTGTGATGACTTAATTATCACGGACGGTTTTTAATACAAATCATCTGTGAAGTATCACAAGCAGTTCAAAGAAAAAATCGTCCGTGATATTAATTTGGTAATATCACAGACGGTTCTTTTTAATAACCGTCTATGATATTTCACAGATGGTTTTCACCATGAACCGTATGTGATATTATGCCTTCACAGATAGTTTTAGTGCTAGCAACAATATAGATGGTGTCTAAACTAAAATCGTCTGTGATTGTATTTAATATTAACGCTTTTAGTTAACCGTCTGTGATATGACGTCTGGTATATTAGTCTTTTTTATAGTAGTGAGACCAGCATCCCAATAATTCTTAGCGTGCCACCTATGCAATGCTGTCGACGAGCATATGGTGACATGCACAGATTTACCTACCCGACGAAGCGAATAATAGAAAATGCATATGATGGCTGGAGTGCATGGTCAACTTTGACATTTTGACTACCATTGTGTCAAATTGAGACTTTTGCTGTATAAAACGAAATTTAATTTAAAAATATATAGAAGTCCGGAAATTATGCAACTTTCGAAATGTGTGAAAAGGGGGACTTTGAGTTCCTACTCATAAGGAAACAATGCGTTTGTGACATAGGCTATCCAACCATACAAGATATGATTTGCTAATCTTTCTATCTATCAAAGTGAGACTTGCTCTGTGATCTTAGTTTCAAAATGGCATGGATTGCATTTGTCACCGTAGATACTGTAACTTTTGTTTCAGACAAACAGACAAACACATGAATAGTTTAGAAGTAGAAAACTTTTATTTGGCTCTACCTAAAAGATACGACAGTGGATTAGAATTGAACTCCTTTTCCTTGCATGCCACCCATATAATCTGGTCACCAAGCATTTGGTCTACTCATTAAGTTAGCAGTAGTGACGTCCTCTTCCTCTCCTGCATTTAACAAAGAAAGAGTTGATTACCCATGTACGTGATTGTTATGACGTACTGCTTTGACCTGCTACTTTGATCAAATCATGACTTTTCTACGGTCTAAACCTTTTCTTTTGCTGTTGTCAGATTAGTTATAAACGCGGCTAATTTCTTGTTCTCTCTTAATCACAATCCGAAGTCACGAACTAATCATTTGACCTAGAAATACATCACGTTAAAATTACCCAGTTATATGAAGTTGTCTCTGGTTTGTCATTTCACAGTTTGCAACTGCTCTCTTAGAATGAATGCATGTGCAAATCTAGCAAGAAAGGTAAACACACGGTCTTCCCAGGAAACTCACGTCTCAAGGGCAACGTCTTCACCTGTTACCCTGAAAAATGAATTAATCGACATACCATTGCTACATCATAAAGTTAGACCTTCATATGAATCCTATTTGTCATGCAATTAAATGTAATGCGCATGAGTGCTGAAGAGGATAACAGTGGCAGTATAAGCACAAAGCAAAAAAGCCTTGCTCCAGAAGGGATGGCAAGATACTTAGTAGGTAAACCATGGACCTAGAAAGGAACAACCACATACCTACCTTTTGCAAGAATAATGCTGTGTTCCAACCTTGAGCCCTCTCGCACTCTCAATCTCGTTGCATCATCCATGAAGAAAAGGGGGAAATGCCACTTTTGAAAATGCTCTCTATTGATCCAACAACGGATGAAAGTACAAGTTATCATCTTTTACATTTCCATATCTGTAAGCCCAGTAAACAGTTTCTTTATAAAAACTCCTTTGTGCGTCGCCCTGCATGTTATTTTGTTGAAAGGGATTATCTCCAGCATTTTCTTACACATTGTCAGTCATGGAGAAAATGTGATAGTTACTACATGAAAGCATGAAACTCCTGACAGAAGCACACAAATCTTATTTGGTGCAGACAAACCCAGGATCTCCTTTTTTTTTGTTTTAGAACATGAGCAGATTTCTTCTAGAGAAGTCAATAAAATCGCATCATGCGTTACTTTTACAAAACATTTCACTAGTAGCAGAAACAGCACCCATAATCATCGTAAGATTAGTAGTCGGAGAAAAAGGAAAGGCGTTTAGTTTCCGCACGTGGTAAAATGGATCAGGTAAATAGTAACAGATAATGATCAACAGCCATCATTCAGTGCATCATCTTGACCAAAAGGTATTTTAATCCTTCACGAGGTTAAACAGTCAGTTTCATGCATGCACATTTACCAAAATTTTTCTTTTTATGTTCCTAATCAAAAGGTGTCGTAATTCAGCAGAAATTTTACCAAACAGACTAAGATGGCTGCATGTGGGGACAAAGACGAAACAGTTGATATATCCATGTAGTTGTGCTAGTGCTGTTGACTTGTTGTTGCTTATCGGCAAGTGTTGCTTGCAGAGAACCATCGATCTGCAAAAGTTACAGAGACTGTGGGTGATGCAAAGGCGTATATGGTGATATGATGGCTGTCTGAATTCTGACAAAACCATATCAACATGTTACTTTACCAGCTTCTATTTAGTCAGTTTCTGTCCTACAGTGATTCAGTTTAACATCTTGTTGGGATCATACGGAGGAGGCCTACCTGCATGCACGATGAGACTTACCGGGGACAAATCAATGAAATGTAGCTAACATGTCTTCCCAAAAAGTTTTAGTCCTAATTTCGTTGAGGATTGCAGAAATGCAATCAGAAAACGCTAATGGCCTTTAACATCCTAACAGTTCATGGCAGCACGGTGATTATCAGTTGGTTCCTGGTAATTTCCTGATCCCTGAATACATATACTGCACCATGCTAGATCACTACGTCAGTTTCTCGATAGCTTAAGCTCTCTGTCCAGGACGGTGAGAGTGAGACCATCAAACTGAACAGAACGGGGATGTATTGAAAGACCGAAGATGGCAACAGATAAAGGTGAATGATGTCTTGAAATTTTTCTCTAAATATTCACAAATCCCTCACCTCAGTACCTATAGAGCTATGAAGATTAGAATGGAAGATCACCACAAAAACCAGCGCTCAGAAACACTGAGAACCCAAGAAAAATCAGCGAAAATGGAACTACTGTAGTTAAATATGCGGTACTACCTCTTGCTACAGTAACTACGGTACTCCTGCTGCTACAGTAAAATCAAGATAAACAGTATTTTCAGCGCGGTTACAAAATCCAAAATTGATAGAACTTTTGATCCGTAGATCCAATGACATGAAAATCATGGTCAAAATTGAGATCTTTTTTAGTTTGTTGGAAATTGCACCAAAACAAGCCAAAATCCTAAATGGTGAATACAATTTGCTCATAGGTAGATGATGGCCAAAATGGCACTAGATGTATTCCTACATGTCACAACAATCTAAACACCGAAGAATCCCAGGCAAAACCCTTAGCCTTAATCCAACCAGCTTCACTTCGACCTAAACCGCTCTCCAACGCATTGCCCATGCACCGCGATTTTGATCCAAGATGGTTTCTATTATTTTGGTCAAACTACCAAAATACCATTTTTAACCCGGTAATCACCAACCACTGTAACCAATCGCCATGTTTGCCACATGTAGATGCACCACTAGCCTGCCATGCATCGCCAAGTCTCTCCCATCCCGGTTCCATCGAACCACGGCTCACTTGGCCCTTGCAAGCTACATGGCGTCATCCCGCTGTTCGAACTCGCCTTCAACATTTTGTACCTTTCTCGTGCCATGCTTGAGCTCACTGTCTCACCCGGCATTCTCGATCGTTCTGGGCCTCAACTCCTCCATGAGCCTAGTCCCAATCCTCGCCGTTGACCAAAGACAAAGAAATCGTTTCTAGATATAAGTTCTTCACAACTTGACCTACATTAGCCAAGACATACATCATGCACCCTTAATCCAATGACCTAGGTCAAACCAACTTAATCCATGACTCAATTCCCTAAAATCCTGTTTTTCTAGGAAGATCGAAAGTACCGCACTTACCATACCGGTACTTTCGCTGTGCGGTACTACCGATACCCAAGATGGTACTTCCGCACGCTGAAAATCTCACCTAAACCTCTCTAGAAAAAATGTATCGCTACTCAATCTGGTACGTCCACCGAGTGGTACTTCTGCAAAACGGAACTACCGCACTAATACCTGTGGTACTTTCAAATTTCCTAACACTGTCAGAAAACAGTTTAAATCAAATACAATCTTTGCAAAACTAATTAACCACTTCATAAATATTACAATGATTTATCATAACTATATTATATACTTTCTCACGTGGTCCTTCTTGTACGCAGGATGAGTTGTGCGGTTTGCGCCTCGCTGCAAGCACGAATTCTGTCTAGATTATATATATAGGGGAATGTTGGTAGAGGATGGTGGCGTTATGGTGGCGGGGAAACATCTAAAAACTTTTATCGCTAACCAGTACCAACAACTTTTCAGGTCAAATGCAGGAGATCATGCGGAAGAGGTGCTCGAATGTGTGCAAAGACGGGTCTCTCATGTCATGAATGAGGGTCTGATTGCACCATTTACAGATGCGGAGGTATGGAAGGCTTTACAAAGTATGGGGGATCTGAAAGCCCCCGGTACTGACGGAATCCCTGCAATCTTCTATAAAAGGTTTTGGTCGTTGGTAGGGGCCCAAGTGAAAAAAGAGGTGCTGGATGTTCTGAATGGAGGAGCTATGCCAACAGGGTGGAATGACACAGTTATTGTGTTGATCCCCAAAACCAGTAAACCGGAGAAACTAAAGGATCTTAGGCCCATTAGTCTTTGCAATGTGGCGTACAAACTCATCTCAAAAGCATTAGCAAACCGGCTTAAAGGTATTTTGCCAGAGATCATCTCGCCTTCACAGAGTGCCTTTGTTCCTAGCCGATTGATCACGGATAATGTGCTACTGGCCTACGAGTTCACCCACTATTTGTTTCAGCGTAAACGGGGAAGTAGGGGTGTTGCAGCCATAAAACTTGATATGAGCAAGGCATATGACCGAGTTGAGTGGGTGTTTCTGAGACGAGTGATGCGGTTGGGATTCCATGAAAGTTGGGTCGAACGCATCATGCTATGCGTTACATCGTGTCTTATCGGATCAAAGTGAATGATGACTACACAAGCAGAGTGATCCCACAGAGGGGGCTACGACAGGGTGACCCGTTGAGTCCCTACCTTTTCATTCTCTGTGCAGAAGCGTTGTCGGCCATGCTACATAGAGCGGAGGAAGAAGGAAAAATTGAGGGGATAAAAGTCTGTAGGGAGGCGCCACATATAAATCATTTGTTCTTTGCAGATGATTCCCTTATCTTGATGCGGGCACAGAAGGATGACGCTACAGAATTACAAAGGATCCTCGATGTGTATGAGAAAGCGTCAGGGCAAGTGATTAATAGAGACAAGTCTTCTGTCTTGTTCAGTCCTAACACAAACCAAGTAGACCGAGATCAAGTCCGCAATGAACTCCGCATTTCAATGGAAGCAAAAAATGAGAAATACCTGGGGCTTCCGGTGTCCATTGGCAAATCACGCAAGAAAGCATTTGGGTATATAAAAAGGAAGATCTGGATGCGGATACAGGGGTGGCAAGAAAAGCTGTTATCAAAGGCAGGAAAAGAGATTCTAATTAAGGCAGTCGCCCAAGCAATCCCATCATATGCCATGTCGTGTTTTGATCTGATGAAGGGGCTGTGTGATGAACTAAACTCCATGATAGGTCAGTGGTGGTGGAGCCAGACTGACAAAGAAAATAAAATCCATTGGTTGAGTTGGGACAAGCTGACATTACCCAAAAAGGAGGGGGGTTTGGGATTCCGTGATCTGCACCTCTTTAACCTAGCCATGCTTGCATGACAGGCGTGGAGAATCCTAACCAACCCAGAAACTCTATGCAGTCAAGTCCTGAAGGCCAAATATTTTCCAAACAAAGAACATTCGCAGGTGTAGTGCAAGAGAGGGCATATCTTATACCGGAGGAGTATTCGCAAGGAGCCCAATTGCTTAGAGAGGAGTGGTGTGGCGGGTAGGTAATGGTAACTCGCTCAATATTTGACCGATCCGTGGATACCGCTTGGGATGACTCACAGAATAGTAACCCCTAGAGGGCTTATGTGTGCTCTCGGGTGTCCGAGCTCATGAACCCGCCATCGGCTCTTGGGATGAGGCTTTAGTGAAAGACATTTTTGGGAGTCTGATGCAAACACCATTCTAGCTTTACAGACGGATGCAGATATGGATGATCGCCGCCTTGGCGCTTTGATTCAAAAGGAGCCTTTCGGTGAAATCACTTACAAGGTGGCGAAGGAAAAGGGATCATGAACAAGCAAGGGACGCCGGGTCGGAGATGGGAATGAGAGACGACGCCGGTTTTGATCGAAGAGAATATGGCAGCTCGCAGCACCAAATAAGGTCGGGATGTTTGTGTGGAGGTTTGCTCATAATACCGCGATTAGGAGGAATTTAGCACGAAGGGGCATTAAGCGCGACACAATTTGCCCGATGTGCAATAGAGTCGATGAGGACGGCGCCATCTGCTTTTGAAATGCAAAGGTGTAAAGGAATGTTGGAGATTAATGAACCCGAGGACGTGCGAGTTAGGTTGCTGAGCTGCAACATGGCGAAGGAAACAGTGAGGGCAACTGAGACTGGATGCGTGGATTCGATGCAGTCAGGTGCTATTTTGGAGATGGTGGTCAGCAAGGAATAAAGTCAATGCAGGGGAAAGAAGAGCTCTGGGCCCAGAAATTTGTTCATCAGTTGACTATCATGTGAAGGAGTTTGAAAAGCTTAAAAAACCAAAGGGCCAGAAGGGAGCAAAGGAAAAGTTGAGGTGGGAACCTCCACCGATGGACGTGTACAAGATCAACGTAGACGCATCTTTTAGGGCCAATACACAGGATGGTGGATGGGGATTTGTTGCTCGCAATAACAATGGTGAATTTCTGGAGGGGGGTTGTGGGAGGCTGGAAAGAGTTTCGAGCCCCTTGCAGGCCGAAGCACAAGCTGCTCTGATGAGTCTTCGTCGAGTTGCTGAGTTGGGAATGAGCCGAATTTTACTCGAAACAGATGCAACAAACCTGCAGAAAGGGCTGACCTCAACGGAGTTGGATAGAAGCACTGAGGGGTGTTTGTTTCGTCAGATTAGAAGCTTCATTTCGATGTCGTTTGTGCAATGTGTGATCCGAGCCTGTCCGAGATCATGCAACAAGGTGGCTGATAGCCTAGCTTGGTATGGGGCGAGCGTTGTTTGCTCGGGTTCAGAGCTGTTCATGAACCAAGTCCCCGCCTTTGTTACTGATCTGGTCTCTGACGACTTGCCTAGAGCCAATGGTTAATGGAAGACTTTGTTTTCCTTCTAAAAAAAACCTGTAACTCTGTTTGGGCTCTTTTCCTATCGGGGTGGTGAACCGAAAGAGGTGAGAGTGACACTGATGGTCCACAGGCCTCGTCAGTGTCGGCACATGTGCTCCGCATGCACTCCTCACTCGTGGTCCAGGGACTAGGCAGCTGCCATCTAGATCTAGTGACTAGTGGCCAGATCTTGAGGTGTCTGGTATGCAGACGACAACACTCATGGATGATTCGTACATATGTAGGCTGCGTCTGCAATAGTTTTTTATACGGATTGTGACTTGTGAATCAGACTTCCTTGGGTTCTTCTACTAGGTAGCCCTGGATCTGGCTTCGGTAATCTTTACATGGATGAGGCACCGTACAGTCGTATGTGCTAGTCCTCATCTTTCTGTACAGATTTTAGTGGTAAAAGCAGAACCATGACGGTCATGGCCAGGTACAGACACAATACAAGGATCAGGTCTGGCAATGCATGGGAATACAGAGAAGAGGGAAGGGAACCGTACAAGTTACTGACCTTTGTGATGAATGACATGCCCTCGATGGTGGCTCGTGCCGATAGCCTATAACGTGAGGTGCACTCAACACAACTGTGGCTTACGGATCCCTGAAGTGCCAATGAAACAGGAGCAGGTTTAGATATTAGCAGAGAAGGAAGAAATGACAAGGACCACCGCACAATCTCCCTCCTCACAAATCACAATTGCCTGAGGGAGCCTCCAAAAGACGGTCTTTTTCAGGTGATGTTGCAATGCAATCATAACAAGCGAGTCCTCCTCCTCGTTAGTGTTATCGCCTCGACCGATTTCCTTCTTCATACAGTGTTCAGACAGACTGATCAGCTGAACGGCATACGAGACGTGCAGCAACAGCAGCAAAGTGGCATTTTCATTGTTTCACATCCTCGTTGCCGTCCTCCGAGAGGACACCAGGTAGCATGTCAGTCACAAGGTTACCAGACAGATAGGAGTTATGAGCAGCTATTCAGCACCGGAGATTTGGAGCTCAGAGGGAGGATTCAAATTACGGTATACAAAACCCAAATTTAAAGATTGTCAAAATTGCAGCTCGGTTACTCAAACTACAAACAAGAGGTGAATATTGACGTATCTAAACTGGCATAGCTCTTTGTCCACACAACTAGCGTCTAAAACTCTAAATAATGGATGCAGTTATGTACATAGGGCGTTGTTCAAACCAAGTATCCCTAATTAATCCCAAGAATGTATAACAAAACACACAGGCGGAGGACAGATGGGGCTTTTCATGTCTCCTGATTTGAATTGTTTCCAGCCAAGATGAGGGAGATCTCCAGACCACGGCTGAATGTCTTTTTTTTAACACACCCAATGCAATACATAGACGTCCACATACACACACACCACCATATGCACGCACTCACACACATAACATCTACAGAAGATTGGACGAGCAGAGCTTGACGAAGAAATGACGAAGTCACTATCGGTGCCTCGCTTGCGACGGGTAGGTCGCCTCTCACTGAAAGAAAATCCTTCTAAATGAGACACGCAGAACCAAACCTAGGGTTTGAAGTTTGAACTCTGGTGGGTTGGGGGTACCACGGCTGAATGTTTGGTTGAACAGGATACGTGAAATGAACCAAAAATTTCAAAATTTCTTTGATTTTCACTTGAATTTGATTTCTTGCCCAATTCGAAAAGTTTCCAAGCCAACCCGCTTTCCTTATTTGGTTTTCTGCCTTCTTCTTACCATTGGTGCCTTCTGAAAAGCCGCCATCTCCCCTGTGCCATGCCACCACATGACTGTTCACCATTCGCCGCCACTGTCGGTGCCTCGCATCACCTCAACATTGCTGAGCGTCAGTGCGCCCTCAACACTCAACCACCTCACCGACTGAGCCATTAAGGCAGTCCCCTCGCTGCTCAGCCATGTGCCCTTTACCGCCACCGTTGACCATGCCATCGTCTAGTTCGAATGTCGCTCAACTGATGCGCGTGCCGCATCATACCGTGCCTTGCCAACACGCCTGTCGCGCTAGTGTGACGCAGCGCGCCCAACACGCCAGCACCAAAACCAGCTCATATTGATCCTATATTATTTAATTATTTCATAATCAGTACTTTCATTATTATGTGTGCATTGTTATTTATTTAAAATAATTGTTTAGAATAATATGATAATTAGTTATGTCCTACCACTGAAAAAGCTATGCTTTACTTGAAGGCTATATTCACCTTGATAGCTTTAATAATAATACATTACTGTATAATTAATCACCAAAAGACTAGATAATTAAATGTTTTATACTACTAAGTTATAGATTATAAAATGGTACGAGGGTTAATGATAACTCATGAAAAAAAACCACTAGATGGTTGGAGTCCACAATCTTGCCCTAGGGTGGAGGTTTTGGCATGAATTGGTGGCAGTATCGTAACGCACTGGGTTTGTGATCGGTTGCCTCATTTGTGAAAAGTGTGGACTAGAACTTTATGTTGAGTAAAGGACACATAAATCACTCAACCACTAGTTTTGACATATCAGACCTGATTTAGTAGCTGCTCGATTCAACTGAATAACTACAGGAGGGTTAGCTTTTCTATTGTGATGAAACAACCCATGTACAACAGGGTGTTATAGAAGCTGGACTTGAAAAGTATATTTCGAAGCCGGACTTGAAAAGTATCTTCCATATTTCACAACGGTAGATCCACTCAAAGTCGGTTTGCGGTTTTCGCTTTGGCCAATAGATTACCGACAATGTGTGGCCTTGCCTACTAGGTAGAAACTAGAGAGAAGAGAAGTGAAAGACCTTGTTATCTCAACTCAGTCTCATGCTATCTGGTTGCGTGTCTATGTGATATTGAGAGTTTAAGATATTTTGTGAGTAAACTGGGCAACTCTGTAGAGTAAGACTTATAGTATTCGGATGTGTCATGCTTTTGATAAATGAAGCTATGTTAAATAGGTGATTCCAATAATAAGGCATAATTAGCTTTGGTAAGATTTCCAATTTGGTAATTGAGCTGATTAAATCCCCCATGGTCGAAATCCAACATAAATTATCCGTGGTCGCCTGTGGTCAATAGTTGAAAGATGAAAGCCATCGACCGTCAGTCATTGCCGATAGTCGAAAGCCATCGACCATCAGTCGTAATCCCTAGATGGAAGCCATCAACCATCGGTTGTACCCGGTAGTCAGAAGCCATCAACCATTAGTCGTAACCAGTAGTCAGAAACTATGAACATCCGAGTCTAAAGGACGATAGACGACGCTTGAGTACACTGAGCGGTGGTAAATGGCCAAGTATTGAAGGCGGGCAGAAGCGTCCATGTCCGACAAGCGGTCAAAGGTACTCATGTACGGCAAGCAATCGAAGATGTTCAAGCTCAAGAAGTAGTCAGAAACATCAAGTGGTCGAAGGCACTTGTACACGAAAAGCGAATCAAACCGGGCTTTTTTTTTTTCCACCACTGAAATACTTCACAGCGTTCAGATCGGCAGGAACAATTATTAACCCAGAAACACTACTCTTAGCTACATTGATCCTGCACGGATGGATACAAATTGTGCTGGTAGCACTAGCATCCCTCATGAGTCATGAGGCTCTTGATTGATTCCATAAAACCATGTACCTCACCGTTTAGTTTAAACCAAACCAGACCAGAGTATGCAACAATCTGAGTGAGACGCATATGTACAGGCAGCACATCTGAAATGGAAATGCACACGGATAACACCACCGACGATTGCCTGGATCACAGTAAAACGGGGCAACACACACACAGAATCTAAACAAATCCAACTAGTCAGGCGCTTATTTATCACACAGCCGCCTCCTAATTCTCCAGGTAGGGAGAGCAATATGCTTCCCATGACATCTCTCTTCTTACAATTACCTCAAATAAGCAAGACCTCCATGGCGAACAGATCTAACGACATCTTCGCACTGGCATTGGAGGTCACAGGAAAAATTGGACCAATAGGCATGCTGGTCAACCATCTTTGCTTGATGACTCATATACGACGTCCATGTAGCTATGGATCATCGACAGGTTCAAGCCAGGGAACCTATGAGGAGCGTCAGGGCGGAACTCGATCTTAACAAATGGCCATTTCATTATCTGCGCTGCGCTGCATTCTTCATGCCCATCCCCAATTGCACAGAAGCGGACGTTTGGACCATCGTAGCGCTCCTTGATCCATTTGAAGCACTGCAGCTTCCCCACTTCCCATGAACTGTAAACTGCAAAACAAAAGGCAAATGATTACTAACTTTATCTATGTTGTTTACACCTAACCTCATGGGTTTGATGTACTTCCCCGTGGAAGTACTTCAAATACCAGATAGATCGATAACAATTGTTGCCATGTACAACATTTTAAAGATGATTAATCATTGGAGAACAAGGTGTACTCTATAGCCAACTCGCCACCATTTGTATATTTCCAATAATAGCTTCATTGCTTGCCATATGCAACAGAAAAGAAGTGCAAGTGCTCAAAGAACCACTCCATTGGAGGCATACCATTCTCAGATGAGACCACGTCATCCAGGCGATACAGCAAACATTTGGCAAGACTTGGAATCAGGGACCCTGATGTAACTATGCAGTTGATGCTTGAAGGTTTGGCAGCAGACTCAGCTGTTGCTTTACCCAATGCTTCTTCCAACAACTTATGAGCTGCATAACAGGGGAGACAGTATTGAGTATATGAGCAACAAAACTGATGGTTGAAGTTGACTAAAAGAAGATAGTAAACTTGATCCTTTCTATCCCTCCAAGCCCTACTCTCGTTTTTGCAAATGGCTTGATATGCACATACTAGTCCACAGATTTCAGCAAAAGCTGAAACTAGATCAATAGTAAGCTCAGATAGAGCGTGTAGTTCAATGTTTCGAGTAGACCACCTTTTGATCAGTGGAGAAAAAAGCCCTTAAGACTAACAAGAATTCCATCAGAGGATAAGAATCACACTAACTTTCTCTCCCCCAAGTTTTAAAGGATGGATACAAATGGAAAACAGAAAACAAAATTCTTCATTTCATCAGTAGACATGAATTGGGCACATACTGTGAAGCAGAGGGGGTATCATATATTATGTAATGCTAGGCTCTCGCAGATCCTCTTGGTTGTAAGCTCTTGTAGCTTTGCTAATAGCAGACATTTAGTTCACCAACATAACTGAAATCACAAAACATTTTTTCCCACTGACTGACAGTAGAATAATCAGAACCACCTAGTTTTGATATTGATATTTTGATCTATTGTCTATTATGCAATGTTAGGCTCTAGAAGATTATTCCTGATTGTAAACTCTTATAGCTTCGATGATTGCCAATATTTGTTTCGTTGACAAAACTGAAAGACCAAAACATTTTCCACCAATGACAAACAGAAAACCAGAAGCATCTTGTTTCAATATTAATATTTGTCCATTGTCATTCTCTCAGCAGTATTTGTTCCCCAAATATTAAGTGGTATGAATTAGAATACCTGAAGAAAGCCAACCATCAGTATATTGGTCGGTCAAACTGTACAAATCATTCCAGACTTTGACCATGTTGTGGTCCAGAATTTTTTCCAGACCCTGAAAACACAAAAACAGTTCAGCTTAGTGACCACAAACATGACACTAATGGAAATAGTAGAAATTAATGATGGCAGGAACAATAAAATGGTAGCTAAAAAACTCTCCAACAAAAAAATGATAGCTGAAAGTGCTTATCTAATTCTGATGCTCTCAAAATATTCCAGTACTGAACTTTAGAGACCCCATTACTTACCGTTTCTAAAACAAGTTTTTGCTAATATCAAAACCTCTGTACAAAACAGCTTACATCGAAACACTAAGTCCCAGTGAATCACTACAGAAGGGGGCATCATTCCATCAGTTCTGGTACCAGCTATAATCCTACATCTACTGTGATTCAGCTGCCTAATCCTAATCTACAAAACGGGCATACTTTTTTTGGACATTTCTCCCAGTCAACTTAATACAAGATTACCCTATGAAGTCAAAACCCCTTTCTTGCCATGTGGCAACTATTTGACAAAATATAGACAAGTGCTCAATGTAAAGCTTGCATTGAAATGGCAAGACCTGTCCAAACATATATTTCCACGGTCCGGTTTGCCCTCATGCCAATACTAGTGATCTGGTTAGAAGCCTACTTTGCTCAGTTAAGCACATGTATGTATGCTAGATTGATAAATAGAGATATCAGCATTAGTACACCAAGGTCGGACTACTCTAATTGATCAAACACCAAAAAGAAGCTATTGCTTCAGCAAACTGAGATTGTCCGCTCATTCTTGCAAAATGAAATGAAATATCATAGTTTGACTTAAAGAGTGATCTGGGCACTGCACTTCACCATATTTAGAAGGCTCACTCTTAAATGCCACAGTGCTGTTTTATCTCATATAGCAAAAGTTTAAGGGAAATAGTGTTAGATAAGGTAGTTCTTGTGACACCTTTGCATACTTCTCTCCAATAGCACGATGCCTATAAGCAAGCTTCCTTTTATTCACATCATCATAAGGAGAACTAAAGCAGTCGGCCTCAAAATCATATGTTCTCAAGTCTTTCCCATCATCATATTCACTCAAAGCATTGATATAGGGTTCGTTGTAATTCTCAATCTGCATTAGTGTGAGAGCAAAACAGTCAGTTAATAAAAATGACATATAAAACAGCTTAGCCATAACATTGAGAGAAGAATTTGTAATACAGTTTTGGTATTTCTAGTAACATCATCATTCCTGACAAGATACAGCCATGATGACATGCATACGAAAATGTGTTTACAAATACAGTGATCTAGTAAGTAGCCAGCAGATATGATTTGAGGTGCTGACTGACCTCCTCATAGAAGAAGTGCTCATCGCAGAGTTCAAGAATAAGGTTCTCCCACCGCTTCCCTATATCAATACTTTTATCATGGTCCTTGAGGCCATCAAAAGCCCCAGCATATGACCCATCCAGCAGTGACTTGAGCAAAATAAGCGTTTCATCCATGTCCCAGATGTACACCATCATAGGCTGATCTGCCACAGCATCAGTCGAAGTTTCGCTGTTAGCTGAAGCAGAGACAACCTCGTCCATTCCACTCCTGCTGAAATACGGGATTACGTCACACTAGAATCCAAAACTGCATGGACGAACTAGAATCGAGCAATGTTAAGTTGGTACGCTACCAAAAGGCGCTGCTGGTTACAAAATTTACTATATGAGGCCTGACACATTATTGTTAGAACACAAGACAGAACACGGTGTCTAATCCTGAAATTCAACACATTAATTACATATGTTCCAATATAGAGCTAAAATATTTCAAAAAGATTTTTTTTTTTTTGCCATTTCCCCCGTTCCATGTTGGCTCCTTCCCTTATCTCACTGTGCTGCCTTCACTAAATGAAGAAGGATCCTTTTATCTTACATCTAACACGTTTGAGACTCACCGTGAGGTTTGCCCAACATGAAAGCATACATCAGTGCCTTGGCGGGCAAATACTAGCCGGTCTACTCTACTGACTCCCCCTACCCAATAGGCAGTGGTGCCTCTTCCTTCTCAGTCAGGGGCGGAGTTAAATTTTGGCGAGACAAGCTAAGCAGAAGCTAGTATAAGAACAACAATCCAATCAAATACGCAGGCAGCTTACTGGACGGATCCGAGTATATATGATAGAAAGAAGGAAAGATTTGGATTTGACTGCTCACAGCAAAAGGAAACAATCTGAGAACAATCGAAGCAAGCTACATTAGGGGTTCCGTACCAACAGAAGAAATCAGAGGCAGGCTAGTAGACCGAGGTGCGGGGCGGCGCCGGGGAGCTGCGAGATTGAATTGGGATCGGCTGCGGCGGCGGTCGGAGTTGGAGATGTGGGAATCGGGAACCGGAGCGGGTCTAATCTAGGGTTTGGGGTGCTTCGAATCTCCACACCACGCCTCCTCACCTCTACTTCTGTCTGTGCGTGTACGAGCAGGGCTGGAAACGAACCGACCCGGCTCGGCCCCGCTCGTTAAGGAAACGAGCCCAAGGTTTAGCTCGGCTCGGCTTAAATGCAGGCTCGAGCTGTCTCATTTGGCTCCCGAGCCGTGCATGGTTTTTTTTCCTGCATAACACACTATATGTAACTCCGTCATGCTCACATGATGTGTGTAAAAAAATATATTAAGTACAGGAGCATATTTAGTGCTAGAGGGCTTTTTAGTGCTAAAATACTAAAACTCACCAACCCGTATGGCTCGCATAGAGAAAGGTGGAAGAATCCCAACTCACATACTTTTTCATAAAAACCCCCACGCAATTGAATTCTTTCATGAATAAGCCCTCAGCCATCTCCCTCTCTCTCTCAGGTTGTTCCCTGATCTAGTCCGACGCCTCCATATCCCTCTCGCCTCCCTCCTCGGCCTGCCCTAGCTCCCTCCCCGGCCTCTATCACCGCCCCACCCTCTCGTCCCCGCACCATCGTCGCCCTCTTTGGGTAGTTTTGGGCGGACAACGCTGTCTCCCTCCCAGCCCTCGGCGTCGGCCCCTCCTTCCCTCAAGTCATGAGAGGATCTTGTTGGAGCATTCTCTAGGCTACAATGGCAGATGTTGATGACTCTTCTAGTACACGACCAAACAAACTGCCCCTGAATGAGTGAGTACTTATCCCTCTACTTACTGGCCACAAACTTGCATTACCTACATTTCATGTGTATGATGATTGATAAGTTCTATAATCCGCACTAGAACTGCAGATTATCTTTCATTTCAAAGTTTTTTGAGTCGTAAAATGTATACCCCAATTTGGATGGTTTGGATGCAGGAACCTAGGTTGAATTCTAGCTGATTTTGCCTGGGTTGTATTGTGCTTTCATTTTTCTAGTTTATGATATGGCAATGAACAATATATCATTATGATTACCAGTTATCCCTTTTGTTTCCCTTTAATGTTTGTCTATTAAGTTCGGCCCAACATGTGAATTTAGACATAGAATTGAGAAAATTGAGAGGAAATTGTCGGTTAGCTTACTAATTGTTATGGCATGCAAGTTAGAAGCACCCAAAAAGATACCACTAGTTATTCTTCCCTTCTATGAATTATTAGGAGAGTCTAATTTCACTTTATACAATTTGGTTGTCTGCTCTTCAAAGATTATAAGTTTTGGATGGGAAGATAGCTCTGATTGTCTATTTGATATAGTTGTGAAGTATTTATAGGTCTAAATGTCTGGTCATTTAGTTTTATAACTAGAACTACTTATGTTCACTAAATCATTTGTTTTATTTGGGTTTGTTGACGTTGCACTTCGCTATCTTCCAGCTTTTCTTCTACTTATTCTACAGCTTGTATTGGAGTATGGAAGAATATACCACAAGCATTGGAGTTTCCATGTTATTACGACTTTCTCTTATCCAGCTAGAAGTGCACACCAAATACTCAACCATATTCGAGTGTAGAGAACTCCGATAACCATCTAGAACTCTACCTCTAACATTAAAAGTTGATTTCAAAGATACAGTGCTGGCTAGTAAAGTCAAGAAATTATTCATCATCTTTGACACTACCAGGAATCTATGTGCATTCAAATTCCACCACTCAAGCAATTTGATGCAATATCACATCAGCACGACAATAACCCAATAAGGTAACATGCCAACAACAACAAGTGCACTTGCATCGACTTACACCTTAAATTAAACCTAACATTTCAATTGGAGAGAGTGGAGAGTCACTGAGGCTTCTAGGGTCAATGTTGGTTGGGCGAGGTGATGAGGTGGTAGTGAACTGGAGTTGATGAGGCAAATGGCAGCAGACTTCTTCACTCCACGTGCACGAGACTCTATGCTTGGTTGGCGCTCCATACAACAGCCTCTAGCGTCGATGGAGTCGGTTGAAGCTAGGAGGGGGAGAGACAGCGGCGTCAAGGAGGTGGAGGCATCGGGGAGAGACGATAGCAAGGGCGATGGTGGCGTGGGCAGGTGGCAACGTGGTAAGACAACGACAGTGGCGACCAGCCCTAACCCTAGCCGGCAAGGGGGACAGCAACTGTCAGGGAGAAGGGGGCCTACCGCGATCAAGGAGAAAGCGAGTGGCGGTGAGCGGGAGAAGTGGGGTGGCGGCTGGTGGGGAGAATGGGGTTGTAGCCGCCGAGAGGAGTGTTGCGGCCAGGGAGAAGGGGCGGCGACGATCGGGGAGAAGGTGGCGACGGCAGCTACGACAAGTGCGGTGGTGCCAACTAGGGAGAAGGAGGGTGCGTCTATCGGGGGAGAGATGCGTATGCACGGAAGAAGTGTTGTAGCCTGTGGTTGGGGTTGGGGAGTAGGGACTTGACCTGGTCTTCCTGGGCCGGGTAGCCACTGGTTCTACGTGCCTAATGAGCCCACCAAGCAGCCCACGAGCGGCTTGAGCTCGGCTCGTTAACAAAGCGAGCTACGAATGAGGCTTGGCTCGGCTTGTGTGCATCACGAGCCTGAGCCAAGTTGGCTTGAGCCTATTTTGAGCCAAGTTGGCTCGTGAGTCTCGAGCTTTTTTCAGTCCTATGTATGAAGAAGCTCTTTGTTTTTTAATGAATAAACTGGCCACCTGTCGCTCTACCATTAGGCGAGTCGGTCTATGTCCACGTGGCTGGCGTAAGTGGCCGAGCAACTAGTGAGCGCCTACCTACTGGGGTTCCTGCCACCCCGCCCCGCGCATATTGCCATTTCGGTGCTTGTTTGATGCTTCTGTCAGTAGCTATCAGCCATTGACCTAGCTAGCTTGTTTGCTCCTCATGATGCTTCTGCTTATCTGTACTGGTAGTGGTGGATCAGCCAGTAGCCATCAGCTTCTTTTGCATTGAACACTTTTGCCATCAGGTTACTTTAGATGACCCGTTGCTTATCCTACGTTGTGTTCGTCGTGCTGCTGCCAGAGGATTTCTTTTTCCAACCAAAACTGAAAGAATGGTTTCGAGCAAATTGATGTCGATCATATCGATTCTTCGCTCGCTTCTTTTATGCGCAATCTAAATTCAGTCAGACTTTTAAAACAAGGGGCATGATCGATTCCTTACTTCTCCTAGTTAGTAACTGCAACTGCTCCAGGCTTCGTCCCGGGACAGAGAAGAATTAACAATTCAGCAGCTAACGTACGTATCAACATAGACACATTGTGTTCCCAGAATACACGATATAATTTACGAGCTGTTTGTTTTCTTGCCACACAAGACAATGGGGTTTTATTTGGCCCTTCTCGGCGCCAGCTAGCTAGAATCCTGAATTTAGTTAATACACATCGGAAACTTTGGTGATCTTCGCCAGGCAATTGTCCACAGGCCGGGGGTGAGGCAGATATCTCATCTGGCACTTTGGATTTGTCCTTGTCAGCCTGCAAGCGCACAACAAACAACATCTTCTTTTGAGCATTCAGATATAGTATAATATAACATTTTGAACAAAGTCTTAACAGTTCTTTTTTGCTGACTTGCATTCTGGAAACAGGAGCTCTAGACTTGATTCAGATAACAGGAAGGTAAACTGTTTCTTCATCCGACATAATAGATCGTGATTTTTACGTCTGTTCAGCTATACCAGAGTGGAGAATAAACGCAACAGGTTGGACTTATTTATGTTCTCGTTTAACCATTGCAATTCAAAAATAATACACAATTTCTTTGGAATTGCATTACAAGCACAACCCTGTAAAAGCTTACTAGGTTTTTTTTAAACCGATAAAAGCTTACGTGTAACCAAGGAGGAAATGGTGGAGGAAGACAGAGATCTCCAGCTTTGCAAGATCATTTCCAGGGCACTGTCTCGAACCCAGCCCGAAAGGTAGGAACGTCCCGGCTCTCGGCGGAGGACCCTGAAAACGAAAATCACTGAAATAGTCAAGAAATGTATATCTGAATTTAAGATCCTTGGTTACATTCATTCAGAATGCCATTCTTTTCAGCAAATTCTGTTCAGAGGAATGCCAAATGCCACTCCCACCTCCCATCTTGAAGGGTTGAACTTCTTGGGATCAGGATACACTTCAGGATCCATGTGCACACTTCTGTACCACAGCTGAACCTTCCAACCCTTGGGTATCAGATAGCCTGTTGAGTTGTTGATTGTAAGAATCAGGCAAAACTAATCACTAAATGTGATCGCTAATGAAAGAAGATAAGCATGACGTTTAATTCTAAAGCGCACCGTTCACAAAGACATCTTTGGTTGCCTCACGGAACGACACGAATGGGATGTTGACAAACCGCAGCGTCTCATCGATAACCTTCAGATTTGCCATGTCAAATATTACATTTAAGCACTGCTTGTATTGTTTTAATTATCTAGAGTATGTTAAGCTCAAGGGTGTACCTGTGAGAGGTACTCCATCTTCCTGAAATCCCTCAGGTTTAGTCCCTTCTGTGTTGGTGGAATGCTTCTCATGATCTCCTCTTGCTCGGCCTGAAAATGCATCAATGAACTAACTGTTTGTTGATCCACTGGTTACAAAACCAGCGTTGGATTCATATAATCATGAAGAACTCAGAATGGTTTGATCGAAAGCAGTAATCGGTCGGAATACACATGTACCTTTGCCATTGCAAAGATCTCCGGGTTCTCCTGCAGAAACACGGTAGCCCACATGGTGATGTGGCCAGAAGACTCATGCCCCGCGTTAAGGTACATGACGAGCATGTCAATGATCTCCTCGTCATCCAGCCTCCTCCCATGCCCGTCTTCGACCTCGATCAGGCGGTCCATCATGTCCATGCTTGTCCTTGTGAATTCTTTCGGCGTCGCTGCCCTCCTCTCGTTCAGGATACCTTGCAATACTGACACCAGCTTCTTGCGAGCCTGAAATGTCCATCAAGTCTGCATCAGTCAAGAACTGAACACTCTGGATAATCATATGCCAATTGCAAAATCACAAATAGTACAGATGAGAATTGAGAATAATCATATGTAGTTTGCATGAACCAAGATCTGCACAGTTTAGATGATCATGTGATAGGCAAAATCACAAGACTAAAGTATTGTTGATGCCTTGAGAGCCCTATGATAAGCAAAGCCAGGGATGTTGACAGCCATGGCTCTAATCCCGTAGTTGAGGTTGGTGTAGCTCCTCTCCAGCGCCTCCATCGTCCGGTCGTCGGCGCCGCTCATGAAGATCTGCACGATGATCTTGAAGGTCATCCGCCTCAGCTCCGTCAGGAACTCGATCTCGCCCATCTCCGACCACCGGCGCAGCGACGACACGACGGTCTGGTCGATGAAGCCGAGGTAGGTGCTGAGCGCCTCGAAGCCATTGATCGGCGCCGCCGTCAGCTTCCGCAGCCGCTTGTGCTCCTCATGCGGCATGCTGACGAAGGACTTGCTGCCGATGAGCGTGACGGTCGCCTTGGGCCACCCGTTGACGAAGCTCTCGTCGTCCATGAGCACCTGCTTGCACGCCTCCGGGGTCGTCGCAAGGATCGTCGGGCTGCTGAACATGAAGGCCTTGTACAGCCCGGTGCGCCCGAACCTGCGTGCCATGGAATTCAGCTTCAGCATGCAGAATGATGAATGATTCCCTTTTCTTTGGTCATCAATTCGCAGGATTCCTTTTTTTGCCTTTCATTTCATCAGTATTTTGTTTGCCTTCTGCAACAGCTCATGTGCCAATGATGTGGTGTCGCGTACACTGCAGTTAATTGTACAAATCCTACCTAGCCAGTCACAGCCTTGAATGTACTGAAGCCTAGCTTGTTACAACTACTTTGCAAAAGAAAGGTGCTCATGCATCTCTCATCACTTGTGATTTGCGTATGAAGGGACAGAAGCATTTGGCTGTGATGCAGACAGTACAGAGTACAACTACACAAACTATTGTTCTTGCAGCAGTATGAACTCCATGTCTTTAATGTTTCTTGGCAAAAGGCAATACAGCTTGCAAAACAGAAAGTATCAGCCTCTGAAGAATATAAGCATTTTTAACATGAAGATATGGACACTAGTAACTGGAATACACTAAAAGCTACCAAATCACTTGAATGTTCAGATTACTTTCGCCTGACCTATAGTCAGAGAAGAATCCACAGATACAACAGGGGGAGCATCTTTTGATGCGTACCCTAAAGCAAGTCCATTTGATTCAAATCAAGCCTCCAAGGGCAATAAGACCTAGTGTTGAAGTTTACGACCACTTCAATAGTCGTTATGGCCACTCAGAATCTGGCTACGACCATATTGTAGCTGCTCCGACCACGCCTCCAAGCTCCGACCACGTACTCGTAACTTCAGCTGACAAAAATTACGACAAAGTTCATGCTGCGCTACGCTCTTTCGACCACGTAGTAGGCTCGATCATCGTAGTCATAACTCGATTACGACCACGCTATGACTCTATCGACTACCGTGATTGTAAAGCTTGCGACCACTTTGAAGACCTGATCACCGTGGTCGTAACCCGTTTACGATCACGTCTTCTGCTCCGCGATCTAATTCATTTACGACCACGTCTGTGAACCACGTGGAACTCGATATTCGATAGTTTTCCTAGAGCCAAAACCGCTCCTTCTTTTCTTCTTTTTTTCTCTCTGTTCGATCACACCAATCGCTTTGATCACACCGATCGCTTCGACTCTTGCTGTTCTCTCGTTACATTGTTGTCGTTTTATACCCGACTCTACGACTATGACACAAAGATAACTACGACTTCGAGACCAACTCGAAAACTGACTGGAACTTATACATGACTTGTACACATACTAAACAGTTAAACCTACTCGAATACAACTAAATAAGATCACTAACTCTAACACCTAGCTTTCCAGGCCAACCAAAGTTGCCCGCAACAATTGAATTTTTTTTTTTCAAGAGGCTTTTAGAAGCGACGTCTAGCTTCCAAGGCGAAGACCAGGATCGAAGTTTGCATCATTCCACCTCTAACATGTTGTTAGTCGTCTGCATGTTTATAGATATCTTAAGACTCACTATACACAAAAACGGCAATTTTGTCCAAAGATTGATAATCTTGCAAACAAAAAGGGGGTTAAAAATCATAAGTGAAGACGAAATAGTTTTTTTTCCATGGACCCAGAAGCTATGGTCCATGGTAGAACAAGTCTACGACAAGCAAAAGTGCAAAACCCCAGGCCCAGGCAAAGCCCGGCCCGCTAGCAATGCAGCGAGGCACTAACACCTGGGCGGGCCCGACGTACGTGTGCACGTAGCAGCAACGGACGGCCTCGAGATTCGTGGAAAGGGAGGGAGGGCGGCGGTTGCCGCGGCACTCACCGTCGGATGAAGGAGCCGATGAAAGCGTCCGGCTTGCCGGACTTGAAGGCCCGGAGAAAGGCCCACATGGCGCCGACGAGCGGCCACCCCATGTCCCCCGGCGGCAGCCTGGCCCTCCTGCCGGCGCCGAGCGACGCCACCCTGGCCCACTCGTGGGCCCTCCGGACGACGACGTCGACCACGACGGCAGCGAGCACGGCGACGGCGACGGCCCACAGGGCCGGTCCCGGCATGCCCTCCTCAGCCATCCGCTCTCAACGCCGATAAGAGCTAGCAGAGGATCGATCAATGCGTCCTTCCTTCCTTGCTTGCTTGTGTGTCTAATTTGTTTCGGACGGGCCGGTTACTTATACAGAGAGAGAGAGACACACACACATAATTAGCCTTTTCATTTATTTCCATTGGCGCGGCCACGCCCTGAGAATTTTGATCACAAATAGCATTGTTGATTACCACAATACCAGATCTAACCCTTAGACCAGCTAGTGCAATCCGGCCTTTCTAGCCCCCTTCCCTACCGCTTCATTTTCTAACGGCGACATATGGCAATCATACGGTCGGGGACTGCACAACACCGAGATCATGCAATCCCCGACCGCACAACTACTGTGCATGCTTAGATCGTCTAGTCGAGTATCGCACGACCACTGTTCACTCGAGTCGTGCGGCGTGCAGTCCCCAACCGCACGACTTGGTTACTGTAGCACGTAGACATGTGCTCAGGTATCGCACGATCACTGTGCACGTCTCATCCACCCGCCGAAAGCGTCGCTCCATCCGTGGTTTTTGCTGGCTTTTAGCATGCTGCTATGCGGCCGTGCCTTGCTCTTTATTCTTTTTTGTTGCATAGCATGCACACGCGCCAACTCTTTGCACATGGTTTGGCTGTCCCCCATCTGTTTTGTGTCCATTTGAGCGAGGTGAATGCCGCGATAAAAGGGTTTGGACAGGCTGCATTTGAGGGTTCGCACAAAAGCGGTAGAACCTTAGACAAAGCAGCAAAACTGCAGAGCAAGAGAGGGAGGGAAGTGAGCGGAGAAAGGATTACAAATAGAAAATTTTGAGTAATTTTCGTTTGGAATCGAAAGTTTTTGCAAGTATGAAAGTTGTAGATCACCTCGTGAGCTTCAAGAAAAGGTAAATGTCGTCCCCATGCGACTATAATCTTATTGTAGTGATTAGCATGTAATTAGCGTAAACATTATATACAGAAGTTGCTGCATACCAATTTTTGATAAAAGGTTTGTTCATGCGTAACCCTCCATATATGAAGCATGGTGTATTGTAGTTTTATTTTTTGTGAACATAATTATTTTTACTACTGTAGTGACTGCTGGTTGTGTAAGTAAGTAATTGTATTTGTATGTGGTAGGAGGAGTAGCCGGATTAGAAACAAAAAAGTCACTGTTAGTCGGATTAGGAAAAAAGTGGACACCATTGTTTTGTGCTAGAAATAAAGAGCAACTAACTATGAATGAGTAGAATAAAATTACATTAGAAAAATCGTAATGTAATTTGTATGTGAATTCAATTGTTGGTTCCGTAAATAACAGATTGGGAAAAAATTAGTTATTTGATTTACATAAGAATTTATAAGTAAAAATGATGAAAAATTACTATTTGGATTGGTGAATTAATTCGAATAATAATAATAATACAACTTAGGAGTGAAAATAGAAAAATTGTAATTTAATTTTCACTGAAATTCAGATGTAAGATCTGTAAATTAGTGAATTGGAAAAAAATACATTACATTAGTAATTTGATTTATATAGGAATTTGTTAGTGCACTCCGTAAATAAATAAAAAATAGAATTACCAATAAACAAAAATTACAAATCGTATTTGTAGGTGATAGGTAGAACAACGAAATTAAGATGGAAATATTACAGTGCGGTAGCTGCTGTATGCTGGTGCGTTTGTTGCATGTGATATACTAAGAGGTTTCAGTATGCACTTATGTTAGGTACGCCATGGGTGACATTCAAGACTTGTTCGTGTTCCATGGAAGTGGTTTCATACGCGACAGGCCTTACGGGGCGGACCTGCCTAATTTGTGACCGGACCGTGATCCGGGCACCCAATCTGAATGCCATGAGCCTGTCTGAGCTACGGAGATGCGTGTGTTCCGCATTCGATAGGGACACAACAAGGAAGAAATTACGGGTCGAGGCAATATATGCCTCAGTGGTAGGTGCTGCAAGGGAGACCATGTGGCAACTTCTGAAGGTGACCAGTGGCGCTTCATGGGCCAACTACATGGAGGTCGTGTGCAATTCTGCCGCAGCGATTTATGCCAGGCCAAAGGTATATGCTCACTTTGTGGAGAGGACAAAATCATCCGCCACGGGTGGTTCTAGTGGCACTGGTGGGGATGTAGTGACTGGGTTACTCTCCAGCGCTCATGAAGATGCTGGTGAAGGGGGAGTTGGTGAGGCAATGGGAGATAGAGACCTGAGGAGACGTGTGGAGAATTTTCAGGCAAATGAAGGTGCGGAGAGGTGGTGGGCCTCCAGTGTTGATTGTCATGAGTACCTTGTAGACCATGTGGAAGAAGTACACAGCGAGGAGGAGGATGTGGAAATAGCCAGTTCAGGAGAGGACGAAGATGGTGAACCTATAGTGGAAGGTGTGTTAGGTGGTGTTGTGACCACCGACGTTGCGTACGTGTCATCCAAACTGGACAACATCGCAACGAAATCCCTAGTTCTACCATGGGCGGAGGAGGAAGAGTGGGGGTTCAACGAGGGCACACTCCTTTTAGAGCAGTGCTTCCATAACAAGAGTGTTGCCCAACAAGCTTTGCTACATACGCTGTCAACATTAGCTGGACATATCAGGTGCACAGGTCCAACCCAGACACCTACATCGTCAAGTGTGTTTGGCATCAAGCGGTAGTTAGGACCGAAGTCCTCCCTCCTTTCTACGGGGAGGTCTTCCTTCGGTGACCCCGCTCCGACTGGCCCATCGATCTCCGCCATTGTATGTACTGCACAAGGAAGAAGGAACTTCTTCGTTCGATTCATAGGGTCCACTGCTTCTACTTTCATGGGGTGCGCCATGCATTTTATAACAAACGAGACAGCTTACAGGCTTAGTGCATACACCAAAAATGGTAAGCAGTGACAGGACCAAATGGTGCAGCTTTGCCCAGAGACAAGACCAGGGGGTAGCTTTGCGTAGTGACAAGACCAAACGGGCAGCTTTACACAGTGACAGTACCAAAGGGGGTAGCTTTACGCAGTGACAAGACAAAAGGGGCAGATTTGTGCAGTAACAAGACAAAAGGGGCTGCTTTGCGCAGTGACAAGATCAAAGGGGAAGCTTTGCTCAGTGACAAGACAAAACAGGAAGCTTTGCTCAGTAACAAGACAAAACGGGCAGCTTTGCTAAGTGACAAGACCACATGGGCAGCTTTGCTCAATGACAAGACAAACGGGGCAGCTTTGCATTGTGAATAAACCAAACGGGCAGCTTTGCCCAGTGACAAGATCAAAGGGGACAGCTTTGCTCAGTGACAAGACAAAAAGGGGCAGCTTTGCACAGTAACAAGACCAAATTTGCTCGGTGACAAGACAAAAGGGGTAGTTTTGCGCAGTGACAAGACCAAATGTGCAGCTTTGCCCAATGACAAGACCAAAGGGGGCAGCTTTGCGTAGCAACAAGAACAAAGGGTGCAGCTTTGCTCAGTGAAAAGACAAAAGGGGCAGCTTTATGCAGTGACAACACGAAATTGGACACCTCTACACTCTGACAAGAACAAAGGGCATCTCTGCACACTAGTTTGAAATAACTCTCATCATGTCAACCCTTTGCCTTATAAAATGAGATGGAATAGATCTGCGAGGGAACACTACACAACCAAACACTATACCGTACCTTCCTTCACCACGTCGAGATCGACAAGAGATAGAAGAAACAATGGCAAAAGATGATGAAGCAATGGGAGGATACCCGTGACCTAGCAAGGTCTGTTGCAGCCCACAACAAACAAGCAAGGGCCGCAGCGGCCCGGGCTGAGCAAGCAGAGCGTGCTAGGAGGTCACACCCCCTAACGACGCCCCCGTAGGAGCATGTCCATACTAAACGTTCCAACTGAATGTTCGCCACAACACCCCCTAGGGCGAGACGTCGCCCCTCTGCTTGTACATAGACCTATGCAAATTCTTCAAGTCTAAGCAGCGCCTCAGCCTGGGCATGTGTTATTGGGGTTGTGCGAACTACTCCTGCGACTATCCTGACCACCGTTTCGATACGATCAGCTATCGGCAGTCGGTAAGGACCACTTACAATGTGTTCCCCCACTATTTCTAATTAAAAATATGCAATAACAAATTCTCTCGTCTACCCACAGTCCCCAGAGTCGCTATGTGCCTACCGCAAGTGGATCGACCTAGAGATCCACCCACATGACCAGTGGAGTCTGGACTATGAGGAGTGGAATGATAAAAGGACATGCGAGATCTGCAAGGAGGAGCGCCGCCAAGACGAGCAAACCGAGTGTATACGTCGGGAGACAAAATCTCATCTCGAGGCGTTGACGCGCAGGGTTTGCAAAGGTCGCGATAGGGAGCGCAAGAAAAAAAGAGAAATGGCAGCAAAGGCCAAAGAGGCATCTGAGGATTTCACCGCTGAGCTCGTAAGAAAGGGAAAATAGCCTAGGTCTACGCAGTATGTCCGGCCATTCCGCACTACTCCCCTAAATGTCCTATTTATTTTCATGTCAATAAAGCGCATATGTATCATACGGCTACTTCTGTTTGCTGTATCGTGTACCATGTTGATTTTTATGCATGTAACCAAATCCTATGCGTCATGTTATTCCCAAGTTTATTATGAAATCTAGTTTAATTTGCAACATAAAATGTCGTTGTCTTTTCGCATTCAATTCTTCGCGTGCTCAATATCAGTTTCCTTCCTACTTACCAGTCGTTCCTATTCTAGTCGTCCACATAAAAGTTTTCATGAAATTTCTTACACTACAGCAGCATGCCATAATCGCAAAATGTTATTGCGAATCGAACATACGTACTATAAATTACCTCCATACGTACGACACATTCAGGCCTCAATCGTCCCTACAAAATTCTTCCGAAAATTACCTGCACTGTAACAACGCATGGCGATCGTACCATTGTGAACCTACAAAAATTGCAAATGGACCGGTCTACCTATATTGTTTGCCATTTTATTTTCAAAAAATTACAATCTAAAAAATATTTTCTACATGAAAATTACATTGCGTACGGATGGAAAAATATATTTCATAATTTTTCCACCTCCTTTTCTAATATTTATTTTTTTGAGGGAATCCTTTTCTAATATTTATAATTACAAAAAATTTTGCTTAACTAAATAAACTCTTCTCCACACAAAAATACAAATGTTAAACCTTGCACACAAACGCACTAACCAGCTAAAACCAAAAAAACATTGTAGAAATGCAAGTCGTGCGGTCGGGGGACCGCATGACTCGGTGAACAGTGGTTGTTCGGTCCCCGACCGCATGATCTGAGCATGCACGATAGTCGTGCGGTCGGGGACCGCACGATCTTGGTGTTGTACGGTTCCTGACCGCACGATTGCCACGTGTCACCGCTAGAAAATCGTGCGGTGGGGGAGGGGGCTAAAAATGGGATTGCACTGGTCTGGGGGCTAGATCTGGTATTCGGGTGATAAACAGTGCTATTTGTGACCAAAATTCACGCCCTGATGCTCCCGTTAATAATACAATTTTATATATTTATTTATAATTATTTAGGTATATATTTTTTTAAATATGATTTCAAAATATATTCTAACATATAGATTCAAGTTTTAGATAAATATATAATAAAAGAATACAATCACCCGCGGGGCCCTGCGGAGGAAGGACGACCTCTGTCCCCGCTCAGTTCCCCTTGTGGGGGGAGATCACCCCCGCCCCCCATGGGGATATTCCCACGGGGGAATTGCCACCTCTATCTATATGGATGTTATACTATCTATCGATTTATTTTAATTATCTGTAATTAATTTGTTTGTCTACAAAAAAAATGGGGGAAAGAATTGTCGATCACTAGCTCGATGCATGATCAACAATCCAAAATCCTTTTTGCACTTTGTTCTTGGACTATGGTCTGGGTGTACGTTGTTTGCATTTTATCACGTAGGGCGCCTCCTTGATTTTCTTGTACCCTAGCTAGTAGATATTTCATTCGTCCGTCCTAGTCGAGTTGAGGCATTTTTCTCGCTGGATTTCCATCTCCATTTCTTGTCTCTAGTAATTTCCCAGGACGCATGCATTATCCTGTATAATTTTATACTAGCTGAATGTCCATACGTTGCTATGGATTTTAAAACTTTTAGAACATGTTTCGATTCATATTCCAAAAATTTTTACCACCCGTGAGTTTTAGAACATATAGTATGATAAATTTTAAAAATCTGTAGCAACGCATGGACATTCAGCTAGTAATAACAATAATGATAAGTAACAGTAGGATAACTACTCTTCTAGGATTCGTAACATATCACAATTCACTGATCCTCTGAAACAATAATGATAGGTAACAGTAGGATAACTACTCTTTTAGAATTCATAACATACCAAAATTTTTACCAAACTTTTAGAACATGTTCGGATTGACTTACACAATATTATTTATTTCGCCAACTCTTACCACTTAACAGGAATTACACATGGCACCTGCCGCCCCGTGAGTAGACGGCAAGCGCCTGCCGTCCGCCCACCAGACAGCAGGTGCCTGCCGCCCCCTGGGACGGCAGGTGATTAAGCCGGCTAATTAGCCGGCTCAATTACCTACCTAATTTATAATTTTTAAAATTTTTAAATATAGAAAATGAGCACAAAAAATTATGACATTTTTTGTGGAGATTTCTTAGGTATCATGGCATGTTGTGTAATTGATTTGCAATTTTTTGAGACTAATTGCTAACTCTAAAAATTCTTGAAACAACGTATAATTAACTAAGCGATTAAACAGTTATGCATGCTATAAGAATTTTTAGAGGTAGCAAATGATTGTGAACAATTACAAAATTTTTTATGGAGATTTTGTATATAGTGTGCTATGTTATGTAATTTTTACGTAATTTTTCGCACCACTTTACTACCTTTAAAAATTATTTAAGTAGCACATAATTAAATAGATAATTAAGAATTAATGGCCGGTGCTAATGACCTGCCGCTGTAGGGCAGGACTAGTGCCACCTAGTGGCCAGATGGCAGGTCATTAGACCTGGCAATTAGTGCTTAATCATTCATTTAATTATACGCTAGTGGTCAGATGGCAAGTCATTAGGCCTGATATAGTACTTAAAATGTCTGGATTTTGGATTTTTTTCCTTTGTATGTGCATTATATCTGATGAGCATCTGACACATACCGCAGCCTTTGTATAGAGCAACTCTAAGAGAAGAGCTAAATCATTTTCTAAAGGTAAATTTGGCTATTATTAGAGAAAAACGTCTCCAATAGACTCTGTAAATGACTCTCCAAATTTAGTAGCTCTCCATCCCTCCTCCTTCGCTCTCTATTTTTGGATAGCCTACCTCGCTCACCATCCAGCCTCTTGGCGCGGTCGGCGTTTCCTTCCCGCACGCTGCGCCCCATTCCCGCGCGTACGCGACCCACCGCGCGCCCTCTAGTTTAGATAGTATGTTGGAGTAGTCTTGTTTTTTTGGGTGAGATTCATTTTAGAGAATAGCTAAATCACTAAATTTAGATACTTCTTTTGGCTAATCTTTTGGAGTTGCTCTAACAAGTCAGAAAGGAATGAGGGTTAATAAAACAGCTTCATGGCAAAATTAAGCCTTGGTTGCTCTTTCAGAGTTCGTTGGGATCAGCATTCTACGTAAGATTTTGCTATGTTCTTGTCTTCAACTGCCCAGAGAATCTCTCACCTCATCAACAACGAACCATCAAAAGTCAACAGCCGACCCATCCTAATCGACAATTACGAGAATAAAACAGCCAAATAAGACTGCAATTAGCTCGAATTGCGGTCAACCCATGGCAGAATCAAGAACAAAAATGAAGAAGGAAACAAAAAATGAAACGATGAGTAGGTCAAGAAGCATAAAGCTTCTTTTGTTGTGGCTGGCCTCTTGCAGGTCTGAGTGGTTATCCACGGATTTCTTATGGTATAATTTTTCCATGCGTGAAGTACACAATTTTCTGGAGCGTATTGGTCTATTGGAGAAGATTAATCGCAATTTGGGGGGGGGGGGGGGGGGTCTAGAAGTGCAACCTTTTCCTACCCAATAGTTCAATTATTGATTACGGCTGATGATGCTCGTTGGACTTTGGACTCGACAAAGATGCGTTTATAAAGGCTGACTCTGTTTTAAATAGCTTCAGCTTTTGATTTTTTTTTTGTTTTTGGTTTATTTAAACTAGAAGCGATTTAAAACATGTCGGCTTCTATTTTTAGCTTATTTTGCCTTTTTGGTCTTTTATTTTTTTCTCTTTATTTCTTTACATTTTTTCGTGATAATATAACGGGTATTTCTTTTTTTCATCATTTTTCTTATTTTTTTTCCAGAAAAAACTAATAGCTAGTATAATTTTAGTCATAAACAAAAAGCCACAGCCATAAGCTAGTTAGAGCACCACCTAAACTACAGGCCTGGGGGACAACAAGACGTAATTGTTGTCAAGTGATATTCTTATTTTCAAAAAAAGATTGGTGTGGTGGGTTTGCAGTATTTTTAAAGATTTCTTTGAAGAGTTTAAAATAATATTGTGATTTGTGAATTGTGAATGTAGAGCAACAGAGTAAGTTGAATCATTCAAACATAAAGACGAATAGAGACATACTTTCACTGTCCGTGTGAAGTGTGCATACTCAGTGTAAGTTTTCTAACTCTGCCACTGGTATACTCTTTAGTATTTGACTAGCTAGGTAAGAATGACTTACATGTGACATATGCAATGACTAACGTCCCGTTCATTTCGGCTTGAGCTTCTGGATTCTTATTTATTTTTCACTATTTATAAATTTCATCTTTTTCTGAACTTTTGGCTTTTTTGAGTGTTTTGCCGGTTCTTTTTCCCCGTATTCGTTTGCGTTGTCCATGATGAGCTAACATATTTTTCTATTTTTAATTTTTTTAAATTTAATTACACCAAATAAGTTACCTTCAGCTATATATAATTTCAGCCATAAACCATTATTTTTCAGTGCAACCGAGTGAGGCTTAGGCACGCAGTAAGCTAGGTCAATTGACATATGCAATGACTTAGGCATGCAGTAAGTTAGGTCAATTAATTAATTATGTAATTCACTTATCGATCCAGATAACACCTTGCTTACACTAATATATAACATATGTGTTGGATCAGTTGATGCATGATACATCCTGCACTGCATCTGGCCAACAAGTCATGTCTGTGTCACGCGGGAGTCCTAGTAATTTCATTGATTCCACGATGGCATTCAACAGATCCTATGCTAATCCGTACAAATTTCTCAGGTTAGCTGATGTATAACAAGGGATAGTATTGTTTGTTCATGCATGCGTCAAACACTCAAAAGTTTATAGCTAGGTTCATATATAAGTAGTACTAGTATATGGCCTGTTCTTTTTTAGTTTTTAATTTATGTTTTTAACTTTTCTACAGTAACTAGATTTTAAACGAAATGTCTTTTTAAGATAGAGTATACTAGTTAATTGTAGTATATACTGCACCGACTTCATTTATATCGGCAAAAACCGTACATGAGTTTCTGTTACTCTATAATCTCTTGCATGAACAGCTCAAAAGCCACAAGGCGCAGCCAAAAGTCATAAGTTTCAGCCAAAAAGAACAGTATAGGGTTGTTTGATATGACTGCGGCTTATGGCTTTTGGCTGAAATTTTTAAATTTTAGCTGTTTGCGATAGAGATTACGGAGAGATATACTTGTTTGTGATTTTAGTTGATACAGGTGTTGGGGTTTTAACATGTACTACAATTAACTTGTAGACCCCGTCTTGAAAAAATACTCTGTTTAAAAATTAGGTACTATAGTAAAAAACCAAAAGCCACTTTTAAGAGCCATTAAATAACAGGCCATATCGCTGTCTGAACTTCAATTTCTCGCTCTCTCTTCCCTCTTCCTTCCTTCCTTGTAAGTGCTGATTAATGTGGAATACATTGAATCCCATCATTCAGAAAGAGCATATACGAGCAGATGCTATTAGTGTGATTGCAACGTGCAGGTTCGTGTCTACGTGTAGGTTCGTGTCTACGTGTATAACATAGACAAAACTAAAGGATTGCTTTAGGCCCCATTTGGCACGGCTCCACTTCACAAGTAGAGCTGTTTTTTTTTTTGCTTCAGCTCCACGAACAGCTCCACCGGTGGAGCTGGAGCTGTTTTGGTAGACTGTTTGGTTCTACCAAAACAGCTCCACCTGTTTTATCATGCATGGTTGAGAGATGTCAATTGTCCAATATACCCATGTCTATTTGGCTTGTAGTAACATCAAGAGCTGTATGTTTTCACATGATTTTTCATTCGAGTAAATTTGAATTCAAAAAAAATTAAAATTTAAAATAACACAAAGTATTAGCAACCAATATTTAATGGCGGCGGCGCTCCCTTCACGGTCGAAGACGAGAAGACCGAACAGAGGAACAGGAACGGGAGAATAGAAGAGCCGGTGGCAGATCGCGTAAATTCACGAAAGTACAAGGGCAGCGGCATGCGGGCCTGCGGATGGAGCCGGGTGGAGCTACTTTTTTCAGCTCCATCTCATACATATCTTTTGTCTCAGCATGTTTTAAGGGAATCCTTGGGTGGAGCTATTTTGTTTTACCCCGTTTGGCACAAAACGGCTCCAAACAGCTCCAGGAGCCGGTGGTGGAGATGTGCCAAACGGGGCCTTAGTATTTATCTTGCAAGGCATTAAAAAGCCTGAAAATGTTACAGGTGTCACTATTGCTTCTGCAATCTATTACTCCCCTAAACCTGCAAAGAATGGCGTCCTCACGGTGAGGAACTACCATACGCCTAGTCCACGAATGGCCTGTTGCCGCGTACGCATTTCAACCTATTGCTGCGTCGGGGTTTGGTGGCCGTGTTTTCTCTTGTTTGTGGGCTTAGAAGCCGATCCAGCCGCCAAAGCCGAAGATGGGTCTCGGGCCGGTTGGGAGGCCTAGCAAAAACATTAGTAAGCATATTAAAAAAAACCATTATATAGTACAAGATCCAACTCTTACTGGCCGGCCCAGCGACCAACGCCAAGCAAAGCAACCCCAGCCTACCCTAGCCGGCGTCTCCTCCTCGTCCTTCTTCTCCCACTCCTCATCCCACCCGGTCCTGGTGTCATCCGTCGCAATCTGACCAAAATGTTAACTGTTACTCATGTAATTTAGTTTTTATACAATTTAATTTTCACGATAGATTATCATTAGTGTAGTAGCATACCCCAACTTATTTGGGACAAAAGGCTTTGTTGTTGTTGTTGTCAGTTATCATCAGTGTAGTACTTGCCTATTGCAAGGAGTGATAGTGTAGTATGTCTATAAGTCTATTAACTTGTTATTTGAATTTTTGCGGTACTAGAATTAGAAATACATGATGAAGAGGACTAAGACATTGGCATCTTATTTTCCATCGTAATCCAATCAAACTCCAGAAACAATAGGAACTGGAGGGAAAACTAAGAAACTAATCTAGCAAGACCTGGGGATACTCGATGGGGTTCACATTACAAAACCTTGTATCGCTTTCTTCTCATATGGGATGCGATCCTAGAGGTATTAGAAAATGTTTGTGATGATGTCACTAATGCAACACAAAAGACCACAGATTCAGGTTTGTTACGGGTAAAGGCATTTTGTCTCCAACATTTCATCATTGTGCCAAATATGTCGGATACGATAACTGTTAGGGGTCGTTCAAGAGGCCTTGGTGGCCAATTGATAACTTGCTATTATCATTTCAATTATGAAATATTTAATGTGGTGCATGATCAAATTATCGTTGAGTTAAACAATCGATTTGCTGAAAGATTTACTCAGTTTTTGAGATGCATTGCTTGTCTTGATCCAAAGAATTCCTTTTCCAACTTTGATGAGAATAAACTAGTTGAACTTGCTAAGATTTATGCCGCCGACTTCTCCCAATATGATTGTGTACTCTTTAAGGACCAACTTGAGACGTTCATTGCTGATGTGAGGGCTGATCCGGATTTCTTAAACTATAATGACCTTGGTAATCTTGCTGTGAAGATGGTTCAGACCGATAAACACATAGTTTTTCTATTGGTATATCGACTCATTGAATTGGTTTTGATTTTGCCTGTTGCAACCGCAACAGTAGAAAGAGCTTTCTCAGCTATGAACATTTTTGCTATGTTTTATCTATTTTGTCGTATCGTTCAACATGGAATTCAAATTTTATTTAAATTATACATTTGTATTGTACTCCTGTTATACCTTAGTGCCGATAGTATTTAATGTTAGTTGTAGACTTATAGCTCCTTAGTTTTGGGCCCAAGGCTCTGTTAAATCCTGGCTCCACCACTGCCAACCACCCGTGTTCCCCCGCTCCCACGCGCTTGCCCTGCCATTGAATCGGGCCTTGTAAAGCCCTCGAGGAGAAGGTGGTGGCGGCAGCACAGCGACGAGAAGGGAAACGGCATGGTGCCAGCAAAGAGGGAGGAGTTAGCAGCGTGCCCTGGCTGCGAGGGAGGAGGTTGGGTCTTGTTTTTTCCTCACCTTTTCCCTCTCTGTTTCCTTGTTGTGCATTATGCTAATGACAATTGGGTCTAATTTTTATTTGTATGCATTATGCAGGTTTTTGTGAATGGATACCAAGGCAGCACAAGAGAGGTTGATCTAGGGCATTCAAGAGTTGCCACAGAATCAAGGTGTAGGTTTCCCTCTTGCTTTCTGCGATTTTGATCATGTTCTGCCCCTTTGATCTTCTTTGCACTATGATGTAATTATGGTTCTGTTAGCTAGATTTTGTTATAGTCCAAATGTTCTGTCACATAACATCGGCAAATATAATAGCCATGCATATGAATAAAATAAAAATAGTACTTTATATTACATAGACAATCATAAATAGGTCTTATGATAAAATTTTACATAACAAGATGACAGGCCAAATGAGATTGTTCATAACAAAGCAACGGAATAGTAAATAAACCAAAAGAGGGCCTTTACATCTTGCCACAGGCAATCAACTAGGGCTAAAACTAGTAATGGCCTTCGTCCTCCATGTCATAGCCGGAGGTATGGGTGAACCCATACACCAGGTCATCACTTCTGTCATCTAAAACCACATATTAAGCAACAAGGAGTACACAAATACTCAGCAAGTCCCTATAACATAACATAACTATATATATATATATATATATATATATATATATATATATATATATATATATATATATATATATATATATATATATATATATATATAAAAGGCTTATCCAAGTGAAGATATTATGTCTCTTTCAGCATAAAGCCAATTTGTCAAGTATACTCATTTAGTTAGATTCCAAACCTATGACTTAGCTATTTTTACATTTAAAACCAAAATTTTATTTTTGAGTTAAGTTTATTATGAGAGTGAAATCCCTCTACTTTCATTTCTATTTCTGACTTTGGTTATCACAACCATTACCATTTTATTATTTATTTAGGAAAACTACGTAAGGTAACGTTTCTACACTTTTGCCCATGTCTGAGGGTACTGCTATTCGAATAGATTTTTAACACTCTGCAGAGGTTGTATAGTTTATCTATAAGATATAATTAACTCATAATATCGGCCACTACACGCTTTCATAGGCGTACGTAGGCTTTTATAATGTTTAGCTACAATGCTTACTCCTACTCCAAGGTGAATCCTCAACACTAGCAATAATGGCCATTCCTATCCCGAGTTATGCCTCACCCCCAGAACATTTTCATCCTAAGCTACATTTTCAATGAGGGACCCAGTTGTTAGAACTTAGGTGTATATGGCCCTTCTCGACAAAATCCACGTAGGCAGTGACCGTTACAGATTACTCCCACCAATCACATCAGAAATCCATATACCAATCTAAAAGCGCAAGATTCACACTAAAGCTAAGCAAATTAGTGGGCCAGGTCTATCCCATAACCAAACTTATGATTGCACGATTTGTGCGTAGAAAAGATAAGCACAAGAACTCGGTCCTTAAACGACTCAGGCGAGACCAACCACAACCCAAGCTTATGCAATCCTTGGACAGCTATTCAAAAAAAGACACGTACAATCCCTATATGGCCCATCCAAGAATGATACGTGCAATCTCTGCATGGCCAATTCAGTATGTGCAATCCCTGCATCGATCTCTAACCAATTGCTTGAGTCTCCACCACATAACTGGAAATGAAATCAACATTAATTGGAGTACATCACTTAGTAAATCTTCTCTCCCTCTCCAGCTACTCAAGCATGCATGCGCGCGGAGTAATTGTGTAGTAGTAGTACATTGATGTATCAAAGAGGAAGTAAGTGTTCACTAGTGGCAAATCTTCATGTTTGAAACAGCACATGGGCATAGAAATCGCTCGATTAATTAATTACTCCAAATTAATTAAGATACACTGGATTGCTAACGTTTCCTCCATGCATGGAATTCATTAACAGCTAGCAAAAAAAATGAAATCATTGGTAACTAATGGTACGCTTCCAGGAGGGCAAGCTCGGCAAGTGAGTTGGCGATGTTAGTGAGCTTGAGCACGTCGCCGTTCTCCTTCGCCAGAGGAGACGGCCCGCCGCCCTCCGGCCTGGACAGGTCGTCGCACAGCCGCGCCCACTCCGTCGCGGAGAAGTAGCACCACGGCGCGTCGCCGTAGAGCCGGTCGCTGAGGAAGCTCCGGCAGGCGGGCAGGTCTTTCCGCAGCACCTGCTCGTAGTGCGACTGGCACAGCTTCAGGGCGCTGGCCATGGCGATGCTACCATCCCGGATCATGCGGCCGATCTTGGACATGGTGCCGGTGGCGTTCGCCTCCAGAACGTCGAGGCCGACGAGAGCCAGCTCGCCGTAGGTCGTGGCCGCGGCGGTGGCTTTGTGGGACATGAGCGCCGACACGCAGAAGTCGACGGTCGGGCCCGGCTTGTCCAGCTTGGGGTACGGGTACTTGCTCGCGTTCTTGCACGCCTCCAGCACGATGCCCGGCGGGTTGCCGGCGCCGACGGTTGCGGCGTGAGCGGCGAGGCCGACGGAGAGGAGCGTAGCCACGAGGAGGATAACGGAGGTGGTCGAAGTTATTGCCATTGTTGTCAGCAAGGTTAAGCTAGAGATTGTTGATGAGATGGTAGGTACTAGCTAGACAAATATGTATACAGTTTTGCTATTGCACAGGCGACTGAAATTTTTTTATGTTTCAGTCACCTGAAATTGCACTTTCAATGAACTAACATTGCAGCCCCCCTAAAAAAACAACTGCAACTTTAAGTGATTCAGAGTGCAACTTCAGGTGACCTGAAATTGCACTCTCAATCAACTAAAATTGCAGCCCCCCTCCAAAAAAACATGTGCAACTTCAGGTGATTCAAAGTGCAACTTTAGATGACTGAAAGATTAAAAAATTTCAGTCGCCTGTGCAATAGTCTATCCCATATGTATACTATATAAATAGAGAACTAGAGTTGGCTGGGCATGAACAATGGTGGTATTAAATGCACAGAATATGGGTTAATCGAATCAAACAAAATTTGGGTGATATGGAATTAATCATTCGCTAATATCATGTATATCTTGATGCGTAATTTGGATGTTCATGCACATGAATTTGGAGCAGTAACTGAAGTTGATCATGAACCAGGGTCATCAGGTCGAGGTTAACTGGGACCTATACAATTTAGAGATCCATGGGCCTGAGACCAGCCCAACCAAAAGCCATGGTCCATCATCATAGTTCCAAAGCCCAACACCTAACGTGGGACATGGGGGTTCAGTTGAACCCCCAAAAATATGGAAAAATAAACTGCTACTGGTAATCACAACGCAACAAGCAAATCCACCACAAACTCCATGGACTAGACTATCCATCCCAAAAAGGAAGATTTGGATGAGATTGCTCATGGAAAAGAAAAGATCCTCAGGACAAAGCTCGCTCTTAGAACAATCCAAGCAAGCTAGGGCTTCCTTACCAGCAAAAGAAGAGATCAATCCGGCAGAGCGGAGGACGACGACGATGCCTAGGAGAGAATAATTCCTCCGCTTCGAGGGTTAAATGACGTTGGCGTGAGAATTTGAGACAAACGGCGAAGCAATAGCCGCCGCCATCACGACGAGATATGGAGAAGAGTTCAAGGAAGAGGATGGGCTGGAACTAGAGACGAGAGAGGTTTGGGATTAGGCTGTGAGGATTGCGGATTTGGGGAGGAGGATAGAAATCTTGACGATGGCATGTCTCTTGTGCTGAACATTGGGGATCCATTCTAGAGAGATTCATTAAGGCCCACATGTCATGCATGTTAGTTGGCGCTGGCCACTGCATCGCTCAGCTCCAAGTTTGCCAGTTTCACCTCGGTGCATGCACGCGTGGACTGTGAGGACCAGCTGCTAACTGTTGGCGCAGGAGCAGCGAGCAAGTCAGGGAAAATCAGTGTCAATCAAGGGAAGAAAATGAGGAGTAGCAACGGGACAAGAGTCAGGGAAAAGGCAAGAGGAGAGCGTGGCTTTATCGCTCCTCACTTGGGTAACGATTTGGTTTTCTCTATGTTTGTTAATTTAATTAGATATTAGAGTTGGGATTAGAGAGAAAGTGAAAAGTATTCATTAGGGAAAAGACTAGTATATCGGCTAATCTGCTATATTGTTCTCCTGTAATTTTGGGTACTGTATGAGAGTAATTTAAAAATGTCATCTACTAGATAATTGTAGAGAAATTCGATAGTTTTCTGTACAATATTTATTTATGTTGATCAGATAAATAGATTTTAAGCTATGAATTTTGTAATCCGGCTATCTGGTAAATTTATCATCTTCTAGTACCATATATTAATCTGTAGATTAAAATTACTGGATGAAATATTAGATGATTTATCTACATGAAGGATCTAGATAATTAAGGGTTCTAGAGATCACATGAACATGATCTTAAATCCATATAGTTTCCAAGAAATATCTAGATATTTTAGATTTTTTTCGAAAGAATTTGATGGTGCCAATTGTCATAAATCTAGTTGTCACAAGAATCTATATAATCCTTTCAATCCAAAATATATATCATTTGGGCGAGTTGGTTTTGGTTTATAAATATTTATAATTTTATTTTTCGGAAGCAATATGTTCAAAGTGCTCATGTTAACTGTTATTCTTAAAGAGAGGTAATCATAAATAGAGACAACATATATCAAAAACAAAAATATGTACTATTTCTTTTTCTATGTGTGAAAAACACCATTTAATATGCTAACATAGAAAATAAGAAAAGAGAAGTGGGTTAAAATTAATATCTATTTAAAAACAAAGTGCACACTTGCGTTGTCAACTAAAGTTGTAATAGTTTTACTCTAAAAAGTTGTAATTGTCGCCACCAAATAAAGTGTTAGTATTAATTTATTATTTTAAATTTTTCGTGTTATTGACTTTCAATAGACTTAGAAATGTGACTTTTATCTTCAATTTTTATAAACCAATATAAGTATATATTGAAAAATGTAACACAATGTAATTAGCGAACACCCATTCATAAAATCCTAAATCCGCCAATGAGCCCAAGCAAGCCTAGATGTTCGTACCACACCACGTCACAAATGAACAAGCCACAAACAACTGCCTCTGAAATCAAAGCTTCTCTGGCAAACATCAAGGAGCATTGTTTGTCTTGTCAGATATGGATTTCTAAAGGAGCAATCGACAGATAGACTGACTGACACATGTTTAACAAACTGCAGCTAGACATGCTAGACATTTGATAAAAGGTTAAAAGATTAACATGGCTTAATCATGTTAACAGACTAAGGTTCCGCTCAAAATGGTTTTTGCCGATGTCTTTCGGCTGCTATTAGTTTTTGGTTAAAGTAGATACTATAGCAACCATTAACTTTTGGCAGAGACATTTAGTTAAAGGAAAATGAAGAAAAAAAGAGGGGAAAACGTCATATCTCTGCAGGCAATGCAAAGAAAAAAAAGAAGAAGAAAAAACTACGTTAAAAAATCAACGCGTTCAAAATGGCTTTCGGCTTCTGGAATTTGGAAATCGAAAACCATTTTAAACAGGCCTAAATTAGGCAACACACCAAATATACATATTAAAACACCAATTGTTTACTGTATTTAAATTGCTCCAGCCTCCAGGACTGAAGGATACTACACGCACACTCACACATTCATGTCATTTACCTTTCTACTATCAGTTTCTTGCTTCCTGCGTCCCTATTAAAGCAACCTGACAATCAGAAACGCAGTTGTTACCATAAAACACAAAATTTTAAGCATGATTATTGATTAAGTTTGAAACAATCCAAACTGAAACAGTCAAATGCTGAAGGCTGCAACAGCTGATGGCGGTTGCTTACCACAACATAAGTCCAGGAACCAACGCTTGAATGGATTAGTTTGTGATTAGATTGAATGGCGGTTGCTCAAATTTTCTTCACGAATATTTAACCCTGAACATTGTATTGCATGCTAAATTACTTAATAAAATTTTGGTTAATCATTTTAGATTACAATACACCACCAACGAATATTTATGATTATTAAAAATGAATTTAGTGTTGTTAGCATATTAAAACTTCACACATATAGATTAAATTTTTGTATTGCTTTAATGATGAATTGAAACGAATGATGTTTGTTCAGGGGTAGTCTCGGGATCTGTGCCATCCATACATCACCCACGAGTTTAAACAGGCAGACGTATGGTAGACAGTAGACAATGGTAGTTCATAATGTCTCTACTTGAGAATTTGCCCTCTAGTTTTCAATATCTATGATAAACCCATGACGCATAGTAGGTGACGAAATTTGGTTAAATGAAATCGGTGCAATGTGGTAAGTAATGATAGTTTCGTCTTGAGGGTGAGTAATATCAACAGTATATGATACGGTTATGTTGATATGATGAATAATAGTTAATATCACATGGTTATCATCACATGATAAAAGGCTTAGATGAAAATGTCTCAATGCATGCATGTGTATGATAGACAGTAAACAGGGGTAGTTCGTAATGTCTCTACTGCTTTTTTTTAAAGCGAAGTCTCTGCTACTTATCATTGAACGTTAATATTGGAAGAGTGTTACATCATGCATAGTGCTCATACATAGGACCTACCTCAGATAGGTATCCCACAAAAGTAGGAAGATAAAGATCTACTTCGGTAAACACTCTACGGGAGTACAGTTTAAGTAGGGTTTATTGTTAATGTTGGAAGAATATTGTATAATGCAAAATGTATATGAGCCAGAGTGATGAGTAGGTTGTATAACTAGTCTAGAGTGCATGAGTCAGGTCGGTAAGAAAACTATATAACTAATTTAGAACGCTCTTGAGTAAGATATACAGAGGTAGACACTTCCATATAATGGAGATTAAGACTCTGTATGAAAGAGGACAGGGCGAGAGTGGTTCATCGATGAGTGAACACTTTGCTATCCCGATATAAGCTATAATGATGAGATATGTGCATTGCATTCTAGTATATCAATGAAAGGAAAGGGTTGTTCATAAGTGTTTATTGTTCAATCATATGGGTAATATGAATGGTATAGATATGTGTATTACATTAATGGAGAGAAAGCAATGATAATATGATACGAGGAAAATGACGTAGTTATGTTTATGCATATAGTGGTGTTAATGTCTACTATTCTGATATGTACTTGCTAAGTCTTTAGACTTACTCTTACTTTGTTGTTGTTTTAAGTGAATATTGAAGACAGGAGTAGTACAGTTATTCCACGTGTTCCATGTGTAAACAATAATTCACATATCACCTTTAGTGGTCAGATTCAAACATTAATGGCTTGCTTAGGTAGTTAGTATTAATAAAATATCTTAATGAAAATATGTAGTCCTAAGTATTTCCTTTTGATAGTTAGTGAATGCACACATTTTCTTTAATACTTATCGTTAAGCGCATGTTATTTATCATGTCAATGAGTTTTCATTAGAGATGCTGCTAAAATCTAACAACGATGAATGTAAATGATAATGTTATAGAGTTGTAGTAGCATTATAAACTTAGAGATGTTGAGCCAAGGTGTAGTTTATGCATGATTACCTTCTAGCATTGTGTTCTTCATCATCATGCTGTTGAAATGTGTTGCTATGTTTAGTTTGTGCAAATTAAGAAACAAGGAATGCATGCCTGCCCGCACGTACAATTAATTATACAGCACTGCACATACAACGTTCACGCAACATCAAATGTGATATCATCATCTGTTTCACTCAAAACACAAGATCAGGTCGATTGGGGAAAGAACATCTATAGATGCCGTACAGCAGCATCTCAGTGCATTGCTAGCTAAGCAACACCGTGTGCGTGTATGTAATGTAAATCACATCAAAAATGAACATGATGGTGCTACATCCCAATGGCTACAATAGCTACAACAATCAAATGCAAAGAATGGTAACTGCACACTATAGATACAAAATCAGAGCCAACAGGGGGGGGGGGGGGGGGGGAGCGCCAGCCGTTTAGCCAAATGGCGACGGCGCAGGTCCGGCGAGGGCGTCGGATCTCTTGATGCTCCCCATGCCACAGATGACGCACCCTGGTGCAGAAAGCGCGGAGAACTTGGCACCACAGAGATCGCAGACGTCGTGGCCTATGGTTGAGAGGCGGCTGAGGGTGACGGCGCAGAACTGCGAGGGATCCTCGAATGGGTCGATGGATTTGTTCGTCAGCCCCCTCTGGACACACATGTCGATCAGGCTCTTGAGTTCATCCTGCTTGGATGTGGGCGCCTTGGCATACAGGAGATCGAGCATTTGCTTGGCGTAGGCGTAGTTCTGGACCTCCATGTTCCGCTTGATGGCAGTTCTGATGCAGTTGATCCGGTGCTTGGCTTGGATGGGCAGGGAAGCAAGGTGGCGAGATAGCCTGGCCATTTCCTCCTTCGCACTCAGAGCACCAGCTCCCTGAACCCTTTGCAGGCGAGCAATTTCCTGAAGAGAAATCAAGGAAACTAAGCAACAGCAACAATCTGAAACTAGTTCCATGCATGTTCATTGACTGTCAACTTGATGCATTAAGTGGTGGCATTTCTCCAAATAGATGGAGTTCCTTTTATTCTCAAGTTCAGAAAATATTTTTTTCCGGGCTCCCCCATCAGTCTATGTATGTTTCATCGAATTGGTCAGAGGTGGTGCTATCAAGGTCCTGAACAGACTTCTTTGCCCGGAAGGCCTGAAGGGAACAAGCAGCATTTGTTCCCTAAGTGGAAAAACCGTAAAAGTAACTAAAGCACTTTAATCACCCATATAGACAATAAAGTCTGAAAAATCAAATCTCGAAGAATAAATGTGGTTAAAATCCTGGTTTAAGTAATTTCACTTCAAAAACCTTATTTTACAATTAACATTACCTGTAGTAAGAAATTTGTCAAGAAAGCTGACTGCCGTATGAGGTAAGTTCATTGTCGTATGCCATATGGAAAAAAATTACCTGTAGTAAAGCAACTGTGATCTTATACTGAGCACAAATGGTGGCCTGCGCTTTGATATCAGCTTCACGTGATTGGTCCTTTGCAAGGGCCAAGAATGCCTCATCCAAACAAGATAGTGCATCTGTAAGCTGGTTCTGCTCAAGATGAGCAAGACCCGTCTTGTAGCATTCTGCAGCAGGAGCACCACGTGGTACCTGTAATCATGGATGGGGGTATCAATGAAAACTGTCGAAATCCATCAGATTTCCCCCAAAAAAAATTCAAAGAGAAACAAGGGTACCTGGCCAGGACGCACAGCAGTAGGTGCTGGGGGGCGAGCAGCTTGCTTTGCTGATCCTGGACCCTCAAGAGCACTGAGATCAATTGGTTGCGACGCAGCTGGAACAGCAGGTTGAAAGCCATGTGGCTGTGAAGGAAGAGCTTGGGGTTGCGAAGGAAGAGGCTGGCTCTGTGGGGGTACGCCACCATCAGGTAGGCCAATAGAGTCCATAGGTATGCCTGGTTGCTGAGGAAACTGGGTCTGTTGCGGTGCATGCGGCGGCACCCCACCATCTGGAAGACCAACATTAGCCATCATGCTTTGATTAGGTACTGGTCTGCCTACATTCATTCCAGGGGCAGGTTGAGCAATTTGTGACAGGATTATTCCTGGAGGGGGCAGTGTAGCCGCAAGTTGCTGTGATGGAATAGTGTTCTGGAAGAAGTCCTCAGGAATAGGTCCAGCCGTCACTCCCATGCCTCCAATTACAGGACCTGCGGTGCCAGTGGGCGCTTGTGGTTCCACTAAAGCATTGGCTCCAAACATATCAACTGCAGCATTTGGCATTGCTGGAGCAGCAGGTTGTGCTTGACCTGCTAGCTGAATAGGAGCCTGACTAATTTCTTGTGATGTTCCTGACAACGATCTTGTCCTACTGATTGGAGGAGCCACCAAGCCTAGCTGTTTAGTGGCTTCTTTCAATTTGTTAACATCAACAGTAGATGCAGCCGGCTTATCACGTATCCTGATGTGTATCTTTTTAGTCTTCAATGTCGACTCGTCTTCATCACTACTTCCACCATCAACAACACCATATAAAGTCTTTTTAAACTCCTCTGCTGCTTTTGCCTGTTCATCTGCAGAAGCAATTTGGACCCCTAACTGCCTGGCCAGAGTATCACCAACTGAATCACCACCAGCTTTTGCTTTGTTTTTCTCTGCCAATTCAGAGGATGCTGATTGTGCATTCTCACTACTGGCTGCTGCTATAGCTTTAACCAAACTCTTTTCGCTTACTTCCACTACATTACCCCGGCCTTTCATCACGCCCAAGTAAACACCAATATGATCTGCAATAACGGATGGGATAGCAGCATCAGTTGTTTTCATGTAGGGCATGACCTCTCCTGCAAGTTCCCACTGAGATATACTCTTTGTGCTGTTAGGTGTTTTGATCTCCCAGTTTCCTCCTGCCCATTCCGGACCTTTAGGCACCATACTTTCAGCAGCAAAATTGGCAAAGACACCCTGTGTCCATCCAGTTGAACGAACTCTTAGTATTCTTTCAAGGTATCGCCTCAGCTCAGAATCTGTACCGGATTCCTCCAACTTTTGTGCAAGGCGTCGCAGGGCACTAGGATTCAGGTGACATATAAACAGATCCAACATGCTCTCATGATCTGCGATAACCTCAAATGTTTCTTTTGCACTGTCGAACTGACCATACCTAAAAAATAGTATTATCGAAAGTTTATGTATGATTCTTGTAAGAGCACATGTCTTTTAACAATCAGTCAGACCAGTAGAGAGATTTTCTACTCCTAGCAAATTAGAAAGAGAAAAACAGAAGAGCAGTTTATACACAGCACTACAGCAGTAATTTGTCCAATGATATTTAAAGGCCAAATAGGCAATCATTTAGTCATGGCTCACAGGGAAGATTATGTTCATTAGCAGAGGGTACACATAACGTTTGATTGCTAGTTAAAACATCAACCGTATACAACAGATCATTTTGCATTGAGTAGAAAAATTCTACATGGCTGGATTTGCCATTGGATGTCCATCAGTCAGAATTTTTCCAAGCAAAATCAACTAGCATGGATTCAGTCTGGAGTAGCAGCAATATAGAATATCAAACTAGGAAAGGCTTTGGTAGGGATTAAGTGTTACCCTAGGGAATGGAATATCACAGAACCAATTCAGCAAAGGTTTTGATAGTGTTTGGTGGACACTCATTCTGGAAGTTCAAAAGTTTTAGAGCATGTCTGAAGTCCAAAATACTTTGGAATTTGATTGGTGTAAAATGTAACCATGGATAAACGTTGAAATGCCACTTACCTAGTCCAGTATATGGTTAAGTTAAAGTGTTACTTTACAAAACAGAAAAAGTTTCTAATAAAAATTATTTAAAACAATAATAAGCAATTCGGCCATAAAAGTGGAGATGATATCCTTTCTTCAGATCAAGTAGAGATGATAGCGGATCATACTTTATGCATGCATATCCCAACTCTCGGAAACGCTGGAACAGATGAGAAGTGGGAGGGCATTGAGGATAATCTCTGGAACGCAGGAACTCATCTTTCAAAATAGATAAAGCAGTAGAGAACCGGAGAGCCTTGATTGCGTAATTGCAGCGTATGATCTAAAACAATTGGGAGAAAGTATTAGCTCAAAGAAAAGAAAAGGTACTAAATAAGAGCAGTGATTAAGCTCACTTGGGTAAACTGAGGGCCTGCTTGAGACAATGATACAGCAAGATCTCCACAAACAGGGGGTCCTTTAGCTAATATGTCCAGTGACCTTGGAGTAATGCGCAAGCTATCAAACCTGCAGGGAAATAATAACATGAATGGTTAACTAAGTAATCACAGCATAGAAATCCAACCAATACTAAACCTACAAGAAAATTACTCTAATTAAAACAGCAACATAGAACATTAACAAAACAATCACATAACAATAACTGTGGGTGCTAAAAAATTCAACTAAAGTAACTCACTTGCATATTGAGACGTGATGAAACCAATCTAGCAAATACAATACCTCGATGTTATTTGGTATAGAACCTCTGAAAGATCAATTTTTTGCTCAAAGTGTTGCTGCATGGTAGCAAATCCAATAAGAAGAGGTTCAAGAAGACCAACTAGACAGCTCCTTATTTCCACACCCTTTTTTTGTCTTGGATTTATATCTGTTGGATTTACAAGCAGCAGACGGTCGTTCAAGGCACCAAGCAATACTGCAGACATACAGGTGTATATAGTTTTAGTCCAGCACAAACTCAATAGAATGAACACATGGTAACAAAACTGGGAGCATCACACAAAAGCCAGTTGATTATTTTAAATAAAAATGCAACTTATCTCATTATAACCAAAAAATGATCTGGGTGCAACTGGGGTCTTACCAGAACGAGGGAAGCTAGTAGAAAGGATCGATCGAACTTTGTTGTCCCATCCAAGCATACTTATTGCAGTTGCACTTGAGAAGATGAGTGCTGGTCCAACCCACAACATTGAACGATAGTACAAAGTAGTTAAGTGCTCAACAAAATATAATAACAGTTTAGAACAGACAATAAATATGCTACCCATGTTTGGGTTACAACATAGGAATGAAGAGTGTGGGGTAACTAGATAGGTTAAAGGATATTGATGGGAGACCACGATCAAATTTCGTTGAGCTGCTTGACAGTATGTCAAGATCAGCAGAAGCAATTAGTACCCTCTGGTTTGTCAAAATTCCGACAACAGGACCTCTTAGAGTTGTTTGCCAGTGGACCTGCATAGGGAATTAAACTGAGTATGGCAGTCAAGTGCAGTGAAGTAAATACCTGTGCGGCTGTATGGCTGTGAATGTGATGGCGAAAAGAAACTGGATGCTTATTTTACATGAATTTTTAAAAGCCAAGATATTTACCCATAGCAATCTTGCATTTCAAGGCTTTTTTGCATAAAAATATTACATAATATATGCATCTACTTGAACCATATCTGCCTGTATGCAGTAAGGTTAGCTACTAGTGTCTGTGTCTCATGTGAAAAGCAAAGTGCAAATGTAAGAATATGTGTTTATCCTGGCGTATTTACAAATTGAAAGCATGTCGCTAAACAACAAAAATTTAGATATGCATGAATGCATCGTTCGGAAATTGGTTGCATCACCAGAATAAGCTTCATTCATATTTGAGTAGTAAGGATCGAACTAAAGTTCTAAGGAATGCAAGCCTTATGAGAATATATTTGGAACATGGACATATAATTCTGTGAACCCCATGATCAAGGATGTTCATCAACTTAAAATTGAAAGATTGGTTATGGAACCCAGGGAGAGAATCAATAAGGATAAAGCACCTGGAGAACGGTCTCGTTTGGCTTCAACTTGATAAACTTCTTCCCATCAGTTTTTGTGGTAATGGATAGCCCATTGTCTGTAGATAACCTATAACCCTGCAGGAGCTTTGCTAGTCCAATATGCTTTCCCGAAATCACATACAACAAGGTTGATTCTACAGGCAGGAGCAATGCATTAGTCAGCAGTAATTCACAAGAGTTCCACTAACATAAATTCCCAAATAAGGCGACCTAATTTCCTTTCACTTTCTTTTGTTGACAAGGAGAAGACAGGAGCTAGAACCAAGATGATAGGACAATAGTCCACTCAACCAACCTAGTGGAGATGAAAATATGCGATCAACCTCTGATTCAAAGGTAAACTGCAGAGGACCTTGCCGTTGAGTTGGATTAGCAGCATTATCAGCAAATGTGTTTTCTTCAAGCACAGCAGCATTATTTTCAAGAGCTTCCTTCGTGGCTACTGCTTTGAGATTAAAAAGATTCAGGCTAGTTTTATCTTCCTCCATAATAGCATATTGATTATCATCTGGGCCCAAAAATGTAGCATCTCGACCTAACAAAGAACAACATAATGCAGTGGTCAGCTAATCCGGCAGAAATTCCCTACACAATTAGGTAGAATAGTGTGCATGTCAGGAAAAGGGAAACCTCTTATTGAACTTCCTTTGCTGTTTACTGTCTGTAGATCAGTCTGCTCCCAGTAAAGAACAACTTCATGCACCACTCCATTTGGACCACTTAATTCAAACACCACAAGAAACATATGCTGCTTTGGACTGTATGACATATACTTGGGATGGCATTCCATATTTGAGGGAATCTGACAATCAGGTGCATGAAAATTTGAAAACAAGGAGCAAACAAAATGAACAAGAAAAAGTTGTGCTAATGGGCGATCAATACCGTTGCATAAAGCTTCTTATAGATATTATCGCCTCCTGATGATAGGTTATGGGCCATCAGGTTAAATCCATCCAAATAGAAAGCTCTAACTGGATACTGAACCACACGGTTCTCCTGGTTGAAGAAATTCAACTCCAGATGGAATGGCTGGAGTTACACAACCAGCGAACTGGTTAGGGAGTGAAAAAAAAAAGTAAATAAGTGAAATATCAATTGTTACAGTGGTTACCTGACAAACAGGAACATCTCGCAAAAGGTTGCTAGAATCTGAAATTGTAACAAGGGGTAAACGAGAGATTGGACCACTTTTAGCATGTCCCTCCATGAAATGCTGCACAGATTGTAAGAAAATGAGAAATTTGAAATGACATACAAGCCAACGATTGAATATGGATTGGTTTGGTAGAATTAACCGATGATGAGGGCTAAACATGATAGGACATAAATATGAAAAAAAAAGGGCTGAAATTGGAAGCTTTCAACATAGATGCCAGGAGCCCATGCCAGAATGTAGAGCACTGCAGGTTGCAGCATGACAGATTGACAGCATCAACATAGGCTAACAAAAAATTCTTTTGGGATTGAAGCTTTCAACGAGGTTGCTAATTATTTATAGTGGTAAGACTGTACAGAAAAAATTTGGGTCTGATCTCATATTTTGCAACCTAGAAAGCTTCAATAAATGTGCGGACGTAGTACCAGTTCAAGTTGAGTCACTAAAAGGAAACTGAAACAAACATTATGCAACCATTGCTAACAAAAAAAGGCACATACACTGTGAAGGAACGCCTTCCTTGCAATATCTGAAATAGTTAGCTGGCTCTGGCTGACAAAAAGAAAACAAGTGAAATCAAACCATCAGTAAATATTGCTAGACATCAATCAAGAAAGTATGGTGACTACTTGCGAAAAAAAGAAGTATGGTGACACAGCAAATAATTTCAAAACCTAAAAAAAATCAAATTCATACAAATACAACAATGCTTCTACAATTTACGTAGGATAAACTAAATTTTACCCCTTCAAGTGCTGCTCTTGCAGCTGCGCCTGTAGTTGGTGCTCGGCTAAAATTCCGGATGAACCCAGGGCTAAAAGCTTCTCTTTTAAAACAGCAGCTGTAATACCAGAGCAGAGCTAATCATACTTAAAACATGCATGAACTGCTCAAAAAATTTAATAATTTATAAACATGTGCAAAGTGGAAAAAATAACAATATTGTGACATGAATAGCCTGATTTTATACGGTATTTTTGCCCGTACAAACCAAGGCAAACAAATAAAAATCTTCTGTCATTTTCTACCAAGCGGCACATTTAACTAAATAAGAATTTTGAATAACTACAACAAAAAGAAGAAAAAACACATTCATATGCTTACCAGTTGATCCCCTGGCTCCCTGAAGCACAGCAAAAAGTTGCCTCCTACCTTCTCTTGTGTATGCAGCCTTATTCTTTGCAGCTTCTGTCCCCGACATATCCTGCAAATCAAAGACATAAAATGTTTTTGAAACTCTTTTTCATTAAGTAATGAACTTATGGGGTTCAGAATTAGTGTTGCCTAACTGCAAAAATCACTGCAGCCAAATTGAACTTGGGATGCACTGCCAAGTTTTTTATTCGGGGTAAAGGGTACACTGCTTCTCCACCTTGAAGAGTGAGTATCTTTGTGATATCCATTGTTTCAATAGCTGCATTGTTAACAAAGAAAATGGCTGCATAACTCATTCTCAGAAGCAAACAGAATTCTCAGAAGGGGAGAGAGAGACTAAATCTGCAATCAGCAAGTAACACTGTTCATGAATAAAATTATCGAATATTACATCTGAACAGCATGAGAACAATAACATGGCTTAAAAGCTAGTATCCTACTAGCCTAGAACACAGACGTATGATTGCACAAGTATGCCACTAATCATGCACTAGAACAATTGAACCCTTAAGTGTAAAGGAGGGGGAAAAAAGGCATCTTAAGAGGAAAATTGGAAATAGTTAAGACACTACTCGAATTACTCAAAAGGTAGGAGAACAAAAACTAACCTGCATGCTCAAAGAAATGAGTTTCCATAGGTTGTCTGTTAGGATTAATTATAACTCGTGTCTTCCATACTTGAAGCACTCCATCCTTTGAAATCGTAACAAGCAAACGCAGTGTAGGAAGCCATGAAACAGATGTGATAGGCTGGGAACCAGCCTGTGTACTAAGTAAAAAACCAAAGGCAACATTTAGATTAAAAAAATTGACAGAGATGAAGATTTAAAAGAAAAAAAGAATAAGCAGTAGATCTGGAAGCATCTAAAGTAGACGGAATAACACGCCATCAGAATAACAGAGAAGTGCATGCAGAGGATTGGCTGGGCTAAGAAGACACCATCCCGCTTTTCCTATTGAAATCTATGTCAAGTAACTGGAAGCGTAATATTGGAACTTTAAATCAAACTTGTATGGGAAGACACATTAAATCATATGTGAATGCATGTGTTATCCAATAGGGCCAAAGGACCCCACCAAAACTTTTGCCTAAAGAAGGGTGGTTTCAGAATTTGCACCTATTAGTATCTATTTAGTGATCAGTATAGCAGCGTATAAATCCATAACAACCCTATTGCAATTAAAAAGAGGGACACCACTCAAATATTTGTGCAAGGAGCCCAGTGGAAAATTGTTCTAGTTTCACTGGTTTTTTAAGAACCTCAATATTTGACCTCAAAATTACTTCCAACAACTAACATCACATTAGCATGGTCCAGATAACAAAGATAAAAAGTCGTACTGTATACTGGAAAGGAAAGAAACAAAGGACAAAAGTATCATGTTTTTTCCCAATCTCAATTCTCAACAGTGTATAATGTAAAACATACTTACATTCCAATCATATTTGGCCTCTCAGTTGATACATCCCACGCCAGGAGAGTGCCACCTCTATCACCGATAAATATCCACTCTAGGGTCGGATGAAATCCAAAAGCACCAGCTCCCATGAGCTTAATTGTACTGTCAACAGGAACTGAAAAACTGAAGAAATTAAGAAGCCTAATGGTGGCTAAACATATTAAATGTATGAAAATGGAGTACTGCATCTTACGTTGTAAGGTGTAGTGAACAGCATAAGTCTGGATGTTGTAGGCGCGTATCAAGCCTTCAGCATATGCTACATACTGAAATAATAAGATTGTATGTCAAAATATGAAAGACGTGATAACAGCAATCATTGATGTGTGCAACCCACCAACAAGAAGAAAGTAAAGAGATAATTATACTTACAAAGACAGGAAGGCGAGGATGGCAAGCCAGGTTGACAACAGGTTTTTTAAGATCAGTCTTTATTTTTGTTGGTGGCCTACCACCTTCAACAGTCCCAACAACTAGAAGAGACCAAAAAGCATTACAGTTAACACATACAGGTGGAATTTCTGAAATAAAATCAAATAAAGCACCACTCTAAACAAAGAGAATAACCTGTCACACTCATTCTTTTGTGAAAACCGAAGAAAACAATAGGCTCGAGAGGTGTCAATGCAAGATGAACTTCCGTGTCTATTGAAATACGATCTGTTTTTTTCTCAGGTGAGTGCAGCACAAGCGTCTGCTCGGTGGCGAAATCACAGGATCTAATTGTAGCATCCTACAGAAAGAGAGATACATAAGAGGAACATAAATTTCATTAGCTATTAACGTAATGGGCAATAGTACTCAACTACTAGACCACATCACCATGCGAATTCAGAACTTGCCAGAGAGCAATACTTTAACACACTAAATCTATATTGTAAGTTGAGTAATGAAAAAGGATAAAAGAAGCCTAGGGACAAGATTGAACCATCAAAATTTTTCTTTCCATAGTATTAAGAACATTGGGCCATTCATTTGGTGCTAGATGAGATAAAAAAAAAAAGTTCCTTGTAGTTCTAAGTGGATGAAATAACTTCTTAAATAATGAAGAATGGAAACAAACCTCAAGAATAGCAATGACAACATGGCTAACCGTAGGGCTATATGCCATACGAACAACACGAGCTCCAAGGTCAATCTGAGCTATCTTGCTTCCGGTCAAAGCGTCAAATTCTGAGAGAGAGAAAGAGAGGTGAGAAAATAGAGACATTTAAGAAAAGCGTCAAATAATGCATCACATACAATCCAGATAACAATTAAATCACTCTCGAGGCCTTACAAAAACTTCAGTGGTGTTTAATACTTAATAGTATGTGGCACGGTCATCTTTTATTATAAGAATAAGCATCTTTTATTATAAGAATAAGCGGTTTGATTATATCAAAGTAGCAACCAAAGGATTTTCCCAACAAAAAGTGTATAAAAATAAAATGAACGGATAAGCTCCTTACTGTAACATCCCAGAAATAATGCACCCCTGCAGAGGTGTGAATGCGATACCAATGTAACTTGTTCTAACTATAGTATGTTTTGTAACATCCTAAGCCACAAAGTAGCTATTACTCCATAGGTAATCGTAGCTACAAAGGACAGCAATCGAAGTCAAATACAAACAGCTGTACAGCATTTCGGGCCAAATCCCTGGTGCTCGACTACCGAAAACATCACTCAAAGCACATGAAACTACGCAAGTGATCTGTGGACTAACGAATCCATTACTACATGTTCAAGTTACTCATGACGAGAGGCGGACACGTGCTCAACCAGAGTGGAACAGATTTTTACAAACGAACTGGTACAGAAGTGATCGATCGTCAAGTTCACTTGGGCACGATCGATGGTTCGGCTACTGAGATCGCCTCAAGTAGAAAGAGTCCAGAATTCAAACTCCCCTCCATTTCGATCGCCCGAGAGAATCCAATTCCAGTGTCCAACTCAGATCAGCGTCACACGAGTGACAAGACTCGACGCGAACTCGGGCAGCAAAAAGCAGAGGAGGTCGGGCCGCGTACGTACCGATGATGTGCGTGCCGATGGAGACGGCGACGATGGCCTGGGAGGCGCGGAAGGCGGCGGCGTGCGGCTGCAGCGGGCGGGACGAGGCACCGCGGCGGCCGCCGGCGTGGCGGAGATCCAGGTGCTGCACCGTGGCCCACTCCATCGGAAAGCTTCCGAGGTGTGGCGCGCGCGGTGGATCTGGGGGCGCGGGCGTCAGATCTGGCGAGCTCTCACCGGTGGGTGGGGGTGGCCACCGCAGCCAGAGATGATATTCCAAGAAATGATGGATGGAACGGTGAAAGCCTGCCCGAGCCCGTTTAGACTTTAGACTAGTAGGGAATAAATAAATATTTATTTGGGCCCATGCACTGCTGCGTTTTCTTTGGGCCTGCCGGTCCCTCGGGTGGGCTGGGGAGCGCTAGCTTTTCTGCCCGGGAATTTTGACGATTTGTTCTGTCTTTTTTTTTTTTGTCACTTGATAAAATACTATATGATATTTTACTGATATGTAGAGTTATAAATCATATCATTCAATGTAAGATGAGATAAATTATCAATTATTCCTTTTTATAATGTTGATTTTTAGCTTTTTAGCAGCCGTAGCCTTTTAGGAGAGGCACTCTGCCCTTTTCGAGGAGCTACCTCTCCACTTTAGCTACGATCAAAGTTGGAAATGTTTGAAACACCTTTCTTGGCTCTGAATGCATCTTCGTGTGCTGGTTTAGCATAAATATGATTGTTTTTTAGTTTTTTGCATAGATATTGAAAACAACGATATATAGGAGTGCAATCGGAGCGGATATGAATCGATACCATTCATCCTATATCATATTCTATATTTTTTTCTCAAGTCAGAGTCAGACACGAATAATGCCAAATATACATCTCTTCATTTCGTATTCGCTCCATAAGCCTTCGGACGGACGGTCGGACAGAAATTATGAGTTTGTTTTGCACCTCAATAGGATATTGAACAATAGAGATACAATCAGAGCAAATACGTACACAAGCACGCATGCAATACTTGGATCAATCAAACAGGGACCAGCACCTTCTGGTCGAAACCATTCATATGTGACACAGAAAACTACCGGTGATCGATCAACTGAACTTAAGGACAAGCTCCCAGGTGAAATGACTTGGGGACCAACTCATCCAGATAAACAAAGAACAATGTTGTATAGAAAAGAATTCCTGAGCTGCGGCTTCCTCTCCGATCCTCCGACCAGTATATCGGTTTCATAGATCTGATTATTGATTTACGAGATAGATTTTTCTTTATAAAATCTATTTTTTGTAAGGGTACTATAGAATTCCCCTAATAAACAAATTAACTTCAATATAAATTGCAACATGGATTACAACAAAGCTTGACTAGGCTCGGTGGCAAAGCTAATGGTGTTGTAGGCCGAGCACAACAGCAAAGGCATGACACTAGCTTTGTTAGAGCTCGACCAACACGGTGGAGGCGATGAGGGCATAGAGCAGGCTGATTATGATGTATTATGATATTTTCTATCCGTAGCAAAGCGAATGTATTCAGCTAGTACCGTGATATACTCCGGTGGAGACATTAAAATCACTAAATGGAATATGTACCATTAGCCGAAATTTTGTAGCATATAGCACAATCAAGAATATGCGTATCGCCTGCGTTGTGGGGCAATATCCGGAAGAGCTTCTCAACTTGGAAGAGAAAGAAAAAAAAGGCACAGGGAAGACCAATCGTTAGGCAACTGATGTTCGCGCGCGTGTAAATCGGGGTAGAAAACAATGGCCCATAGTCTTTACTAGTTGCATAAGCGCGGCGCACGCCACGCTAGCTACTGTGTGGACCAAAGTAAAAGAGACGACAATTCGTAGGGAGTTTCATAAAAAAAATTGAGGACACGTGCATAATTTCGAAAAAACCAAAGGTCTTTTTTGTAAAAAAAACCGAGGACTTGTAAGGGCTTGTACGTAAGTAAATAAGGACCTATACATAATTTTGGAAACCCGCGGTGCGCCATCCAAAAAATTCTTTAAAAAAACTGGGCGCAGGGACCTTTTCGCGAGGAAAAAGGACATTTACGTAATTTTCGGAAAACACAGGGAAAATACCTCCCCCGGCCGTACGAAAAAACCCCCGCCACGCGTCGGCCGGAGCGCGCGGGGCGGGGCGACGTGGGCGCGGCCTCCGCGCGGAGAGTCCCCGGCTCATAATATAGGATGATTCGCAGGCTTTCGTGCCTCGTCATCTTGATAAATCATAAATCGTGTGTCTAAGGCTTTGTTTGGCACAGCTTCACCAACAGCTTCATAAGCTGTTGTGAGCTGTTTTTTACCAAACACCCTTTTTGCAAACAGCTTCATGGGTGAAGCTCCTTTTTTTCTGCTCTCACAAAGGAATGAGGAGAGGTGAAGCTGAAAAAAGTGGCTTTTCACAGCTCTCTCCCTCAGGCCCGCAGTCCTAGAAACCCACTGCCCCTCTAGTTCACCAAAATTACACGCATTTACCACTAGTCCATCCCGTTCACCTCTCCCGTTCACCAAAATTTCACTGCCCCTCTTTCGTACGCACCGCTCTCTCTCCCGTCTCCTTCCTCCGAACGCACGCGCCGCCGCCATGGATGCCCCCTCGCCTGCACGCGATGCCAGTCGGGAAGCAGATGGATCGGGAGGCCAAGAAGATGATCCAAACACTGCACCGAGGGATTCGTTTTCGGCTCTTCTCGCGACGTGCCGCAGGCGGGTCTTGCATGTATTTGCCCGCGTGCGTGGTTGGTTGTGTGGCTGCTGCGCGCGCGCCAAGCGATGGCGGTGGCGAGCACTAATATTGCTTCCTAATGATTTTAATTTTTTATTATTTTTTATTTTAATTTTTTAATTCATCCTCATTCAAATATATTATTTTTTAATTCATATGACCATATACAAACATACAACTCCAAATGTTAGAACAAGTCAGGTAGACATGGACATCTTGGACAATTGTCCTCTCTCAGCCATGCATGAAACTGTTGGTAAAGCTGTTTTGCCAAACAGTTTTCCAAAACAGATTTTATCGGTGAAGCTGCTCGTGAAGCTAAAATAAAAAAAAACAGCTTCACTAGCTGTGCGCCAAACGGGGCCTAAAGGAGTGTTCACCTGTTTGCAGGCGGATTCTATTGTTCACTGCTGGCAGATCTCTGCATGCAATTTAGTGAGTGCTCGTAAAAATGTGTGAGCTTTCATCTGTAATTTAACAATACCTCAGGTATCAGCAGTCGTCGATTGACTTGGTTCAGAAAGTGTGGGTTTACATGTGCATCGTTCAGAAAGAAAAGAAAAAAGGTAGGCAGACAGGCATGGACCGATTTCGTTTCACAATGCAAGTCAACAAAGGTTGGAGTGGAGTGGGGCTACTGAAAAGAGATTGCCACCAACTCCCCTCACCAACCCACCCAACCCACTAAGATAAAAAGGCCATCAATTCGAATCCCAGGAGCAATCCGAAGACGCAGCCATGGAAAGGTAATCTTCTCCTTCCTCTGTCACGAGAGATAGTACTCACTCCACTGATTTGCCGCAAGAATCTTTGCTCGAGAATGCTGTGCAGTGCGGTCTGTCCCTTACCCAGAGAAGTCCCTACTAGATGCAGGAGCCACATTGCTGATCAAGGATTATCAAGACCCCAAGCTCTGGAGTGCGCTTGAAGAGATAGACAGAGAGGAAGCTAAGCTAAAGAAGGGTGGAGCATGAGATGATGAACAATGAATTAGATTCATTGCAAATTTACCCCCTTACTTTTAAGTATTGGTACAGAGCTCATTGGGTATTTTGAGCCTCTAGTTTGGTATGCTCTTTTCCTCCTTTTTTTTTCTTGATTGCTACGCAGAAAGTGACGAGTCGGGACAAAGAAATAAAGAACTCCAAATCTCCCATGAGTGGGCTGTGTTGCCTACCATCTCCGAATTCTGACTCGTCCAACCTTCCGATCACTCTTATTTGTTTGAATCTCTCTTGTTAGTATGAAAGAAATACGGCAATGGTGTCAAAGCGACGAGACTGTAACTCATCGAACCTGGATCAGGCCTTTTGTCAGTTGAAAATCATTTGTTTGCTTCTAGCTGTTTTTGCTACGTTGAAATAATTTCTGTACTTGGGCAACGCGTGCCAATATTTTGACTCAGTCACATCCATAGGTGAGGTGAGTCGAAATGTTTTGATTCTCCTTTCACAATGCAAGTCAACAAAGGTAGGAGTGAAAAGAGATGATGCGTAGGTTGGTGAGACGGACTGCCACCAACTCCCTTCACCAACCCACCCAACCCAGGAAGATAAAAGGCAGGCAGGCCATCAGTTCGAAGGAGGCTCAGCATCACAGTAGCAATCCGAAGACGCAGCCATGGAAAGGTAATTAATCTTGCTTCTTCTCCTTCCTTTGTCACAAGAGAGAATACTCCGCTGATTTGCCGCAAGAATTTTTGCTCGAGAATGCTGTGCAGTGCGGTTTGTAAGGTGGCCCCTCTGGAGGCCGTGCTGTTCGACATCGATGGAACAATGGGCGTCTCCGATCCCTTCCATCACAGGGCCTTCTCCGACCTGCTTCAGAAGGTTGGCTACAACAACGGCGTCCCCATCACGCCCGAGTTCGGCATGAAGCACATGGCCGGCAGGAGCAACGAGCAGATCGGCCGCTTCCTGTTCCCGGACTGGGACCAGGCCAGGCTCGACAGCTTCTTCGCGGAGAAGGAGGCGCTGTTCGCACGGTACGCCGGCGAGGGGCTCAGGGAGATCGCCGGCCTGAGCAGGCTGTGCCGGTGGGCCGGCGAGCGCGGGCTGAAGCGCGCGGCGGTGACCAATGCGCCGAGGGCCAACGCCGAGCTCATGATCTCCATCCTCGGTCTCTCCGACTTCTTCCAGCTCATCGTCACTGCCGACGACTGCGCCCGCCCCAAGCCGTTCCCGGACCCCTACCTCAGGGCCCTCAGCCTGCTCGGCGCCTCACCACATCACGCCGTCGTCTTCGAGGATTCGGTGGTCGGGGTGCAGGCCGGTGTCGCCGCCGAGATGCCGGTGATCGCCATCGGGGAGGAGAGCCGGGAGGCCAAGCTCGTCGCGGCGGGCGCGTCGCTCGTCATCAGGGACTACCAGGACGCCAAGCTCTGGGCGGCGTTGGACAAGCTCGACGGTGCAACTCAAGCAGCTGAAGCTACTACGGTCAATGGAGGACGGTAGCCGACCGAGACTTGTGTTGCCCTTGTAAGGACGAGGCTTCATTGCACTTGTCAATTCTGAACTCCCAATGGAAACCAATCCGAAACTGCATTTTCGCATGATGGTATACCAGCCAAAACCGCAAACGACTACAGAGAAGATACAGCCATTTTCCTAGCATAATTGTGTTAATTACTTGCTCATTCGTCTACATTGAGGCATAGTGACAGATCAGTTTGACGAGTATTTCTTTGACAGCGCCTCGTAGTCTTTCCTCTGCTGTGACCAAGAGCAGCAAAAAGAAAAAGGAAGAGGTAAAACAGGTGACAGTACTAAAAGGGTGAACAGAACTGAAAGATTATCACGGTATCAGGATGCCAATCTGACGCAGAGAGGCAAAATAAGACGTTTGCGCAGAGTCTGCACTTTCCCATACCTGTTCTGATACTGATGGCTTTACTTTTGATAGAGCCTGTTCAAAGTGCGAGAACAAGACGAACTCATTGATGACGTCCCGTTTTCCAGGAATTCCAATCTCTCTTCCAATGCTGCCATGGCTGCTTCATTCACCTGATGAAAGAAGCATGTTAGTCCTGTTCTTGAATGTTCTTGAACCACGCCAATTTGATACTCACACAAAAGAACACTGCCATCAATCCAGATATCTGATTGAACTCGGTTTATATGTTCATTAAATAACCATCCCCAAAAGATAAAAAAATCCTATGTTATCCAAACAAAAGCAGTAATGTTCACTTCGAACAAAGTCAAAAAAGAGAACTGTTTCACGAAAAATCACAGGAATTACCAGTGATGCTAGATCAGTACCAGTGAGATTGTTGCACTCCTCTCGACGTGCCAGTGCATCCAAATCAACACCAGATGAGATAGGTTTGTTCCGTGCTAGTGACTTCAATATTGAAACCCGTTCATCAGCACCATGTAAAGGTACATAATACTTCTTTCCCTGTAGAGCAGCTTCATCTATCACATCAAATCTGCACCAGAAAGGGGCTGCAGATATCAACCTTCCATTCAGGTATAAATATGTAATAAGGACCAATCAGCTGCTGACAATACCTGTTTGTAGCTCCAATAACATAAACACCTTTACTTTGACCAGCACCATCGAGTTCATTAAGTAACTGTGAGTAGAAAAAAATAGAATAACAGAACAAAAAAAGAAAGAAAATAATCCATTAGAGAACCTCTATTGCGAACAAGGTTCAAGAAAGCGCTAGACGCTAGGTGGACGGTGGCTTGGCGCCTAGCACCTAGGCAGTGCCTAGGCAGCCGGCTTAGCTACGATGCAGATAAGTCTAGAACAAGAATAATATGATGAATTGAGCAAGCATCAGGCATCAAATTGAGCAAAATAGAAGGATAATTACTTGAAGAAGATATGGGCAATTTGATGTAGTTATGTATATTATTTTCCCTCCAAAAGCTTGATGTAAATATGTATGTAATCAAATAATCATATAAACCTGTTCACCCGAATGTCCCCAGCCACTCATTCTTTCTTCTTTTTCTCTCTAGTCTCACTCTTCCTCTCCTATTGTTCAGCCGAATGCCCCCAGCCACTCATTTTTTTCTCCCCTTCTTCCTACCTTGTCTCTTCCTCCTCCTTTCTTTCATGCTTTTCCCCATTTCTCCTGGCTCCTTGCTCCGGCTAGCCCTCTCTGGCTCCCCTTCACTTGGTGCCGCCAGCCCTCCCTATGCCGCCTCAGCTCTCTGCGCTCAACCCGGCCTCCTGCGTCTCCAACCGCCTCCTCCACCTCCGGTCGCCTTCTCCACCTACGTCCGCCTCCTCCCCCAGCTCGGCCCGACTCGGCTCTCCTTCTCCCAGCCCTCACCACCACGGCTCGACCTCCCCTCCGGCTTCCTCTACCGAGATCTGGCCGGATCCATGGCTGGCCCACCCCTCTGCAGCTCGGCCACGGCCTCCCGATGCCGCCCCTTCGACTCGGCCCCAGGCCGCCACTCCTCCAGCCCGGCTTCAGCTCCTGTCCCTCCGGCCGTTGCACCCACGCCTCCAGTCCTCCTTATCTTCTGCCTCGACGCCCGCCTCACGCCGCCGAGGACCGGCTTTGATCGCCCATCCGGTCCAAGGCGGCCGTCCTACCTAGCTCGCCGCCTAGGTCGGCTTGGCCCCAGGCCGCCACTCCTCCAGCCCGGCTTCAGCTCCTGTCCCTCCGGCCGTTGCACCCACGCCTCCAGTCCTCCTTATCTTCTGCCTCGGCGCCCGCCTCACGCCGCCGAGGACCGGCTTTGATCGCCCATCCGGTCCAAGGCGGCCGTCCTACCTAGCTCGCCGCCTAGGTGGAAATTGCAGCGGCGGTGCTGCGACTAGCGCCTAGGTGCCGACCAATCAGCGCCTAGCTCCGATTTCTTGAACCTTGATCGCGAAAATACGGGTGAGTAGGTGACTAGTAAAAAAAATATTCAGACCTGGTTTAGGAGACGTTCAACAACCCATCCCCCCTCTTTTCCTCTTTCTGTTGTCAAAGCATCTACCTGCCACATCACATGAAATAAACACTTGAGCATCATATACTTGGAAAAACACCTTCACACCCAGCACAAACAAGTTGCTTGAACACTTCCAGTAGTACAAATGTATCAAACACTCAAAACTTGCTTTGAGTAATTGAACCAAGTTTTCCTCAACAGAATAGATTGTATGGGCAGCTAAAGACGAACTTTTACCTCATCAAAAAAATAGGATGCACGGGGAGTTAGTGCACGAGTGAATATTTTCCTTACTTCTGATTCACTCTCCCCAACATACTTGTTCAATAGTTCAGGCCCCTAAAGTTTCCGAAAAAAGAAATATCTTAGCACTAGTGTGTACAAATTTGAAATAAGCATGGTAAAAATATGGGAATCTTGACATCAATTACCTTAATGTGAATAAAATTAGCCCTTGCCTCGTGTGCAACTGCTTTTGCTATTAGTGTTTTCCCACAGCCTGGAGATCCAAACAGCAAAAAGCCAGCTTGCAGATTCACTCCAAATACCTTGAAAGGCAGACAACAAAGAGGACATGAAAACAAAAATTAAGTGTATACAATACTCAAAAGAGCACTAGACTTCAACACATATTGCAATAAAAACCACATATGTCTATAAACTGACTTTGGTACAATTTCTGGAGTGGTAAGCTGCCAATCACTATGGAAAACATGATAACAAACAGAAGAAAGCAGTGTACAACACAATTTGTTGGGATACAAGTGAGTCACCTCATAAATTTCAGGGTGCTCGATACATCGAACAATGCAGCGGTCAAACTCTTTCCTTAATGAATCGAGACCTCCAACATCATCCCATGTGACATCTGGGACAGAAGATAATCCTTCTCAAGGATGGCTGAACCATTTTGGTTGCTTCCTTCAGCAAATAAAGTTACAAGGCATATTAAATCAGCTACTAGAAAGCTAATGGCAGTAGAAAACAAACAGACATGGCACACAAAACAAAGGGAAAACAATATGACACGAACATACAAGTGGTAAGGAAAGAAGAAAAAATGGCCATGCTATAATCCATATCAGCTTACACAACAGGAAAACAATATGACACGAACATACAAGGTGAAGGGGTCGAGCTTGTGGCGGACGTCCTCGGCGGAGGAGCCGGGGACGGCGAGGCCGACCTTCCGATATGAGGCGGCGAAGGTAGGACTCGAAGGCCGCCGAGGGGGCCCGGGCGGAGCCGCCGTGGAGCGCGCGCTTCCCCATCGGCGGCGGCGGCTAGGGTTTTGGGCCGCGGGATTGGTCCTAGCTGGGCGCGGTTTCGCGCTAAGAAGGAAGAAACGGAGCTTTTATTTAGGAGGCGGCTTTTCCAGTTTGGCTGTCGGATCAACTCATTTTACGCCTTCCCTTCGTTTTTGCGCCATTGAACGCGACATGCCTGCCAGACTAGAAGGCGTCAAGCGTGGCATATCTGTAAAGTCATAAAAAGGATTTCCTATTTTATGGGCGTCCATCTCGCGATCGCGCCTCTGTGCACGACGTGTGCGCCATTCGCAGCTCGCATCGGCGATTCGATTTTTTAGCTTATTTTTGAATTTTATCATATTCGAGTTGAGTTTTCTCGATTTGAGTTATTTGAAACTAGGTTGAACCTTTTCTACCCAGAGTTGAAACTCATTTTGAAGGAGGGGAGGACATGGGGAAAGAACCCTGAAGCTCACGAAGGATCGCAAGTTCGCCCCCATTTTAATTTTATTTGTAAGATGCATTTTGATTCGGTTTATATAAAACACGAGAAATTACATTTATATTCAACAGAAAATATATAATTTTGTTTAACTTGCAAAATGATCAATCGCATGTGCAACCTTATTATTCAAGATAGCATGGTTCTAAAGCAATACGCAGTAGATATTTGCGCATCACATGTATTGTATGTACTGTAATGCAACATTACATTACATCACTTTGGTTCAAATACACTGGCAAAAAAAAGTGAGATGCTTCGACAATCTTATTACATTATTTTCTTATGAAACTCTCAATCATATCAAAACTAAATATAGATCCAAAATGAACTCGATTATAAACAAGAAAGACTCGGTAACATCCCTCACAATATATTGTAGAGAGTGCATGCAAAACCATTCGACATATGTAGCCCCCTACCCTACACAAACTCAAACTCCTCCTTGTACATAACAATACAAAACAAATTGTGATCTCTCTTCCATCTTTTCTTTTCCTTAATTTGCCCCTCTCTCTTCTTTCCTAACACCTCAAGACATCAAAACGAAAAGCAAAATGGCAAGAAAAGTAGAAAATAATCAATGAAACAACACCATGTCATGCATGGCGCCAAAACCATTAGAGGTGAGACCATGCATGCAAGCAAGATGATCGAATCATGCACATATATAATGTGAGAGAGGAGACTAGCTTAATTATGACGACCATGGCGTGCGGGATCGATGGATATGCATGGGATGATCAGACGATGGCGCCGCTGGTGAGGCCGAGGGCGACCAAGGCCATGCGTCCGTACTCCCTGTCGTGGCCGGCGACGGGGACGCGCTCCTCGCCCTTCCAGACGTCCTCGCAGCTCTCCGAGGCGCCGAGCGCGGCGGCGAGCTGCTCGGTGGCCTTGCCGTAGATGCGCGCGTGGAGGTTGTCGAGGGCGTCGCGCAGGACGTCGGCGGCGGCGTTGTAGAGCTCGAGGCAGTGGTTGAGGCGGGCGCGCGCGTGCGGCGAGTCCTCGACCTCGCTGAGGCCGTCGATCTTGGCCTCCGTGCTGGCCGCGTGCTCGATGGCGATCTTGGTGGCCACCACCGCCAGCGTGTGCAGGTCGACTGCCTCGCGGCTCCGGTGGTCCGACGACAGCGACGACACGCAGTGCTCGTAGGCGATGCCCGAGTGGCTGCTCGCCGCGTTCCGGCACGCCTCCTCGATGGTCGTCGCGCTCGCCTGCGCGCTGCACGGCGCGACGGCGGTTGCGAGGAGGAGGACGGCGGCGGCGCAGAGTGGAACCAGGGCGCGCTCCATGACGGTGTTGCCTTCTTGCATTGCTGCTAAGCTCTTGCTGGGAAAATCGTCGTATGCGCTCTTTAACGATCGAATTAATCGTGGAGGCCGGAGCGTGTGTGATGCATGGTATTTATGAGTTGTGCGGCGAGGATTTGTTATCGGAGGATGATACAAGTGTCCTGCCATGAGAGGTCTTGTTGAATGATTCAAGAGCTCATGGCTAAATTTAGACATCAGATTTAGTTAATTAATTAATGGATGGATGCTGGTTGATGCTGTCTGACCAAATCCTGTGAACTGACGATAATTAGGGCCCTATCTTTCAAACATGCATGCATGCATGCATGTCACCACTCACCACTAAGAAAGGAAAAAGAGAACAAGAATGCGTGGAGATTTGACGATTAGCTAGCATTCGTTTCTATCTTCGTATAATTAGTGTAAGTCTGAATGTTAATTAGTTAGTATGGGTAGATCTTAATCAGGTCCCTGTTTCAGTATCACTGATCACAACACTATGCTATGCCTATGGGATCAAAGGAAAAGCTGAAACAACTTCTTTTCTGCAGCTTAAACAGAATGGTACAATTAATTAACATCTCAGCACATCTTCCCTTCCATGTGTGCCCTATGAGTGTATATACATGTGTAAGAGGCCATAGCTGTTAGAGCTTGGAGGATCATGCATGGCTGTTTCAGATTTCTAATTTATGTGTACAACGCAACTGCAGGTGAAGAGGAATCAGCTGCTTCTGCTAGCACCGGCTTTGCCGATGCAATGGCACTACTGACAGCTTCCTCTTTCTTGCCCCACAGAACAAGATAAGAGTCCAAGAATCACCAGTATTGACCCTAACACGCTGCAAGTTCGATACCAAATAAAGTGAGCTTAAACATTGCCTGCAATAGACAAAAATTAACCTGACAAAAAGAACATAGAAAAAGAGAGGAGATTTTGACTGGAATATATAATTTTCAGTGAATGGTCGGAAGTGTATCTGCTCAGAAAGGTAAAAGGAAAAAGAAAATAACCCTCCAAGGTAGAGTGGCTCATAGAGGATGAACACATCGATGGCGGCGACAAAAATTTGAGAGAGAGGACTGAAAGCTGCGGTGAACATAGGGCCTTTTCGATCGATTGTCTTAGGCTTCACGGTTGGTGTTCGTAGACTTCGAGTGCTTCAATTCTAATGATCTTCAAGTACCTTAAGTACTCGTACTGTTTGTTGGGGCAGTGGTCTGATTGGCCTGGGCATGGTGGTCATACTGGTCTTACTGAGTGGTCATTGATACAACACCAGGTCGGTACTCAGTAGTCAGTGCTACAGTACTTGTTGATGGTAGTCTATGCTTAACTACCAGGTTGATACTTGATGATTGGTGGTCGTAGCTATAGTGACTGATTGATGGTCGATAGTCGTAGACCGAGAGTGTTACGATGCTTGTGTTTTGCGAGTGTTTTGAGTGGAGCGATAGTAATTCTTGAATACTTGTGTGTTTTTAGTACTTGATGAGCTAGCGACCAGCCTGTACATGGCAGTCATAGCGGTCGTTACATGTGGTCTAAGATTGATTTCTGGAAAGCGATAGAATTTATGGTCGTGACTGACCAAGTTGATGTTGATGAATGGTTAAATGTGTGATACGAGTGTATGGACTAATGTCGGTCAAGTTGGTAAGAACTTATGCTAGAAAAAATATTTTTTGGTCTAAATGCCCTTGATGAAAGATAATATGGTTCTGATTTTAAAGAGTATGGGATGTAGAAGCGATTTTGTTTTAAAAGTTACGGAAGTGTTAACAATTGCTTTCCTTTTTCATCTAGAACACAATTACGTTGGTGATGTATGCTCGTTGAGGAATTAGGATTACGTTCTTGATGCACACTCGTTGAAAATTGAGATTACGAGCTTTATACATACACGTTAGAACTTAGAATTCCGTTGAAACGTACAACATTTAACTAGTCGACTGGCCCCACTCGTTTTGATTTTAGCTTTTGGTTTATTTTTCACTATTCACAAATTTCGTTTTTTCTGAACTTTTGGCTTTTTTTTGAGCTTTTTTGCCGGTTCTTTTTTCCCGTATTTGTTTGCGTTGTCTGTGATGAGCTAGCATATTTTTTCTATTTTTAAATTTAATTACACCAAATAAGTCACTTTTAGTTACAGTACAATTTCAGCCATAACTCAGTAGGTACCGGACTAATTAATTGACACTCCATCGAAGCGCAAATCATCACCCACGTTTTTACCAGTCCAATAATGAATTTCTCCAGCATTTATATATGCAAATCGTGTCGAGCTCACTGTTCATTCAAAACTGCAAAAAATCACCAAATGGGTACTAAAGTACTAAGTGAATTATGCAATCAAGATCATACAATTAGATAAACATAACAGAAATATAACGAAAAGAACTAAATCAACGCATATCGATCCAATAGAAATTTTATACAATTGACATATAGTTTATTTCCAGATAAATGCATATATTCTTAATTAAAAAAAGTGGCGTGCGCGTGCTTGCACTAGTACAATTTCACCCCTTCAATACTTTCTCGTCCAAAAATCAACTAAATTTTGAGTGATAATAACAACAGAGTGGGCTGATGAATTAGAGCGTATATATACACTGTCAACACCTTCAATTGCATCAAGGATTGGGTGAAAAGTAACTTAAGATAGGCATTTAAAAATGACAACAGTACTAAACCAATTCAGGTTAATTAATGGTTTTACAATACAGGCAAATCAACTAGTACGCTTTTATTCATCTACATACCTTTTAGCTAGTCATGAAATAATGTTCACCTCTACCTACATGTACACACTCCTATCCGGCCAAATCATGCAGCAACTGAGACCCCATTAGGTTCCTGTAAGGTAGCACTGCCTCTTCCTCCTCTCCTTCCAACATGAGTGGTTGCTGCTGCATCATCGACGATGCGAACGGTTGCTGTTGGAGCCCTAGAGTGAGAGACACAGCGCCGCCGCCGCCATGTATGCTTGGATAGCTATGGAACTGGTCGCCGTCAGCCACAATGGATGGAATCAGCGAGTTAGGGTGGTTGTTGCCAGTGCGAAGGTGAGTGATTTCTCCAAAGGTTGCTGTCGATGCTGCTGTGTTCTTATGATCCGGTTTGCCTCCGCCGCCGCCGCCGCTAGGGTTTTGGTTTCCATCTGATTGTTGCCTCGTTTCTTCCGTGTACATGTCTTCTATCATTGGCTTCCACAGCCTCACCCTTGCATTGATGAACCAATTTGAAACCTAGAAAGGGAAATCCTGTGTATATGAAGTCTTCTTTTTTCTTAAAAAAAAGGGAGAGACGATCGATTCTGTGTGCCAAAATTAACACTGGGGGAGAATTAACACTGGGGGAGAAGTATAAACAGCTGTGTACCATCCTCGGATGGTAGAGGTTGGAACTTAGTTCCATTATCTAAAAAAAAGATAGCACATGCTGATGATAAAAGATAGATGATATGTAAGAGGTGGTGGTTGGATAATAACTGCATGGTCGCATATATTTGTCTCACGTTTATACTTCAGAGAGCGCCGAAATTGATCAGGAAAAGAAGTAAACATTTATGTTGATGGCTTGTCGCATGTATGAACGGATTTGAAATTAATTAGTACCTGGCCTCTGGATAGCCCGGTTTGGCGCGCCAAAACGTGCTTGTCGACATCATTTGGATATCTGTTAATTTGTGTAACACATCAATTTTTTTGCCCCGGTCATGCATAATATGTAACCACCAATATAATTTGTCACAATTAGTAGTACGTTACGTTGTTCATTCTAATTAATCAAAATCAGCTTGTTATGATCACTAGCGATGGTATGTGGACGTACGGGTGGAGGAAGTGCTCGAAGAGCCAGGCGCGGAGGATGGCGACGGCGCGCTCCGGCAGGCCGCGCTGCGGCCGCCACGGGTAGCTGTCGATGGTGCCGGACTGCAGGAACGACCTCTGCTGCCTCAGGCACTGGTCCAGCACCCTCAGCCTCGGCGTGTCCCCCTTGGTCGCGCCCGGCGCCGCCGCCACGCCTCCGCCGCCGGCGTCCGTCTCCCCCATCGCCTTCCTCAGCGCGCGTATCTGCCCCACGAGCGCGTCCCTCAGGCACCGGAAGTGCCGCGACATGGCCCGCAGCGCCAGCTTCGTGTACACCTGCGCCGCCCCGGCGCCGGCCACCGCCTCGAACGACAGCTCCACCGCCCTCATTTGCTCACGGTATCGCCGGTAACGCCTGTCCACCTAATTCATTCACACACACAGTACATACAGATTAAATTGAGGCGCATATATATATCAAGCTAGGCAACAAGAATAATTAATTCTAGTAAGTAGTAGTACTATTATTTTCTCTCTCTTAATTTGAGGTATACACAATTCTCCCTTTGATGTTAATTATATATACGTATACACAATTCAGTTCTAGCTAGTTACGATTTTTTATCGTACGTACATCAATTTGGAACGGTGAATACTTGCATAAGTACTTTATGCAACCAGGGGGACATGGCATATTCCTTGCGCGCATGCATACATGACTATAAAATAATCATTGTGCTTGCCTAGAAAAGGGGTGTACTCGGCACAAGAGACAAAGATTTCTTTTTTTAATGGAAGATGAGCACACCAGCTCGTTAGATTTTTTTTTTCTGGCTTCTAGTTTTTAGCTTCTTATTTTTATTTTTCTCTACTAATATAGTTTTTGCCTTTTTTACTCTTTTTTTTCCCTCTTTATTCATTTTCATTGTGCATGATGATATAATTTTATATTTTTTTAATTTAATTACGTTAAAAAACTACCAGTAACTACAACATATCTTCAGTAATTATAGTGTAAAATAAGCTATAGATCAGGACTTTTAAGTCCAAATAAGTATCGCCAAAAATTGCTCGTACTCTAGATAGCCAGATGCCTAGCTAGCTACTTAGGGTGAAAAGGTGAATAGGAGTGAGAATGGAAGCTTCGGAAAGCACATGACATAATGGTGGTGTCACTTGCTAAGTAGCTATAGCCCACCAGGAAAAGTATGTTCCCTGACGGTTAAACCTACCGACGCGATTGGTAAGATTTTTCCTGATGCACGTATATGTGGTCAACCGTCAGGGAAAACACCGTTCCTGACATTATGGCGCAACGAAAGAATTCACTTATTCTTAACGGGATGTTGCAACCAGGGTTCATCATTTCGTCCGAAATAGGATGAAATTTTGGAAATTTTGCCCCTTTTGGTACCATCCGAAACAAGTTTGATTCAGCTAAAATTTGGCTCTATTTGACATTTATTCAAATTTCATCCAAATTTTGGCTAAATTTCATCAAAGTTCAAATGATGTTTGAAATTTTCGTCTGTATTTTTGAACAAAACGAATGAAAATTTGGAAATTCATTAATCTCAGTGACCTTCGAAAGTTTTTTCAAACCAAATCATTTAACCCTGGTTGCAACTAATAGGAGTGTTCAGCTTCTGATGGATGAATTTAGCTGTGGCGTAAATGAAAATGTAAGGCATGGCAAAATAGTTGCCACGGTGCGAGACAAAATTTTTGCTAGGCACGTGCGAGGCACTTGGCACGGCAGAGGGAAACGAGTTGGCGCTAGACGAGAGCCAGGGTTCACTCAGTTGGAGCAGACCAAGGAAATGTAAAAAGATACTTTCCTGACGGTTCACTCAGTTCACCGTTCATTCCTGACGGTAACCGTCACCAAATATAACTTTTTCCTACCTTTTCTGACTGCTTTGGTCCGTCAGGAAAAAGCTGGTTCCTGGTAGCGAATGTCTACATGCGCGCGCACGATTCCTTCCAGGAAACGTCACAAGCAGAGTACTCACCAGAAAAGAAAAGGTTGCATGAAAGGGAGAGGTTGCAAACTGAGATTCAGTAGATAGTAACTAATTATGGTAAAATAGAGTAACAGGAATTAATTAGCCAAGAAATTGAAGCAACGAGTGAAAAAGAAATTTAACATAACATATGTGTACCTACCTCTTCAACCATGGACAAGAGCCTGGCCTTCCTCCTCTCAAGCTCCAGGAGATCCATGGCGCTTAGAGATGGATTGGCCCATGGGCTAGACGACGACGAAGCCTCCACGTCGTCCCACTTGCCGGCTTTCGGGGCTCTCTTGGGGCTGTTCATGGCGTGCAAGTCCCCTTCAAGGCTGCAAAACTCGCCGAGCAGCTCCTTCACGGGGCCCAGGAACTGGGAGCTCCTTAGCTGGAAGGGCTGCATGGTCGACGGCAGGTTATGCGCCACCGACGACGGAGGCGCCGTGAACGGCTGCTGCTGGTGGCCCACCAACGATCCTCCGGCCGCGTTGTGCAGAGAGAGGGAGACTTGCGGCCACGGCGACGTGGTGTCGGCGACGACGCGGTGGGGGACTACGCCTCCTCCTCGCATGTCGGTGCCGGCGTCGTGGAGGGCGAGGAGGATCGCGGTGTTCGGAGGCGACGAGAAGTCGAGGAGATGGGGCTGATGGGCCATCATCGACGACGCACTAGCTCTCTCTCTCTCTCTCTCTCTCTCTCTCTCTCTCACCAGTTTGTTGGGTGTGCAGTGCGCGTGTCCCCTCTGGAGGCGCATCGTATCATATCATGGCATATATTATAGCCTAGTGAAAGGGTGTTGAGAGAGAGATGCTCTCTTGCTTTATCAGTAGAGATCTATCGACCATCTCCCAACGAAGTAGCTAGCTACTCTTTTCTACTTGTTTCCTTAGAATCTGTACTATTAAATGTTTTAAAGTTTGATTACCAATAAAATTAGGGAGTGTCTATACAACATTTGACTATTTTTCAGGATAAAAACAGTCAGATTTTGAGCCGTTAGATGTAGATCCAACGCCCTAGATCATTTTTTTGGAGGGGGTCATTTTTTTTGGAGGAGGGCTTGTGGATCCGTTGAATGAAGATCTAACGTCCCAGATCAATCTGACTGTTTTTGTCATCAAAAACAGTCGAATGTTATATAGCAATACTCATAAAATTAAAACTATCTATAGCTATACAAAAATTATATCATTAGATTTATTATTTAAGATATTATTATAATATTATAATTTTATTAGTATATCTCAGTTTAAGTTATAAAAAGTAATGGTCAAAACTGTATCTTAAAGACCGTAAAAAGCTAAAAACATCGAGTAAAAAAGAATGAAAGAGTACTTGCAACGATGCTACTATGCTTGCATGGTGCAAGATGGAGGTATATGTAGTAGCTAGGTATCCCTATATCATATCATAGGTAATTTTGTGTAGCAGTCAACATGCATGGTGTATACATGCGTGCATGCAAGACAATAGCAGCAACAAGCTAGAAAAGTGAGAAGAATTTCAAGGTAGGGTTTTGAGGGAGAGGGCAGGCTAGCTAGCTCAGCTAATTGGATACGTGGGGGGCTTAATTAGAATAATATTGGTAGGAATCCACACCCTATCGCTATAGAGCTATTTGCTGCCCCCTTTTTGGAGCTGGCCTTTGCTTTAAGCTGCACTCATGTGATCGATCGATCTCCTAGGGTGATTAAGTATGGATATGCATCAACATCGTCTTCATGCGTCCATGCCTGTGCTGCTAGCTCTCTCTTCCCAACAACAGAAATGAGCTACTTTCTTCTCCCAGCTTGCTAGGTTTGCCAGGAATTAAATCCCTGTTACTTCGATCTCATGGCAGGTTTAGTTGTTGTCACTGCAGCTAGCTGCTCGTTATGGGCGGACGGCAAGCATTGGAGAGGTAGAGGAACTGGTGGTCCCTCTTCTCTCTCTCTCTCTCTCTCTCTCGAACAAATCTCCATCATGAGGTGGAGTAATTAAGGGGAGAGTGAAGGCAGCAGGAAGAGATTATTAGTCCTGTTCACTGCGAGACATACAGACAGAAATACAGCATATGTATATTACCACAACAACTGCAAAGATCGAAGCCCTTGCATTACCTCTTAAAAACTATTGACTTGAAAGGATACCTTGTTAAAGCCCTCTCTTGAGTGTTTGTCTCCTTTTCTTTTAATGAAATGACGTGCAAAGCTTTTGCATGTTCTCAAAAAAAGAAGCCTAGCTCAGCTGCATTGCATATCGATATTGGAAGTGTTCTTTAAGGTACTTAAACAGTAATTCCTTTTTTTTGTGTGTGATCATGGATGCACTCCCAGAATCATTCATGTGCATATACACACACATACTGAATCAATCGTGGATGAAAAGTCTCCATCATGAAGTCTGGGCACCATGGTGCTCTTGTTATTTGTACTTATATATATATATATATAGTAATAATATATATAGAGAGAGACCATAACTAGAAGAGTATAACTATGAAATCCCAAATGACCTTTAGTTACTCAGAAGAGAGCTGGCTACCTTCAGGTACTGAGAAAATCTTGGAGAAAAAAAGAGGCATTTCCAAGGTTTACATTATTAAATTGCAAAGTATACTTGTGGTACTATTGCACATATTTTCCACTGAATTTATTCGCTTTCTACATCGATCACTCAGTGGACCTGTTCTCTTCCAGCTACTTGCATCTTGTGGTCCAAAGCTTGGAGTGCGACACCATGTTTCTCCCTCGATTGGTTGTCATTCCAATGGATATATGTGTATGGGCCACAACAACGAAGAACTTTCAACACTAATGAAATCATGTCAAAATTTTCTGTAAGCTCGTGACAGAAAATTTGTCCTGCGAACGTTGATATATATATGTACGAAAGGATCATGTAACTAATAATAAGTGCAAATTGATGCGGAACTGCTTAAATTTTGATGTACTTAAATAGCTTAGTTAACACCAAGCTAGTTTACCTCCATATTGTAGTGAGTCCTGACCAGATCGACCAGCTGCTGATTGATCTGTGCAGTAGTGTATGCTGTACTAGTATATCAACTCTCAACACTGCACTTCAGCTATATATATGCATGCATGTTTCATGTATGCCTTACTTTCTTCATGCAGGAAGCAAAATAACACAGAAGCACGAACGAAAATAAAAAAGAAATATTGACAACACCACATCCTATATACTTATTCGATCCCCATTTCCTCAAGAACACAATAGTACTCCTCTCATTAATTGAATTAGCTAAGAAGAAGAAATTGGCCATTAATTTCACCAAACAGCATCGATCGCACTGTCCCCATCAATTCTCTGTAGAGCTAGAGCAATGGAAAATATTTGTGAGGCAAAATTTCGAGCACGTCAGCATCAGCATTTGTGTCCAAAAGGAATAGTGAAACCAGTTGGCATTTCATTGTACACCATTAATTACTCTAACAAATAATGAAATGGGTCAAATGGCTATCAAATTTAATGGAATATGTTGAGTTTTAATCTATTTAAGCGCTGGTTAACATTTCCTATTTGTTGGCGGATCAAGGAACACATGTTAAGAGAGTATTTTTTTCTTTCAGTCTTTTCATTTTATAAGCTTAGTCTTCTGGATTTTTTTGGCACTGTAACAGCTAAAAGTGTATTGTAACTGTTGTTAATTTTTTTATATCATTACAAACAATACAAAAGAATAAGAGAAAAACAAAAAACAAAAACACTCCAAAAATAAAAAAAGATGAAATTAATAAGCTAGAAGTTACAAGTAAAAACTGGTTGGAGCAGAAGCTCGTGTACATATGGTAGTAGTTCAACGTGAATTTCACGTGCATGCTTTTAATTACTTTTGGCAAGGCTATCTAATCTCTTTCTTCTCACTGTGCTTGGAGTGAATGATTCTCAATTGGAGACGGCCACAAGTTAGTTGGAGCTGGGATACATCAATGGCCCCATGGCTGTACTATGATTGGTACAGATGAAAAGACCTGCCTGCCAATTCAATAGGGTTTGGCATGTGGCGAAACTGGGTGATCACACACTTGCCCCAAGCGTCACAGTACACGCTGTGGCGTATCGTCATGGTCTCCTAGATCCGTCGGTTAATACACACTGTAGCTGCAGCTAGGGTACATGCAACCATCCTTGATCTGGACCTTAATCGTATGGGATCAACGACAAAATTGGAACCTTGTGACCCTGTTCTGTACCATGTTCACATAATATATATCTGTAGCTAGGCCACTTCGATTCCTAGCTAGGTCCCAGGTAATCCATCTAACGCACTTGATATTGTTGTTTGATGCATAAGTACTACTCCTGTATATGATAGGAAAGGGCAAGCATGCACGGTATAAAGCCATGATGTTTATATATTTTTTAAAAGAAAGATAAAAGGGCCAAGTGTGTGTGTGTGTGTCTCGAGTGTTTAATTCTGAGTGCTAGCCCTGATCGAGAGTGTGTGTCATTTGACATTTCAATGGCTTTTTAAAAGCGCCTTTCGTTTACTACTGCTACATATAAACTCAATTTTGTTTTTTGTTAATTATTTGTGATCTCTTTTAGAGTGTTGAATATTTGGAAGAAAATTAGAAGACACTATTCATCTACTCTGTTATCATATTTGGTCTTTTAGATCGACAATATATACTTAGAGCGCCCTCCCCCAACCAATAATATTATGTGATCCTATACAACTGTGTCTTCTTCTGTAGGGCTATGTTCGAAAAGTATACATGCAACTGTGTCTTCTTCCTTCATTTCACGTACCTTGCCGTACATGAGTACACAACAATTCAAGATGCTTTGAGCTTAGGGTGAGATCGAATTAATCTTGATGAGGAAGTTATGAAAGGATCGATCGCAATGGCAAGTAGTAGCTAGCATGCATACGGACATGTTCTTTTCGACAGAGAATGATAGTTTTTGTCTTTAGAATGAGCGGTGATATGAATAAACCGAATTATGATAAATCGCTTTGAAAAGTTATTCCAATAAACCATTTCAAGAAGACGGCGGAGTTTATTTGTTCAGAGAAAATCATAATCTGAAGAAAAAAATAGGACCATAGCCCACATTAAACTCAATAATGGTCCTATTCTTTTGAATTGTGTCTTATTAGTCTAATAAATAGTAAATTTTTTAAAAAATAAAGTTAGAACTGGTTAAAAAGGCGAAAAGAAAGGACCATTATGATGCATGCCATATATACAAGGACTGCGTCGCTATCGTAGCGTTGAGAGAGAGAGAGGTCTTAATTCGTCCACGTTTGATCACAGTCGGAGTACTGTGGCTTATTAGTATAATAAATAGTAATTATTAAAAAAATTAAAGTAAAAACCGGCTAAAAAGACGAAAAGAAAGGCCATTATAATGTATGCCATATGAACGAGGATTGTGTCGCTATCGCAGTGTTGAGAGAGAGGCTTTAATCCGTCCATATTTGATCACAGTTAAAGTACTATGGCTTACTAAGTCTAATAAATAGTAATTATTAAAAAAATTAAAGTAAAAATCGGTTAAGAAGATGAAAAGAAAGAACCATTACGATGCATGCATGCATGCCATATAATAATACGAGGACTGCGTCGCTATCGCAGCGTTGAGAGGTGCAAATCTCCACCATTTAATTTGTTTTACGCTCGTACAGTACACTAGCAGCAGCAGCAGCAGCAGCAGCAGCATAACTTGATGCTACTGCAACATCGAAGCTTAGCTAGGTTGGCAAGGCATGATGTGAAGGTTTACCTGCACGGCGTGTGCCTCTCGTCCTGGATTGGATCATCGAAGCTTAGCTAGGTTGGCAGCAGCATGATGTGAAGCTTAGCTGCTGCTGCTGCTTGCTGGCTTGACTCGCCTGTACTTACTCGACGCACCGACAGATCGACCTGATCGAGCAGATGGATGTGCATGCTCATGGGTATTTCATTCTCTTGCGTTCAGGGTCGCATTTGTCCTGGCACTTTAGTTTGTGATACCATATGTCTCCAATTCAAAATAAATTCTGGAAAAAAAATAGAGCCTCGAAACTACTGGGCATCTGGGCTAGCTCTTAATTTATTCCTGAACGAGACCATACTTGGGCTTGGAACCAAATATTGTTAAGGGCGCCCAATATGCATGATATATACTTTTAGATCGATGCTTAGTACTAAAGGCATTAATCTGCTTGCCCAAATTAGGATATATATTGCTAACAGACGCAAGTATGTATATATACTCTTTTTCTGTCACAAAATTGTGATGCCTTTTACTTCTCGATGTCTGTAGAATCTCACTATATTTTACGGTTGTGATGCCGAGATGCTGGGCTGCCGGCTTCGCAGACTTCGTATTGGTTTGTTTTTCTTTTTCTTTTCGTTTTTCCTCGCCCGAAGAAGAGAGGGAGAAGGGGACGGCCGGAGAGCCCAAGGAAAAATCCCACTTATTTGATCAGTATATTTCAGTATGTATACTAATTTGTTTTTTCAATTCCCACAAATTTAAACCCACCAAATAGCATCCAGACAAACTTCTTTTTTGTTTTCCTGAGTGCATCCGCAGGGGCTTATTACTGTATACTTAAAAATAGTTAATATTTTTTTACGAGAAAATAGTTAATATTTCAAGATTACTCGTATTGACTTCACATAGCCAAACTATATATATTCTAGGCAATAAATTTTTTTTTGTCAAAATCAATATGGTTTGACTATTCGAGGACCTCTCTCCATCTTTACCGGAGGATGCCACCTAATTACCCTGTCCAGTTGACTTAAGTACAAATTGTTTATGAAATCTAGCTACAAACGTACGTCCATTCGTCGCGGCTGCCGGTCGAAACATCACTACGTGGTAGCAACTCTAGCTGTAAACGTCCGTTCGTCGCGGCGGTGCAGCGGCATGTACAGCGAGCGAGCGACGGCATTGACGCCGGTCCGGGAGCTCGAACATCAGTCAATGTCGATATATATATCCATCGATCGTGGCGACAATATCTGTGGTCGCAGCAGCGGTGACATGGTGGTGTTGGTTCGCAGTAACTGTAGCTTTTTTGTCGGCTCTTTTTTTCCGTATTCGTTTGCGTTGTCCGTAATGACCTAGCATATTTTTTCTATTTTTAATTTTTTTTAAATTTAATTACACCAAATAAGTCACCTTCAGTTACAGTGAAATTTCAGTCGTTACAGTGCAATTTTAGCAATAAGCCACAGTTTTTCAGCCCAACCGAGCAGGGCCACATATCACTTTTATATTTATGATCTTTTGAATAAATGTTATTATGTTCCTCAAATGAATCATCATTTATAAAGTTTAATAAATATGTAACTTGTTAGTAAAAACTCTTTCGTTGTTATATGATATTATTTTGGGAGGAAGTACCATGCGCCAACATGTGCGTTAGGGTCTGTTCTTTTTGGCTGTGGCTTATGGTTTTTGGCTACGGCTTGTGACTTTTGGGCTGTTTGTACGAGAGTTTACAGAATAACAGAAATTTACGTTCGGTTTTTGCAGTTATAAATGAAGTCGGTATAGTATGTATTACAATTAACTAGTAGACCATATTTTCAAAAAATACTATAAAAAATCGAAAAAACAGTTTTAAAAAACTGAAAAGAACTGGGCTTAGCCTAATAGCGTCCCCACTTTGTTTTTTTCCGTTCTTTTACCGAGCGTGCTCATCAACCCTATAAACTCTCATGGGCTGCTTGCCCTTTTACGGCCCAAGTTTTTTGCCAACAACCACAGCCCCAAATTTGTTACGGCCCAAGCACGTGGCCTGTGCAAGCACCCGGTTGAGATAATTTTGTCACGGCCCAAGCACATGGCCTGTGCAAGCATCTAAATTAGCTATGATTCATGTCTCCATATGCTCCAGATTGAGCTATCAAATGCACCCCTATCGTATGTGCTTTAAAGATAAATTAATCAACATAATTCAAATGCATTTTACTGATTAAGTTACCATTAGTCCCACACTAAGTCGCTGTCAGATGACTAATTTACCATCAGTAGTGCACACAAGTCAAAAACGTATTTTACTATCAGTAGTGCACTAAGTAACTATCTGCACTTCAATAAAATTATCACCTCTACTTTTTTGAAAGAAAAAACAACAATACAGCCACATTTTTGTAACATGCATGGATGACATCTTAACTAGAGAGTCAAACAAAAACTGCATATCTGTAGTAATCCTTGGTAATATAGGTAAATGTGGAAAAAACTGCTCAGGTATAAAAATCCAAAAAAATGCTTCACACAAAAGTTTTAGGTCTTGTTTGGTTCGACTGCGGGTTATGACATTTGACTGAAATTTTTGAATTTTAGCTGTTTACGACAGAGATTACGGAGATATAGATACTCGCTTATGATTTTGGTTAATACAGATGTTAGGATTTTAACGTGTACTACAATTAACTTGTAGACCCCGTCTTGAGAAAATACCCCGTTTGAAAGTTAAGTACTATAGCAAAAGCCAAAAGCCGCTAGCTTTGGTACCTCCCCTCCGTCCCTTCTCCCATGCCGACGTGATGGGAAATCAGGGATTGGGGAATCGGTGATGAGCAATCACCCCGTTTGAAAGTTAGGTACTATAGCAAAAGCCAAAAGCTGCTAGTTTCGGTACCTCCCCTCCGTCCCTTCTCCCATGCCGACGTGATGGGAAATCAGGGATTGGGGAATCGGTGATGAGCAATCCGGCATGGAAGACCTTTTGGGCTATTAGAGACAATGCAAGAGGGATTTTAGTGCGTGAGAGACCATACAGTGTGTTCGGCCCAAAAAATAAAAAAGGTTATTTTTAATGAATTGTGCTTTTTTATATAGACAAATCGAATTTAGATAAATTTCGCTAATTTGTTTTCCCGTTGCCCTCTCTCAAAATTGAGGTGCGAGTGAGTGGCCTCGTCCTGTCGTCTTCCCTCAAAAACACATACGTAACCACCACCACCACCACTTGGTCATCACCTCCCATCCTCTGCCTCCACTCATCATCTCTCTTCTCCTTTTTTCTCATTCTCTCCCACACAACACAATCCGTCATCCTTACCCCCCTCTATTTCCTTTTGACTACCACTCTTTCCTCCCCCCACACCTCCCTACAGCCTAGCCTAGCTACTCGTACGCTGCGCCATGGCCGCCGTCACCACCACGGCCGTCTCCCTCCCCTCCTCCTCCTCCTCCTCCAAGCCCTCCTCGTCGACCCAGTACTCTCACTGCTTCCTGCCCTACCCAAGAGGTCGCAATGCTTGGGCCCTACTACTAGCTAGGTTTAGAATATTTTAGTGATGAATAATTGGCAATGGTTAATTTGTGATGATGAATAATTGGTAATTTTGTTTAGTGTTGTTATGTGAGTTGTGTCGCGTGTGTGTGGATTGAATTTGGTCAAGTTTGGACGAACTTGTGCCGGAATAATATTCTTTGGTCTTTGCATGTGCAGGTTGAGTATGGAGGCGATCGTGGTCGGTGCTGCACCTAAGAGTAGCATCAGATCCATGCATTGATCTCTATCTATGTTTTTTTCTGCTCACATATATGAATTAGTTTTAATTAAAAATCAATTGCAAGATTGTGTAAAAATCGTGGTGCTTCTGATGCATCAGCCTCCAACAATTTTTTCTCGGTGCTACAGTAGATTGCTGCAGTAGCCGCACTACAGTACTTTGCTACAGTGACAAACAGTAGTTGCTGCAGTATCAAACAGTGATCACTACAGTGACGCTCAGTGGATCAGAAACTTTTTTTTTCCCTATTTCATGTTTTGCTTTTGTTCTGTCTTTTTCTTCAGTTCAAACGATTAAAAGACAGAAAATTTAAGAAAAAATTTTTGCTAGAAATTACAATCATTTACTCTCTCTGATTGCCATCGATCATCCTACGTAATCACTTGTCGAGCTTGTTGGTTCCATAATCTTTGGCTGCATACATGCTACGTGTTGGTTTTGATCAGCTCGATGCGTGGCGTGACAACTGTCAATTGATTCTTGATTTGAGTACTGTATATATGTCCTTTGACTCTGGCCTTTGTGAAATCTGTTGCAGGTGAGATCCCGTACAGTGGGGCAGTCCATTGGTGTCATCGCCGGCCGGTGTCGACAAGAACGGCAAGCCGCACAAGCTCAGGCTCTACTCCGTCGCCAGCAGCGCACTCGGTGACTTTGGCGACTCCAAGACCGTCAGTTTTCTGCCCTGCTAATTTTGCTGCGTATTGATGGTGGAAATACATAAATGGATCGTTACATGTGATTAATTTGTGCTTAACCTAAAGGTTTCCTTGTGCGTCAAGAGGCTTGTTTACACCAATGATCAGGGAGGGATTGTGAAAGGAGTTGCTGCTTTCTTCTTCTCAAGATGAGCGTTGCATCCCGCAGTTCTGAAGAATACATACTCTCTTACAGACTCCAAGAGTATTCAGTTTAGCCTTTGAAGATCAGAATCTTCTAGTCTGTTTTTTTAATCAACTCATTGCGCTAATGCTGTTCTTCAGTGTGATCCAACAAATTACCTCTGGATCACCATGTATCCCGGATATAGTCATTGCCACTTCACAGGTTGGTAATATCTCACGTGTTCTTTACCGTGCTGTAGGCGACCTGAAGCCTGGTGCTGATGTCCAGATAAACAGGACCAGTAGGTAAAGAAATGCTCATGCCTAAAGACCCCAATTCTACTATTATGTCCAGATAAACAGGACCAGTAGGTAGGGATACTGTAAATACCAGGAGTTCGATAAGATGAAGAAGAAAGCGCCAGATAACTTCCGGGTAGACTATGCTGTCAGCAGAGAGCTAGCAGACCAACGCTCAAGGAGAGAAGATGTACATTCAGACTAGGATGGCGGAGTACAAGGAAGAGCTGTGGGAGGGAGCTTCTGAAGAAGGACATGCAACACCTACGTCTACATGTGTGGATTGAAAGGCATGGAGAAGGGTATTGATCGATGACATGATTATGGTGTCATTGGCTGCAGAAGACGGTATATATGCTTCTGACTCTTTTGTGCATCGTTGATTCAGGAATTTCTGCAGTTTTTGCTATTTAAAAACAAAGACTTACTCGTGTACGTAAGGCAAGCTAAATCTTGATAAAGAAATAAAAAAGACGGTCGGTGATACCATGCATGCTCGGGACGACGCTGCCCTCTCATAGCACATGCCAACGAGCTGGGTTGTTCGTGATACACTGACACCATGCATGCGGGGACCCCGCGCGAGGGAGACGTTGTAGTCGCCGTATATATAAGCCTCTTTTCTACTCCCGGGTGTAATTACGTCCTATGTCGTATCTCACAATATAGAGAGTATCTCGCGTAACGAGGAGTATGTACACGTAGTATATGAGTATTTAAGACTATATAGGTGGTATGAACAATTTTTCAAAGGTGGTATGTACATTTTTTTTCAACATACTCCTTTTTATGTACGTATATGAAGGTATTTACAAAATACGCTAAAAACTATGGACTCCCTTGCAATTTTTTCATGTGGTTCACATTGGAGTATCTTATAATTAGTATATGAGTATACCTAAAGTGATAAAGGAGTATTTCAAGTTTATTTAGGTGGTATATTAGAGGTGGGTGTAATTACACCCGGGAGTAAAAAGTATTTTTCATATATATATATATATATATATATATATATATATATTCTTAGTTAGTTCTATGATCAATAGTTAATACATATATTATAATATTCAGACCATATCTACATATATATATATATAGCATATATTTTATTCATGATAAAAGATGAATACATAAACGATACATAATAAGATTTACAACATATGGCCGATCAGCCAAGTAAATACCATGCAGAATCAAGAGTAAATTGTAGCAGAAGACAAATAAATGAATAGAAGCATCCAGTGGTATGCAACCATAACCACAGACAACCGACTAGGGGATTAGGCCCTAGAAAAAAAATCTATCGTCGAACTCCCCAATGCCGAAGGCAAAGTACGCGTCGTATATATGCCATATATGCTTCTTTATTCTCTGATCAATAATAATTTAAGTAAACTTGAGTATATTGTGTACTCAGCAAGACTTGTAGTGTATCGCAAATTTATACATATATGCAAGGCTTTCAAATGATGATGCTCTATTCTAAGTTATTTTTACTATGAAGGAAATTTTATTTGCAATACCAATAAGTAGTAATTTGTAATGGAATTGTAAATAGCATTTGATATGTAATGAAATAATATTTATATAATTCCCATAATAGTCGCATCCATTCGTAGCCCTCCTTGGTTATGAACTTCGCACAAATCCTGCCTATAGGCATGCCACACGGAAGACACGTACATGCCATCCCATTATATCTAGTGAAATAGTTTTGAAAAGGAAAACTATACCCATTATGGTTGCATCTAAACCTGCTCACAACCGCGAGCACGGCTATTTAAATAGTTTTTAACACTCTGCAGAAATGGTACAGCTTTATCCACACGAGATAATCAAATACACTGTTGGTCATTACACGCTTCCTTAGACATGCGACGATAGTGATTATCATAAAGCCTTTAGGTCATCTAGTCCTAACATTGCACCAGCCCAATGAACATCGAACCACTCTTAGATCCATCCGCTAAGAGAGCATTTGAACCCTCATTTAGATCCATCCAATAAGCGAAGACGCTCACTTAGGTCCGACCCCTAAGTGGGCATTTATCGTTGTATTAGCAAGTTTTAGCTCCAACACCTTAATGAAGGGAGCCCCTACGAGCAGACCTTCACTCGGAATGCCCTCACTACATCTGCGCTTACCACAATAACTCTTACGAGTACAACTAATAACTCTTTCGATACTTCGGACGTTTTGATCGCTATGGTACTTGGTCGTTCTGACTACCAACCACGGCACTTCAACCACACAAGTCTTTGACTACATCAATCCTACCGCAACTCCAGTCGTACCGCTCACACAGAGCCGGTATACCGGTCTTCGACCACGCAGGTCTTCTGAGCATCAACCGTGTATGGTAACTTATGACTACCGACAGATTATTGTAACTTACGACTACCGATCGGGTACTTAACTTATGACTACCGACAAGGTACTGTAACTTATGTCTACCGACCTGGTACTGTAGCTTACGACTACCGACTAGAATATGTAGGTTTTGACTATCGACTACCGATGAGGTACTGTAACTTATTACTACCGATCGGATACTATAAGTTATGTCTTCCGACCTGGTATTGTAACTTACGTCTACCAACCTAGTACTGTACCTTACGACTACTGACTAGGATCTGTAGGTTTTGACTACCGACTACCGATGAGGCATTGTAGTTTATGACTACCGACCGGGTACTATAACTTATGTCTTCTGACATGGTACTGTAACTTACGACTACCGACTTGGATCTGTAGGTTTCAACTACCAACTATGTTCTACAGATTTCAACTACCGACTTCGTCCTGTAGGTTTCGACTACCGACTACATTCTACAGGTTTCAACTACCGACTATGTTCTATAGGTTTCGACTTCCGACTACCGATCATGGCACTTACGACCAATCTACTGCACTTATGACTCATCTACTATAGTCTTGCTCAACCCTGCTGGCCATCCACCTCGCCTGACGCCTCGCACCGCACGTCGCTGACATCACCCCGCACCTACGCCCGTGTGACGCTTTGCCTTCTTGGTGAACTTAGTCCACGGTGCGCTGAGCCACTAACACCCAAGGGCCCACTTGCCAGCCGCACTGTGCCATGAACCTGCAAGCCAGTGCAAGTTGAGTCAGCAACCACCGTGTCATCCATGTCAGCCCTAGATGCCTAGTTAGCCGCCACATCATCCAAGACCATGCTCTGTACACTACTTCGTGTGCCGAGTACACCGTAGACGTGCACCGAGTCCACAGCATGGTAGACTTTCTCAATTTTCACCCTTTTCTTTACATTAGATTTTCCAAGAACTCGTTATTCTCTGTCCTAGCTCTGATTGACCCGATTCTTTTTCCTAAATTCATCTAAAATTGAGTTATATATTTTAATCCTAGTTTTGAAGTTTTTAGGGTTTATTTGGTTTTTATTTTATTTTATTTGTGCCACATTCATTTTCTCTCTTGTTAGATCACGTCTTCGAAGGAGCAGAAGCAAGGGCAGAAGATCAAGAAATTGGTAACTGAGTAAGGCTAAGACAAGTCGTGACCTTTGATCATATTGAATCTAATTTTTCATATCTATTATATATTATTTTGTTTTAAATTATCATGCATCGCTATTTTATTATAAAACATTTATATTGGTAATTAATGACCTATTTGATTAATTCCTCATTGATAATTTGAATGCCATGATTCTATTATCACCATAGGATGGGTATTTATCTAGTGATATAGTATTAGTTGTCACATGGATTGTATGTTTAGTATGTTTAGCCATGCTTTTAGTATATTGGGTTGTCATCACATGTGATTAAATAATTAATTTTAACTTAATAAGATATTAAATCATGATGGTCAGCCACAATTATAAAATTTGAATACCATGACATGGGTAGTGTTATTAGTGTTGGTTATACAAAATGGTTTTCACTTGGACGAGTGATCGTGCAATAAAGAGGGTGCAATAGCACATTGGGATATGGATGTCTCACCTGGATAATGTCTAAAAACTTAACTTTGTGCACCATTGATTTGAACCTTATCATACAATTATATGTCTAGTATGGGATGGACCTAGCTGATTAATATGTGATATTTCAATTTTGGTTTCGCCATTGAGATGAACATGGCTGCTGATTTCCATAAGGCGCAAGCTGGACTCTCCGGCTTGGTAGTTTAACCTACTCATCCGTGAAACCTTAGCGAGCGAAACTAGGTTGAGATTGAGCATTGTAAAGGTCTTGTGATAATTACTTAGTCGCACGCCCAAGGAAGCGTGTAATGACCGACATGATAAGTGCATTATCTCTTGTGGGTAAACTTGTGCAACCTCTGCAGAGTGTAAAACTATTTAAATAGTCGTGTCCCTAGTCATGGACAATGTTCAGTGATTTCATACGAAGGGTAGGTGTTTCATAAAAATCTTGGTTGGGTTGAGAGCAGGTTGATTGGAAAGTGAATGGTTAATTCACTTATGGTTTATTCAATCCTCTGATTCATTAATCATTTATATACGTCCTTTCCAAAATTATATTTTTAATCTATTTATTATATTTACTCTAAAAATATTGCTTTCTGCAAAATAACCATTCAACCATCCCTATATTGCTGAGTGCATACTATATTGCATCTTTGTTACAAACGATTTACTGAGTGCTCTATGTACCCACGAGGCCACGACTATATTTATATTTGCTTAGTTGAAGAAGAAGAAGAACCATATCAGCCAGAGGTATGTGAAGGAGGGTACTTCGATGACTTCACGGATTAGAACTTCGCTCCCCAATCGATTACTTGTGGGCATGTCGAATGGCTATTATGATTATTTTCGATTTTTCACTGCAAATTTCTTAAGCCCTTCAAGTTATTATATGTAAGATTGGTCATAAGGTCGCAATTCTGATAATTAATAATATTTTAGTCTTTTCTTAGTAAATCATGATATGGTCGATATTCCATCTTTGTTTATACTGTGTGCACTAGCGTGATTCTGGATCAATGCAGAATATACAGGAGAGTCCGGATTTATAGGTTCGAGTCTCTACAGTATGTCTCACTTTGTCGTCTCTTCAAGAGCAAATATGGAAGAATTTTTTTAACAAAAACAAAAATAGAACCAAAAAGAAAAGTATTTCTATTGAGAGGTACAAGAGGGACCTACAACACCAGCACACCACACACGCGCTCGTATGTATCCCCTACACACGCAAGGAAATTTGGAAGCCCTAAGGCCTCACTAAAAGAAAAGAATTTGTATGGGGAAAAGTTGTCTTTTTGCTTGATTTCCAACTATACGGAGAACCGAACACATGTAGAGAAGGCATCTAGGGTTAAATAGAAAATATATGTATGAAATACATCTACATTAGTGTGATTGAAAATTAGTAATATTATTTATGCACATTTAACTATAATTTACCAATCTATAATGACGATGCCCCTTTGCTAGTTGCAGTTAAAGATTGCATGTAGAATTGCAGTTCAAAATATTGCATATATACAGTTTCCCCGTAAATGTCATGCAAAACACTTACAGAATTGCAGTTAAAAATATGCATATATGACATACTTCTCCACAAGACTGCAAAAAACATGGTAGTATTTTCGTTTATGATGTTGCTATTAGTTTTGGTTTACTACTGTTGTTTGGATTAGAACCTAGACAGCTTCATGATAGTGTTCTGAAGCTTTACACCAGAATGGTTTTACAATAACACGGCTGCAAAAAAGGTGTGGGGAACTTATTGCTGCAGTTGTTAACTCTTCAGACGGAGGACTCTGCCTTCACTCTTCAGAGCTGTACTTGCTGCTGCTCTTTGTCATCTTCAGCAACTTTTGGAGGGTGGTGCAAGGCCTCCTGCCTCTTGCCCCACAGAAGAAGATACAGGCCACCTATCACAAGTGCAGATCCTAGCACACTGCACAGAACAAGGTTGAGGTGTTATGGCTAAATGATTCCAGTGCCTGGATTCTGAATGTATGGGGTAACATATGCTCTGCTGTAATTGTACCTTCCAAGGTAGAGCTGTTCGTGCAGAATGGAGAAGTCAATAACTGAAACAATTATCTGCACTACCGGAATGAAGGCAGCGACGAACACAGGTCCCCGCTTCCCGATGCACCATGTCAGCAACACGAACGATATGCCGCACCCAACCACACCCTGAAATCACACGCGCAAGCAAGTTTAGTGACAAGTTACAGCACCCAGAAGATATTCAGGTACCACCTGCAGACTGTAACACAAGAAACATGCCAAGTTCAGGCTTAATTACAGCATAGAGGACAGTGAGGATCTGAAACTTGCTCTTCACTACCCACGCCGAGACGCTCCTCTGGGTGCAGAAGCCAACCACTGCAACCTGGAGGAAGCTGAACATGGCCATGAAGGCATTGCATGAGTAGACGTGAGGGTACTTCTTGGTGAGCCTACTGTGAACCAGGAACCAGCATGAGAGGCAGACACAGCTCCCGAGGATCGCGACGGTGCCAAGCGTCCACCTCCTGCTGCTGATGGAGCCTGCAGCTGCACCTCCCCCATGCTGGTGGGAATGGAGTTGCTGGGGCGTGGTGTGGGTGAGAGGCACACCCTTGTACAGGGTGAGCACCATGGCTCCTCCCAGGGAGATCAGAGTGCCCAGAAGCTTTGCCATGCCAGCCTTGGTCTTCAGGTTCAGTGATTCTGAGCTGTTGATGGGAAAATTAACAGTGATTGTCTTCTCACTTTTGTGCAATAATTTTGGGGAATATTGTATCCAAAATCTGGACCTCACCGTGTTACGATAGCGAGCAAGAAGGTCAAGACAGGAGCAATGTTTGAGAAGGCGGTGACGAAGGACGCCGTGGTGAACCTCAAACCAACGAAGATCATGTACTGCCTTAGTGCTGCCCTGCAAGCAGAAGGGGAAAGAAGCAACAGCGATTTCATATGGGAATTTAATTTCAGGGTTTGCTTGTGCCAAAAAAAAAAACTACGCAGTTGTATTCAGTACCCGAGTGCAGCACTGACGAAGAGATGAGCAAAGATCTCCAGTGTGAGCTTTGGCCTGGACTTCCTAAAGTATTCATGAACACGTAATTAATAGATGCTAAACTTTAGATGAAAACACAAACAGATCCTCGCAACACTTAATTATTAAAGCCAGGATGCAACCCATTGAGCTATCTCTATCTTTATATCTGTTCTTGCTGGGGGCAAGTCAGTTTCAGTCACCTCTCTTTGAAGTAGGCAATTGGGCCGAGGAACATGGAGGCTGTGAACTGCTGCAGGGTGACAAGGACAAGCGGGTTCATGCCGCCGTCCATGGCCACCTTGACCAGCCATACCAACACGGCCGCCATGACGTTGAGGGCAAGCATCACGGCAACGGGCAAGCCATCACCGAGCCACCCCATGCTGCTCTTGCTCTCCGATTGTTCGAACAACAACGTCGGTTTCAGGTGGATTTATAGGGTTTTCGGGAGAGCGAAGAATGTGCCGAAGGCGATGAACGCATTGGGATGCTAAGCGAGGAACATTGGGATGCTAAGTGAGGAAAGAATCATTTGATTTCAGTCAGGCGCGCCTTTTCTGCAGAAAAAGACGTCTCAGATTAGTAGCAACAGCAGACTAGTGCACAAGAACTGTAGCTTGTGTGCCATCTTTTTGGTGTGGTGTGGGCGATGATGCAGTCGCCATTTGGCACAGCAGGACATGCGACGTCGACCTGTCTTTCTCAAAGGCGATAGAGCCGTGTTTAACTGTGTTAGACATGTAATATGCGCTTTGATCCATGTTCTGAAGCATCTGTACTTCCGGCATAGCGCGGTTAAAGTGAAAGAGAATAGAATTTTTCCGTTGCACTTGCGCGGAGGATCAAATTAACTAACATTTGCACAAAAAAATTTCAACTTTATTCGATCCCTCCGGCGTCACAATGTCTGCCAAACGTGAAATTTTTTTCTAAGACGAGAGGGCAATCGTCCTCTCAACTGTAGATTCAGATCAGAGGTGAGAAAAGAATGGTAGGGAAGAGGAAAAGTCATCACCTATCACTTTGTGTCTCGGATGACATGAAATGAAAACCTACCCTACCTGAGGGCATTGGGCATTGCACTTTCCCTAGTGCATGAAAGAATCAGTCACTCGAACCGTTTCTTTCTCCCAGTGACACCTAGCTATAGAAGCATACATGCATGTAAATGCACTGGCTAGCTGTTCTGCATTGCTAGCTGAGCTTCTCATCAGTTGACATGATGAAAAGAGTGAGACAGCATGGATCTGATGCTACTCTTAGGTGCAGCTGCAAGAAAAGAAGAGGAATTAGCCCTGAAGTTTCACCGAAACGACGTCTTTGGTCTGTAGCAGTGCATCTGTGATCATACGACTCAAGCATGTTCTGGGGCTTATTAATTTTATGTTTAAGATTTAAATGGATGATATCTTTGCAGCAGGTACCATATGATTCAAGCTAAGTAACTCTGATTTATTTTATGACTCATGAGCCTAATTCTGATGCGCGAAACAACTGAAATGTATTTCTGTGTAATACCAGGCTGAAAGTCTGAACCAAGAAACGATCGGATGATTAATTTCAGAATTTGAGTATCTGAATACTGCTCTTCACCACTCACACTGAATTCTGAAATGCTGTTCTCGAAAGCATTCGAGAGACACTGGGAACAACTGAGAGGCGCTTTCTTCTCCAAATCAAAGCAGTTCTGAACAATCCAAGGACATGAATGGTGCATTATATCACATCAGATCGGTGAGAGCGACCAGATCGAGGATCGAGACTCTCCCCTGGCAGGTAAGTTATCATAACCACGTGGTGATCACATGTGTGATCAATAGTAACTAGCACTACTCATGAGTGGCGGACCTAGGACAAAAAATTAGTGAGGGACTAAGCTAATATGAGGTACGCGTAGAAAAAAGGTCGAACCATCTTTCAGAATCCAAATCATACATAAATAGTAGAGGAATATGATGAAAATGCAAAATAGAACATTTTACTCTTCCTTCGTGATATTCTTTAACCACTATATATTATAGTATAGTGATTATTTTACTTTCCATGGTTTATTCTTAATTTTGTGTATGAGATATATGAGTATCCTAACATGAATTTTCTACGTTAATACTTAGTAGAAAAAATAAAACGGGCAAGCAGAACAAGGTATTTTTCAGTAATTACAAATAACAGAAGTTATTAAATGTGTGGAACGATAACATATGAAAACATATAATTAGTAGAAAACGTTTTGTCAAAACGTCCAGATTTTGGACATAGTTTACTTTGAGAGGAGGAGAGTTAAGTCCCACGAAATCATGATAATATATAAAATAAAAGGCAATATGAAAACATATTGATAAAATATGAAAAATAAAGAATAGCAGATCGACAGAGTAGCCAACTACTGTGACTAGGTCGCCACCCCCACCTTGACCCCCGGAATGCTACGTACTCATCTCGATCGACTAGACTACTAGCCAGCAGCAGCATTGCTGATCCATCATTTCTATCTCTAAAAGGCAAGCATTCCGTTGCTCTTCTCTCATCTATCACCTGATTAGACATGGCGGCGTTGTAGCAACTAATTAACCTTGCAGGTTGGCTACTCCATATATAATTCCATATCCAACTTTGTTGTAGCGGTGTGTGTAGAGTTGCAGACCCCTGAGGAACACAGTAGGCAGGGCTCCTGCATTACCACTCTTTGGGTCACCTTGGCTTGTCCCCTCATTTTTTCAGCTAGACAGTGGCAACTCTAAGCTTTTCCAATGTTACGCTATAAAGTCGAAACACTATGTATAGTCTTTAATTTCCCACCCTAATTTTAAAGGCATAGATTTGACCCTAATTTTCAAGGCATAGATTTCATGGTTGATCATGAAGCACATGCGCCAAGATGGAAGGAAGATTTTTTTGCTTGCACGGTATTGCTCTACCATGGGAAGTTTCCTCCAGTGTATCTCTATTTTATGGAAAGAGTTCTCATCAAATCCTTTGAGAATAGAAGGCAAAGACTCAAAAAGAAAATATTAGCGATCAAATCACGCTCCCGCAAATTGGGAAGATACTGTAGCAATTTGGTGTTACGTTTGGAGTCGGGCGCCCATGTATGTTGCTCGTTGGCTCTCAACTGCGCCTATAAAAGGCCCTTGAATGAGAAGAAGAGGGGCAGATGGATAGACGGGGGAGACACACACATAGAGAGAAGAAGGGCGAAAGATGAGAGGAAAGAGATGAGAGAAACGTACAGTGCAATACATACTGAGAGATACATGCACGGAAGGAGAAGACGGCAAAGAAACAAAAAAAGGCAATCTACTACACCAGCCCAAGCTATGGCGTACTATGCTCAAGATGGTAAAGAACCTCATCTTTTCTCTTTCTCTTTTATGTAGCTAGCTTGCATGCCAATGGACGGTGAAAATGATGGAAATGTTGCCAAACGCCTACAGTCGCTACCGCTAATGCCGTCGATTAGATGCTTTGGAGCTCGCCGTTGTGCAACCAACGGCCACGACGTCAGGGTTGTCAAGATTGTCGTCCGCCTTCCAACTCACTGGGCTTGAAGTAAGAAGTCCCTCTACTCTCTCAGGCAAAGATGAAGGTCCCACAAAGCCATCACGCCTGCCACCAAGCTTGCCATATTCGTTGTACTGTCCATGAGCTGTCGTAAGCATGTAGATGCCCATGCATACATGTATATGCTTTTAATCTGGCAATGACTCCATATGGTGAAACGATAGCCTGATACGAATGTAGGGCTCACTCAACACCTACATGTAACGAGCGTCCCAGCCAAGCAGTGCAACTGCGATGATCCGCCATGCACTGGAGTAGTCACATCTACTGTCGAGGATGTTGTGTCTACCATTGACACCCTACTTGACTTGATACCAAAGCATGATAGTGCATGACTTCACATGCACGAAACAATGGGCTATGCATGCGTATACCCCCATCTGATGATAGCTCCACCAGATGAGGTAAATGGTGCTGCTCGTAAGTCCTTCTTGATGCCCGAGACACAGATGCCTACTACCGCCTATTGCACCAGGACTCTTACGACCGCCCGCTGTACTCAGTCGCCTTCGACCACCCGCTATACTCAGATGTCGTTGACTGCCCGCTGTACTCAGATGTTTATGACTGCCCGTTGTACTTGGATGCTTATGACCGTCCACTATACTCAGACGCTTACGACCGTCTGCTGTACTCGGACGCCTTCGACTGTCTGTTGCGCTAAGACGTTTGTGGTTGCCCGCTATACTTGGACACTTACAATCGCCTATTGTGCTTGGACGCTTATGACTGTCCACTGTACCTGGACACTTTCGACCTCCCACTGTACTCGAACGCCTTCGACCACCCGTTGTGCTCGAACGCTTATGACCGCCCACTGTGCTCAGATGCTTATGACTGCCCATTGTCCTTGGGCGCATGTGACCGTTCATTGTACTTGGACGCCGACCACCCATCGCATTTCGGATGCCTCGATCGCTGTGGTACTCGAACGCTTATGACCACCGCCGTATTTCGAACGTCTTCGATCGCCATCGTATTTCGGATGCCACCGACTTCCCATGGTACTCAGATGCTTACGACTGCCTGGTGTACTCGGATGCCTTCGAACGTCCATTGTGCTCGGAAGCTTACGACTGCCCACTATACTCGAATGCCTTCGATCACTCGCTGTACTCAGACGCCTTCGATCGCCTGTTGCACTCGGACGCCTTCAACGCCCGTTGCACTCGGACGCTTACGACCGCCCGCTGTGCTCGAATGCTTACAACCGCCCGCTGCACTCGGACGCTTACGACCGCCCTCTACGCTTGAATGCTTACAACCGCTCACTGTGCTCAGACACTTATGACTGCCCATTGCGCTCGGATGCTTACGACTGCTTGTTGTGCTCGAACGCCTGCAACCGCCCATCGTATTTAACGCCTCCAACCGCTGCTGTACTTAACGCTTACGATCGCCTCTCGTACTCAAATGCCTACTATCGCTTCAGATTCAGACGCTCCAGCTACTACAGTAGTCAAGCTATAGTACTAGGAGCTATAGCACCAAGTCAAGAACGACCGCTGCTATAGTAGCTGATCATGCTATAGTACTGGTTGTGCTACAGTAGCCAATCAAACAGTCAGCTGCTTCTGACTCCGACTTCTGATGGCTTCCGACTTTCGGCTACTTTCGACTCCGACTACGGCCGATTGCCCTTGGCTTCCGACTTCTCCTAACCAAATTACGTCAACATTTTCTCACAGGTTATACTTGCTCTATTATGCATGTTGCTTTCAAACACACTAGTCAGCATGCACGTGAATTTCATGTCTCCTAAAAGAGCAATAGTTGAAGATGAATATTTCCATATCTGGTACATATTAGGCTCTAAAAGAGACAAAAGTAGCTCACTGAAATAACAAGATGCATGGAAACTAAAGAATAACATTTTAAAAGTGCAAAAATTACAAATTTTATCATAAACACGTGAAATTCATATCACAACAAATTAAATAAACCGTTGATGCAAAAAAGAACATGATAAATTATGTTCCATCTCACGCACAAAATTGCGCAGTCCAATCGTTATCTAGAAACAATAACCTTGTGATATTTGCACAGGAAAAATTAAATTAAATTGTACGCAGTGCAACAGATAAAATTATCTTCCATGTGTGTGAGCATATAAATTCCAAAGAGCTTCCATGGTAACCTAGATGATACTCATTGATGGTCCTCTCCTGCCGGCACAAACCAGGAAAGTAAGTGTCTGCCTGCTTGCCAATATACAATTCTTCAAATTTATAGTTTTCTTGAGAATTAACGATCTGAAATAGAAGATACCTGTAGACATCACATATCCAAAGAGAGATAATAGTGTAAAGAGCTACGAAGAAACATATCACTCCCATGAAGAAATGTTTAACATAAGATGAGCAATCTGAGCTCCACTGCCGTGGTCTCTTCGGTGAGTCCTTAAGGAAGGTCCGTTGAACCGTTGCTCCTCAGGTCTCCACTCGTCGGCCCATGAAGCTCAGCCCAGCCCAGCCCGCTAACCACAACAGCCTGCAGCTCCTTCCGAAGCAAACCCTAGCCCGTCGATCCAACCAAAACCCTACCGCTTCACCCTCCCCTCCTCGATAAAAGGCTAAATAATCCTCTCCGCGCCGCCACCCTTCGCACACACAAACCCTACCCGCCGCCGAGGAAGGAGAAGAGGGAAGCCGTCGAAGATGAAGACCATCCTCGCGTCGGAGACGATGGACATCCCGGAGGGGGTGACGGTGAAGGTTGCCGCGAAGGTGGTGACGGTGGAGGGCCCCCGCGGGAAGCTGACCCGCAACTTCAAGCACCTCAACCTCGACTTCCAGCTCCAGGAGGGCGGCCGCAAGCTCAAGGTGGACGCCTGGTTCGGCACCCGCCGCACCATGGCCGCCATCCGCACCGCCATCTCCCACGTGCAGAACCTCATCACCGGCGTCACCAAGGGCTACCGCTACAAGATGCGCTTCGTCTACGCCCACTTCCCCATCAACGCCTCCATCGCCAACTCCAACACCGCCATCGAGATCAGGAACTTCTTGGGCGAGAAGAAGGTAAACCTAACCCTAGACCTGTTCTTCTCACGGTTCAGATGCGCGGGTCACGGCAGATTTGTGCAGATCTCCGTGTGAGGGAATGGGGTGTGATGTGATCTCGTGTGTTCCAGGTGAGGAAAGTGGACATGCTGGAGGGAGTGACCATCTTGCGGTCCGAGAAGGTGAAGGATGAGCTCATCCTCGACGGCAACGACATCGAGCTCGTCTCTCGCTCAGCCGCCCTCATCAACCAGGTGAACGATGGGATCACGTCCATTCTATCTGATTGATTACATGGATGTGTTGAAATGAAATAGATTGTGTTCATGCCTGCTTATGCTCTTGCTGAAGCCACTATGTTATATGTGCTTAAGCGGCTACAGTTGTAGGAATCACTGTTGTTTTTTTTACGTTCAGATGTAGGGTGCTGAGGTCACTCTCTTTGTTCATAATGATTCATGCATGCCTGGTTGTGCTGTTTGCCGAACGTCCTATGTCACTAGTGCCTAGAAGTAGAAACAATCAAGAGAATTACAATGACACGATCGAGATGTACAAATCCATGTGTTGAACAAGTTTAGCTGTTGTACAGATCCATTTTCTCATCAAGTGTAGCATCCTAATGCATGATAAGCTTTTTTTTTTATATAATTTGCAGTCACAACTCACAAGTACATGTTCGGTTTTAGCGTGAAGTTTAGTTGAAATGGACTTACGGAAGGTCATATGTGATGTATTTATTCAGCGCAGGAGGATGTATAGTTGCTGTGTAGCATGGGAATTAGGGTGCTTGTTTCATGATAGTAAGATGACCAAGCGATAATTGCCTAAAGAAAGATGAATGTCTTTTTTTTAGTGTAATCGTCGCCGTCTGTCTGTTAGTCGTTTTAGTTCTTTTAGTGCTTATGTTTTATGTTGTTGAAGTATGCGCATGGAAATAACTGAGAATGTTTTATGTGTTTGCTGGTTTTGTTGATTCTCGTGTGCTCTGATTTATATTACTGAAGGAAGTTGTCTGTGTTATTCCACAGAAATGCCATGTGAAGAACAAGGATATCAGGAAGTTCTTGGATGGTATCTACGTGAGCGACAAGGGCACCATCACCGATGACCAGTGAGCTCTCCATTCCCCGAAGAGCCAGTAGCGAAAATGCCTTGAGGGTCCAGAAGTGCTATTTCTGTCTGCCGTGTTTCTTCATCCTTTGGGTTGCAATTTTCTGAGAGACTGAATTTTGTACTGGTGTTAATTAGGATGTGTAATGGAGCATGCTATCTTATCCTACATATCTTTACTGTTTGAAGGTCTGAACTTTGTTTTTCTTTCCCTAAAGATAGTTGACTGCAAGCATTCGTGGTTAAAACGAGCATGAATGCCCATCCAAGTGTGTTATTACTAGCTCATTTGATCTTGACTTACCTGCCTAGAGATCCCGCTGTGGATGCACTGTATAGGTAAGCCATGGAAGACCTGGTTATAATGCATCGTCAGCTATTCAGCTCAATTGACGCTCGAAAGACAGTTTTGCATGACGCAAAGGTCTATGTTCTTGTCATTCCCAAAATATGCTGATACCGTGTGATGAGGCTATTATCATGCTAGTAACTCAACTCTCAAGGTTCCATAAGATGAGGACATGTCATATTTTTTGTCAGCAGTCGATACAAATTCTACTGCCGTTCTATTGAGGTCTGAACATCTGGATCCCATGGCAAACTCGATGGCCTGTTTTTTTGCGTTTGTAGTAGTGCTGGCTGTTAGCATGCACTTTAGTAGTGTCTAGCACCATCACTATGGTTGTGTGGTGTCTAGCTCCATTAGCACTTTTTTATAATATTATAATATTATAAAAAATAATTCTTAAAGACAAGTCTAATGACATAGTTTTTACAAAGTCAATTTAGATAATTTTAAATAGAGTATTGCTATACAATATTCGACTATTTTTGAGGACAAAAACAGTTAGATTGATTTGAAACGTTAGATCTTGGTGATGAAACACTAGACGACACACGGATTCTAGAGTAGAAAAAGAAGATAGGACAATGGCAAGTTAAGGCAGATTGATTTGAAACGTTAGATCTTGGTGATGAAACACTAGATGACACACGGATTCTAGAGTAGAAAAAGAAGATAGGACAATGGCAAGTTAAGGCAAGGATGATGAACATTGATGTGATCGTTCAGTGGGAACTACTACTAGCTAGTAATAAATCAGTAACAATGTTCTTGAATGATCAGGCGCAGTACAAGTGTAAGAAGCGTCTCGGTTAGCCGCAGATTCTCCTGAGCACGAACATGCCAAAGCCGATGCCAAGAAACGTGGCAATGGAGATCCCAAAGATGCCGACCAGGATCCCCGGCACGATCAGCGACCTCCACCCTTTCGCCGTCGCCATGGCGGCCGCCGTGGTCGGACCACCCACGTTGGCGTTGGACGCGATCAGCAGGGGCTTCCTCTCGAACCCCAGCAGCTTCCCCACGCCGAGGACCACCGCCAGATGGACGCTCACCTGCACCAGCGCGAACAAGAACACGCTCGGCGCCTTCGTCACCGCGTCCACCACGTTGCCGTTGGCCCCGACGACGGCGAAGAACACCTGCATCAGGATCAGGGCCATGGTCTCGCCGGAGGGCGCGAGCCTCCCAAGCGGCCGGGGGAACGTCGTCGCCAGGAAGACCACCAGCGCCGTGACGCAGGGCAGGGTGCCCCCCTGGATGCCTAGCTAGGTTGGCCATGGCCGCCCCGGCTCTGCAGATGACGAACGACAGCGCCATCGCCATGCCGCCGTGCAGCACGGACAGCCGGCTTCCTCCCTGAGATTCGCTGCCATCTGCTACCGATCATGATCAGAGCGAGCGAGTGATGTAAGTTAGCATCAGTCAGAGACAGGTCACAGCAAGAACAAGGTGAATTGAGTGATACGAGAACAGGGCTCTGTATGTATGCAATGTACCTTGACTAGTCTTAGCTTCTGCTGGTATCTTTGATGCCAGTGAGAAGAGGGTCAAGAAGTACAATGCAGAGATGAGGTTATCCGCGGCCACACCGGCTGCCAGAACTGACGGCGATAAGCCGAGAGCTTCGGAGATCGCTACGTAATTCACCGCTTCGAGGGGCACGGCGGCCGGCAGCAGGTACTCCATCACGGCGTCGTGCGCCGGCGCGCCGGGCGTCACCAGGCCCGCCGCAGTGGCCGCCAGCCCGGCCATGATGCTGACCAGCGCCCCGCTGAGCGCCGCGCCCCACGACGTGTTCTCCTCGGACCTTCATTGTACATACATACAGATGCATACAGAGTGCCAATGGTTCACAGTTACGCACGCGGCACGGCGAAAGGAGCTCAGCATTGGTTCCTACCAGGTGCCGAAGGCGGCGGCGGAGAGAAGGAAGGCCCAGTTGCCCCAGTGGTCGCCGGGGGCGATGGCCACCGTGGCGGCCGCTCCAAGCGGCCGGACATGGCGAAGGCGAGGTGGGGAGGAGGAGCACTTGTCGTCGTGCTGGAGGCGACGGTGTGGGCGCGGCGGCCGTGGTAATATCGCGAGCGGCCGGCCGAGGCGATAGCGCGGCGGCGAAGGTGAGGAATGGTTGGAGCGGAGGAGCAGAGCGGCGGTGGGTGGCGCCATGCGTGGCAAACCAAATCTTCTTGTTTTCTTATATGACTCATGATGAGATGCTGATGTTGCTATGGAGCTTGTGATTTTCGTTGTCTAATACTAACAAGGTGCTCGACCGTCTAGGATATTTTCTAGCTTTGGGGGGCAAAATTTTCAGTTTTGCTCACAGATGATGTTGTTGTGCAGGAATTGCAGTCTAGGATAATCCCTATGGAATCGAATACTCCCGTGAAAATACCCCCGTTTCAAGCAGAGCGTGATACGATCTGATATTTAGTGAATCACCTCACTTGTGATCAAAAGCTCTTACCATGTAGTAAAAACTTCACCAAACTCCCTGTTGTATTTGTCCTCCATGTTTATGGTCCTGGGAGTAGAAATGTCGAAGCTAATGTCCAAAGGCACATTTGTTCGCCGGCTATGCAGATGTTTCTGCTCAACTGACACATATTCTATCCTTTGACCTCTCATCAAAGTTGATGGCGTGTCGTGTTCTTTCGGGAGATGAATTTCGGCCTCATTTGGAACATCGGAGCGGTTTCCACTGAAATTCATGGCAAATAATTAAACATGATATAATGGAGAAGATGTATGTGTTTTCTTAAGGTTAAATGGAGAGGAGGTACTTGTTTTCTTAAGGTTAAATGGAGAAGAGTTATCCCCTCCGTAAAGAAAAACTTGATCATATACCCTCCATTTAGATGAAAATTAAACATGAGGATTTACCCTCCTGGCCCACGTGTCAGTGACTTATGATGACCGCACGTGTCATTGAGATGTGAAAGGTAAATCCTCAATTTCTCAACTAAAGGGAGGGTATATGATCCAATCTCCCCTCAGTAAAATGCTGAGTTTTAATCGATCTTTTGAAATAACTGTGTTATCAATTTCACGATCAATTTGAGTAAACTATCAGAAGGAAGTTAGGTCCACGAAACTTCTTTCCGTCAGAGTGCAGGAGTTCATCCAGTCAAAGCCAATCAGGCGATCACTAGACTGCAACTACCACGCAAGGACAACGGCAAAACCACTGAGCATGATTGGTACAAGATAGAGACAATGCTACGAACCTTATGATTGCCCCAATTAACAAGCATAATCACAAAGGCTTGTTCAGCGACGAACACTCAGATTTGGGGACATCACAGGTTGGCAACAGTTCTTTTGCTCTTCAGATACGTGTACATGACATCACATGTGGCAAAAGTGACAAGTCTATCATTTGATCTAACAGATGCATGTATGTCTGTTCAAGAGAAACCAAGGGCCACAACCGAGTCAAAGATATGCAGATAACACACAGACAAACAGCCCAATCATGCCTGAAACAAATAGATCAACAGAAGCTTCTCATACCAACAGGCACTACAAGATTATTAAAATCAACGGTATTAAAATACAGTGAACGGAGCCCTCAATTGCGGGCAAAGACAAAGGAATTTAGCTGTCATGTCTTGCATGCAGATAGAACTCCTCGCAGCCTATAAATAGACCACAGGGAATAAACATTAAGCATAAGTGCAAGAAAGCTCTCTGATATCTCCTTCACCAACATGGGCGAGAAAGCTAGTGCTGGTCATCTCATCGAAGTTTACAAGGGTGAAAGGCAAAGGAGAGTTCACCCGCTGCCACGCCGTGGACAAATAAAGTCAAGGATAGCGCACATTGTGATCCACTCCGTCACTTCAGCACTTTGCAGGGCTTTGTCACAGCTTCCAGTTCTTGATCAGAAGTGAATGTTGCTGACTGTGTAATTAGATTTTGTTCTAAATTGCTCGCTGTGGGATTTTTTTATCAGTAAATGGCAATCTTGGAAAGGTTGTTCCTCTTTCTGCACACAATGGTGTGACCTTCATGGATGATGGTGTGGTCCATTCTCACTCTTCTTGTTTTGCTCTTGTGTTGCATCTTTTTGGTCCTCAGTTTGATCACTATTAGGCTGTTTGCCATCTGATTCGCTCTCACCTTCAGATTTTTCATCATCTGAACCATCTAGGCAGATAAGACTCCTTGATGGCTTCATACTGATGCCGATGATACTTCTGATCCATGTCCCCTCAAAAATACAATTGTTTGTTGAGACTCTCGTATCCTCCACGTTTGATGGTGTACTTGACGATGAACCAGTCAAATATGTGGCGGTCGCTTTGCATGCACTCACGATTTCCTTTTTTGCTTGTTTCAGCTGAGTGGAAATTAAAAAGATCAACACAAGATTAATGTATGTACCTCAATATGTAAGGCTATAGCACTCTAATTTTATTTAAGCCAGAACAGTTAGTAGATAAGGCTATTGCTGTTGTTGAATATATGTTGTTTTGCATATGGATTTCTTAAGAAATATCCTTCCAAAGTCCAAACCAATGTGACAGCGCACAACAATTTCCGAAAATTTCTTGTAGAGTTTTGGCAGCTAGCATGAATATTTATTTGCAGGTTTTTCTTCATGGTTTCACAATCCTTTTGGTTTCAAATGACCATCTTCGGTGATTTGTCAAAAGTTTGATTCACACGCTCACACAATTTACTTGCTATTGAGGTGTCCAACTATGAGATGCTAAAAAAATTTAGCAGATATACAGGACTTGGGGGGTTAATATAACAAACTCTAGTGATAATGCAAGTAGTCAGAAAATCCTAGAGGAAACATAAAACTATCAGCAAGGCCCAGAAGGTATACCTTTGCTGCTGTAGTTTCAGCAACCTCTAGAGCAGCATCCCCAGCATTTGCGAAGCGATTGACCCAACCTGCATATGTACTTCATTGGATTTTTGTTGCAACATCTGAACTAAAGAACTGAAAATTATTCTGGACTGGGTATCACTTAGATTAAAAGAAATGATGGCTCTGCAATGGTGTTCAAATTAAGAAACATCACGACATTAGGATCATTGAATAAACTATCTTTAACTAGAGAGTTTAATTTGGAAATGACTCATGATTCAACTTCAGTTGGAAGAAGAGAGGATATTTAACTTTCAGCAATCATCATCAAGAGGAACAACTACGTAATTTATTTGAGAATGAATCTGCAAACAAGTCAAAGAACCTGGAAGTTTTGGCACATCAAGCTTATCACAAAAGGCATTGCAGAAGTGGTTGCAGTTTCTCGACAGGAGTTCATATGAGCCTCCAGACCATTCCCAGCTGAGTTCCTGCAGTATTTGATTTACCGTGAAAATAGAGCAGCTCGTCTTCCCCAGCACTATGGACTCGCGGAATGTGTACATGGGGTTTTTGCATGGGGGGCAGCTAAAAACCCCAGTGCCATGTTCACAGTAACCAAATGACCATTCTTCATCTCCATAGATCTGTTAGAGACAGTAAGAATGAATCAGTAACCCCATTCAGAAAAGAATGAATCAATAACTAGGAAGCGTACAATGATCATGTATCAATCAACACTCTAGCAAGGAATTGCACCGCAGATTTTGTCACTCGTACCAAACGATGTATCACTTGTATGGTGCTACGAATCAGAAATTTTTTGTTAAAGAGCATTAAGGCAGCCTAATAAGCAAGCAGATCGATATTTTCTCCTTGCACTGCATGATCCTTGCCACCAATTGAATTCCCATTGAGCATTTTCAGTTTCAAATTACACTTTTTTTCAATGCCTTCCACATCAAGTAAAATTGTGGCAGAAGAGGAGTTTCTACACATTTCCGATTACATATCACCTGAGTTCTTGCCAAGAGTACAAACAAACCTAGGAAAGAAGCATGCATTCACTACCGGATTAAATCAACAACCCCCTCTCTGCCTAATCGGCTAATCACCAAATAAAAGAACCGATTTTCTTTTTTCTTTTCCCTGAAGAAGACGAACCCAGTCTCCTCAAGATCCAACCTCCTCGGCATTCCAGGCACCAAAGAGGAGAAAGGAAGGAAGAAGAGAGCGATGCAGGCAGCAAATCTTGGCGGCGAGGAAGAATGGGAGGGACCTGGATGGCGGTGTGGAAGATGCCGCCGAGGCCAATGGCGTCCTTGAAGAAGCGGTTGATGTGGAGGACGGTGGCGTTGGCGCCCTCGGAGCCGCTGACGGCGACGTCGTACAGGTGCGCCACCACCTCCTGGCCCATCCCCGGCGACTTGCCGCCAGAGATCGCTGCAACGGCGAGGAGCGCGGCCCCACCTGTCGGTCTCTGCCTGCGTCCGGGCCCCAGGTGCAGTGTGGTGAGCTTTTCCTTTTTTTAGAATGATATTCTTTGGTTACACCCCACACGCGCCCTGCACGTGTCCACCCCACCCCCCAAAAAATCCCCAATTCCTTCCCCAATCCCAAATCCGCCTCGCATTCCTCGAATCCAATCAACCCTCGACGCAATTGCCCATAGCCGCTCCTCCGATCCCCACCGGCGGGTCGCTTGCGAGGCGGCGATTCCCTATCCGTCACCGACTCTAGCAAGGTAAAGCCGCTTCGCGTCCCCTAGGGCTTAGTCCAGGGTGTGTTTCTTTGATGCAATTCGACCAGTTATTGCGGTTTGTCGATGCGAGTAGCGGTTGATTTTGCGCGTCCGCGTGGTGTTTGAGAATAAATCTAAGTTTCTCGATTAGTTCGCCGGTTTCGTTCTGTGGAATTTTTCTTTTTTTCTGAAAGATTCTGGGGAATTTATTGGTTTGGTTGGTTCAGTGCAGAATTGGACTCTGGAAAGGTGCGGCCTTTTGGAGTTTTGGTCGCTGATTTGCTTATCTGTCTGCCCGATTTGATGAACTTTTTAGATGTGCCAGCTTGTGATAGGTAGATACTTTTACCACTACAATGAAATAACATGAATTGAATTCCACCGGTGCCAAATCAACTGCAGTTTCTGGCCATCAAGCTTGACAAGTTGAATTCATCTGCTGCTGTTGAGGAATCATACATGTGTTACTGTAGGCCTGTAGCTTTTCTACAGATTGCAATAGGGTTCTTGCTTGGTGGGAATAGGATACGGTTCATTTGTTTAAGTAGTGTTCACTTTACTTTCACCGAGTAGGTTCAACCGTTTAGTGCACACAGATCAGATTAACTTCCGAATAGTGTGAAATCGAACTGCAGAATACTCTGGATAATTCTGTTCTGTGTGCTACTGAACTACATGAGTGCTTTTTTGCTGAGAATTTTTCCAGTAATGCGTCATCATTCATCTTTGGTTGTTAGCAAACAGACCATATGTTCTACTTGATGGTTCTATATATTCCTTGGATTATTAATAAGCTTCTCCGATGTTGTCCTCCTCTCCTCTGGCATTTGTGTTGTGTGGATTTATGTCCTAGTTTCTCACCTCACGTTTCTTATTTCCTTGATGCAGGAGAAGATCCTTAGAGTTGGTTAGCTGTGGCTTTATATCAATTCTCGTACTATGCAAAGGGGCCAAAGGCTGGGCAGAAAGAAGTTCGGGGGGAAATTAACAATAGATGAAATAACAAGTTATTGCTGTTTTTTCCCTTCGTGTTGTCTCCTTCTGGGATTGCGTCATTTGCAAAATAAGATACTCTTTCAGGCCTGAGTGGGTTTAGGTATTCCGTTTTGATTGATTGCTTAAATGTCTCTTCATTTGAAAATAAACTGTCATTGCTTTAGGATATGCTCTTGATGGGGAGTCCAAGGGATGTACTCTAGAGTTTACATTGTGATTTTGCTAATTTTGATTAGTACAGGAATTTAGGGTATACTGAAAAGGTAGTATAGCTGTCATGGATAAACCGGGAGGCAATGAGGCAGTCAAAGTGTTGAAGAAGGGAAAGAAGAAACATGCGAAAGATGAGTTGGATCGCCAGAAGCAGGCTGAGAAGAAAAGGCGCCGGCTAGAGAAAGCACTTGCAAACTCTGCCGCCATTATCTCGGCTCTGGAAAAGAAGAGGCAGCAGAAAAAAGAAGAACAAGAAAGGCAGGATGAAGAAGGTGCTGCAATAGCTGAAGCAGTTGCTCTTCATGTTCTGACAGGCGAAGACTCCGATGAATCCTGCCATTTGATGTTGAACAAGCATAGAAGATGCAACCATTGGGACGATTTTGTGGGCATTGAACCAACTCCAGGTTCACGAGAAGTAGATACTTATTCTTCTGGCGGACTGACATGCCCCGCTCATGCTAATTTTCCCCAATGGAGATGGACTGATTGGGGCGTTTCTGGGACATGTTCTTCTCGGGGACAAGTGATGGATTATCAAGCACCATACCTTGAAGAAACATTTCCTCAATCAGATGGCTGCCATGGTTTCATAGCAGCCCAAGCAGTCTCGTCATTGCAGATTGGAGATCATTCATCAGAGGATACATTTCCTATCCAAGGAGGAGCAGCAGCAGCTGTTCTTAACAGGATTCTCAGCGGCACCAATAATAGGCTGAACCTTTACAAAAAGTTATAATTATACCTACAGAAATCTGTGTGTAGTCACCTAAGGTGCAATGTTGTTTTCTTCCTGATACTTAGCTGCCTTCAAGGAAATGAAAACGGGTATAGAAAAGCAATTATACTATTATTGCGAGTCAAAAGACACTTGGTATCAGTTATATTGGCGTTGTAATGAATTGTACTCTTGTGCTTTTGATTGGAAAGTGTTGTGTGCCTTTGATTGGAATGTGTACTCCTGTGCCACAACATCCTGCACAGTTGATGCTTCTCTGATTGTTTCGTTTTTTGTTTGCGTTGTTACCAGAAATGATCAAGCATGTTGGTTCTCTCACTGCAATGATGCGTCTGAACTCTTGAATTGACACAAGGGATTGATGTCGCCTGTGCCCCATGTGTGTTTTGTGATGCAATTGTAAACAATGATAGCAACTGTTTGGGAGTAATTGGGTGTGCAGGTCTGAGCTACTGTGGCATGGCTTGAGCACTGATGCACATCTATCTGAAAAATGCATGTATTGTAACCATCTGCTGTGTTGTCTACTCTTGTGATGGCAATAAGTATGTGATGGAGGTTCAAGTGCAGGTCACAGTTACTCTTGTGAACGACTAGGGAGTGAGTGGATAGAAAGGTTGGTTTGGCTTCTCGCCACCTCCATTGTTAATGTGTTATAGCACTGTATTGTTCGATCTTTACGTTGTCAGAGTGAGTGATGGGCACTGGCACCACTTCCTTTTTCTCTTCTTTTTTGTTCTTTTGCTAGTCTATCACCTTTTGTGTCGAATGAATATGGGTTCTCCCCAAACTTGCTACTGCTAGACGTGCGTGTGTACGTGGGACGGCACAGACACAGGGGAGCCGTGCTGGTCGAGCTGGCCTTGCATGCCTACGTACTGCGTCTGCGTGTGGGCGACCTGAATGTGTATGTGCCTGCACTGCACTGCATGCCTCTGAAACATCGAGTGCATCAAGCCATTTGGTTTTCAGAACTAAAAGTTAGTACCCTGCCGCTCGCTCTCTCTTATTATTGAATTTTCAATCTTAGGAGGAGTACATGAGCAAGAGGCCTAAACCATAGAAACAGTAGTCTCATTACCCAAATTCAAACATTGCACGAGCTAGATACTACTTTAGTAACCACTGGCGGCGTGTTGGTTTTCCAACTAGGCCCCATTTAGAACACGAGGAATTTTGTCTATTCTTATCAGAATTGAACGGATTTCTGCAAATTTTGTGGTTCTTGGAGTATGGCATGGCATGGGAGTGGATGAATCGAAGAGGAAAGGAAACGGGTGCAGGAGTGGACAAGTGGGGCGCGCGAGCGAGCGGTGGGCCGGTGGCCTCCCAGAAATTAAAGGGAGGGCACCAGACGAGATCCCTAGCACTACGCATGACTACTAAATCACTACGTTTTTTTCTCTCTCTTTCCTTTCTTTTTGGATCAAAATTCAAAAGCGAAGCGGCAGGCGTGCATGCATATAAATTTAGTGGATGGATTATCAATCCCCGGATGCAACCTACGCCTGCAGCATCTGTGTGTGTGTTTTGATGGTGTCTCTCTCTCTCCTCGGCTGAATCTGTGTGTGTTTTGATGGTGGAGAGCTGCGGCTGCCACTACCGACCCACCGAGACTGAGCCTAGCATTGGCTAGGATGCTCCTAGAGAGTTACTTTCTCTGTTCTTTCGTCTTTTATTTTTTATGATCTTTAAAGATAATACTTTGATCACTACTTTTATATCTTTACGTTAAGATATACTAATAAAACTATAATATTATAAAAGTATTTTCAATAACTGTTGTGATTACAGACCAAACAGAGATAGAGTATGGTAGTGGAGAGTTAGATGAGCAATGGCTTAGGGTTTCTCCCCGTGACCTGTGTTGTATATATATATCCACATGGGGAGTGCTTTTACAATTATAGCCTTACATCCGAGTATTACCCTCAGGGGCACTTATGTCATTACACATGTCTCATTTTGGGTCTTACATTCCTTTAACAGGCTTGCTGGGTTTAGGTGGGGATCACCCCTACAACAATAACAAATCTAATATTATAATTTTCGTATAGTCAATCTAAATAGTTTAAAACCTATCGGTGCTTAAACTTTAGAAAATTTGACGGCACGGATTATAGAAAGTCAAGTAAAAAAGAACGAAGAAAGTAATTAGCTTGCAACCGAATTAGCAACATTGTTTAATTACCGACATAAATAATAGATAATTCATGATATACCACTCAAAAGAATAGCGTAGTTCAGAATACCACCTTACAAATTGACTTCCACCACATACCACGCCAAACATGTTTAGATATAATGTATATCATTTTCTCGATTTCATTGCAAATTAAAACTCTTTTCTTCTTTTTTGCCGTGGGAAAATGAGTGGCTTTGGCCATCTTGCACCTCTCTTGAGGGTTTATGTATGTAATAGGGATAGGATGAAAAATTCCGATCTTCACATCCTACCCCTTAATAATTACAAAAGGTGAGAGTATATTGGTACATTTATATATACTATTGGGCTTATTACATATTGAGCTAGTTGCAAGGTCCAGTCACGGGGTTGGGCCACCCCTACAACAGAGTTAGTGCTTGACATTGACATATGAGAGTTCTTAGTATTCATGGAAGGGTGTAAATGATGGCAAAACATGATGATTAAAGACCTTGCGACTAGAAATGATCATACGAGTTGAGTTTGGATCATTTTAGTGCTATGTTTGTTTTTGCTTTAGCTGTATTATCACGAGGGGTTCAAAGCTAGTAGCTTAAGTTTGGTGAGCTTGTGAAGCTAGTTGTGATGCACACTATGTCTATCTAGCTCATATCTAACCAGAGGAAGCCAGCAAACCAAGTGAGGATGCTAGATTTGGAATGAGTGTGAAGATCCAGACTTGTTCATAAAATTCAGCATTGAGTCAAATTATCCAATTGTGTCGGATCATCAGTCGATCAATTCTGCAGAGAACATGTCCTAGAGATTTCAATGGGAGTCGAATGATCTGAGTGAATGGAGCATGGGTAGGATCAATTTTGCGGAAGGCATATTTTTGAAGTTTCAATGGGAGCCGGATGATCCGAGTGGGATGGACCATAGGTCAGATCAATTTTACAGAGAAATGCTCATCCGAGTGGGATGGACTAAGGATTGATAAATTCAACAGAGATTTGGTTTGAGAAGATCTTCTTATAAGTCGAATGATCCAAGTGGGTCGGAGTATGACCTAAATCAATTTCATAGAAAAGGTGTTCTTGAGGAATTGCACTAACCCAGATAATCCAAGGCAAGCGGATGATCCGAGTGGGTCAGATGTCGAGACCCGAATATACAAATTCGGACTCTACTGTGTACTCTGCACTAGTCCAGGATCACGCTAGTGCACACAGCGTAAACAAAGATAAATATCATCCACATCACGATATTCTAAAGGAAATCCAAATTATATTAATAACCAACAGAGTACGACCTTATGGCCAAGCTTACAATTATTAGCCTGAAGGGCTTTAAAGAAACTAGCAGAGGAAATCCAAAAATTAAGCGTAGTAGCCACTCGACATGCCCACAGCAATCGATCGGGAGCGAAGTCCTAATCCGTGAAGTCCTCGTAGTAGCCTCCTTCTAGCAACTCCCGCCGATCCGGTCCCTCCTCCTCAATCGAGCAACATGGGCATAAAGCCGTGAGTACATTGGTACTCAAAGAAGTCGCTTGTAACAAATGAATGCAATATAATATGCAAAGCTTAACAATGGATGGTGAAAGGTTAGTTTTGCATGAAGCGACAATTTGAAGTAAATACAATATATAGATTGAAAAGCATATTTAACAATGACACTAAGTAAATATATCAAAGGAATTGAATATAACCACAAGTGAACTAACCATTCACTTCCCATCTCAAACTAATCAAATTTTCATAAAGACTCTACCCTCGTGTGAAATCACCGAGCATTGTCCATGACCGGGACACGGCTATTCGAATAGTTTTACACTCGCAGAGGTTGCACAATCTGTACCCACACGATGTGATTAGCCTCAGCTTAAGGAAATCACAACAAGGCTTTTACAATGATCCATCTCCACCCGATCCCACTCGCTAAGGATTCGCCGTCGAGTAGGGTAACCCCTAGTCGATAATTGCCCCTCTTGCGCCACACAACATCGTAGTAAAACCAAAGTAGAGACTTCTCAAATTATTATGCCAGTCTATCCCATACTAGACATGTGGTTTGCACGATTAAGCTCGGATCAATGGCGCACAAAGTTAAGTCCTTAACAATTACCCAGCGAAGCATCCACATCCCAATGTGCATCCAAAGACCCCTTTATCGCACGATCATTCGCCCAAGTGAAAGCCAAGTTTGTATAACCAATGCCCATGACACTACCCATGTCATGACATACCAATTTTATAACTTTGGCTAACCACCACGCTCAAGTAAATCATTAAGTCGATTAATTAACCACATGTGATGACAGATCCCAATGAACTAATAGGAAGCAAAGCTAAGCAATGAACGTAACCCCATGTGACAATTATTATTTTATCACTAAATAATTCCCAATCCTAAGGTGTCAATGGATTCATGGTAGTCAAATTATCATGGAGGATTTAATCAATTAGGAGTATAACTACCAATACAAGGTTTTATTAATAAATAGCAATGCATGATAATTTGAAACAAAATAATACATAATAGATTGAAATCTGGGTTCAACATGATCAAAGAATACGACTTGCCTTGGCCTTGCTCAGATGAGGGCTCTTGGTCTTCAAACCAACTTCCGCTCCCTCGAACACGCGATCTAACGAGAGAGAAAACGAGACGAAAAGAGAAAATAAATTCAAATAAAATTCAAATGAACTCCAAAACTTTCAAACCTGAACCAAAAGGTAGAGCTCAATTTTAGATGAATTTAGAAAAAGAACGGGTCAATCGGAGCTAGGATGAGGGAGAACTGCTCTTGGAAAATTGGATTTTCTGAAAATCGGGAAAATTGGAAAAGTGCATCGTGGCCGTGGACCGGCGCACGGAGGTCGAGTCACGGTGAACCGGCGCACGAAACAAAAGGGGGCGCGGTCGCCGACGCGGCGACTAGGGTCGAGGTGGCACTGGCGTGGGCGACACGCAAGCGTTAGGCCGACGTGGGCCCGCGTGGTGGCTTCGGAGCACACGGCGGGCGACGGACGGCCGTGGTGCGGCGCGCGGACGATCCGGCCGCCGCCCAGATCGCTCACGGTCACGGCCGGCCGACGGCGGGACCCACAAGGCGCGCGCACGGGCCATGGACCGGGCGACGGAAGGCGGCGGACGCGGCGCGGCGCGCGTCGCCGACGCGGCGCAGGCGGCGCGCGCGGCGCGGCGGCGCGCGCGCGCGCGCGCGGCGGCGGCGCGCGGCGGCGGTTCGCGGGCGGGCGGCCGGCGACGGTGACGGCGGCGATCGAGGTGGCGGGACGACGACGGCGGCGGGGCTCACCGGCGGCGGCGAACGGCAGACGGCGGCGGCGGTTTCGGCGACGACGGCCGCGCAAAGATGACGAGGGCGACGGCGCTGGCGCGCGGCTCCGGCGGGGCGGCGGCGAGCGGCGCGCCGGGATGCGAAGCGAGGCGGCGGCTTATACACGGACCGAGGTGTCCGCGACGGACGGCAGCGGCGGCGCGCGAGTCCGGCCGAGACGGAAGACGAGTCCGGCCGGGACGACCGACAGTGGGCTCACCTGCCGGTGGCGCGGTGAGCAGCGGCCGAGATGCGGGCGCGCGGCGCTGGCGCAGCGGATGACGCCACGTGGCGATCATCGGGAGGCTAAGGCGAGAGCGCGCGGCGCGATGCTCGACGCAGGCACGCGCGCGGCGCTACTGGGTCAGTGAGCCGAGGCGGGTTGGGCGGCTGGTGGGTTTCGCCCATCGGCCGGTTGGGGATTTTGGTATTTTTCTTTTCATAAATTCATTTAAATCCTTTGAGCTCTAGAAAATAGCAAATAAATCCGAAAAATCCAGAAAAATCCAATAAATTCCTTGAGACACAAGGAACTCAAATAAAATAACTTTGGCAAATGTTCATGTTCAGATTATTCATATTAAATCCTTTTAATTCATAAAATTTCATTTAAGCTTTAATTAATTTTTAAAAAAATTCAAATGGTGAATTTTATTTTAAAAGCTTCAAAATACTCAAAATCGGATGTTACAAACCTCCCCTTAAACGGAATCTCGACCCGAGATTCTCGCTCTCTAAAGAATAGGTTTGGAAACTCCGCTTGAGATCCTCCTCGCTTCCCTGTGTTGCTTCCTCCTCCGAATGATTGCTCCACCGAACTTTGCAAAAACGAACGACTCTTCTTCTAGTGACTCGCTCGACACTTCCAAGATTTTGATGGGATGCTCTTTATAGGACAGATCCTCCCGAGATCCACACTCAATTGGCACCGCCTCTCGCACTCGCAAGCACTTCTTCAATTGAGACACATGAAAACATCGTGTATCCCGCTCAAGTTCTCGTGTAGCTCCACTGATAGGCAACTTCTCCCTTGCGCTTCAAAATCTTGAATGGCCCCACATACCTTGGTGCTAGCTTTCCTTCATTTGAAAACGCTTAACACCTTTGAAAGGTGTGATCCCGAGATACACATAATCATTGGGCTCAAAGCTTAAATCTCTTCTACGAGTATCAAGATAACTCTTTTGCTCGGCTTGAGTCGCTTTCACCTTTCTTGAATCAAGCGCACTTTTCTTGGCTTCTTGCAAACACTCGCCCAAAAATTTGCCTTTCTCCTGCTTTCTTTCCAATTGAGAGGGTCCTACACTTCCACCATACAAAGCCTCAAACGGTGACATCTCGCAAACCGCCGGTAATCGTTGTTGTAGGAAAATTCTGCAAAGGTAGGCAATTGTCCCACTTAGCTCCGTGATCCAAAACACATGCTCTCAAAGATATCCTCTAGGATTTGATTTACACGCCTGCTGTCGACCATCTGGCCTGTGGGTGATAGGTCAGGCTGAAATTCGATGAGTACCCATCGCTCGTGGAAACTACTCCAAAATCGTGAAGTGAATCGCGATCCACGATCCGACACAATCCTCTTAGGAACTCCATGGAGACTCACACTCGACATATACAATTTCGCCAACTTATCTCCGAATATGTGGTTTTGATCGAAGGAAATGGGCTACCTTTGTCAATCGATCCACAATTACCCATATCGAGTCGTAACCTTCCTTGGTCTTGGGTAGACTCGTGATGAAATCCATGCCCACATCTTCCCACTTCCACTCGGGAATTTTCAACGGTTGCAACAATCTCGCGGGTCTTTGATGCTCGCTTTCACTCACGGCAAACATCACATAGTGCTACATACTCGCTATTTCTCGCTTCATACCGCCACCAAGATTTATCCTTGATGTCCCGATACATCTTGGTATCGCTCGATGAATTGAATATAATGACTCGTGTGCCTCTTTAAGCAACAATTGCTTTAACTCTTCCTTATTGGGTACGCACAATCGCTTCTTGTACCATATGATACCCGATCATCCTCCACAAAACCTCGCCGCTTTTCCTTCCTTCAATCCAACCTTGATCCGCTGGATATTTTCATCCTCCCGCTGCGCTGACGAATCGACTATCCAAGGTCTACCGCAAGTCCAAAGCGCCAACATCCCTTCTTCAACCAACTCCAAACCGAGCTTTTGGAATTCTCTCGCAATGCTGGTTGACTCTCCTTGACCATAATTGTGTTGCAATATACCTTCCGCTCAACGACCGCCACTACGCTGGCTTTTCCCGGGTGATAGTGGATTCCAATGTCATAGTCCTTTATCAACTCCAACCATCTTCTTTGTCTTAGGTTAAGGTCCGATTGGGTGAAGATATACTTCAAGCTCTTATGATCCGTAGATCTCACATCCGTTACCCATCGTAGTGTCGCCATATTTTCGTGGCATGCACAATCGCCGCTAACTCCAAATCGTGCGTAGGGTAGTTCTCCTCATGTGGCCTCAATCGACGCGATGCATAAGCTACCACTCTTTTGTCTTGCATCAATACGCACCCTAAACCTTTGCGGAGGCGCCACAATAAATCTCAAAATCTTTCTTGATGTCAGCAAAATTAAGATCGTGTTGTTGTCGACTTTTCTTTAACTTCCAAAACTCTTCTCGCACTCGCGCCCATTCAAACTTCTTTTCCTTCTTTAGTAGCCGGGTAAGGGGTCGGGCTACACCGAGAACCCTTCAATGAATCTCCGATAGTAACTCGCCATTCCTAGGAAGCTTCGACTGGTCATCGACGTGGGTGCCTTCCAGTGAGCACATCTTGTACTTTCCCCGAGTCAACTGACACTCCTCTCGCACAACACATGACCCAAAAAGGCAACTTCCTTCATCCAAAATTCACACTTGCTGAACTTAGCATACAACTTGTGCTCCCGCAATCTTTGCAATACCAATCTCAAATGCTCCTCATGCTCCTCCTCATTCTTGGAGTAGATCGAATGTCATCAATGAACACAACGACAAACTTGTCCAAGTAGTCCATGAACACCTTGTTCATCGTGTACATAAAGTAGGTCGGGCATTGGTTAGGCCAAAGGACATCACGGTGAACTCGTATAATCCATAACGAGTTGAGAAGGTCTGTCTTGGGTATGTCCTCCGGTCGAATCCTCATTTGGTGATACCCGATCTCAAATCAATCTTGGAAAACACTCCACTCCTTTTAATTGATCGAATGATCATCAATTCGGGCAACGGTACTTGTTCTTGATGGTAACTTCATTGAGAGCTCGGTAATCCACACACATACGCTGGCTACCATCCTTCTTCTTGACGAACAATACCGGTGCTCCCCACGGAGAGGTACGGGTCCGACATACCCTTTATCCAATAACTCTTGTATCCGCTTTAATTCGCTAACTCATTGGCGGGCATTCGGTAAGGTCTCTTGAAATTGGTGAGGTGCCCGGTGCTAACTCAATTGCAAACTCTACTTTCTTTTGGTGGCATCCCGGGAGATCATCGGAAAACATCGGATATTCTCTCGCAATCGGTACTTCATTTAGGGCAATCCTTTACTTTGGCACACCATCACTTTTTCTCGCCGCTTCATGTCGGCTTCAAATCTAACCTTGCTTCCATCGGACCGCCCAAAGTGATCGCCGGCCACATTCCAATATCGCTTGATGCTTCTTGAGCCAATCCATACCCAAAATTACGCCCAAAGACTGGATATTCAAGACAACCAAATCATGAGAACTCTACTCCTTGGATGGCTATCCTAACTTTGGGGCATCCTAGGTTTGTACTCATCTCGAGCTCGGGATTGAACCAATAAAATGGAACCAAGTGCAACGACTTCCAACTTATGCTTTAGAGCAAAACTCAGAAACAAACGAATGTGAAGCTCCGTAATCAAACAAAATCGTGGCGGTGTAATCGAATTTATCGGGAACTTACCAATCACCACATCCGCGCCGCTTGAGCCTCCTCCATGGTGACGTGGTTCACCTGCCACGCATCACGGTCTCGCGATCCTTTGTTGGGTTGATTTGATCCTTGAGGTGCTCGCGCCCCGATCCCGCCGCAGGGTACGGCCCGTGTGGCTCCCAAGCCGAAGCGAACCGTGTCACGCGGTATTTTGCGCATTTGTTGGCATAATGTCCCGCCTCATTGCATTTGAAACAAGTGATCACGACATGGGCTTGGTAATCCTCTCGCCGTTGGCTTCCCACCGATTTGGTTTTGGCGCCAAGAAAACCGACGGGAGCCGTGCAGAGTTTTGAATCCCGATCGCCGAGGAACTCGAGTGGCTGAAAATTACCGGCGGGCTCTCGAGCTTGGTGCATCCGTGATCCTTGCTGCATCATTCTTCTCTTGCGAGATTCTTCCAACTCGCGATGACTTTCCTCAATGAGCATTGCTTTGTCCACCATGTTTTGAAACCGCATAATCATGTCCCACTACCGAACTTTCAACTCGGTTCAATCCTTTCTTGAACCTCTTTCGCGAGCATCATCGTGGCGACATCTTCTCGAGCATAACGGGCCAACCGAGTGAACTTGTTGAGATATTCACTCACGGACATGTTCTTCTCACGCAACTCCCGAAATTCTTCCTTCTTCATTTCGATCACCCCATCCGTGATATGGGCATGACGAAAAGCTCCTCGCGAACTCAGCCCAAGTGATGCTCTCGATCCTCGTGAGCGGCACAATAATTTTCCCACCACTCTACCGCAGCACCCTCAAGCCGATGGGCCGCATACAACACCTTCTCGCGATCCGTACATCGGGCAAGGTTAAGCTTCTTTTCCATCGAACGCATCCGGTCATCGGCTTCTAGTGGCTCGTAAGACCGTGAATAGGTAGGAGGCCTTGTCCTCATAAATTCTCGCAAACTTGACCGCCGCGAATCGTGGAGGCATGGCCATGTCTTGATTCTCGTCGATTCATCATGGCGTTCATGTTCGCATCATGGTGTTCATCAACCGAGTCTGGCCGCCATGAATCGACTCAAGGTTGGATCCACCCACTGGTTTGCATGTCGCCCCGAGTTGCTCGATCGCCTCGTGATCCTCGACTCATTCGACCACGCCCTGCGGAGCTCCGGTATCAACCATCCAAAAGAAAGATCACTTGCTTGAGGACTGCTTCACAGGCTTACTGTAAGAGGAAAAGCAAAGATAAGTGGTAAGTTCGTCTAAGGGGATATTCTAATGGTAAATCCTAAACTAAACAATCACTTAGCCGAAAAGCTAACAAAAGAACAAATAAATCACTTCAATAAAAGATTTGATATGACCGCAACATATTGCTTTTGAGGGCAAACCGCAGCTCACATCACACTCAATGCAAACAAAACCACTTCCTAACCGATGCTATCCTATGCTACGGTCTACTCTTCCGGCTCCCACTGTGTCCGGCGAGGTACGGTGTGCGATCTTCCTCTTCTTCCTCTCGCATCGTCAGAGAACGCCCATCGGTTGCGGAATCGCATTGTAGGCGCGCCGCTGGAATGACGAGTTGAAGGTACTCTCGCGATCATCCGCCATGCGCTGCCTTTCCTCCGGCCGGGTGGCGAGGCGAAGGTGGAGGTGTTGGCGCCCGCGAGTGTACTCTCGTGTTCATACTTTCTTGTATTCTGGATGAACTTGGTCATACCGATCTTGTACCGTCGATGAGTTGAGCAACGGCCTTTGCGGTACCGCTATGGATTTGAACCTTTGAAGCCGTGGTGTACGACGTGACCTCCAAGCTTGATAGTGAAGTACAACGTGTGAAATGGTACCCTCTTACTTCATCATCCATGGAACTGCACATTGGTGTTCTTTGAAACCAAGACTTCTTAGCAAGATCAAGCACTCTCCTCCATCCTCCCGACTGCTATAGTTGCTTTGCGACATCTACAAAGACAAGACAAGATAAGAGTCGCTTTAAAAATTTTCATTTTCGCAGAAATTTTAAGGTGAGAGGCAAGAGTCCCTAAGAATAAGGTAAGAGAGTAAAGAATTTGCTAAATATCAGGTTTGGTTGTTTTGTCTTTAGAAAATAGGTTTTTGAATTTTTGAGACAACGACTAACTTAGGTTTTCGTCCCACGATCGATATGGCTCGATACTATCTCTGCCGAGACCCGAATATACAAATTCGGACTCTACTGTACTCTGACTAGTCCAGATCACGCTAGTGCACACAACAGTAAACAAAGATAAATATCATCCACATCACGATATTCTAAAGGAAATCCAAATTATATTAATAACCAACAGAGTACGACCTTATGGCCAAGCTTACAATTATTAGCCCAAGGGCTTTAAAGAAACTAGCAATGAAATCCAAAAATTAAGCGTAGTAGCCACTCGACATGCCCACAGTGCAATCGATCGGGAGCGAAGTCCTAATCCGTGAAGTCCTCGTAGTAGCCTCCTTCTAGCAACTCCCCGCCGATCCGTCCCTCCTCCTCAATCGAGCAACATGGGCATAAAGCCGTGAGTACATTGGTACTCAAGCAAGTCGCTTGTAACAAATGAATGCAATATAATATGCAAAGCTTAACAATGGATGGTGAAAGGTTAGTTTTGCATGAAGCGACAATTTGAAGTAAATACAATATATAGATTGAAAAGCATATTTAACAACGGACACTAAGTAAATATATCAAAGGAATTGAATATAACCACAAGTGAACTAACCATTCACTTCCCATCTCAAACCAATCAAATTTTCATAAAGACTCTACCCTCGTGTGAAATCACCGAGCATTGTCCATGACCGGGACACGGCTATTCGAATAGTTTTACACTGCAGAGGTTGCACAACTGTACCCACACGATGTGATTAGCCTCACTTAAGGAAATCACAACAAGGCTTTTACAATGATCCATCTCCACCCGATCCCACTCGCTAAGGATTCGCCGTCGAGTAGGGTAACCCCTAGTCGATAATTGCCCCTCTTGCGCCACACAACATCGTAGTAAAACCAAAGTAGAGACTTCTCAAATTATTATGCCAGTCTATCCCATACTAGACATGTGGTTTGCACGATTAAGCTCGGATCAATGGCGCACAAAGTTAAGTCCTTAACAATTACCCAGCGAAGCATCCACATCCCAATGTGCATCCAAAGACCCTTTATCGCACGATCATTCGCCCAAGTGAAAGCCAAGTTTGTATAACCAATGCCCATGACACTACCCATGTCATGACATACCAATTTTATAACGTGGCTAACCACCACGCTCAAGTAAATCATTAAGTCGATTAATTAACCACATGTGATGACAGATCCCAATAACTAATAGGAAGCGTGCTAAGCTAATCGAACGTAACCCCATGTGACAATTATTATTTTATCACTAAATAATTCCCAATCCTAAGGTGTCAATGGATTCATGGTAGTCAAATTATCATGGAGGGATTTAATCAATTAGGAGTATAACTACCAATACAAGGTTTTATTAATAAATAGCAATGCATGATAATTTGAAACAAAATAATACATAATAGATTGAAATCTGGGTTCAACATGATCAAAGAATACGACTTGCCTTGGCCTTGCTCAGATGAGGGCTCTTGGTCTTCAAATCCAACTTCCGCTCCTCGAACACGCGATCTAACGAGAGAAAACGAGACGAAAAGAGAAAATAAATTCAAATAAAATTCAAATGAACTCCAAAACTTTCAAACCTGAACCAAAAGGTAGAGCTCAATTTTAGATGAATTTAGAAAAAGAACGGGTCAATCGGAGCTAGGATGAGGAGAACGGGCTCTTGGAAAATTGGATTTTCTGAAAATCGGGAAAATTGGAAAAGTGCATCGTGGCCGTGGACCGGCGCACGGAGGCTGAGTCTCACGGTGAACCCGCGCACGAAATGCAAGGCGGGCGGCGGTCGCCGACGCGGCGACTAGGGTCGAGGTGGCACTGGCGTGGCGACACGCGCAGCGTTAGGGTCGACGTGGCCCGCTTGCGTGGCGGCCGGAGCACACGGGCGGGCGACGGACGGCCAGGTGCGGCGCGTGCGGACGATCCGGCCGCCGCCCAGATCGCTCACGGTCTCACGGCCGGCCGACGGCGGGACCCACAAGGCGCGCGCACGGCACATGGACCGGCGCGACGGAAGGCGCGGACGCGGCGCGGCGCGGCGCGACGATCTTGGCGCGCGCGGCGCGAGGCGGCGCGAGGCGCGCGGCGCGCGCTGCTCGGCCGGCGCGCGGCGGCGGGTTCGGCGGCGCGCGGGCGGCGGCGACGGTGACGGCGGCGATCGAGGTGGCGGGACGACGACGGCGGCGGGCTCACCGGCGTGGCGAACGGCAGACGGGCGGCGGCGGTTTCGGCGCGACACGCCGCGCAAAAGATGACGAGGGCGACGGCGCTGGCGCGGGCTCGCGAAGGGCGCGCGGCGAGCGGCGCTCGGGATGCGAAGCCGAGGGGCGGCCGGCTTTATACACGGACCGAGGTGTCCGCGACGGACGGCAATGGCGCGAGAGTCCGGCCGAGACGGAAGACGAGTCCGGTCGGGACGACCGACAGTGGGCCTCACCGCCGGTGGCGCGGTGAGCAGCGGCCGAGATGCGGCGCGGCGGCTGGCGCAATGGATGACGCCACGTGGCGATCATCGGGAGGCTGGCGAGCGAGCGCGGCGGCGCGATGCTCGACGCAGGGCACGGCGCGCGCGCACTGGTCAAGCGGAGCCGAGGCGGTTGGGCGGCTGGTGGGTTTCGCCCATCGCCGGTTGGGGATTTTGGTATTTTTCTTTTCATAAATTCATTTAAATCCTTTGAGCTCTAGAAAATAGCAAATAAATCCGAAAAATCCGAAAAATCCAATAAATTCCTTGAGACACAAGGAACTCAAATAAAATAACTTTGGCAAATGTTCATGTTCAGATTATTCATATTAAATCCTTTTAATTCATAAAATTTCATTTAAGCTTTAATTAATTTCAGAAAAAAAATTCAAATGGTGAATTTTATTTTAAAAGCTTCAAAAATACTCTGAAAATCAGGATGTTACATCAGATAATCCGACTTAGGTCGGATGATCTGAGTGTATACAATGACTATATTTTTGACCATTAGAAGTGTTTAAATCAGATAATCCGAGTGGGTCCGATGATCTGACTCAAAGAGATATTTTGAAATATTTGTGTCTACCAGCTAGTTTCTGAAGAGGAGAGCTATATATGGGTCCTATGGACATTTAAATTAGCTCTCTTGGGACTCCATCTTAGTATCCATCTTATTGAGGAGCTCCATGGCATTTTGGAGTTTGGATTGAAGATCTTGAATGCTTTGTGAGAGATTGAAATAGTAGATTAGATCTAAGTTGTGCAACACTCCTAGTTGCTTGATCTTGTTGGGTTCAAGTGACCTCTTTTAGTTTATTACTCTTGGAGATCAACGTCTCATTGATGAATTGGAGGCGTTGACTCGGTGATCTCCCTTGGAAGAAATTGTGGAAGGCATCGGGAGCCTTGTGAAGGTTTGGAGTCCACATATTTAGAGTGGTTGACTGTCATAAATGGATAGCTTTATTCCTTGTGTGGTTTCAAGTTAGAGGAAGACTCTTGTGAGAGTACTCCAGCAAGAAGTAGGGGAGATCGTCGATTCTTTGAGACCTTGGTAACAAAATCGGTTGCATTCCCTGTCTCTTTTATGCTTCCTTATTTACCTTATTATCTTATTTTCTAGCTTACTAAGATTATGTAGCTTACTAGAAACCTTAGATATTTAGATTAAGCTAGTAAAGATTAAAATTTTAATTTAGTCTCTTATGAAAAAAAATCCGATTCACCCTCTCTCTCTCTCTCTCTTGAACATCCGGTCCGCTTCACGCCCGTATATCCCAAGTTTTCATTGTTGCATGACATACCAGTCCAAGCTTGGTGCCCACCGTTTCCTCGCTGGATTCCTCTCCTCTCGTTGGTCCAACGCCAATGCGTATTTGGGTGGGTTCTCGTGCGCTGGCGTAATATGAAGGCCGAAAAGGAATTGAATTGAATTGAAGTGGGACCGACAATAATGTACTAGGCTAGGCACCACCCGTGATCGACGAACAACTGCGTCCGTGACGACGACTCGATTCCCCTCTTTCTCTCTCTCTCTCTCTCTCTCAAGCCTCGAGAGTGCAGAGACTGAAGCTCTGAAGATGAATCCGGCAGTTTGTTTTCTCTTTTCCCCGAGGGAACATGTTGTTCGGTCACCACGTGTGTGCCAAATCAAATGGCCTAAAATAATTAAGGCAGATCAATTCCTTCCTGGAGTATCCTGTATACACTGCAATGCTGCCTGTCGTAGTAGGCCGATAGTACTGCTCAAGTTTGATCCTGAATAGCTGAATCACGCACTGTGGACAGGCTGATAACAACGCAGAGAGAGAGAGAGAGAGAGAGAGAGAGTTCCAAACTAATTCAATTCGTGGTCGCAACTCAAAGGAAGACCTAAGCTATCCTACTTGGCGAATTTTACTATAAAAGCCGGCCTCCTGCTCATCTGGGATGTGACCCGTAGGATTACACGCACAGAGGAACGCACGCGGTGACAGAGATAGACAGTTTCATTACGCTGTGTCGAAGCGACAAAGACGAGCAATATGCTCATCGGTACGTACAGAGAAGAAAGAAACATAGTGAATGGAATGAAGGAAAAGCAGGAGTTAGTGTGTTACCATTGCTAGCTCAGTCCATGCGATCGATCGGCATTACCACCGTCCCACGATCACACAGAGGAGCTTTAACACATACAGCATTACAATGCATATAGTACGTACAAAGCTGAACAATCTTATTTCATTTTGGTAACTGAAGAGCTTAGTGCTTCAAATCAAGTCACTTTTCATTGAGATTTGAGGATAGAGCTAGTACAAAGCTAAGTAAAGTAGAAAACAGCCTCACAGCCGCACGCTTCTCATTTGTGCGTACTGATGGTCTTCAACACCACTGAGAAACAGCAGAGCTAATCTCTAAGAATAAAACAAGTCTCTCTCTCAAAAGGACATTGCACAATCCATCTATCTCACGTGAACCGCCACAGCTAGCTAAAGGACCACAGGAGAAAATCCTAATTTATAATGTAATAAACTATTGTAATTTGGAATATTTAGAAATTTGATTGATAGTGTTGCTGGTTAGTTACGTGAAGGCCGGTTAAACTAGCATTGTGCAACCCGCGAACAAGTTGTATTCACTGTTTTGGAATTTCGATTGGTTTTGGTGCAACTTCTTTCAAACTAAAAAAAGTCTCAACTTTGGCCGTTATTTTCACGATTGTCTATTGGAACAGGTTCTTGATATCCTAAATTTTAATCGGCACCATTCACCCTTTCTTTTGCCTTTTCGGTCTTCACTGGCCAAGTAACCCAGGCTGCTACAGGAATTAAGAACACAAGTAACTGAAACACAGCTAGTCAAGTATCATTCCATAACCGACAGACATGGGTTACTGAAAAAAGATGAGGCTAGTACAAAGCTAGCTATGCGGGGCAGGCAACTGAAAAAGTACGTAAATTTTCCTGGAAGCAAAGTAATTATAGGCTGTCAATTTTCAGGGACAGAAAAGAGGATGCAGGAACACTTGGGTGTACTGGATTGCATAAATCTCATTTAACTAATGGACGAAGCTAATGCTCTAACAGTGCAGAAAGGCCTCCTATAAATGAAGCCCCTCCTCATCGCCGCACTCCACTCCACTCCACTCCACTCGCACTCGCTAGTCACTGCTACGATTACGAACAGAGAGCGGCAATGGCGTTGCAAACGCCCAATGCGTCACTCCTCCATGTAACCAACTGCCCTCCTTCAAGTCTCAACGATTGCGTGTTTCTTCTTCTTTCAGTTCATTACTTTTTTATGGATGTCCTGCAGATCTCTTGAATAGCAGTGCGACTACACCTCATCTCGTTTCCTCTCTCTCTCATCATCATCTTTTTGCACTTGTTCACGTTTTCTTGGCCATTACTCGTTTCTGCTTCTCAGTATCTTCACATAGATTGCATGTGTGCATCTTCTGAATGAAATGGCGCACTGAAAAATTCCATCTTTTTTGGTCAAGATGGCACAGAAATGTCGGTTTGGTGTTTTCAGTTTTTTTTTTTGGAACAATCCACCACCTAAAAAAAGGTAACATTTTTGCAAAACCTTTGTTCCCATTTGGTTTTGTTCTCTCTCGGATTTGCAGGAAGATGTTGCTATTTCTCGCGTGCAGAACCAAAATTTTGCCTCTTATTCTTGCTTTTGCTCAAGTGCCCCCATACAGCAGTGTCAAATTTCTGAGCTTTCTCTGTCAAAGTCTGCAATCCCTCATCTTTCGCTATGTAGAGGCCAATTTTTTAACCAAAATTTCCGAAATTGAACACCACTCACCAAATCATCTCCTATAAAAAAAAATTTCAAGAGAAGATTTTTCAAGTCTAACGCACTGACCATCTCCCGTTTCTTGGCACAGCTTCTCCGCTCCCTATGCCTCCTCCTCCTCGCCGCGTCGGCGACTGTAGCGGCGCGCCGCCACGGCCCACCAGCGGGCAGAGCCGGCCAGAGCATGTACCTGGCGCCGAGCTGCCGGGAGCACACGGCGTCGCTGACCGACTTCGGCGGCGTTGGCGACGGCACGACGTCGAACACGGCGGCGTTCCGGTCGGCGGTGGATCACCTGTCGCAGTACTCCGGCGAGGGCGCCGGCGGCGGCATGCTGTACGTGCCGGCGGGAAAGTGGCTGACGGGGCCCTTCAACCTCACCAGCCACTTCACCCTCTTCATCGACAAAGACGCCGTCATCCTCGGCGCCCAGGTCTGTTGTATCTCTCCAATTGTTCTATTTTCTTTTTCATTTTGAAGGACAATAATATTTGTATTACTAGTATGATACTTAGATACGAGCATTGATAATTAGATCTCGTTTATAACATGGAAATGGAAAACAAAGGTTGTCGAGCTTCTTCAGTTTCGGATGGTACCAACAAGCTAGCTAATTTGGTGATGCAGAACATAAGCGAATTTCCAATTGTGGATCCTCTGCCTTCTTATGGAAGAGGAAGAGACAAAGCCGGAGGACGATACATTAGCCTTATCGGTGGATCAAACCTCACCGATGTGGTCATTACTGGTAAGTAGTCCTCTTTAGCCTGACAAAAGTTCATGCAGTGCTTTCAATTGTGGTGAAGAAATGCACAGCAAATTTCACTATCAAGAAGCTTAATGTGTTAACTGCAGCAAACCAGAGCGCTGAATAATCTAACCAGTAGTACATGGAGATGTTTCTCTGATCCTGCAAATGAGTTATCTTTCAAGACAAGACGGATGACATCAATCTGAATTTGTTTTGATGAGCAACGCCAACTGACCATTAATTATTTGTTTGCAGGCAACAACGGAACAATAGATGGGCAGGGTGCAATGTGGTGGTCGAAGTTCCACAAGAACCAGCTCAAGTACACGCGCGGGTACCTCATCGAGCTGATGCACTCCGACACGATCTTCATCTCCAACATCACGCTGCTCAACTCGCCGGCATGGAACATCCATCCAGTCTACAGCAGCAACATCGTGGTGCAGGGCATCACCATCCTCGCTCCGACGCATTCCCCCAACACCGACGGCATCAACCCCGGTATGTACGAGCAGCATAGCATTCTTGTGCACTCGTCACTTGATTGGAAGAGTACAGACACTGACTGAATACTGATTCGGTGCGGCGGCGGATGCAGACTCGTGCTCGCTCGTCCTGATCGAGGACTGCTACATCGTGTCCGGCGACGACTGCGTGGCGATCAAGAGCGGGTGGGACGAGTACGGCATCGCCTACGGCATGCCGAGCCAGCACATCGTGATCCGGAGGCTGACGTGCGTGTCCCCGACGAGCGCGGTGATCGCGCTGGGCAGCGAGATGTCGGGCGGCATCCAGGACGTGCGCGCGGAGGACATCACGGCGATCGACTCGGAGTCCGCCGTGCGCATCAAGACGGCGGTGGGGCGCGGCGCGTACGTGAAGGACGTGTTCGTGCGCGGGATGACGCTCAACACCATGAAGTGGGTGTTCCGGATGACGGGCAACTACACGTCGCACAACACGCACCCGGACGACAAGTACGATCGCAACGCCGTGCCCGTGGTGGACAACATCAGCTACCAGGACGTGGTGGCCACCGGCGTGACCACGGCGGCACGGCTGGACGGCATCCAGGGCGCGCCCTTCAGGGGCATCTGCATCGCCAACGTGACGGTGGAGATGGCCAAGGCGAGGAAGTACCCGTGGACGTGCACCAACATCGAGGGCGTGTCGGCCAACGTCAGCCCCTCGCCGTGCGAGCCGCTGCAGGGCGCGCACGACGGCGCTTGCCCGTTCCCCACGGACACGCTGCCCATCGAGCAGTTCACCGTGCAGCAGTGCTCCTACTCCACCCCTGCTGCACCTGGAGGCAGCAAGTAGCTTCCGGCCTTCACCGTCACCTTCACCTTGCTGTCTGTGGCCATGGTCGCTTAATAGAAGCAGCGCCGCTCTAGTCTAGTACCTGCCTACGCTTCTCAAAGTGTGAAACAATAAGCGAGCCAGTGGTTGCCTCCTAGCCTGCAGGGGCATTGTGAAGAAGACGCGTGCCATGGAGGTCGAAAGCTCACTGCTTTCGATATATAGATGTGAAGTTCACTGCTGTGTAATCTCGTCTACCGTTTGCGTTTGGTCATCATATACCAGTGCTCAAACAAGATTAAAAAAATTCCAAACAAAAAATTTACGATTTTACAACAATACAACATTTGAAAATAATAGTGTCAATATTTTAGAATTGCTTGTGCAATAATAGAAATAAAAATCTCTGCAACAAATAAGATGATGACAGCAACATTTTTCTATAAAGAAAAACTTGGCAACGACACCAACAAGCAGAGCATGGAGTAAAACAGACCTAGTGCCTTGGTGTCTCGGCAACCTCTAGGGGATGATGGGCGAGCAGTTGACCTAATCCCTCATCACTAACAGTTCAGATCTGGCGGAAATAAGATCAGTCGGTCCTCTTTAGGTCTATGCGACTAGAAGGAGGAGCAGGCTTTTTGTAGTGGAAGGTATTCACTGCTCACGGTCTGCATCCCGAGCTATGTTATCCTCAATCTCTCCAAATCTGGCAAGTTCTGCCCTTTTAGATACATCAATTTCCTCGATATAACAATTCAACATCTCTAATGCAACAAAAATTTTTTTTGATGCAACAAATCAAAATACATGCTACAACAATTGTCTCTTGCGCAAAATTTGTGAAGAGATATTGTAACAAACTAAACACTTCATGCAACAATTAGAAAAAGGTGTTGCAATAACTTAAAGAAACATCTACAACATGTGTACCAGAGGAGGAGGGTGTATGTGTGGCGGCAACAGCAGCTGACTCGGTGCGTCGTCTCCGCGCTTCACCCCACACCACCTCTTCATCACTAGCCCTCTTTCCCCCTCCCGCCTCCTCCTTTGGCCTCAGGCTCGCTAAATCCGAGGAGTTCCACCTGCTCCTTTGAAGAGGATGCCTCCACACGAGCTCGGACTATAGCGAACAAACTCCTCGAGCACAAGCTCGGTGGCTAAACTGCTCGAGGCAGTGGCAAGGACTTGAGCTCAGCGTAGGTTAGCCTCGGTGCCTTATCACCTCTGTGTGATGACGAGGCCAGCCAGGCGCAGCAACCTTATTAGCATGTTGTCCTGCACTCATTGTCCATGAGACCACCTCCTCTAGTCCCAACAAAATTCGAGCCAGCGAATGCCAGCCACTCCTCATATTTGGAGACCTTCAAACAAGCTTTGGTTGCAGAGGTACAACCTTCATCGAGCTCTAGTGGCAGCAGCCATGGAGGGAAAGCTAATGATATAATGCCAGTGGTTTGTGTGGGGGCGTGAGGTGAGCAGTAGGGTTGAGCATACTGGTGGGGATGGATGCATGTGGAGGGGCAAAGCAATCAATGGGAGCCGTGAGAGGGTTGACGTCCGATCCAATCAAGGCATGTCAAATATAGCTCATAGGCCGTGGGCTTTATGGCCTGTTCGGGCAAGTCAAAAGCCGGTCGGCTTTTGGCTATTGCTACAGTACCTAACTTTCAAACGGTTTCGAGCCAGCGAATGCCAGCCACTCCTCATATTTGGAGACCTTCAAACAAGCTTTGGTTGCAGAGGTACAACCTTCATCGAGCTCTAGTGGCAGCAGCCATGGAGGGAAAGCTAATGATATAATGCCAGTGGTTTGTGTGGGGGCGTGAGGTGAGCAGTAGGGTTGAGCATACTGGTGGGGATGGATGCATGTGGAGGGGCAAAGCAATCAATGGGAGCCGTGAGAGGGTTGACGTCCGATCCAATCAAGGCATGTCAAATATAGCTCATAGGCCGTGGGCTTTATGGCCTGTTCGGGCAAGTCAAAAGCCGGTCGGCTTTTGGCTTTTGCTACAGTACCTAACTTTCAAACGGAGTATTTTCTCAAGACGGGGTCTACAAGTTAAACGTAGTATACGTTAAAAGCCCAACATCTGTGCCAGCCAAAATCGTAAGTGAATATCGGTCTCTCCGTAATCTATACTGTAAACAGCCAAAATTCAAAAATTTCAGCCAAAAATCATAAATCGCAGCCAAAAAGAACATGCCCTTAGTTGCTAGGCTGGTAGCAATACCCTAACAAATTACGTCGAAGCCCATCCATTCGGCCCAACAAAGCAACACGAAAGGGAGTGTTCGATTCACTTCTGGGCTGGCTGGGATGGGCCGTTTGTTCGGTGATGGGCGGCCCAGTATGCCCCAACCAGAAATGCATACTTCGCCAGGGGCCTCCGTGCAAATTGTCTCCGAAACAAAGAGAGGACCAAGCGAAATCGCCCCAAGCCGCTTCCTTCCTCTTCTTGCCTAGGGTTTCGTCGCAGAGCAGAGCAGAGAGGAGATGACGACGGCGGCGCGGCCGACGTGGGCGCCGGCCAAGGGAGGGAACGAGCAGGGGGGCACCCGCATCTTCGGGCCCTCGCACCAGTACTCCTCCCGCGACCTCGCCGCCCACACCGCCCTCAAGCCAAGGTAAATAAATCGTACCCACATGGCTGCATCCATCGAATCAACTCGTCCGCGCCTCAGTTCCACGATCTCGCGTCGGGGTGCTTGCTTCATTCCCTGGGGATCCGCGCTTGCGATTTCTGTTTGTATTTTTTTTTCCTGTGCGCGTGCTTTTACGCGTGACTGGGGAAAGGGTTAGGGTTAGTCCGTCAAAGCTTTGTTTTCAGGTGATTTTTCTGATTGGGATGGCCTCGTCGTGCTCTGTGCGATAAAATTGCAACCAACAGATGCCCAACCCTTGCTCCTAGCTCGTCGCTGTTTGGGGTTGGTGTACCAACTCTATGCAGCTTACTTTGTTTGCTTCTGCTTCGGTTTAGGGCCCAAATTGGATAGTGCAAACCTTTTTTTTCATGTCAAATTGTCAATCGCTTGAAAATGGCTGCAGGGTGGCCAGGATTAGGTTATGGGTCTGACCTGTACAGTTTCACAAATAAATATACGCATTTGCTCAGGCAACACTTAATTAATATGCCTGACCTAAGTAATTTGGATTGCATCGAAAAGCTGGGTAAAAAACTGCTTTTACTAATAATGAGGGTATAGTTAATGTCCACCTAGTAACCGAGCTTTCTAGTTGTGCTTGGAGAGTGTTGTGGTTACAGACCAAACAAAGAGAGGTATGGTAGTGGAGAGTTAGGTGAACAAGGCTTAGGGTTTTTCCCCGGTTTTCCCCCATGGCCTGGATGGTGTGTGTATATATATATATGTGTGTGTGTGTGTGCGCGCGTGCAATTGGGGAGTGTTTTACAATTATACCCTTACACTCAAGTATCCCTCTCAGGGGCATTTACGTCATTATACATGTCCCATTTGGGCCTTACAACCTTCTAACAGGCCGGCTGGGTTTAAGTAGGGGCCACCCCTACAACAGAGAGTATTGTATCAAAAAACACCTATTTGTTTCGTTGCTAGTTCACAGTATAATACATTCTTTTGGAAGTTTGGAGCTGCGATCTATATCGTACCAAGTGTAATCGTTTTACAGAAAACTAAATTGCTGCTGCTGCATCAAGAGAGTAAATTATTTAAGCACAATGAACGAACAAATGATTTATCATGAGTCATATGTTCCTTATCTGGGTCCTAGTCTGGTCATTAGAATCAGAGCGCCCAAGGTTGCAACAAATAGTGGTGGTCAAAATTAGGCCCAGCGCTAAAATTTCATCAAGATATCGCAACTGGTGATTTTTGGTGATTTATCGTGTTTATCAGCGATATATCGTGTGGCGCTATACACGACATATCGCCAATATTCATCACTTCTCTGTTTCTGCTTTGTGGGAAGATTTTTGGGCCAGCCTACTAAGCCACTAAGGTCCAATAGCAATATACCGCTATATAAGGTTCACTTCTTCCTTGTAACCCCAGCCTTTGGTTGAGTTATTAAGGCGTGTAGATGATTATGTACCAGCTATGGGATATCTGTGTGGAGGTTTGATGGATGCCAAAGAAGAAATTGCTCTGAGATTTTATCACAAAGAAACTAAGTACAGTGCTATTTGGCAAATAATCAATTGGAGGTGGGAGAACAAGTTGAAAACTCCATTGCATATGTCTGGCCATTACCTAAACCCTACCACCACTACTACTCCTCAAGTTAGTTGGAAATTGAGAGAGGCAAAATTTCGAGTGTGGTATCCTGCATGGAAACAACGTTTCCTAATGAAGAAACCCAAGAGAATTTTGGTTGAACTCAACAAGTACCAAAACAGCGAGGGTTCTTTTGGCCGAGCCATTGCTAAAAAGCAACGTAGTCTTATATATTGCAGATGTGTCCTGTCATCTTGTGCGTCCTATTAATTTTTTAACTATGAAAAATTTTGCGGAAATGATCTTATAGTCATTTTTTTAATCTTTATCGGCCGCCGATATATCACGCTATATCATGAAAACGCTAAGCGGAACCCACGCTGCTATATGCCGCTATATGCAAGTTGCAACCTTGAGAGCGCCACATATGGCTAAGCTATTGCTTTGTTTTACCAATCATTTATTTCTTGCCTCTGTCAAACCCTGTATAAAATTGGCTGTGCATTTTTAATAGTTATACTGAGATCTCTTCCTCTCTAAGACGTACTTACCTTTCCCATCATATGTACAGAAAGGAGGGACAGCATACCCAAGAAGAGTTACAGAAGAGGAATCTCAGGGATGAACTCGAGGAGCGTGAACGCAAGCACTACTCGTCGAAGGATAAGTCCTATGCTGGTATTACCTCTTGTTCTGTCTGTACTTTCTCCCTCTTTTGTACAGAGAATGCTTGCCAACTTCTTGCTTCCATGATGTTTGTCTTTTCTTCTGTTGTATGATTACCTACCCGTGAATTGTATTTGATATGTTCGACCTGTTCTTTCTTGCAGAAGAGAGAGACCGGCGGAAAAGTTCAGGCCTACTCCTAGAAGGTTGGTGGAACTAATGCTGTATGATTACAAAGAACTGTTTATGTTCAGGCATAGTGATTGCTCACTCTGTTCTTGTAAATCATAGGTTCAAAGCGAGATGCTGAGGATAAGATAGTACCACGAGAGATTGATGCAGATGACTCTGACGTGGAGCCCAGAAGTGATGATGAAAGGTCTGTTTAGTTCTTGCTCAATAGTATATAAATCATGCTCATTGGTGAGATTCACCACATTGTTGCATGAATGGGATTAAGTGATTTAACTATCCATCCTGTAACTGTATTGATAATTTTGTAGGATGGGGATGAAACAGTTTTTTCTGTGTTATCTACCATAAACTTTGGCATTAGCCACAAGGCTAGTGGCTAATACTTGTTCTGGCATTGCCTAGCATGTGGGGATAAGAATAACAGTATAACACATCTGTCTTGAGTCTGGACACTTTTTAGGACATATACAGTTGTATATTTGGGCTAATGTTCTTGTAGTGCAGTTGACTTTCTCAATGTATTCTTGCTCTTACACGTAAAATTGCAACCTCTTTTCAGTGATGAAGATGATGACGATGACGACGATGACACTGAGGCTCTAATGGCAGAGCTTGAACGGATAAAGAAAGAAAGAGCTGAGGAGAAGCTTAGAAAGGTTTGTTTGTTGTGTTATCTCTCTATTGTCATTTCAAGGGGATCCATTTCTTTAGGTTTTAGATAGATAATGGAAATTGTACATGCTTGTTCACTGCAGGAGCGCCAACAAGCAGAAGAGGAGGCCAAGATGAAGGAGGCTGAACTGATGAGAGGAAATCCATTGATCAATATTAACAATGCCGGCTCCTTCAGTGTTAAGAGAAGGTTAAGACACTGATGCTCAGTGCGTTGCAGTATTCTTTTATGTTGCCGCGCATTATGGTGAGCCCAATCCTGTTCTAATATGTTTGTTTGTCACAGGTGGGATGATGACGTTGTATTCAAGAACCAGGCGCGTGGAGAGACCAAGACACCAAAACGGTTCATTAATGATACCATCAGAAGTGATTTCCACCGCAAGTTTCTGCAGAGGTACATGAAGTGATGCAGCAGCTGTACGCTTTATTCGGCCTGGCCGTGCATGCCATAACTTGAAGTGCCTGGCCTGGACTGTGAGCTTGTGATGTTTCTGTATATGAGTGGAAGATCAATCTGTATGACAACTATGACATCCGCTTTATCTTGATGTATAACTAGTTGATGTGGTTGATGCGTGCAAAGCTGGAAGAATATACTTTAGCATTAACTATTTGAACCTTGGAATGATTTATCCCAAAGATGCTGCATTTAATCGTGTCAGTAGTCATACTTGCTAAAAAAACTCCCGTGGATGGAGATCAATTTTGCTGTGATTATGCAAACAGCCGTCTGCTTGTTCGCCTTCTCTTGGGAACATATTTTAAGCGGGAACCCACACCCGTCTGCATCGGATAATGCTCTCGTTGTAGAATGCAGCTGTTCCCCTTTTCTGTTTCTGTCCTTGTTCCTTTACACGTGACGTGTTAGTAGCTTATTTGTTCTACTTTATTTTTTTGTAGGGTTTGTAATAACATCCATCTTTTTTAGATTGTTGTCACATGTGAGGGAATATAGAAAAGGAAACAAGGAGGCTTTCATTGTATGGGGTTCGTTGGCGTCGCGTACAAGCATACAGCAGTGAGTGGACACTTTACTCGCACAGCACAACCACCAAGCGCATATGAATGTGATTGCACGATGCCTTGCATAATCTAGCATCTCCATTCTTGACGCTAAGGCCTTGTCACGTACAACCAAAACCTCCAACGATAGAAGCACCAAGTTGGCGGTGTGGGCAGCAGCCACCAATGGCACCCCTGTATTTGCGATCCGCATCCTCTGGCACAACGTCACCTTACGAAGGCAAGCGAAGCGTTTGGTCCGAGAAAGAAATCGCGCTCGCCTTTGCCTTTCTTTTTCTCTCCCTGAGCTCAAAAATACTCTTGCCTTGTTAACACTGACTAATATGATGCGGACTTCAAAGAGATCAAAATCCTTCTTTTGTTTAATTCTCCAGACATCCAAATTATCTTTACTATTATAAAAGTGTAAGTTGGTGGTTGGTCTATTTTCTCTCCTCTCTTCTCAGCCATCCGATTTGATCTGGATCATTTGTCTCTCTCCTCATCTCTCTCTCAGGATACAACCGTCCACCCCCTCCACTTTTTCCATCTTCTCGCGTATTCTGGCCATACTTCTCTCTCTGTCGCTTGCTCTCCAATGTTTGATACGTAAAATTGGCCAGGCAGTAAGTTCCGTCTTATTATTTTTATGACTCCATTGCAACGTACGGGTCTCTAACTAGTTCAGTTAAAAATGAAGATGTATGCCGGGCGCTACGTTTGGCCTGCGAAGGGGTCTTTGGCAGGGAGACCCCTTATTTCTGGTACTCTTCATCTTAGTTATGGAAGGGCTTAATGCCTTGTTTCGCAAAGTGAACTCCTTGCAGACACTTATCCCTCTTGGGATCTCAGGCCTACCTTATATGCCGAAGATGTTATCTTCTTTATTGCTCCGTCCCACCAAGACATCCAAGTTGTCAAATATATTCTACAGTTCTTTAGACATGCCTTGGGCCTTCAAGCCAACCTTTAGAAAAGCTCCACCACTCCAATTGCATGTGATAACTCGGTTTTAGCTGTAGCGTGCCAGGAGTTTCCTTGTGAACTCTTCTCCTTTCCTCTAAAATACCTAGGTTTGCCTCTGTCCATGTCAAAACTGACCAAAGCTCAACTTCAGCCACTGCTTGAAAAATTCACGGCCAAACTACCGAGTTGGAAAGGTAAAATGCTCTCCTCGGCCGGCCGCCTTGTCCTGGTCAGGCACGTCCTCTCTGCCACTTTCTTTCCTTGGATTTGCCGACGTGGGCAATCAGAGTGATTGACAAGAGGCATCGGGCTATTCTCTGGAAAGGAACAGATGATGTTCGTGCAGGCCATTGTTTGGTCGCTTGGAAGATCGTCTGCAGACCACTCCCTCTCAGGGGTCTAGGCATTTTAGACCTAAAACTCATGGGATTTGCACTGCGATTGCGGTGGCTTTGGTGGCAGAGAACTGACCCCTCTCTCACATGGGCTAGCCTTCAATCTTCTCACGAACCAGCTACATGCTCAATGTTCTAAGCTGCAACAGAAATGTCAGTGGGAGATGGACAAAACACTCTTTTCTCGATGGACAATTGGTTATAGAGCAAGTCTATTTGGTCCTGTTGGCCGTTGTCACTCTGGAACATCACCTCGCCGACAGCTAGGAGATCCACAACGGTCGCACAGGCCATCACCCTCAAGGCTTGGGTCGCCGACATACACGACGCTCTTTCCACATGGTCCAGCATCTAAGAAGAATATTCTTTAAATTTGCACAGGCTTATCCCACTTTGGACCATTCCATTCCACCCTATCCCTTAAACCAAACAAATTCTTCACTCGAGTACTCAACCAAATCAGCATATATTGCATTCTTTATTGGTGGAACCCTCCTTCCGGGCTTCAAGCAGATTTGGAAGAATGGGGCGCCGTTGAAATGCAGATTTTTTATGTGGTTAGCATCTAATGATCATTGCTGGACGGCAGACCGCCTGGCTCGCCATGGTATGTCAGTCAATCCAACTTGCACCCTATGCAAACAACAACCTGAAAGCATCGTCCATCTTTTTGTACATTACCCATGGGTGCAATTAGTGTGGACAAAATTTCTGAGCCTCTGCATCTTCTGAACGTTACCCAAAAAAAAAAGATATTTCAGGAAAGCCATAGGTCGCCTGCATGTCAATGCTCAGCACAAGCAATTTATCCCACCCACCAGCTAAAACTTCAGCAAATTCATCTTCAGAAACTGGGGCAGGGGACCAAACCCAAATGTGCTAATCTGGTACCTTTTTTTCTTGCAGGATAGTATTTATACAAAAGAGAAAAGATAGACACACACACACACACACACGGTACAGCATCACAGCACCCAATATATTTCACCTTCCCCTTTTCTCAATAGACTACTCAAGATCATCAACCCATCCAGCATTCACTCGTTCCGGAGTACTACTTCATACATGCTACATCACTACCGGTGAAACTCCCAATCAGCTATCCTGTAGCAACCCAATAACTCCACCGATGGCACACGCTAAGTCGCTAGTTCATGGACACGGTACATAGCGGTTTGGGGAGAGAGTACTGACACAAATACAACAAATCATGCTTCTTGATCCTTCACAGTGCACAAGTAACCACGTGTCCATCATCTGTATCTCAAGTTCATGTCCAGCTCGGCTCCATAGACACCACCAGGTACAGGGCCAGCCATTGCTGGGTGTATCTGCTTGGATCTGGCTGTAAGCTCCATCTGCATCAACCTTTCAAAGGCCTCTGGGTGATTGCCTCTCACTTCTGGACCTGATGGACCTAAACAATAGAAGAGAGAAAAACAGTGGGAAATCAAACATGTGCTCAAAGTAGGAATATTAACATATTTAGAATATAATTGACCTATTTAGCTAATGCACACATGATACATCTAAGCTGGAAATGCACAGATTAAGAAATCTTCTTCCTAAAGTAATCCAAAGTTGAAGAAAGAGAAACCCAATTAAGAATAGCAAACAAAACAACTGGGAAAAACGAGACATTAAACATCTCTAACTTTGACTTCAAGAATAAAGAAAAAGACAATGAATTGCTCCTCATATTAAAGTCCAAATGAAAATAATAACCTCCAAAAGAAGCAGAATAGTATTCCACTCCCATAAACCAACTTCTGTGCTATCTAAATTCAGATAGGAGAAACTTTGTGCCTATCGTAAACTAGCGATTTTGTCTCATGCTGTCATGTGATAAGAAATATTAGATTTTGAAAGGTAAACAATTTTAGTCGAAATTCGTGTCTTGCCACTCACAGCTGACCAGCCTCTGTGCCATCTAAATTTGAAAACAGTGACAGGTTAACTCTGCAAGTAAACACAACATGCAAACTTAGCTTGTAGAGGCTCTCACCTGGCACCATCAATCCAAATTCTCCATAACTGGGCTGGCGAGGGTGCATATTAAAACTATTTACATTGCTCATCTCAGGTCTATAACCAGGCATGTGATGCACAGGCTGAGATGGTGGAACACCTCTTGGCAAGCCTTCTGGTGGAAAACTTCCAGGCATGGAGATGTGCTGTAGCATAAGATGATGGGCAGCTGGGTCCAAATGAGGGACCCCTGGAGCATGAAGAGTGTGTTGCATAGGATTCATATTAGTTGGGAAAGAATGGTGTGTATCATGGTGTATCATATTAGTTGGGAAAGAATGGTGTGTATCATGGTGTATTGCTTGTGGCATGTCAAATGGGGCTTGCTGATTCCTATTACCAATGTGATCCATCATAGGACGAGGAGCCAGTGTAGGTGGCCTACCCTGTAGAAGATGATAAAGATTCCGTGACTCAACTTGGTAATACTGTTCATGAGAATGAGAGCCCAGCGCATCAGGACCTAGTACTTGAACGTGTTCTGCGTCACCGGGCACAAGACTTTGAAGCCTATAATTGAGATCATCAACTGCCATTTCCGGCAATAGCCCTTCGATCCTACTGGATTTCATTGATGGCAAATTATCAGGCTTTTGAGCATCCAAAGGGTCGCTCATTGTAAACAAATTATCTTCTTCAGGCAGCTGGATTTCCAAGCCTTTCTTGACAAAGCTAGCACTACCCTGACTTGGACCAGGACCAGGGAATGCTGAATTCCTGTACTCCATTCCATTTCGTGGTTCGTTAGGGGCAGCCCCATCTTTAATGTTGTCGAAGGGCAGGGCCTGTTCACCAGGGTAAAATCCTTCTTGACTAGATGGCAATAAAGTTTTGCCTGTCTCAGCAAATTCATAGTTAGCGCCACCAGTAGCAGATCCTCGAATAGAAACCGGTGCATCCTTGGAATGGAGCTCATTCATAAAAGCAGCCCCAAATAATGCTTCCAATGTCAGGCTCTTCCCTGAAGTAGGAATGGCTTCAGCTTTATTAATTGGAGCAGTTCCAGATATTCCTCCATTGGCCATAACATTTACATCAGAACTCTGTGGTTCATCAGCTGATCCTATGTGGAAACCCAAAGAAGATGATCCCTTATTATCTGTTCCCTTTTGCAAAAATGAAAGAAGATGTTGAGATGCATGATTGTCCACAGCTACTTTCTGCGTAGCGGTTGGCTCATCTAAAACAGCCTGATGCCTCTGCATGTTCTTCTGATTGGAGCTGCTATTGCCAGCAACCTGCGCCAGCATCGTCTGCTCAAGATCCTCACATGTCATCATAACTGGAGCTGGCTGTGGAATATCAGCATGCTTGTACTGTTCCAGGAGTCCACCAGCAGGTGCAGGAGATGCAAATGAGAGGAGCTTTGACGCGGCATCAAATTTATCAGTAGGTGATCTTGGTGATAAATTCCGAATAGTGCCATCAGATAAGGGAGCACCAGGAGCTATATTTTCTGAACCTGGATTTTCATTTTTGACTATCATGGAGAGCAAGCTCTTTGACGATAAGTCTTCTGCAGGTTTCGAGTCTACATGAAAATACAGGTTCAAAGTCATCAAAAGAACGCTGTTTTCAACTAACATGCATACAGCAATGAGGGACATGTCCACAAATGTTACTTCTGTTGGGAAGTTATCATGGCATGATGATTCACTAAGATACTGATACCACTTGTTGAACCAAATGTTTGATATAAAGAAACGATATTGCACCAACTAATGCACAGAACTGACACATAGCATATGACATAATTTATGAAACAGGATTACCTTCGTCAAGAAACCAGCGAGCAAATTTGGATGATTCTGGTACAGACGTAACCATCATGTTGTCATCTGTTTTCATCTGTTGACTCTGCAAAAGGTGGAAAAGACAGAATAAACACATGACCAAGTAATAGATATTTTAATGCCCAACAAAGTTGGAGCTTTAATAGATATTTTAATGCCCAACAAAGTTGGAGCTTTCTTCTTTCTGGAGCACCTTGCTGCAACTTGGCAAGGACCAGAAACAATTTTGTCACTTCTGCATGTGACCCGCCAAATGCCATTTTTAAGCTTAACAGGTTAAGATGTGGGCATGACGCCATCTGAACAAGTCAAGATGTGGGCATGAGGCCATCTGAACAAGTCAGGCCATCTGAACAAGTCAGATGCTGCGAAAGTTTACAACTATCACCATCTGCTATCAATGTGCAAGACTACACATAGCTGATTTACATAGCTAGAACTCCCAACACGCACCCCTTCTTAGAAATAAAAATCAACAAACAGGCACAGCGGGGGAAAACATATCTGAGTGAGACCTATCTGCATTTATGAAAACATGAATCAAAATAATACAAAATTGCAGAAGTGCAGGTTTACTCAACATCAATACATTCGCAAGATTAGGTTGGGTCATGTCACAGGTCAGCACACAAACATGTTTCTTAATTAATTTAATAATATGTAAATACTTAATGCTCATATATACGGAAACCACAAATATCCACACGAGGCATCTGCACAGATAGGAAACTAAGAGTGAGCACAACCAAACAAGGATTTGTTACCATACCTCAACATGTGTCGGTAAATTGCTGCCGCTTTTCGACAATGCATTGCCAAAGAACTGTTCCACGATTGAGATTGAATTGTCCTTCCTAACTGAATCAATATTTTTTGATTTGCCTTCTTTTTCAATGGAATACTTATCCATCACATCAGCTTCCCAATCTTCACTCCCTTTCATAATGCTAGAAGCAAATTCAGTTGAAGAGGTAACACCTCCAGATGGAAGCATGTGCTTTTGACCCACACTAGCAATGTTATCAGAAATGCCCTTCTCTTTGCTTTTGCTCGCAGTGATCTCTGTTGCTGACTGGTTTCCCTCTACTCGTCCACCAATTCGAGCAATAGTCGTCACGTTATCCTCACTAGTAGCATTGTGAGCCTACAAAGTACAAACACAATTCAGGAACAGTATGAGATTTGTTATCCTCACTAGTAGCATTGTGAGCCTACAAAGTACAAACACAATTCAGGAATAGTATGACATTGGCAGATATTAGATTTGTTATCCTGCCTTCGCTTAGGAAGTGATTACTAGTATCCCCAGAGTATTATTCCTTCTATACTGATGGGCGTGTCAATCTAGTAATAGCAAAAATCAGAACAATATCTCATCATTACATAAGTATCCTATTGAAAAAGAAAATATGTTGTTCGTCAAGTGTCAGATGTTAAAATTTGGTTGTATGTTGTCACCCGTGTCAAGTTAAGATAATTAAAAACAGATGAATCGATTAGACAAGAGTCAAAAACTGTTCTGCAGTAATTCATCCCATACTTTTCTACATAGTACAAAATTGGCAGTAAGAAGCGAAATGCATGCAGCTGCTGGCAATTACTGATTACATAAAACAACGTCAAGACATGCACCTTTGGTTCAAGTGAGATGTTGGGCGGCTGTGGCTGAAGCTTTTTCTCCATAAATGCATTTGAAAAACCAGGCGGCACAAGTGGCCTGGCGGTGGGAGCTGGTAGAACTGAAGATGTTTTAGTGGTATCTTTTTGATAAACTAAGGACACTGCAGATCCATCTGGCTTCTCACTTTTAGTTGTGGCGCCTGTCTTTTCAGCAGAAGTCTGTAACAGTGAAATGATGTCATCACCATTATTTTCTTTCGCAATATCAGGGCCATTCTTCTTCTCTTGAAGGGATTTATGTTGCTCTTTCCTCATCAGTTCAAATGATGCTGCACAGAAGGGCAATGTGAGACATTGTAGATGACTGCGGTGAAAAAAATGGATGTTATAGTGTTGCGTTAAGAGACACTGACCCCTTCGTTTCCTTTCTTCTTCTGATCTATCCTCATTTGAGCATTCGGATGACCCAAATGTCTCATCGTTCATTGAGTCAACATCTTTTCGTGGAAAAGGCGCAGCCTGTCATTAGCATGTTGTGTATTCACTATCTAACGTTCCAAAGGTTGTCAATCTATAAGAGAAAGGAAGGATGGAATGAAACATGCATGCTAGCTCAAACCTTGTAAGGACGTGGTGGCTGGTAGCGTTCAGACGTCCTGTTTGGCTGATACGCATTCCCACGATCCTTCGATGCCAAATTCCCTGTATATCCTGGCGGTCTAGGGAAACCACCGCTTCCCAGTAGGCCATCATGCTCCATATTCTGCCAATTGCGTCTGTATTGGTTTCCATTACGCCTATCTGCAGGACAAAATTATTAGCTCTGCGGAAGCTGAAAGTAATGCAGTCGACATGCCTAATATGACCATAAATTAGGACACCTAAGGAAGTAAACCATGGCTAACTAATAAACAGGAAGTAAACCATGGCTAACTAATAAACAGGAAGTAAACCATGGCTAACTAACAAACAATACAATCATGTAATTAATTGATCTTCCTCTGTTTACTATTATTGGTTAAATAAATGTGCACACATATGAGTGCAAACTAAGTAAGCTTCTGGATGGCAGGTCCGCAAGACAATGGAATATCATTTCACCAGCACAAAGTGATCGATGATCATACCAAAAAGGGCATGACGAGAAATTATTCACTAACCTTCCACGCCGCACCAACGTTAACAAACAACAGGAAAGTAAGGATTCACATAAAACCAAGAAGAAAACATGCTTACCCTGCGTTAAAGACTCGCGATCAGGTAGACCCCCGTCCCGGTCACTTGATCCAGACGAGCGAGCCTCCCACCTGCCCCCTGAGCTCCCGGCACGAGAAGAATAACCCCCCGGCCCATCTGACCTTGCTAGGGGTGTACCGTAGTAGCCCTTGCTCCTCTCAAGCACACCGGCCGACACCTCCTGCAGCTCGCTGGTGCGCGCACAGAGATAACAATCAGCACACGAAGCCTACGGGGAAAAGAGAATTGAAGTCCCAGTGATCAGGGCAAAAGGACCTCAGGAGCGACGCATCAAAACCCAGGGGCGGCTTCTTGCAACGCTCGGTGTCGCCAACGGAGAGCAGGAACTCCCTGGAGTACACTATCCTCATCTTGCTCCTGCTACAGACAAACACACAGACGACGGACGATTGAGAGGAGCTTCCAAGAGCCTAGCAGTAGTAGCAGACACAAGGCGAGGCGAGGCGTACCCAGTTTGTCTGCTGGGCTCGGAGCTCATCCCTCCCCGCGCGCACCAAGAGCCTTCACACCTCCCTCCCTCTAAGCTAAATCAGAAATCGCGAGGAACTAGGGCATCCATCCTAGGCGAAATCTAGCTCATCTTACAGTCTAGAATCAGGTCAAATGTCAGTGGAATCTACCTACAAACCCCGAATCAGAAACGCGCAGGGGGGAATCGATCGAGAGAAGAGGAGGAGGAGGAGGAGGGGAATCTGGGCTGAAGCAGAAGCGAGGGGGATTAGGGAGAAGGAAACCCTAGGCAGGTTGGTTGGTTGGTGCAGGATTGGCTGCCTGGCGCCGCGGTGACCTGACCTGAGCCGGCGAGTGAGTGGTGGTGGATCTGGATTGGATTCTTTCGCAAGTCAGCCGGGTCGGGTCGGGTCGGGTCGGGAGAGTGAGAGACATCCATGGAGGCATATGGGCTGTGCATGGGCCACTGGGCCCACAACACAGAGTCAGAGCGAGAGGAGGTGCTGGTGGGCCCCAGGTGTCAGGATCACAGACTCCTCACGCGGTCCTGTCAGGCAATGGGCAGCCTGGCACAGGCCCGTTAGACACGATCTGTTTAGCCCGTCAGCCTAAACAGGCCGTTCTTGTCGACTCGTGTGCTAAGACGGTGGCCCAGGCACGGTCTAGAGGAGGTTCATGTTGTTCCTAGCCGGTATGCGCCCATTTAGCCCGATGGGCCAACAAGCATGGTTAGCCTGTTCGGCCAGAAAATTTTGAAAAAAAAGCATAATAGTTCAAAAAATTATTTAGAATTCGAAAAATACATAATGAATTATAGAAATTGTAGAAAAACTCGATCAATTATACAAATATAATATTGAGCTTTATTAATGTTAAAATGGTTGCCTCATTAAAATTTCGTCAAGTAAAAAATTCAACTTGAGAAAATCTTGACAAAGAAAAAAGAGTACAACCTGTAGCTCAGCATTACATGTAAAAAATCAATAAAATACAATGTGTACATAGAAGCTCTACAAATCGTCGGTGTCTTGACTGCCTTCGCCGTCATCTATATAGAGATTGTTGAACGCGTGTTCCAACTCCGTATCAACCACACTATGTTGAGCTCACGTATCAGCTTGTTCCCGGTCTTTCACTATAAGAAGTACTTCTACCATCTCACTTGTATGTCTTATTTTTCTCTTCTTCAATATTCTTCCAGAAATATTGAAAGCATTCTTAGAAGAAATCATCAAGATAGGAACAGTTAACACATTTTGTGCTAATATAGATAACATAATATATGTTAGCTTTTGCTCGCGCGCACCAGTCCAAATTGTTAAAGTTCTCTGTATGGTGAGACACATGATCGCTATCTAAAAAGATTGATAGTTCCCCATAGGCCTTGCTATGGATTGCTGCAGCACTTGATAATGAATAGCTTAATCTCCTGGAGGATCATGGTCCACCAAAGATTTTGCCCTACATATTTGTCTTCTTACCTATGGTGGGTGCTAATGGAGGTCGTTACAAGCGAACCTCTTAAAACTTATGCTCGTACTTCTGATAAACTTCAGACAATTGTGAATAAACAACTACAAAATAGTTAGAATAATCTACCCCTATAGACTCATCTATAATTGAAAGAATATTAGTGAATCATGCAATTTTAGCTCCTTGGATCTATAATAAATGCAAGTGCATATAAACACAGAATCTCATTCTAATATTTTAAATATTTAGCTTTCATAGTGCACACCACCTCTCGTAACACTAGGCCATTTTCATTAGCTTTTCAAGTGAACTGCAATAACAAGAATATGATGTATAATTACAATAGATGTTGGATATTACACTCGAGATAAAGCAATAGTGGATTCGTAAAAGGGTTTCAGAAATGCTAGTAACTTCCCAGCAACGTACTAGCGCTGCTCAGTTGATAATGTATTGCCGATATGGTTATGATGGTGTGTGTGTGTGGATAAAAACAAAAAAATATGGGCTTATAGAGTAAAAGATTCTGTAGCATGATATAAGTTAAGTTCCACCTTACCAGCATATCCATAGTAATGCAGTGGGTCTTATACACTACAATTCGTTGGTTAGAATTATTTACAAAAGAAATTGCATCGTGAAAAATTTGAAGATATGGATCTAACATCTTCAAACCACATTTAACTATAAGATTCATAATATGGTAGGCACATCGCTGATGTAGTAAGAAGGATTCGACATATGTACTAAATAAGGGAATGAGAATATCTATTGCCTGGAGTTTGCTGCATGATTGTGTTAGGATAAATGCAAAAAAAAAATTGTAAGACCAAAATTTTCCACTACTTTGATAATACATTCTACTATATTCTTACATGTATATACTACGTCAATTAGTTTGAAGCATATGATTCTCTTTTTCAAGACCTAGTCATCATTTATATAATAAACAACTACGTAATAAAGAAAAATAAGAATAATATAAGTATATGGAAATTAGTATTGTTACCTCTTTTCTTAACTGCAGGCTAAATTTTGAATTTTAGGTTTTTGACAAAATTATTTTAAATTTTGCCAAATTTTAACAAAGTGTAGCGGAATTTTCATAAGAGAATTCAGAGAAGAGATTGTTGGTGAGAGTGTGGCTGAATGAGGGGGTATGATGCCTATTTATAGAAAAATTTAAGATTTTATGATTTTTCCATATTTTTAAATTCACAAACGGTCACAAAATAGCTATTTTTTTTCTCGAAAAATCAACCATTACTCGTGCTAAACGGGCCATACCCACTGTACCATGCCTAGGGCAGACATGCATAAGTCACATTTACATGCCAAATAGGTCGTGCCCACCAGGCTACGCGTGACTACCGACCAAACATGACGAACGGGCTGCCATGCCACATGGGCTGTGATGTGCTAGGTCGTGCCCCATCTGACACTATGCGTACCATGCCATATCAGTACGTTGGTCCGGGATGGTGACCCAGGCACAGTCTGCCCCTCGTGCTGTGCCAACTTGGGCCAACCTGTCTCGTGCCATACCATGGACCGTGTAACAAGCTATGGGCCGATTCGCAGGTCACAAAACATTTGGACACCATTATCCTCACAGAGGGCGCGTTCCCTCTTGCATCACTCGTGAGAGCCAACCCTAGCTGGTAGGGTATCACCCTCTCATGCGAGCAAGATCGCGAGGAAGGAGGAGCTCATGGTGTCCATGACTAGCATGACGCCCCACCCGCTTGATTCCTCGGTCACGGGTGTCGGCGGCGTCGATCCAGAGAAGGAGGACCACCCGATACGGATGCTGGCGGCGCCGCCAGGGGAGGGGGCCGGGAGGGTCCGGAAGCCCTACACCATCACCAAGTTCTACCACTAGCTTGTCACAACTCATCTCGATATCCCTTCTGCTTCCCACAACTTCTACCACTAGCTTCTCTTCTCTCCTCTTGTCTTTTCTTTTACTACTAGTATTCCAGCTTCAAATCTCTAGCTACTACTACCTTTTATCTTGTCTGCTCTTTTTGTGGCATCTGCCACTTCATTAAAATAATGTGCTTCCAAGGTCACTGCCGATCTAATTCGCGTTATAGTAATATACTAGATCAACGGGTTTACTAACGATTCGATCCTCCGGGCGGTAGGAGCTCTGAATTCTCGTCTTGCGTCTTAAGATGAGCAGGATTTTGGGTGGGTAGACATTATGTAGTGAGTATTACATGATTTATTGATTCTGGTGAATTCTTTGGATACTCCTAGTCTAAGAGCAGTCGATGTGTCAACTGGAATTGCTTTATTCTCATTGCTTAAGTTTCTTTACTTGTCTATAACAGGTTTGATCGTGATTGGAAAAAGATTGAAGCGTATGTTGGCTCAAAGATAGTAATACAGGTATAAAGGATCTTTTGGGCAGCTTGAAATGTTCTATTCACTAGGTAGCTCTTTTTCGGTATCATCCCACCATGCTTTGCCCAAAAGATAAACGAAGCTAGCACACATAAACGAAGTAGCTGATTTGCGAAATGCGCACCTGTCCTGTTCCTGTAAAAAGCAGTTATTCTTCCTAAGACATCAAGAAACAGTGTAGTTTTCCCTTGCTTTTGCTTGGAAGCAAGCAAACAAACAAAAAAAGGGTGGTGACTCAAGCCTTGCAAACCACAAATTACTCATATATCTTGGTTCTTCCAGTGGAGTAGCAATTTATTCATGATTTATAGATCGGATAATGCTTAAACCATATTCACATCCATATTTTTCTCGGATTCGAATACAAATCGGATAAATGTTGGATACAAATACGGATCGGACAAATATCGGATACGAATTTGGATCAAATTGTACTCATAATCGGATCGAGCGCCCACGTGAGGACCCTTCTCTCTTGTGCAATTTTTTCAACAGCTCCTGCCATTTTGTTTTTCCTCCAACACAGATCCAAAAATCCTCTCAGGCACACACGTAATGCACTCCTCACGTCCCCACATTGCACATACCCATCATGCTCCCATCCACACGATCCCCTAGTAAAAACGTATCTATCACTACCCCCACTGTTGAAAGCATCTAGGCCCCTAAAATTATTTGTTTTGGTAATTAATGATGTTATTTGATTATGGGACTAATATGTGTGTTGAGTGTTTGTAAAGATTAGTCTCAAAGACAGAGAGAAGAGGCACATAAAAAGAATTCACATGATTCAAAGAGATCCAAGACGGCAAGGTAAATAGTTTAGGGTATTTTATTATTACCGGTCTTAGGAGAAAGACGAAAGGCCGGATTATAGGGTAGATGCCGTACTATTAAGAGGGATCATAGCTAAGTGCTTGATCATATGCAAATATGCCCCATGGATCAATTTAGGATCATGCATGCACTTGGAATTAAAATTGAATTAAAATTTGTGCACTCCCAGAAATTTCGGTAGTACCGGCGTGTAATTCGCGGAACTACCGCAAGGTCGGAACTTCCGGGCCCTGAGCGGAACCTTTTTTTCCAGAGAGCGCCCGGAGTTGGACTTAGTCTCCTGGAAATCGGAAGTACCGCGGGTTGAACTGCGGAACTACCGCATGGGCGGAAGTTCCGGCATACCGAGCGGAACTTTATTTCCAGAGAGCAACCTCGTTTCACACTCGCCTCTTTGAGATCGGGAGTACCGGGGACAAGTCGGAACTTCTGGGAATCCGGGAGTACCGCACTTACAACGGCGGAAGTACCACATTTAATGTCCAACGGATACTTCTGACTCACTGACATAGCCGTTATGACCCACCTGCAGAAATCCGGAAGTACCGCACATTGTACTGCGGTAGTTCCGATTTCCCTGAATTTTCAGGATTGTTTATTGCAACGGTTAATTGAGGTTGGTGGAGGTATAAATTCGACCCCACCAGCACAAGGACATGTTGTTGAACCCTCATTGATCATTCTTGAGCATAGAGCAACCTCTCACACCTCACTTTCACACATTTGCATTCAATTGAGGTAGTTGAGTGAATTCAAGTGCATTGCATCCGTAGATTGATCCATTTGGCACTTGAGCGTGATCAAGCCCTGCGATGATCCATTCTCTTGGAGTTTGCCGACTCCTAGACGGCTTGGCGGGAAATTCGGTGATCTTCTCAAGAAGATTGTGAGAAGACCTGAGACGGTTGTGAAGGCTTGGAGCTCGCCTACCCGGAGCGGGAAAGAGCTACCGATAGTGATCGAGGTGCTTAGGCTCAATTCGTGGAGCCGGTCCGATTCGTTCAGGCTTACCTCAACGTGGACTAGGGGAGACCGGCAAATCTCCGATCACCACGGTAAAAAGTAATCGTGTTCATTGTGGTTTGCTCTCTTGTGCATTATTCTCTTCCAAGCAATTTACTTCAATAGAATCATTTGATTGCTTGTGTAATTAGAGCAGCCTACCTTGTTCTAGCTAGATGTATATTTGCTCTTAGGATAATTCTCTTTGTGCTAGTGATCACTTGAGCCATATCATCTTGATTAGTTGTTGTCTTGCTAACTTGCTTTAGACAGTTTGTTAAATTGTAATTGTTAGCCTAAATTAGAAGAAAAATTTTAAACCGCCTATTCACCCCCCTCTAGTCGGCCTCCTCTATCTAACAACTGTACTCAATCGTTGCCCCATCTCTTTCTCTATCCAGAAATTGCAACACCACCGCACTACCCCTGTCCCGTTCATCGGCTCTCCTTGCACTCGCATTAGCACAGCGAAGCCATAGCCGCCACACGCTGGGGAGGCAGACCGGTGGGCAATGCCGCGCCAAATCGATTGAGACCCCCTGATTCGCCTAGTCTATCATGCATCTCTCTTGGCAAGGTGACTCGCAATGCCCTATCCATCGAGGCATCGACCTTGATGCTAGGTCCTCCAGTTGGTCAATGGTGCCGACATTGTCACCTCCCGCTCCTCCTCTTGCTCGATTTTTGGATGCCCTATCCATGTTCGCCTCGAGCCCTTGAACATCACCGCCAACTCCACCTCTCGCCAGTCGTCATCGCCACCAGCTCTGCCTCCTAGCCGTTCCTCCTCCACCACTCTGTTCCCGATGTTTTCCTCCTTCAACCCTAATGTAACCTTTTATTCTCATATCTAGGTGAATGAAACTATAGATTTGCAATTGGTAGCATGGATATTCAATTCGTGTCTTTGGTACCATGGATATTCAATGCTAAGGTGGACGCGCTCATGAACCAGATGGGTCGCGCGGGGGGGGGGACCCATGTGGCCATGGGGACTACTTTTGAGGGTGTGGCATGCGATACATGCGGAAGGGTGGCGACCATATCATTGCAGGGGAGGGGCTCATGGGAAGCATCTCGCCGGCGATGCTCCCGGGCCTCACCGGGCCGTTCCTGAACTATAAGGCTGGGAGGGGTGACCCCCCACGAGGTCATCGACCTCCTGGAGCTTGCGGAGCTCTACCTCGCTATGATTAACCTACCCAAGAGCATCCCCGTGGAGCTCGGCCACCTTGGTGACCTCCAAGGTGGGTGAATTCTTGGCTGGTCTTGGAGCTGATATGAATTAGGGAAATGATTTTTGGTATACTGTTTTGGCTGGTTAGTTCATCGTATTTGCCATTTGTGTAATTTGAATGGAGGAGTTTAGGTTTTTGGTGTGTGCATTTATGTTCCTCGATTGCTGTTATTCTTGTTGTTTGTATTTGATTATATTTCAATATAAGACTTATACTGAACAAAATTGGAATTTTGCGCAATGGATTTTAGCTTGTTCTTGCCTTTCTGGTGGCTCACAGCCTCAGCTTCCTTTTTTTTTTTTGGCTCAGAGCTCTGAATTGATAGATAGAAAGCTTATTAGAGATTCTTGTGTGCTCAAATGTTCTATTCGTTTTAACATGTGCGCTTATTTTGTCCGAGGAGTATTGATGATCACCTGCCTGCACTTATGAAATGTCAAATGTTTGGACCAAATCTGGAGTCATCGAACATACGCCTCATCACCCGTTCACTAGAGCTTTAGCTTTTAGTTTCTTAATTTCATCTTTTTTTTTTGTTTTATCCCTTGTTATTTTATATTGTCTATGATGCTATAACTTTTTAAAATTTTTTAAATTTAATTACGCTGAAAAGATACGAACAACTACAGTGCAAAAAAGACTATAGCATAAAATAAGCTATAATCTCGAGCTTAAAAATCTAAATGAGCACCACCGTACTAAGACGATCCATGAGTTGGTCAAATCAGACGAGATTGGCTGGTCAAGATTTGCATTAGCAATTCAACACTACCGCATTTGCGCTGCAAAGTGCGCCAGCAAAGAAAAGAAAAACTTGATGCCATTGTGGTAATGCGCGCACTCTCTCTCTCTCTCTGATTTCAATAAATTAAAGAAACAGTACTTGTTTGGTAAACAAGATGGCAAGTGCTATCAAATTAAGTAATCGCCATCTACGAAAGAAAGGCACTTGCGAACGTGACTTGGTGGTGCCAAACCTCCTGCTTCCGCCAAACCTCTCTCAAAGTTATTTTTGTTTACCTTTTTTTTACGGTAATTAACTTTTAAATAGAATATCTTTTTAAATGGAATCTACATATTAGTTATAATACACACGATAACAACTTCATTTGTACCGATGAAAATCGTACATAAATTATTTGTATCTCCGTACTCTCACATACAAATAACTAAAAAACATAAATCAAAACCAAAAATAATATGCCTTAGTACGATTAACGAAGGCCAATTAGAATTACAACAAAATCGAGCTTGTCATGGATTACTACAAAGTAAATAAGTGTTTTGAATTTATTTTTCTAGAATTATACATATATATTTTTTCTAGAAAACAACAACAAAGAAGGGAAGAAAAATAAGAAGAAGAGAAGAGGGGCTGACGACGGCCGATGTCGGCGTACGCGTTATAAAAAAAAGCGAAGCAAAGAGAAGAGAAGAGAAGAGAAGAGAAGGGGAGAAGTTGAGGGCACGCGTCGTCTCCTCTCCTCCTCCTGCTCCGACCAAATCGAGATCCAACCAATCCCGCTTCCCGTTGATCAGCCGCTCCGCCTCCGCCCCCTTTCCCTCCTCCAACAAGCCGCGCCTCGATTTGCCCCAGCCCGCCTCCGGATCTATTGCCCAAACCCTACTGAGGACCCCCCCGACATGGCGTCCGATTCCGACGACGTCACCGACGCCGACTTCTTCGACAAGCTAGTCGACGACGACGACAGCCACCACCGCCTGCCCCCCGCTGCAGCCGACGACGAGTCCGCGGCGGGGGACCTCTCCGCACTCACCCTGCTCGAAGACGGCGACACGGGAGCTACCGACCCCGCGGCTGCGGCTCCTCCTCCTCCCCCTGAGGCTGAGGCTGAGGCTGGTGCGGCTGCGCTCCCTGAGGTGAAGGCCGTAGCGGCGCTACCTAAGGCGGAGGCTGCGGCTCCCCTTCCTCCTCCTCCTGACGCTGAGGCGGAGGATGTGGCTGCGCTCCCGGAGGTGAAGGCCGCGGCGCCGCCCCTTATGGTGGAAGCTGCGGCGCTGCCGGAGGGCGGGTCCCCGGGGTCGGCGAAGGCCGTCCATACCGCCGTCAAGCAGGTGCAGTGGAGCGTCTTTACTGGCAGCAGCAGCGGGCCAGATCCGTTCGGGGACTTCTTGGCGGACGGCGCCGGCGGCGAGGGCGCGTTTTTCGGAGCTAGTTTGACAGGGGACCAGAGCGTGCAGGGTTCAGTTGTAGGAACCAGCAGTGTTGGCGCGGAGGATCTCAGCTTCTCAAATGGAGTGGATAGCAATGCCAATGCACAGTTCGATTGGGGTGCTAGCGCCATGGAGTCAGTGGATCAGAACACCACCACGCAGTCGGAGTGGACTGGTGGAGCTGTCGACTCCTTGGATCCCAAGTATTTGGAGAACCTCTACCCTGGCTGGAGGTACGACAATGTGACGCAGCAGTGGTATCAGATAGATACTTTTGGTGCGCAGGGTAGTGCTGATAGTGGTGGTGCTGTACCGGTCGTTGGGAGCGATAATGTTCAGCAGCAGCAGCAGTTTAGTGTTTCATACCTGCAGAACTCTTTGCATGCGGGGCTAGAGACCATTGCAGAGGAGGGCAGCACCACTGCCGCAAGATGGGGACAGGATGAGAGCAGTGCAGTAGCCGCAGAGTACCCACCAAACATGCTGTTCTACGCAGAGTACCCAGGATGGTACTTTGACACCAACACTCAGCAGTGGCACGCGCTCGAGCCATATCTGCAACAAGGTCTTGCTCAGACTGCAACTACTGCAGCAGCTTCAGATGGATTTGCATGGACAGATCATAATGTAGCCCACGCTGGGAATTCTTATGCAAGTAACTACGATCAGCAGAGCCAGTGGCAGCAGGATTCGTTGGGTAACAGCATGCAGCCTGATAATTTGAGTAGTTCCTATGGTTCCGATCAGCATGCTGAGAATCAGATTGGTCAGCAGGCCAATGCTGAGCCATTGGGTTCCTCTACAAATTATTGGAGTGGTATCAACACATTTGTGCCTATTACAAGTCAACACACCGGTAGTGAGGGCCACCAGGATCGTTTCAAGGGATTCGAACCTACTAATTATCAACGTGCGTACAAGAGTGTTGAACCGTCTACAAGTCATCAAAGTACTTCTACTAGCCATCAGAGTGGGTACAAGGGCTCTGAACATTCAACAGGCCACCAGGCTGGTCACCAGGGAGTCAAACCTTTTACAAACAACCAGAGTTACAAGGCATTTGTACCTTCTACAGCTGACCAGATTGGCCACAAGGAATTTGGACCTTCTATAGGTAGTCAAGCTAGCCATGTGGCGCACGAACCTTCAACAAGCTATGGTTATGGCAGTCCAAATGGCATTGCTAAGCCAATAGACTTTGTTCCAACAGCAAACATGTACCAGACGCAAACACATGTTGATCCTGCCACACACATGCATTTACCAAACAACTATTTGGGCAGTGAGAACTCCATGAACTTTGCTCACCAGCAACTCATTGGTTCAAATGCTTCGGCTCAACAATTTGTTTACTCCTCCCATGAGCAGAGGTCATCAGCTGGACGCCCACCACATGCTCTGGTCGCATTTGGATTTGGGGGGAAGCTTGTAGTTGTGAAAGAGACCAGCTCAATGACCACAAACTTTGGCAGCGGAAATCAGGTATCCTAAGAATATTTCTTTGTAACATTCTTTTTTTTGGCAATAAAGTTGTAACTAAAAGCTTTTATCATTGCAATTTAAGGGCAACTCCTGTGGCACGGTGTCAATTCTCAATATACCTGATATTGTTGCTGATAAAATTGATCAACCAAGCATCCCTAACGGCAGTGCGCTTAGCTACTTTCATGCTTTGTGTCGTCAACCTATTCCTGGCCCCCTTGTTGGTGGAAGTGCTGCAGCAAAGGATGTGAATAAATGGCTTGATGAGATTATCGGAGGCTATGAGTCTTCTGTCAGGGAATTCCAAGGAGGGGATGTTCAGAAGTTGCTTATTTCATTACTGAAAATATTGTGCCAGCACTATGGAAAACTCCGTTCACCCTTCGGGTCTGATCCATCTCAGGAGGTATTTTCTGTCTTGTCTTGCTTGACTATCTCACGCTTTTCCCTGAGCAATATTGTTCATTGTAGTGCACTGCAAAGCTTTTGCCAGAAAAATATATAGTTGACACCACTGTCACACTGATCAATGTCTGCTGCGCTGTGACCGCATAACAAATATACTCTGGATCTAAAACTTTGTAGGGAGCTGTGTAAGATATAGATTTGGACATCATGAATAAGTCCGAGTATTCGACCTTAAAAAGTTTAGGACCTGCACTTTATGGGGTTTGATTCAATCACCTTTGGTCCTAGTGCTCGATGCAATCATAAGTTGTGATTTGCTGGTTTGTTCTTTTAGCTTATTCCATGTTGAAATGCGAATGATACTAGATGCTGGAAAGTGTTGGTGTGTCAAAATTATGTGGGTGCTGTCCACTGCTCTGATAGAGACATCCTAGGTTAGGTTCTTAATAGAAATTGATTTTCTCGTGACAATGAATCAAAGGAATCACGCTTGTCATTAATCATTTTAAGCCCTATGTATATAATTTAGCGGGCACAAATTAGTCCCTGGGATGCCGATCATTTCCTTGGCCTTGTGTTTGTTACCCCGTAAAATGATTTAAGGACTATCACATGTCTTTCCTAACTTGGGTCAGCTTTATCATTTATCACCACTATCATGTGCGAGAATGGTTGTCTCTTTGACAGGATACTTTTATTCCATGTTGAATTTGTTAGAATAGGAATTCCTTTGTATGGAATTCCTATTCTAACAGAATTTATTTTTATTTTTGAAATGTAATACTGATTTTCTTTTTTTCTTTATGAATTCTTGGTAACAGGGTATAGATGGCCCAGAGATGGCCGTAACGAAGCTTTTTTCATCTTGTAAGAGTAGCAGTGCTCATATGGGAGAGTATGGAGCAATTGTCCATTGCATGAAAAATATTCCCTCAGAAAACCAGATTCAGGTAATTTTATTTCTCTTCTATGTCTGTGCTGCATCATCTAGCAAAAAACGCCCTGTTTGAGGCAACTATTGTACTGCAGGCTACTGCTCAGGAGGTTCAAAATCTTCTAGTTTCTGGTAGAAGGAAAGAGGCCCTTCAGTATGCGCAGGAAGGTCAGCTTTGGGGACCCGCACTAATCCTTGCTTTACAACTTGGTGATAAGGTCTGCTTCACTCAATATAACTTTGCAGTCTGGATAGGTTGGATGGCATGTCTAATTTCCTTTCCCCTCCTGAATAATTACTCTTTGTTTCCTTTACCGATGATGCAGTTTTATGTGGATACTGTGAAGAAAATGGCTCACTGCCATTTTGTATCTGGATCACCTTTGAGGACATTGTGCCTTCTTATTGCTGGACAACCTGCAGATGTTTTCAATGTTGAGAGCCCTGTCGATGGCAATTATGGTACTTTACATAGACCTCAACAGCCTGCAGAGCAGGTAATACATAATTACTTCTTTACTGCATTTTTAAGTACCCATGATTGGAAGCAATAGAAGGAGCCATGTTGTCCATAGTTTATGACTTTATGTGTTATAATGCGTTACTACATGGAACTCTGGGTGTTCTGTAGCCCTGTAGAACAATTTTATGTTGCCATCTGATTCTCTCTAGATTTTTAGGGTATATCATGACATGGGTTGTGCTTAACTGTTCTCGACTTAAAATCTTTACTATTATAAAAGTGTGAGTTAGTGGTTGGTCCATTCTCCCTCCTCTCTTCTCAGCCATCCGATTTGATCTGGATCATTCGTCTCTCTCCTCCTCCTCCTCTCTCTCTCAGGATACAACTGCTCACCCCCTCTACTTTTCTCATCTCCTCGCTCATTCTGGCCACCCTTCTCTCTCTGTCACTTGCTCTCCAATGTTTGATGTATGAAGTTGGCCAGGTAGTAAGTTCCGTCTCATTATTTTATGACTCCGTTGCAATGCACGAGTCTCTAACTAGTATCACAGACATTGCATTAGGAATACCCCTCCTTTTTTTGGCTCCATTCATAGCTATGTTTAAACCAGCTTGAAGCTAATGTTGCATTTCTGTCGAACAGGGTACTCCTAAGGGCATGCTGGATGACTGGCAAGACAATTTGGCTATTATAACTGCAAACAGGACGAAAGGCGATGACCTTGTAATTACTCACCTTGGGGATTGCCTTTGGAAAGAGAAAAACGAGGTCTGAATCTTATGTGCTGAATGTATGCTTTCTTTACATTGAGTTGGATACCTTATATTTATCTTTATGCAGGTTGCAGCTGCTCATTCATGCTATTTAGTTGCTGAACTAAATATTGATTCATACTCCGAAAGTGCAAGAATATGTCTAATTGGTGCAGACCACTTGAGATGTCCTCGCACATTTACCAGCCCTGAAGCTATCCAGGTCTTTTAAATCCATACCATTTATTTCCTATTCATGCTTTTGTGCAGATAGCCTAGAGCTGCAAGGTGCATAATCACAGATGCATGTGTAGGATATTATCATGACATAAAAGAGGCCATGCAGTTAGCCCACCGAATGGCTCAGATATTAATAGTCGTGTATCTTGTTCAAGATATTTTTCCCCACTATGGCAAATGAGTTCCATGTTCCAACCTGCAGATTAGATGTCTTGCTAGATTTGTCAAATTGGGATGTTATTTTTACAACTTTAGTCAGTGGCTTTTAAGTAGAGGATGGTCACGGAAGGGATGTGGGAGAAGCGAATAGTATGTGGACAGAGATGACAACTCGCATTAGGAAGGTGACTACGGAAGTGCTTGGAGTGACCCAAAGGACAAGAGGAGAACCAAAAGACACATGGTGGTGGAACGAGAAAGTGCAAAAGGCTATTGAGGAGAAGAAAATATGCTACAAGCACATGCATCATGATAGGATCGACGACAACGTACAGAAATACAAATCAGCAAAAAAGAATGCGAAGAAAGCGGTGAATGAGGCACGAAGCAAGGCATATGAGGAAATTTATCAGAAACTAAGTACAAAGAAGGGAGAGAAGGATGTTTATAAGATGTCTAAACTTCGAGAAAGGAAGAGGAGATATTTCAGCCAAGTTAAATGCATCAAAGACGATACTAATAGATTTTTGGTGAAAGACGAGAAGATCAAAGATAGGTGGAGAGATTACTTCGACAAGTTGTTCAATTACGATAATAATGATAGTATGATTGAATTGGATGATGTTTTTGGCGACACCGATAAGCGGTTTGTTCGAAGAATCCAGGAGTCGGAAGTAAGAGGCCTTAAAAAGGATGAAAGTGGGTAAGACGTTGGGGCCTGATAACATCCCTATTGAGGTGTGGAAATGCCTAGGAGAAGTGGTGATCGTTTGGCTAATTAATTTGTTCAATAGCATTTTTAGATTGAACAAAATGGCAAACGAGTGGCGGAGGAGCACATTAGTACCAATTTTAAAAAATAAAGGAGACATTCAAAGTTGTATTAATTATAGAGGAATTAAGCTCATGAGCCACACAATGAAGTTATGGGAACGAGTGATTGAACGTCGTTTAAGAAAAGTGACTAGCGTGACAACAAATCAATTTGGTTTTATGCTTGGGAGGTCGACCACAGAGGCGATTTTCTTGCTACGATAGTTGATGGAGAGGTACAGAGAGCAAAAGAGGAACATTCACATGATAGTTATTGACTTGGAGAAAGCCTATGACGGTGCTAAGAAAAGTCATATGGTGGGCGCTTCAAAAGAAAAGAGTTCCAACAAAATATATTACCCTAATTAAGGACATGTACGAAAATGGTGTAACTAATGTCAGAACGTGCGGTAGTGTTACTAATGACTTTCCTATTAAGATAGGACTACACCAAGGGTCAGCGTTAAGCCCATACATTTTTGCCTTAGTGATGGACGATGTCACACGGGACATACAAGAAGATGTCCTTTGGTGTATGCTTTTCGCTGATGATGTGGTGCTAATTGATGAGAGTAGGATAGGTGTTGATAGGAAGTTCAGAGTTGTGGAGAAAGACCTTAGAATTGAAGGGCTTTAGACTTAATAGGAATAAGACTAAGTATATGGGGTGTGATTTCAGTGGTGCTAGGATAGATGATGGGGATGTTAGATTGGATGGACAAGTAGTGCCTAAGAAGGACATGTTTCGTTATTTGGGATCGATGCTACAATGGGACGGTGAGATTGATGAAGACGTGAACCACATGATAAGAGCGGGGTGGGTGAAATGGCGCTAAACATCTAGTGTCTTGTGTGACAATAAAACCCCTCAAAAGTTAAAGGGTAAGTTCTATAGGACAGCGATCAGACCCGCGATATTATATAGAGCAGAATGTTGGGTGACTAAAAGGCAACATATACAGAAAATGAGTGTAGCGGAGATGAGGATGCTGCGGTGGATCTGTGGTCACACAAGGCGGGATCACATCCGCAATTATGATATACGTGATAGGGTGAGGGTAGCACCAATTGAAGAGAAGCTTGTCCAACATCGCTTGAGATGGTTTGGACATCTCCAACGAAGACCTCTTGAGGCACCGGTACATAGTGGAATTTTAAGACGTACTGAAAACGTAAGGGGCAGAGGTCGACCGAAACTGATGTGGGAGGAAGCAGTTAAAAGAGACTTGAGGGATTGGAATGTATCTAAAGAATTAGCTTTGGATAGGAGTGCATGGAAGTTAACGATCTACGTATCAGAACCATAAGAAAGTTAGGGGTACTGTTTTAGGCTCTCGGCTCGGATAGCAAGTTGTACAGCTTAGGATTTTAGCATTGTAGGTTTTATTTCAAGGCGCTCATTTCTTTGATCTTGAGAAGATTTCATTCCTAGCCTACCCCAACTTGTTTGGGAAAAGGCTTTGTTGTTGTTGTTGTTGTTGTGGCTTTCCAGCCCCTTTTGTTCTATTTTGGACCATTCATTTCTTGGAGAATGGCATGGTTGGATGATAACTGACCGCATCCTTGTTATGCTTTTTTGTTTTTTTGTCATTGTCATTTGCTGTTCCTGAACAAATACCCTCACAATGCAACTAACAGAGAACGGAGTTGTATGAATATGCGAAGGTTCTCGGTAACTCTCAGTATATCCTCTTGCCATTTCAACCATATAAGCTGATTTACGCATACATGCTTGCGGAGGTGGGGAAGGTTTCTGATTCTCTAAGGTAAGGTGCTGAGTCACTATTTCAGCATTTCCCCCTGGTTTCTTAGTGACACACACACTCACTTTGAATTGCCTTCTTAAGGTATTGTCAAGCATCTTTGAAGGTGCTGAAAGCCTCTGGCCGTGCGCCTGAACTTGAAGCATGGAAGCAATTGTTTTCATCCCTGGAGGAGCGGATACGCACCCACCAGCAGGTATGAGTTTATTGTAGTTAATGTTGTTTCTTGATTCTTGCCTGCACTTTAGCAAACCATTTTCTTCCTGTTCACTGATAATCGATTCGCCTTTATTTAGGGTGGATATGGCACAAATCTTGCCCCTGCAAAGCTTGTTGGAAAGATTTTTACGTCACTTGATAAATCATTGTCCCGCATGATGGGTACACAACCTGCACCATTGCCGTCATTGCCACAGGGATCTTCTAACAACAGAGACTTATATTCTGCTCCTCCAGCCACAAAAGTTGTAAATAGTCAGTCAGCGATGGCCATGTCATCTTTAATGTCTTCTGCTTCAGAACAGTCTATGAGTGAAATGGCAGGAAACAGTGGCCCTGGCAGGAAAGGTGCACATAACAGAAGTGTCTCTGAACCGGACTTTGGCAGAACCCCAAAACAGGTACTTCTTAGATTGGAATGTTTTCTAGAGTTTTTTTTCCAGTTATCTTTGCTGACGTTGAAATTCAACAGGGTGCAGGATCAGCTAATGCACAAAGCACGTCAGGTTCAGGCAGTTCACGTTTTGGATGGTTGCTGCAGAAAACAATGGGGTTTGTTTCAAAATCTCATCACCAGGTACTTATTAACACATTAACTACTTGTGCCTACTTTTCGCTCTGTGCAGTAACTTGACTAATTTTTTCGTGGTCTGAAGGCAAAGTTGGGGGAACAGAACAAGTTCTACTATGATGAGAAGCTGAAGCGGTGGGTGGAAGAAGGCGCTGAGATCCCTGCTGAGGAGCCTCCCCTTCCCCCACCTCCGACAAAAGCCTCATTCCAGAGTGGTATTCCAGATTACAACTTGAATGGCCCCAGAAGTGGAGGTTACACTGCTAATGGACCTGTAGAGGCGAAGCCCTCAAATCCTTCCGAACTTTATTCGGGCATGCCACCGATACCACCCAGCCAGAACCAGTTCTCAGCGCGTGGACGGACGGGTGTTAGATCAAGGTAATTTGTTTAGTTAACTGTCCTCGTTTGCTTTCTATACCAAGTGGGTTATAACATTTCCTTCTTTCTGTAGATATGTCGACACATTTAACAAGGGTGGTGCAAATGCCTTTGGGGCAGCAACAGCAACATCATATAGTAAACCGGCAACTCCATCTATGAATCCGCTGTCTGGTGCTACGTTCTTTGTGCCAACTCCAGCTGTTGTTGCATCGGAGCAGATGCCTGACTCAACAGTCCATGCCCCCAGCGAAACCACACATCATCAGGACGAACCATCTCCCTCTCCAGCGATGGAGGCAGCCTTCGCTTCACCACCACGGGTGCCAACGCAATCAAGCATTCAGCGGTACCCCAGTATGGACAACATCATGACCCCCGCAGGCGGTGCTAATAGCTCATTCTCAAGGTCCCGAGCAGCATCATGGAGCGGAACATACTCAGACCAGTTGAGCACTAGTGCTGTTTCGAGATCACCTGATGGGCAGACCATGCGGTCGCCATTGATACCTGGAAAGAAACCTCCTCACAGCCGTTCCAACAGCCACTCGTCGGTTCAGTCGAATGGTTTGGGAGAAGACCTTCATGAGGTAGAGCTCTGATATCGTGTGATCAATCACACCCCTGCCTTGGATTTTTTTAATCGTTTTGTATTTAACATCTTATAATGTCTAGAAAGGGGGGAAAAAGGGGAGTGGTGTCCCTTTTCTTTTTCTTTTTTACATGGGAAGGCATGTGGATGCCGTTGTACAGATAGTTCACTCCCCCGTTCATTCCAGATGAAAAAAAGGAAAGAAAATATCCAGAGAGGAGAGTTGTAGTTAAGATAGCAAGGAAAATGCACTAGTTTGGCAGTACTCTCCTTTTTTTTTTTTTTTTTTTCTGGGGGGTTTGGTTCGGTTCCGTAAGAGCCTTGATTCATTATTGAACCTGGACGCTTTGAGGAGCTCAATAATTAATAATGCTGCCGCTGCCTTGTGGGTAGTAACCTCGATAACGTTGGTCTCTCTTTATTATCAGGCCATATTATTTTCCTGAACTTGTCCGTTTCTTTGAGCTACCTGTGCTTGAATGGATAACACGGGTATCAGAATGGTGTGTGCCTGCGCCTGTGTCACAAGCTCAACGTGCGACGTCATGTCCGCACACTAGTCCATTCCATCCTTCATTGGGCCATACGACCTTAGCTGGCATGACTTGGCCACAAATGTACCGGAAGGCCCTTTAGTGGGCCGTATCGACCTTACGGGATGGTAATGGGCCACCTTGTTGCTTTATGGGCCTTACATGGGCAAACCTTAGTAGGCCCACTTGGATATTTTAAACGGGCCGAGATCGAAATGCTGAACGCACATCGTTTGACAAGGGGGTCGGCCGTTGTAACGAAACTAGTAGCACATGTGAAGTTGGCCGTCGGGGTTTTCGTCACTCTCTCCAGCCGAAAAATACGAAGGAAAGAAAAACAACATGTGCCATGCATGGGCTGCTGACGTATCTGTCGTTACAGTCAATAACCGCCTGGCTGCATCCTAAACTAATGCGGGTAAAGTCGCCAGTGACACAAGACCGGTAGCTAGTACAAATTACATCACGAGAATGAGGTATTGAAGGCGAGCTCACCAGTGGCGGGATCAAAGGCTGCGTCCACATGCATCACCGAACTGGCTGGATTCACCTCTACAGGCTTGCTAAGCAGCTGCACTCCTTGTTTCCAGTGTCGGCTATCTGACCTCAACATCAAACAACACGGTCAGCCCAGGGAAGGAAACTTAATAAATTACCCATCAATTTCGTCACCACTCCCGGATATCAACGCATCACAAATATGAACATAACCTTTACCTGGCCCAGTGCTTAACACAATGGAATTTTTCTCATCGAGTACCCAATCAATCCAAACTGCGAAACCATGGCACATTCCACCATCGGCGAACTCAATCTGCAAGACCGTATGGATACACAAGTTTACGACTTCAAAACAGACAACAGTAAGAAAACCATATGCATATTTTAGCCAGCAAAGCAAGGTCACTGCCCTGAGCAAACACTAAAGACCAAAAGTACTACAATGCTCTCCCAACATGTGGAAATCACAATTTCTATAGCATACTTGCATCCATCCACTACTCTACTAAACCATACTGCTTTATGCTTTCTGTATTACAGTACCTGTGAGAGCACTGAAGCATTACTCAAACCAATATATTCTGTATCATTATGAACTGACAATGATGTACCAAATCTGGTTTTCTTATACATCTCCAAACAGTACCGCTTTTTATAAACAAAAAAGTTTCGGGCAGACCAAAACCACACCCAAAAGACACCTTGCAGACAGGTCTGTATCATGGTCTAAATCAGTGAAATCTCTATACATTCTCGATCTTCTCAAATTTCAATAAGAATCACTGGCTGCATTGTACCTAATACCGCTTAAGATTCTTGCATGTTTAAACTGACTAGTACAGGAAAAAAAACTCAATGATAACATGTATTCCACCAGAAAGTCAAAAGGATACCTTTGTTTTCCCAAAACAGGAGTGAATACGTTCGGAGAAGTTGAAGTCCATGAGAGAGTACACTTTACTTAATTTCTGTTGAAGTTAAATGCATCGTTAGTCACTCTTGAATGAAATTATATCTGTGCACTTAAACATGGGATGCTATTTGATTTTACCTTGGTATAACCACATTGCCATACATAATAAGGCAGACAAGGACCTTGCTGCTCTCCAGGCAGGTCACCGCAGGCTCCTAAAGTCTCATTAACAACTGAGTGATCAAAACCCTCAATATCTTTAAGGCTGCAACGGCTCCTCCATAAGTCCTGCAGTACTTCAATTATTAGGAAAAAAACAGTTCTTTTGCGCAAAAGAAAATAAAATGGAGGGAACATAAACAAAAAGGTGACTAAATGATGGACTAACCGGAAGCGACATGGCGCAGAATTTTAGTATCCCTTTACAAGGCATGATGAATGCATCCTCAGATAACATCGAATCAAGCAAAGTTCTTGCATTCCTAGAGTCAAAACTCAAAACAACAGGAACAGATATTGAAATTAATTTGTAATACAACAGAAAGTAATAGAAAAATGCATCAATAGTAATTTCACACAAAAAAAACTTTTCATCGTTCACTTGGCCTTTCCATGTAAACTGTGGGTTCCATATTGATGAATCTTAACTTTGTGTTCTCGAGCACACTGGTCAATATGCGTAATGCTTGATAAACTCAATGCAAACTAGGTGAATAGGTGTAACCAGAGATCCAAATACCGGCGGTAACCGGCCGGTTACCGCCGGTAACCGGTCTTACCGGTCCCAACCGGGATAAAAAAACCCGCCGGTTTTTTATTTAATTCAAATTTAAACTTTTGAATGTAAAAATTAGTTTCTCTAATGATATTTACATTGTTTAACACTAATAGAATGTATTAGCAAGATGCATACACTTCCCGTGCTTGATTTCATATTTTTGCCATAAATGTATTAGGAATTTTCAAATTTTGAATGTAAAAGTTAGTTTCCCGAATGATATTTATATTGTTTAACACTAATATAATGTATTAGGAAGATCCATGCATCTCCCGTGCTTAACTTCATACTTTTTGCCATGAATATGTTAAGAATTTCCAATTTCAAATTTGAAAAACCGGGTTTTAGCGGTTTTTCTCCGGTTTTTTGGGCGGTTACCGGCCGGTTTTTCCGGTTACCGATTTCAAATTCAAATTTTGGCGCGTGAAATTTGACCGGTTTTTTCCCGGTTACCGGCCGGTTTTTCCGGTTACCGGCCGGTAACCGGTACCGGCCGCCCGGCGGGATTTATCCCGGTAGCGGTATTTGGAACCTTGGGTGTACCACCCTGGGCACAGCCAGCCCAAACCAAAGCTGTTAACTTTTGTCCTCACTTCCAAGGTTTATATGCTTACTTGAAAGTCGAAACAACTGTGGGCCAAACATACCATTTCCAGCCCAAACTTGGGCCGTGGTGTTACATTAAGTGACCACTAACCTAAAATGGTAGCAAAAATTGGAAATAACAAAGCTTTAGCCTTTAGTTAAGATGATATGAAAAATTGTCGGCTTATTAATTAGGACATCTGTGAACAGCCGCATGCTCTAGCAGACTGAAAGAATAATCTAACAGCAATTAATATTGGCTTCGTCTCATCAAATTGAGGGTGCATTCTTCTTCCTTCTACAAAAATATGTTATCACTAGTATAGCATAATAAATAGAAGGAAATGTCTGAAAGGACATCGTGCTTTCTTCAAAATTTCGGCTTGAGAACAATCATATATAGTAAAAGTATGAAATTTAACTATCAGTGAAGAATATGTCAACTTCTGCCAGATCAAAAAGGAATCAATGAGGAACATGCAGATAAATAATCAAAATATACTATAAAAAATGCAATGAAGAATACAATATGGTTGTGGATTTCTAAACATGTTATATATTTTTTTAACATCGTGAGTGGATTTTTAAGTGCAACATTTATTCACATATTGATTTGTTAGTGATGGTACAAAGCTCCATTTGATGGACCGTGAATAAGGAGAGTTTAAAGTAACGAACCAGAAACGTAGATTTTGCCATGGAAGCATCCCTTCACTTCCATAATAAAATGGTTCCCCCACTAAAAAATTAACCTATGGAGATAAAATGGTAGAAGATCAAGAGACATTCATAAATAACAACAGTATGGATCATGGAATTGATTTTCGAGTCAAGAACATCCACTAGTGATATTTACCTTTTTGTGTTTTAAATCTTGCATTGTAATAGATGCGGCTCTTTTACCAACCACTTGAATCTGGTCCATGGAGAATCTATTTGCATCTGCAACAGCTTGAAGATAGGTTGCACCCTTGTCTCGCAGACCAGGAAACATTGCAATGACTTTTGAAGATGGTGAGAGAGAAGAAACTAAGAGAGTTAAGAACATGCTGTCATCAGCCACAATACAGGTTGGGGAAGATCTCACACTCAACTGGGAAGAAAAACATTAAACATGAATAAGTTAGGTGAGAATGATGTAAATAACATAAATAATAGAACATGTATTCCCTCTGAAAGCTATTAGTTTTCACTCATTCTAACAAGGCAACAAAATCGCTTCAGGACTGCTGAAGAAGTTTTTTTTTTAAAACAAAAGCACTTCAGTCTATGCATGAAGGGGCCAACAGAGATTATCAATTGATAATTTGAATATGAGTATGCAAGCATAGGGTTTCCTTAGATTTTTGAAATGGGCAAACTGCACTAGAAAACAATTGAAAGCTTGAATATGTTTCAAATATTAACAGATCTTTGGAATTCTTCACATACACTGAACAAACATCAGTGATCCATTTCTAATAGCACAAAAAAGTTCACAAAAGTTAATTGCGCAAGGCAACAACATGATATGTAACCAAATGAATTGGGGGAGTACTTACAGCATTTTTAATGACATTTATCAAAGCAGATCTCCAATCTCTATCACCATAAAGTGCTATCCTTTCTGGCAACAATGTTAGATGGCCACCTTTGAAGCTTCTACTGCACGCTTCATCATTGGCATCCAGCTGATATGAGATGCTAGTTTGGTTATGGCTAGCCCTTAGATAAATAATATGATCTTTCATAGCAGAAGCCCCTCTTCCTTGTGTAAACCAAACACACTGCTTCCAGTGATCACACCAATCCTTCATGTCTACAAATGGATATAAGGCATAAAACAATGTAAAGAAACTTCATTGTTTAAGTAGCTTCAGAATGAGAAGTAGGGTAAGTCTTAAAAGGCCCACATAGAGAACAATAGACCATGCTAGTTTAACCGAGTGATTTCAAATGGATTTCTATATGTAGGAGCTCAAGGTCCAAGGAGGATTGATGCTATCTGACAACACTACAATCATATGCCCAAATCACTTATTTCTTTCACAAGATCAGAAAATAACTAGAGTTCCACCAATACCGACTTGCAGCACTAGTATAACACCATGCAAACACAGTAATACAGTGTTTTTTTCTAAAAATACAGGCATAGCTAAACAACTTAAAAATAATTAAAAAAACTATATTCTCAACTCTCATGGCATAACTGTACTGATGGTGTACTGATATACAATGTATAGTTCAATGTAACAAATGCATTAATATAATGTAAAATTTGGAGTTTTTGTTGACATTTACAATTGTCTTTTCACATAAATCATGTAACAAATGCATTGATTTAATTTAAAATTTGGAGTTTTTGTTGTCATTTGGAATTGTCTTTTCACAAAAATCATGGGCTAAATTACATTAGGCCTGAGCATTTATAGGCTACGCTTGCAAAAGACCTGATTTTTTTGGGCTGGTCCTACCCGGTCCAGCTCAATATACTTAGTCAAGAAAGTAAACCCTTCTTCTAATTGGGACAGGTAGGGTGCAACCTAATTATTTTGGACGGGGCCAAATTTCGTCAGGGCTACATAACATACAACAAGCACAAAATAAAAAAAAAACTGCTGATAATATATCAAATTCTAAGTGGTGTAGGCAGTACAAATTGTCCTGTCAGTACTATATTAGTGCTGTGTCGACGAAAGTTAATTCTTATAAATAATAATAGACCGCCAGTTCCCCATAACATGTCAGATAACCCACATGGCCTAAGTCCAACATCAGTACGACACATTGGAGAAGTGCCAGGTGCATATCAACGGTTCTACTCTACATGTTGGACAAGGCATGCCACATTAATCTAGGGAAACTACATTGAATAAATGCAAAAACAAATTGCTTAAGATGACAAAAATCATGATTATTTAACCAACCGTTGGCACAATGTGGTAGATCCTCACTACTTGATTGTCTCACCCATCTAGGAGCAGTTGAGTAAAAGATTGACCCAGCTGAATCTAGTTGAAGCACCCACCTGCATTTGAAGAGGAAGTGTTTATTCAGAGCAGTTTTAACTTTTAAGTGACTAAAGACTAAAGAGACTACAAGAGGCAGTACTTACCATGAAATAATAGCATGAACACGTCCATTAGCAGTTGTTCTTATCTTGATCTTGGTTTCGCGGTGACTATCTGGTCGTTTCCAAAAGTCAAATTCAAAAACTTTGAAGGGTTCTGACAGCTGAAGCGAAAAAAATTTTAGGACCTGGGATAATACTTTCCTATCAGAACATGCAAAAATACAAGTCCATACCAATTGTATCTCGTCTTCCAATGCATCACATTGCATCGCATGTTGCTGTTGCTTCACAGAAACAATCCTTTCCATCCCATCAGGAGTAAGCCAGACACCATCTGCAGCATTTGCTTCATTGTTGTGCAAATCATGCAGCTTCCACAAGAATGTACTTTCGACTAACTAGGATAGCCAAGAAACCAACAAATTCCATTATAAACTAATCCAACATTGCTTTTGTAGCAGATAATATTGGAAGGCAGTGGGCACTGACCTGCCCATATGTAGTGGCTCGATATGGAACCGTCTTTGGATATTTCACCAATAACATGTCATGTGCTTGCTGTAGAGTAGGTATCAGACCCTCACCCAACAGCTCAGAATCAAGAATTTCACTTACCTGCAAAACAATGCTTCATTTATTTATACTTTGTATGCAATAGCAATACAAGTGCCGTGCAAGAGAAGTGCTAAGTCCTCAGATATCCCTAACTGCATGAACAGCTAAGGAATATTACAAGATGACCATACACCATGAAATGGCAGAATAACCAAAATAAAATAATGAATAAAAGTATAAAACAATCAATACATAACAGTTGCCCAATACAGATAGTGCCTACTATGTTGTCGCTCTATGTTGTCGCTAAGTGAGGTCTGTCAATTGAAATAACCAAATGTGAATGAGACCGATAATTTTGAATTTAGTATATAAGGAGACAGTTGAAGAAGCACCACAAAGAGAATGAAACTAAAGTATCTGAGCAATTATACTACACCATTTGATTGATGTTAAATATGTTTAGTATCTGAGCAGGATCCTATAGTAGAACAAGAATGCCAGTTAAGCTAAAACAAAAGCCTACCAGTATATCAGCTGGTGAATCAAGCTCAACTCCAATTTCAAGCTCATCTGAACGCTTGTGAAATACTTTCACCTTATTTTCCATCCCATTAGATCTCAGTACCCTTCGCATCAACTTGCCCATTGGAAGGTAGGATTCACATGCTGACACGCTTCCTCTACCTTCACCTTCAACAGTTGCCAAAGCTCGCGCAGCCATCATGGATAGCAACCCAGTCCCAGCTCTGGAACCATCATAAACATTAGCATCCATTACACTTCTTATGCTATCATATATCATGTAGGCAACACAGCTGAAAAAAAAGGCAATAAAACATATGCACAGAAAGGCAGCAAGTAACATTTGTTTTGTAAAGTTAAACGGCCTTAAAACCTAGAGACGGTTAACTTGGTCACACTTATCTTCAATAATAGAATAGAGAGAGAACCAACTATCTGTCCATCTACCCATTACGAACCACTCGACTTACAAATCACTGGATCTCCAGCCATCGTTGCAGAATGCCCCCAATTGTATTTGAACCAGAAAATCAATACATTACACTTTGCTAAGGGAGAGAAATGGGAATATTAAAGAAAGTCAAGAAAGATAGTTGACATGCCTGCAGGTTAGTGAGGTTGGTCGTCATAAAATACAGATAGTGTTTTGTTGGCTTCATCTCTAGGATGGTATGGCTTTCCTTCTGTGTATTGAAAGCTGGAATTGCAAGTAGAGAAGTTGGGATATTCGGTTCGGTAGGATAGTTTGATATTGTCATTCATGTTCGATCAGACAAAAATTCGGAAGCAGATTGATGGAAGTTGATTGTTTGAATCACATCTCATAAATCAGCTAGAGCAGACATAGGCAAAGACGTGATGTGGTGTAACCATAATCACCGGTGCTCACGTGTTTGTCTTTTGAAGTATTCTCATCTATGATTGCAAGACAAAACTTTACCCCAAAATGTTACCCAATAGAAGTTCGAGTGCTTGGCTTTAGGGTAACAGTAAGGATCCCACATGAGCACTATCTCATTGACCAATGCACCAGTCACGAGATCACATTAACTAATAATCCTGCAATGAAAGCAAAGTGTACCCCAAAGTATACACTAGTTTCATTCCACAAAAAAATTAAGATCATAATTTAGGTAATTGTATCATCGTAATTCAAGAGGCCAAGATCACCCAAAGCCCATGCTCCTATAAGCAGAGAAACCTAAGCACATACAGAGCATGGTCCCAAAGTATCCAGGCTGAAGTAACCATTCTAACTGCAGCTGCATTGTGGTCTGCTGTCTAGGGTTCCTGATAAAACCGTAATCCAGTGTTCCTCAATTGAGAAAACCGAACGTCAGGGCAACTCCAGCCGCATTAGATTATGGCGTTTAGGGTTCCCTCACGGCACGTAAGCATAGATGATTCGATCCTTGGTTCGCAACCTCAATTCAACCAAATACGCGCGCACCTGTTCGAAAATCCCACAGCGATTCAAGCGTGCGCCTCCTAGTAGGGAAACTTTTGGGGAATTCGATGCTCACCCAATGTCCAGCACGTGGGAGGAGGGGTCGGTGACGGTGGCTTCGATGGCGCGGCGGTATGCGCGGTTGCGGGCGGCGTCATTGAGCATGTCGAGGTAGGAGGTGGCGGCGAGAAGCTTCCTCGGCGCCCTCTCCCCCTCCCCTTCCGCTTCCTCGACGACGAGCCATTCGGAGTCTCCGGTGAGCGGGTTGAGGCGGAGCTGGAAGGCGCGAGAGGGCGCGGAGGCCATGCGGCGGCGGAGGAGACGGAGAGCGGTGGGCGGTGGGGCGAAGCCGGCAAGGCAGCTCCGCATTCTTGGGTTTGCCTGGACGACGAGGCCAATCCCGTATTCCCCTCGGGATCACGACCGTCCAAATTCGAACGAACGGCCCATCACACAGAAAGTGTGGATCCACGGCCCTCCTTTTGACACGTGGATTCTTCTTTTGCCTATATTTCTGTCCGAATCGAGCTATTTCCCGTAATGTTCACACGAATTTATGTCAGTATACTCTTTATCGATAAAAGTTAAATATGGTAAAATAATCGTAAGCACTTCTACAACTATATAATCATAAAATCTTCTACAACTACGTAGTCGTAAATCCTACTGCGACTACCTATATAGCCGTAAATCCTTCCACCATCACATAGTAATAAATCTTTCTACGACTATATAGTCGTAAGTCTTACTGCGACTACTCTATAGTCATGGGAATTCCTATGACGAGTCTACCTCTAACCGTCTTATCTACGACAATGAACTGCATTGCCGGTTCGTCTGACAAGGCGGATAGAACGTGTGTTAGTCCACTAACTGCACATGATCTCTCTGACAACAACCACTATATGGCAAACGGTCTCTTGTGTTTTTCTGACAGCAACCTCCGTCAGGCGGTTATCATCCGAAGTGTTAAGGTGTTTTCCAGCACGGGACAACTGTCGTCGCTTCACTGGCTATTTAAAGGTTGACGTCAAAGGGAGAGAGGAGGAGAATTCGATAGATCATTCACGCAAGATAGCACTAGCCATTCGTGTAATTCTCAGTTGTAAACTACTTTCCGACAATTAGCAATCGTACTGGACGTAGGGTTGTTATTTTCTTAGGAGAAGGCCCGTACTAGAATAAAGTTTCTCGTATCTTTATTTCGCAGCCGCATACGTGAAGTTTTCTTAGAGTTCCTCCGAATCCAAACAAATCATACGTAAGATTGATATTAAAAGATCGACACCTTTTTTTTTTTTTGTGAGTTTTGATTTGTCATTTATACCATATTGATATTTGAGGCAGTTTTGTTTCTTTGTGGCCTCCATGAGTGTCTAAAGCTTGACATGGTATTTTTGTTTGGTAGACCTATTGTCATTGGTAAGAAACCATCTTTGGGAGTGACATTCAATCAAATTTCTGTTTTGGAGTGGTATTTTTTTTTCTTCGATTGGCGTAATTTAGAGCTGCATAAATCTAATTTTGACCGTAATCTAAACTAATAAAGAGGCTGCACCGACCGAACTAGTCTCTCCGTTCCCCGGTCGGGTCGGGCCCTACAATTACGCATCTCTTCTCTTTTCTTCTTCTCTTGCTTGTTTCGTGTTGGTTTCCATTCGAGACGACGAGGGCCTAGCCTTCTTCCACACCGATTCCGCGACTCCTACCTCGCAAGCACACACTCGCCGGCGGCCATGGCGCTCCTCCTCCGCCGCTCCCGCAAGGTCTCACTTAATCCCCTTCCTCTTCCTCTATCTCCGCCTGCGTCGTTGCCACAGCCCCCCAAGTTTGTTGGAATTGCCCTGGTTCAGGTCCCAACTGTCGCGGCTCCGATCCGATCCGGTCAGGCCGTTGCCATGGCTCGGGTTCGACGACGAGGCGCGGTTTAGCAACAACTCTCGAATGCTGCCGCTGCGGTTTGGTCGTTGGGTGTGCCAACCTCCTTGCTTCGCTTTCTCAACTGTTTTTGCCGATATACTGTATCATGGTTAGGTGCTTATCTGTGTCTACGCGCAGTAGGTTAGGTTTTGATCAATAGGTTGCGACGAGCAATGTAATTGTAATCACGGGATGTGTGACGAACTGTAAATGTTTACTCAAGTGGGAACCCAAGAGTTGCACAAGGCCTCGGTAACCACGCCGGTTACATATCGTACACAGATTGAGCTGCTATGGTATACATAACGATTTCACTTCTTGTGTGGGTTGCTTCATGAGGCTCTGGTGTTTGATGACTGGTGTGTAACAGAACGAAAGATAGGTTCTGCCACTGTATATCTTGTATGGTTTGCATATGCTCATAGTTGCCTGTGTTTCAATTCTGCAGTTGCCAAGAGTGCATGGTGTCCTGGACTGCGAGCGTGGGAGCCTTGTTCGTCACTTCTCTGCCAGCACTTGCTCCTCTGTTGTAAAGGAAGACAGTATGTGATCTCTCTTTGTTTCTTTTTGGCATCTTGATAATTTGTTGTTCAGAAAAATCACAATTCTTTTGTTAAACCTAGCTGGGGATGCTGCCCAATGGACATGTCAATGTTGTATCTATTTAATACTACCGGCGGCGGCATGCAAATGTTTACCACACCTCACCGTCTCCTTGTAGTACTGTAAAATAGTGCAATCGATTTATGCTCGTGCTTCAGCAAACTGGTGTGCTGGTACCGGGATCAAGGTTTTAAAATCCTGGTATATCAGCCATGACCAAGGGATGCCCACTTTCCCTGGGAGGGCTCTGCCTCTGACAGTATCGGTTATCCTGGATCAAATCATCTCTGAGACTCTGATTTTTCTCTTCAGCCACTTTGGCATTTGTTACTTTTAGAAAACCATGGGTGTAAAATGTACCCTTTAAATATGATATAAACAGAATGTTCATCTGTTCCTCTTTTGTTCGAACAACTCAAATGCCGATAATGAAATTATAATCAGTTAATTTTTCATCTAGTGTATCCAGATTGTTTCCCTTACTATTCTTCATACTGTCAAATAAAAATCTATGTTGGCTTGCTTAGTTCTCACTTCTCAGTAGACCACACCTAGCATCTCACAGCATTGCCGTTGTTTACTCCTTAACCATGTAAATCAACTGACCTTCCTCACTATGTATATATTATACTTGGATGCCACTCACCAGTTATGTAGTTTTCAGGCATGAATATCTTGCACAGTGCAACAAACGCTGCTGTTCCCTATTAATGGAGCACTTATTATTATGATTAAGGTTAAGTGGTCCTGTCTTTTTCCAGGTGTCTCAAGTTCTGATCTTCATGGAGAGTTTGGGAAAAGAATTGGAGGCTCAAGCTTTTTCCAAAACAGGCAGTCTGGAAAAGAGCTTCAGACCTTCAAGGTTATGCAGTTGTAATCAAAATCTCACACCTGTTTAATTTGGATGCCTATTTTGTGCTGAATTCAGTTTTCTGTCCTATCTTTTTCATTTTTGCAGGTCTCAATGCGAGAAGCAAGGGGAAGCTACACTTCCAAGAGAGCATCCAAGTACGGAATGCCAATTGCTGTTACTGGGGTCAATAGTTTGTTCTCATGGTATGTACTTTCTTTTACAACTTTCTTCTGAAATTCAGTGTCAGTATGCTAGATTATAATAGCTGTAACTGTGTTTTGACTGTCCATTGCTATTTATCAGTGGGCAGGTAGTTCTAGCAAGACCTTTTTCAAGTGGTGCAGGTACCTTCTCTGATCTTGTCATGCAACTTATGTTTAAACACCATGTTCCTGTATAGATTCAGCTCCATCTGCTGTAACATTACTTCCAGCATTGAGTTATAATATGACACAGACAAGTTGATATCTTCTTTTTTAGCATTTTTAACAACGTTATTCACTATTTCAGATTTGCCACCACATCAGGAAATCGGGATGCCTTCGCTCTCCCCTACCATGACTGAGGTAATTTACTTCAAAGTCGGAAACAAATAAAAAGTACTTTTAGGGAGAAAATAAAGCATGAGCTATGTGCATGTTTTTCTTAAATTGTCTATGCCGTATTAAACACTTATTTAATTGCTTGTAGGGAAACATTGCAAGGTGGCTGAAGAAAGAAGGAGATAAAGTTTCACCTGGTGAAGTTCTTTGCGAAGTGGAAACTGTAAGTTTTCTTTCTTAATACGTACGCCCAGGCACGATTTTTCCCCATTTTATGCAATTAAGCAGCAGCAGCGACTAGATAACCATCAAGCGCATTTGTGCTTATTAGGATAAAGCCACCGTGGAGATGGAATGCATGGAGGAAGGCTATCTTGCTAAGATTATACATGGAGATGGTGCAAAAGAGATTAAAGTTGGCGAGGTACATATTTCCTGATGTGAAGGAGACACTTTTTCCCACCATCTCTAACATAGTTGTTGGCTTTTTGCTAATGCCCATATGTTGTGCTGATATCATCTTGAATATATTTTAATTTCAACTCATGTTTATTAATTAGATTATTGCCATAACTGTGGAAGAAGAGGAGGACATTGAGAAATTTAAGGATTACAAGGCTCCATCCTCTGCTGCATCTGCAGCTCCAGCTGAATCGAAGCCCCATTCTGAGCCCACGGAGCCAAAAGAGGAGGAGAAACTTCCCAAGGCTTCTGAACCAAAGGCTGCAAAGAGTGAAGAATCTATTCAATCAGATGATCGCATATTCTCCAGTCCTCTCGCCAGAAAATTGGCAGAAGACAACAATGTAAGCATATAACATTTCAGCTATCCAAACAGTTAATAAGGAATGAAGTTTTTGAACTTCGAAACTGTGTTCCCCAAACAGGTACCACTGTCAAGCATAAAAGGTACTGGTCCAGATGGCCGTATTTTGAAGGCAGACATTGAAGATTACTTGTGTATGTTCTCTTTTATATTTTCATTCTTGCTATTGAAAAACATCACTCCTGATGGTGGGCTTACGATATTGCTTGAAAAGGGCCAGACCAAAGCATGATTAGTCATGAATGATGATAATTTTAATTATGCAAGTAGAAAAGGGGGGATTCAATCATCTCATGAATCATGATGTTATATGTGTGCTTATTGGAGCTTCTGTAGCCAAGGGTGCCAAGAAGGAAGCTGTTGCAGCTCCTGGATTAGGCTTCGTGGATCTTCCAAATACACAAATAAGAAAGGTAAAATCGTTGCCACTGAATTCTTCCCAGGTATCTATTGCTTATGGTGTTCTACTGCTCTTAACAGATTCTAATTTTATTGTCATCAGGTTACTGCAAACCGCTTGCTGCACTCTAAGCAAACCATTCCTCACTACTATCTGACAATTGATACTCGTGTTGACAAACTTATTAAGTATGGTTTCAGGCTAAACTTTGTTCAAACATTTTATGGTTTTATCTACATGTACTGAAAAACATTTGATGACTCATTTGCTCAATTAATTTTTAGATGGATTGTTTGCTCATTTAATTTTGAGGAAATTAGCCTCTTTTTTTATTTGCACCATTATTTTCTAGAAGGGTTCTCACATGAAAATTTCATTACTTATTTATGCTCCAGGTTGCGGAGTGAGTTGAATCCTCTTCAGGATGCCTCTGGTGGGAAGAAGATATCCATAAATGATCTTGTTATTAAGGTAAGTTTTGATGTATGGTTGTTTCTGATTACTCATTTTCGTTGAAGTAGTCAAGTGTAGACTTGGCTAGTGCTTGTGTAATTTTTTCCTGTTCAAATAAGCTGTTTTTTGAGATGGCAATTAGTGGTACAGAGTGTTATCTGAATAAGTTTATCTTGTATTCTTCATGCAATTCTCAGTTGCTTCTGTCTCTCCACACTATAGGTTTGAATTAATTGTTGTTCAATATGCAGGCTGCAGCATTGGCACTTCGTAAGGTTCCTGAATGTAACAGCTCATGGATGAATGATTTTATTCGCCAGTAAGATATGGATATGGATCATTAGAACTGGGAGCTTCGTTTTTATTACTCAGAATGTGATGTGTATCATCCATTTCTCATGCAGGTATCACAATGTGAACATTAACGTTGCTGTACAAACTGAGCATGGCTTGTTTGTTCCAGTAATTAGGGTGGGTTGTTGACTTGGTACTAAATTAGATCATGCTATTTTTTTTAAAGATCTCTTTTGCTCCTTTAACTTGTATTTGTTTTACAGGACGCAGATGAGAAGGGTTTAGCTACTATTGCTGATGAGGTGAAGCAGTTGGCTCAAAGAGCTAGGGATAACAGTCTTAAGCCAGAAGATTATGAGGTATAGACTGAAATATATCTGGGATGTATTGTATTCAATAGTATTTGTTCTTGACAATTTGGATGCTATGCTTTGCAGGGTGGCACTTTCACTGTGTCAAATTTGGGAGGTCCTTTTGGAATTAAGCAGTTCTGTGCCATCGTAAATCCTCCTCAATCAGCAATTTTGGCTATTGGCTCTGGTAATATGTTGCCTAATAATTGCACTGTTGAATCTGCTGATATATCGCACTATAGTTGCAATGTAGTTATAGCTAAGATAAGTAAGAATAGTCTTCTGCCTTATTTTCTGTTGGTCGTGAAAAGCATATTCCCAAGTTTCACTATTGTGGTCTTGGTAGCACTTTGATACTCCAGAGAATGGGATTCTGGCTGTGCCACTATTGTTTTCCAGTGCAAATCAAAATGCATGGAAACCCTGTGCATGATCTGTGGTTCTGTAACGCTCAAATACTGGGCAATAGTTGACTGGTTGTTTAGATGCCAAATAGAACATTGAGAATGGAATTTTAACATAGGTTGCAATTTTGTTTTCAGTACACTCTCTTCTCAGATATGCATGTCTATGCCCCTAGAAACCACTTTGTTATGCTGTTTAGCTGTTTACTCTGTTGCTTACCATGGTTGGCAACTTATTTGGAGCAGCTGAGAAGAGGGTGATCCCTGGAGCTGACGGTCAGTTTGATGTTGGTTCATTCATGTCAGCTACGCTAAGCTGCGACCACCGTGTCATTGATGGTACTTTCTATTGTAGCTCTGGATCTGAGTGCTTCTCGTTCCCTATCTAGGGGAATGAATAAGAAGATTCACCTGTGGGGGCGCTGATTTCGCCTGTTTTCTTTTGCAGGCGCCATCGGTGCAGAATGGCTGAAAGCATTCAAGGGCTACATTGAGAATCCGACGACCATGCTGCTGTAGGGGTTATTTTTCCTGTAAATGACGACGATGAGAAGAACAATTCTTTTTGTAGGCTTCCATAAATAAGGCTCAGAACAACCTAGGCTATATAGCCTTTTCTTGGCAAATTCATTTCCTCAAGTTAACGGTGCCAAGTCGGAATTTGTTGGCAAACATTTTGATTCGGATCTTGTAACGTATGGCATGGTGCCATTCGGATCCTCAGACACTTGTTTTTGCAAAGCCAGCTCTTTTTCTTTGGACCTGCCGAGCTAAATTTGAAAAAAAAAATGCAGTTTGCAGTGCAGTGAACGTCTAGGGCCCTGTTTGGATACGCTTAAAATCCGATTCTGGGTAGAATTAAACGAGAATCCCACCCAAACGCTTTGATTATTTTTCGATTCTTTCAACCGCCGCGGTGAGAAAAATCAGCATTTGCACTGAGAATGCAAAATCCTGTACCGCAAACCCCATCAGGATTATTCAGATCGTAGATTCTTCAGATCGCGACTTATCAGAAAATCTTGATCAAATTAAAATCGATTCTCAGATAAGCGTATCCAAATAGGGCCTAGGTCTAGCTACATTGTAAGATCGACGACCCTGATCTGCGAAGCCGGGTGATTGCACTTTCTGCGTGATGTGGGCCGTTCGTTCGGTGATGGACGGCACCCATCTATTGCTGGAAACGAGAGAGGGAGAATACGGCCTTGTGCGATAGTGGCACCCTACAATGATAGGATGCAGAGGCAGGCTCCCCAAACCCTAGGAAGCCACCGCACGCCGTCGCCATGGCCTCCGCCCGCGCCGCCCTCCTCCGCCGCCACTGCGTCGCGGCCGCCGCCAACCCCGTACTATTCTCGGGCCATGGCCTCCGTTACCGCAAGCTCGAGGTCATCCTCACCACGGTAACGACCCACCGCTTCGATCCGCTCCACTTCACTTGGGCCGCCTCTTTGATGCGTGGGGTGTCACCCGTCCTGGTGCGCTGCGCTGCAGACGATGGATAAGCTGGGGAAGGTGGGGGAGGTGGTGAAGGTGGCGCCAGGGCACTTCCGCAACCACCTTATGCCCAAGATGCTCGCTGTCCCAAACATCGACAAGTTCGCCATACTCATCCGCGAGCAGCGCAAGGTTTGCTTTGCTCCTTTTGTCCTTAAGTTATTGTGGTTCCGCTAGTTCATCATTACTGAAGTTTGCTTCTTGTAATGCAGTTAATTTGCATTGTAAACTGTTAATTTGCAGCCTTACAAGTCATTCTCATTTGTTTCATCAGCTTTACCAACGTGAAGAGGAGGTGGTGGTGAAAGAAGTCACACAGGAAGATGATGGTGCTCGGGTAGGTTGTGCACTGGCTGCGCATAATTCTTTTTTTTTGTTTCATGATCCGCAGTGTTGATGAGAGATCCTAGTATACAACTAACTGACCTCTTCTATTCATTTTCTGAAAGGCTTGTTGCTACTTAGCCCTCTTCTAGTCCAGAGTTTGCTTTGACATTTCCTGTTTGGACTTGTGGTTTATTTTGATGCTGTCAACTGCATTGTGGTAGAGCATGGTGACGAAGTTAGATATCATACCAGTGCTATATCAGCATATGAACATGCTGTTGTTCTCTGTTCTGTAAACTTATCTTTTGGACTTCCATAGTGAAAAGAATATGAACATGCTGTTGCTCTCTGTTCTGTAAACTTGTCTTTTGGACTTCCATATTGAAAAGAACGGCTATGATCCTGTAGTTAATTAACTTACAAGTCCATTTGCACCATCTGGTAGTTAAAAGATTGAACACGTTGTCTTGAGAAGATATTCTTCTACCTCTCACCTGCTAGCCATTATATTAGATAGTGCTTCTTAAGTTTCTTTGTTAATGTAGTCAACACTGTTCTTAACTTCTGATACTGTCTTCAATGACTAAATATGAGCACAGTAGCTTTCCTCTGTCTCTGAAATGTGCACACTTTTGCTGTATATAGAAAGCCCCTTTGATGCGCACTCGAAACCACATTTTTTTTACTGACTGTAAGATCAAATTTGTGGTCAAATTTAGCTCTGAATATTTCCAATTCTGGTTAAAAATAGATATTGTGTGGTTTTCCAGTCACACATACTTCCGTTTGTTTTCAAATGTTACTCATTTACTTCTCAACTCAATCATTTGAACAGCATCAAGAGGAGAAACTGAAGGAGTATCAAACGGCAGCAAAACGGCTTGATAACGCTCTCTTGGTTAGTATGATTCCACCAAAATTGGAAATCCTACTGCAGCATATTTGTTCCAATCACACAATCTTGTTTTCGTGTAGGGTACCATACTGCTATTTACATGTGCCACCTAACATGATTTAGTACATGGATGGAAGTACTGATTATCACTGATGTTTTGATAGGTGTTGAGGCGGTTCATCTCTGTTGGGAACGAGCTGCGTACTCCTGTAAAGAAGGATGAAATTGTTTCTGAGGTGTTTTTTGAGCTCAGCCACCCTCCTTATTCCAAAAATTCAAATTTTTATTAACATCTGTACTTTACCAACAGGTGGCAAGGCAGCTCAATATCAATATCCACCCAGACAATCTGCATTTGCAGTCACCACTGGCATCCCTCGGGGAATTTGAGCTGCCCCTCCGCTTACCGAGGGACATACCGCGCCCAGAAAGCAAGCTACAATGGACTCTCAAGATTAAGATCAGGAGAAAATAACTACACTCCCTGGGGTAATTTTTTTCTCCTTGCAAGCTGGTGAATGACATCAAACCATCGCAGCCTTAGATCAAGAGACGTGTGATATATTTTTGGAATTGAAGCCTCATGTGTCTCTCTAATTATGCACTCAGATATAATAGCGCTGCAAATTTTCTTTCCATTTTGAAAATGAAGTGTTGACTTTTCACCTTGTGAACTTGCTTCATGTCATTCTTGGCCTGTCTTTGAGCAAGATGGTATGGTTGGCATTGAATAATTCTTTTGGAATAGGTTGCTACTACTGCCTAGCATGGCCTTTCTGTGTAGTGTCTAACTGTCTACAATGTTGTATTGTTGTTGACTCGATTATATTCTTGAATTGTTGGTTCCCCCAATCTGGGTGTAAAAGAGAGATGTAAAGGCTGCGGTTGCAAGGCATCCTAAAAGGAGATGCAGCGCGCGAAAGCTTGCTCGAAAATGCGGCACTACCTAATCGTCAAGGGCACGATCTCGTCGTCATCATCATAATAAAATGGCAATCTCCATTACGTTTTAATCTCCCTACATTGCTCTACGTGTTCTGTACTGGTCTTAAATCTGCAGCCGCATCCATATGCTTAAATCCGATCGGATGCGCTGCGCGTTTGTTGCGTTGTTGGGTGTGTTCTCTCTTACTGTGACTAATATGTTACGGCTGTGGTTAATAGGTTTTAACTTTAGCGTTTATGCTAATGAACTAAATGACAATAAAGGTCTGTTTGGGACTGCTCTGCTCCAGTTTTTCCAGCTCTGCTCCACCAACTCCACCATGGAACAGCTCCACTGTGGAGTTCCTGGAGCAGGTGGTCCTGTTTGGCACGCAGCTAGCTCCAGCTCCAGGAATGTGATGTTTCCCTGAGAAAGGTCCAATGTGCCCCTGAATGATGTTTTGTGTATATTTTGATGTCTGCGGAGCATATGTAACTGAATTTTTTTGTTGCCAATTGAAATATGATGTAAAATATTATAATCGCAATTAATTTATTCGAGAAAACAAAAAAAACAAATATTTTGGTCAAATAATTCCATCCTTTTGTCCCATAAATTGTAACGTGCATGATAGATAATTAACAAAGTGCTTGAATAGATAAATTTCTATGAATGGTTTCACCCGAGTGCTTGAATCGGTTTTGTCCCTTTCTATTGGATTCATTTCCAGCACAAATGAACAAGAAAATTCCCAATATCTCATAAGTGTTCATATGCAGCGATGATTTTAGACTGTACATTCCCACCAACAAATCATGAAGGTCGTAGAACATTTCCGTGCTCATTCGAAGCTGCGAATGGCTTTTAAAGGGCGATGCCCACATGGGCAAGCAGACATGGAGTTCAGGTCCTCTAGTGCAGATGTGATGTTAAATTCACATTCAGAAACAGGCAACAAAAATCTCTGCGCTTCAGTGGATCTTGGCATAGCCAACTTGTTGTGTCGTGAACGGCAAACACCTAGAAGTCGTTGTATCAAACATAAGAGAAGGACCGTGAGGTACACGAAATCATAAGAAATTATACAAAACAAAGCAATTATCAGAGCAGATCAGTGAGTGATGTGAGACCGTGAGCCAATTGAAAATACAGCAACACAATTATCTATCCAAACATCAAGCTTTACAGAATTTTAACATTTCCAAGTCACCCTACATGCAAAAACTCTAGTCAAGCATCCGACAACAATAACCTTATAACACAAATGCATACACCCCCTGTTTAACCCCTATAACGTGGAGTTGGCCTCTAACTCCACCTTTTTCTTGGAACGGAGTTTTTGGAGTTAGACCTGTTTGGTTAGCGAAGTTGGGAGCGGAGCTGGAAAATTTGGAGCGGAGCAGTCCCAAACAGGCCCTAAGTTGATAAGTTGCTTTGAAAAATTGTCCCGTTCTGAGTTCAAAAAACTGGTGGTTACCGGCCGGACACTTGAAAAACCTGTGGGTACCGATAGCAAAAATACCATCCGGAATTTCTTAAATGTAAATTTGAATTTGTGGTTGCATAATGCACTTTCTATATTGATTTAGGTATTGTTTATGGTAGATTAACTATTGTATGAACTACAAATATATGAATTATTGTCCTAAGATGTTTTCATGTTTTGTAGGACATCCAGGCTAGGTAGTACATGCTAGTTTGAGATCATTCTCGGCCACACGACTCTTTTTCCTACGAATTCCATGATAGCTTACAGTATATTTCAACTTATGGACGTCGAGATGCCATCCTATTTTCTTTTGGTGGTGATTCTCATTCCTCCTCATATATATCTTCTCATCCTACTTACTATTATAGAAATCAAGCTAATGTAAGAATTGTTTACCAGTGGATGGAATCCGTATATTATCAACTAGTTTATAATCATTTAGTACACTTTCTAATGAATATTTATATTATTCCAATTTCTATTTACTTAAAACCAGTTTTCTACCGATTTTCCTGGTTTTTGGACCGTTACCGGCTGCCAAAGTGAACAAAATTCGAATTTCGTTTGATAAATTTTGCCCGGTTTTTTTCAAGTTTCCGGTAACCAGCTGGGGCAGGATTTGCTTCGGTACCGATAATTTCAACCTTAGTCCTGATAAACCGTTTCGAAAAGACGATAAGAAAGCTGTCTCGTTTGTTTGTGAAGAATGTCATAAACTGAAAAGAATGGGGCGTTATCTCTCTCCTCCATTTGCCTGCGCTTTGACTGAATTGGATGCATTCAATTGAATGATTATCCGGAGCCACATGATAGCACATATCATTTGATCGATCGATTGGCCCTCTGATGGCTACCGGCAATCATGTTCTTGGTCCTACTTTAAGATCAAAGCTGAATTACATTGATAGTGACTGGATTGCCGTAGATCTTCGCTGATACAGTGGTGTACTCAACACCACATTGTTTCCAAACTGTGATTGCCATAGGAGGCTTGATTCAAAGCATTATGCGGTAATAACAAGTCATCAAGGATTATCACTGGACCAAAGTACTAGCGCAAACTAAGGAACATTAGCAATTAAGAATTAACAATCTGAATAATTTTCATGTGGATAGATGCATGCTATGCTATGCTACCAATGTGTGCCTAATAAAAAGGGCATTCCAAGATCCTACTTTGCTTGAGCACTGCAAAATACCTTTCCTAGGCAGCAAGAGAGCTGCAAAACAGTCGGTCATCTTAAGGCCCTTTGTCTTGAGGTTAATTCACCTGCAAGGGGATCAGAATTCACAAGCAACTTATTAATGCTTCTTTGGGTAGTAGGATAGGAAGAAGAAGTAGCTAGCTCACCTGGATTTGCGGCTCATTATGGCCTTATTAAGCTCTTGTTCACGCTTCAACAGTGCTTACGGGTGTTTAGTTAGACTTCACTTTGAGACCACAAATTTTGGCATCCGATGAAATGGTGTGATGCATGTGTGGTCCTAAGAGCTGCTTTGGAGGTCATAATCTTCGATCAAGAAATGGCAGGCAGTGGTCCTTACTATCGGACTATATCTATCAGTGAAAGGTCAAACAAATATTGGTCCATGATGTCTTTTCCTCCTCCTGTCTAATAAGCTATTTTATGGATCAGTTGAATTTGGAGGAATAAACTTTTGCAGACTTGTCACATTGGAGCATGTTGATATATGAACACACACATATATATATACACTAACTTGTGGCCCCCACTTCAGAACAGACAAGACACAAGGCATGCGTTTCAACTGCATCATGTATTCATGTGGTTAAGCTCACCTAATGCTGGTTTGTGCAGAAAAAAAAAAGTTCACCTAATAGAGATATATACACCTGATAAGTGTGGAGGGGCCAAGTGAAATAAAAAAAATTAAGGTCTACATGTGATGAGGGGCAAAGTCCATGTGACACCCAATGATTCATGCCTAAACAAAATACATATCACCATAAGAAATAATTGATACTCAAGTGTGGAAGTTTTCAAAAGCACGGTGTACAAAGCAGAGGACAGCATGCTAAGTAGCCGCTTGGCTATAATACAACCAATTGAAGCAAGGAGTTTTGGTTAAGATATCTCATGCCATCCAGGGCAGAACATGAATGATCTCTCAAGCCTCGCCTGTGTAGACATAGCTGGTACTAGTAGTGCTATAGTGAAAGTGAGAGATGAGGAGAGGGAGAGCCAACAAGACAAATCAAAGTGTCACAAGAAAAGTTGATCAAAGCTTGCAACAATCGTCATGAAGGTTCAAAAATCTCAACCGCAAATAAAAATCGCTCAAAGGTGAACTGCAAATTGCCCTTCATTTATGCAGCCGAGTACGAAAGGACAAAGTGTATTATGATACTGAAAGGTACAAATGAAGTAGTGATGACTCCCAAAAGAATTTCATACGAGTCTACTGGCACTAGCAAATCAGCTTCAACATTCAGTGAATACGTCAATTTAGGGTACAAAGGAATCACCTTTAATCCCCTTGAAAATTGTAACTCTTAATGCTTTTACATTTTGGGATGTATATTAGTCATCACTCCACCATAATCCGTTGTAACTCTGAATAGATCTGACTGCACATTTAGCATATTATGGACCATCTCATTTGACGTAACAATTGGCGTAGCAACTGCAAGCGAAAGACTAGATGTACGAGTGACAGTACCATCTCATTTGACATTTGACAAAACATGTTACTAATTTACTACAAGTTTGTGCCTTTTCAAATATTCCTTAAATGGCTACTGAAACAAGCAGCAAGATTGGCATATGCACATAATCAAAAGCCAGTGTCATCTCACAGATGACGACGCTTCAACAGAAACATTTCTTTGTTTACTAGTAGGTGTGAGGATGCATACATGTTAACCCTTCACTTCAGTGTTTGTGCTGAAAGAAAGAAAAAACAGCATTCATGCACTACAGTTCCATTACCAAGCCATCTCAACAACCCTCTACATCATGCTAATGGGGCCAATGTGTAGTAAATTGCAGTTCCATCTGAAGAAAAACAAGAGAAATCTTCAGGAGAAAACAAGGATGCAAATTGTAATCCTGATGAGTGAAAGATGGGAGTAGCGCAATGGATCTCACTTGTTAATAAAGGCACATCACATTCGTATGACTGTTCATGGTTGCTGCCCTTTTAAAAAACTAGAAAAAAAATGTGACAAGCAGAAAAGTCCAATCATTCAGCACACCTTGCTTGTAAGCTGATTGATGCAAACAATAACAGTGCACGTACTGATTATAAGATTTGGATCTCAAAGGTTATAAAAAACCTCTCGATTGCTTGCCATTAGTACAAGCTACTAGTTTGAACAGTACTCAACTGAACTGAGCTATGTACAATTATCCAATGGCAATTTTCCTCTGTTTTCTCCAGAATTTTTGTCCTGATTTCCACTGGAAGAGCCTTAATTGGCTAGGTGGAGGGGGAGAACCATTACTACTGATCTGTAATATGACTTGCACAAATACACGCATGCGCACACAGATCGTCAAAATGAACAATTAATCACAAGCTTGGGGGTTAATATTCTTCAGCATTTCCAATCTTCCATTGTTCATAGCGCATACCAATTGTACAACCTTGACATGGAGCAAGAATTCTCCTAGGCAATAATTCCGTTACCCAATTGCTAATTCATATCACAAAACAAGTTGACTACTACTTGAAAAGATTCAAGTTTGGCAAGCTGAACAATCTACTACAACTGTACCAGGCTGCTCAGGTTTTGCAACCCAACATAACAAGAGAAGGAAGAAGGCCATGCCTTGCCAGCATCGACGTTCATCACCGCCATGCTGACACCGACACAAGCTCCGACCGCTGCCACCACAGCGCTAGCGCCGCCTGGCGCTTCTCGACGTGGAAGCCATGGTTAGCTGTGCGCCTGAGTAGGCATTCGGCCTGCGCCTCCGCCGCATTGCTGAGCTGCCACGGCGCAAACCCGGCGGACGCAATCATGGACTGCCATGGGGGCAGCTTGCCGCCGAGCACAAGGCGCTCGATCCTCGGTCGCAGAATGAACTGCTCGACCTTGGTCACCACGTCCGGCGACGCGCCCGCTGCGTCCAGCGATTCAAGGAGCGCGGCGCAGGACCGCAGGAGGTTGAGGGCGTGATGCGGGAGCGGCAGGTCGCCGTGGTCGCATCCGTGGTCGACGCACACGACAATGGCAGGATGGAGCTGCTTGACGACATGGAGAGACGTGGGCGCCAGCGAGAAGGTTCCTGAGCCAATTGGGAGATGGACGGCGACCGCTTCGTCGGGCGCTGCCGATAAGCCCATGGGCGGGGACGGGTCGAAGGGGTCGAACACAATGGCATTGAACTCAAATGGGATGCCGAGCTCCGCGGCGAAGCGCGTCAAGCTCTCGTGGGTGAGGTGGAGCTCGAGGGGGTGCCTTGAGCCCAGCGAGACCAATGCCGTCACCTTCAGGGTCGGCGGCGGCAGTGGCGCAACAGTGCGGCGCCACTGGTGCGCGAGCTCCTGCATGAGGGGCGGCCACTGGCCGCCGAAGCCGACGTCGAAGTCGATGACGTGGACGCGGCGCGAGCCGCCGAGCGCGTCGAGGAACGCCTGCGTGGTTGTGAAGCTGGCGAACTGGATGGTCGGGGACACGTCCGCCAAGGCCTTGTGCGCGGCGAGCTTTAGCGCGACGTCGAGCGGCGAGGAGACGGAGCCGCGCGGGTGGGCTGTGGGCGGGAGCAGGCGCAGGAGCGCGTCCCGGAGGTGAGCGGCGGCGCGGAGGAGAGGAGGGTGCCCCGACGGCAGCGGCGGTGTGGGGAGCCGATGATTGAGCCGCGCCAATATCCCGCGCGCGCCAGTGGAGTCCCCTGCGTTGGCGCGGCGCGCCGCCTCGAGGAGCTCGTCCACCGCGGCCTGAGGGTCGAGATTCTCGGCGCCGGCGGAGACGAGGAGCGGCTGCGCTGGGAGTTGCAGCGGGAGCTGCGGCAGCGAGAACGCCTCGACGGCCGCTGGTTCTTGGTGTGGCGGCGGAAGCAAGAAGGGGTCAAAGGCGGGGCCTTTGAAGCCGAAGGCGTCGCCGTCGCCGTCGGCGTAGCCGGCGTCCATGATCCATCGGAGGAAGGAGCTGTCCTGGGGCTGCGCGGCGGGCGCGGCCATGTCGCCGGAGAGGACGGCCTCCCAGTCCTCGGCGCTGATGGGGGGAGGCTCGGGCGCCGAGGAGTAGGAGGAGGAGGCGGCGCCGAGGGAGGAGGAGGTGGGCGGGCTGGGGCTGCGGTTGTAGAGGACGGAGGTGGGCTCTGGAGACTTGTTGAGGCGCTTGGCGGCGGCGTCGTGGTCCAGGTCGAGCTCTAGCTTGGGGTGGAGATGGCAGGACATGGTCCACAGCTCCAGCCTCCAGCGCGGAAGTGGGAGCCGGAGGAGAGGGGAAGAGCCGTACGTATGCTAGCTGTGTGGTGTTGCCGAGTTGGTGGTGTATATGGCATGTGCGCCGTGGTGTGTACGCGGTGGTGGCTGGCCGGGAGGAGAGGAGAGGAGAGGAGAGGAGAGGGAGGTGGTGGTGGAGTGAGACAAAGCCTTCACTACTTGTGTCGCCCCGCTCCTTTCCCTTTACGGGGAGATTGGATGGTATATGCTCTCTTTAGTTTGAAAATTGAGGATTTATCTTCTACATCTCAATGACGCATAGGATCATTATAAGTCACTGATATATAGGGTTAGAAGGGTAAATTCTCAATTTTTATCTAAATAGAGGGTATATGATCAATTTTTCCCCTTACGACTTGCCTTTCTTCTCCTGCTTCGCGCTTCCCATTTCCTGGTCTCTGCGCTCTCTCCTGGTCTGGCCGAAAGAGAGAGAGCTGAGTGGAAATTATGAGCCAATGGTGAGTTTTTTTTAGGTGTGGATTTGGTTTTTGCCTTGTATTTTTAAATCTTTCTATTTATAAGAGAGAGCATGTAGAGAAAAAAAATTACACGTGATTTTAAATGGTATAACTAAACTCGGTATAGTATCTACTACAATCTATCTATAGACTCTACCTTTAAAAGACGTACCATTTGAAAGCTAGTTACTGTAGCAGTAAGTCAAAAGGCCAAAACCCGAGTGGAAACGAATTTACCCAATGTCTAATGGTGATGTACGAATTCGCTTTTGCGTGCTAGCTAATATGAACATCTGACTTTTTTAGACTTTGGTAACCATAGTGTGTGGCCACCAAAAATTTGGCTAGAGCCAGTTGTCCAAGGATTCCATTGTGTACAGTTTCAAAAATTACTATATCAAATGAGATCCTTTCCATTCGAAAGTTACTAGGACTTCCAAATGTAGCTAGTGGGCATAGTTGCCCAATTAGTTTGGCTGAAGATTCTGGAACTATGCCATGGAAGGCGCAACCATGATTGGATAGAACCCTTACAAACAGTGGCAAATAGTTTGCCATCACATTGTCATCGTCGTCTCAAGTAGCCTTGATTACAGTTGTATAAATTTGTAAGAATTCCAATAGGTTCTGCTTCCCATCAAATTTCTCGAGAATAGCCGGTCAAAATCTATCCGGCCATCATATTACCTGGAGGCCTACCGAGAAAGTTCGACAACCCGTGTTCTACTAGTCGATTGTAACTTTATTTATATCGACCAAAATCGCACGTGAGTATCTCTATAAATTATCGACCAAAATCGCACTGGAGGACAATAATATTTCTACATTATCTATTTTTCAAACAAAGTGTTTTTTAGGAAGAATCTACTAGTCGATTATAATACACACTGCAGTAACTTTATTTATATTGGCCAAAATTGTTAAACTAAAATCAAAAGATAAAGCTCAAAGATAATATGAAACGCCCCAATTCTGGTAGAAATTGGATGGATCATGTCACCGTTGGTGTGGCCGGCTTCGTCGGCAGCACAAGACAAAACTTTGCTACGTGGAGTAACAGTACTGTACTGTAGCGCGTAAGGTAGCAGGAATTGTTCTAGCGGAAATGGAAAGGCCCGCCATCACTTCACTACAGTAGGCGAGTAAAAAAAAATGAATGGAATGGGAGCACTGTCTGTCAGCTACTCTCTCTGCTCGTATACATAAGACAGACGATCACGGATACATCGCCTACATCACTCCTCTCGTTCTCATCATTCACACGCATCTCTTCTTTATTTTGCACCGTTCGTCTTCTCTTCCTAAAAGTCATTTCTTTCGGCTACTACTATTTATTTTAGGTGGTCAAGCACGTCACAGTCTGCGCTGACAAAGAAGGCCTAGGCGAGAACTATCACAAGCACCGCCAGAGTCTGACGGGCTCGCTACCAAAGCTCTGGTAAGGTCTGAGCTCGGGCGGCGGCGATGGAGTAAAGCAGGGCATGAGAGCAAACGAGACGGGTGCACAAGGGCTGGACGTTGTATACATGGTTTTGCAGGGGATTGAATGATGAAATAGAAACTACAATAATTTTAGATGGCTCAACAACATGTAAAATTGCCATATACTAAACTCTAAAGGGCACAAGACACGTACAAATAGATAGCAAGGGGAGCTTACCACTTGACTTGAGGGTGTCGATCCTTGAATGGAATGCCTCTGTTTCTTGTAATGGGATCGCATTCAGATCAATCTCTCTCGGAACTCTTCGGCCATAATCTTGATGAGTAGTTCTTGGCTCTGTTTCTTGTTGAGGCTTCAAAGTTCAGATCAATCTCTCTCAAAACTCTTGGACCGCAATCTTGAGGACGAGAGACGTTTATGTTGTCCTCGCTCATTGCTCTTCCGACGTCTTCTTTAGGATCTATGTTCAAGTCAAGTGGAGCCAATGCAAGTGGTTTGGAGATGATGTTCGGAGGGGAGTGGCAGAAGAAACTGCAGTTTGCTGCCGTGGCGTGGCGTGCGAGCACATGGATGCGGCAGCGCGCGTGCGCTGATCCATGTCTCAAACAGAAAAAAGAAAGTGAAAAAGGCAACGAAAAGTAACAAAGGAGAAATCATGGAGAAAAAGGCCCCGTGCCTGCGCGACTGCGTGCAGGAATCCATCCATCGTCCGAATTCTGTGCAAATGTAGCTCCGTGGCTTTCTTTTTTCAAATCTAGCTATCTTCACCCTCAAATTTACATTTCTAGTCTCTTTCATGATACACAACATTCCATCTCAAATTTACATTTTTGGTTGAGTACAAAAGAGGTAAAAGGAGAGAGAAAGAGACACTTGCGTTAGAAATTATTTCGTTTAAAATGATTCCTATAATAACTGCTACAAACAACTATCTTAAGCACCTTCTGCAGACCAAGAGCTTGCTGGGTCCGTCCAGTTTTGAGCTCGTGGTGCACATTTTTTTTAGCATTGTTTATGTAAACAGTATTTATTTACACTGTTTATGTAAATAATATCCTTCGAACATATGCATATGTAGGTGTTTTAGTAGGTAAAGTATGTATCAGTGTGCAGAAAAAAGTATGTATCTGTGTGCTGAAAAATCCATGCGGCACTTTCCCCGCATCAGATCAGATCAGATCCGGAAAAAGATGAGATCACCAAATAATACGAACGAACGAACATCCATCCATCCGCAAGGCCAAGGCCAAGCACAAGCAGCAGCACACTCTACACACCAATCCATCCCATCTCCATCGCCGTCCCTCACCATGGCCATGGGTTCCCGCCACCTCCTCGACGACCCTGCCTCCTTCTTCCCCTTCCCGCCACCGCCGTCCTCCTCCTCCTCCTGCCCCTTCCTCGCCGTCCCCCACGACTCCACCCCCTTCGGCTTCGATCTCGACCCCTTCCATCCGCCCACGCCCCTCAGCCTCCTCGAACCATTTCCCTTCCCCACCCCCTACCCCTTCCTCCTCCACGACCTCACCGACCGCGTCGCCACGCTCGAGCTCGCCCTCGCCGCGCGCCCCCAGCCCTCCCGCAGGAAGTACACCTACACGACCGAGGCCGCCGGCCGCAAGGTCAAGTGGACCGCCGAGGAGAAGCCGCGCGGGGAGAGGGCGCTCAAGTGGGAGGCCGAGCTCAAGTCCCCCCACCACGACGGATTCGACCGCAAGTGCAAGTGGGAGTCCAAGTCCAAGCCCGCCTCGTCTGCCAGGAAGATCAAGTGGGGCGCCGAGCTCAAGGGCAAGGGATGCCTCGAGCCATGGTCGCACTCCTACACCTGGGAGGAGGACTTCGACGCCAGCGACGACGACAAGGCAGACAACAAGGAGGTGTACAAGAAAAAGACCAACAAGGCCAAGGAGGACAATAAGAAGAAGGAAGACAAGCTGCTGGTCAACAAGGAGAAGAAATGCCCCGTCGCCGTCAAGATCCAGGAGATCCCCGAGGACAACACCGCCGGATGCGTCGCCATCAGAAAGGTTAATTTTTATTCCTTGTGGGGTTTTAGCCGCGGTTTAGATGTACTTGGTTATGGTTTTGGCAAAAAAACTAAGATTGGATTTTAAAGGGGTTTTCAGGTTCTGGAGCTTCTCGTTTAGTCCGATCTGAAGGAAAGATCCGATTTTTAGTAGATTTCCGAGAGATCCGTGGCTCTCTCAATGCATATATCTGGTTAGATTTCAGATAAAGACTGCATTTTTAGAGGATGCCGTGTCTACAATCTAGATCTGTATTAGTAGTGGTTGTGGATTGTGCTCTGTAAGCAAGTTATTTATTTAGCCCTGCTCCTTTGCAATATACGTAGCGCATTCGTACTGACCGCCCTGCATTTTCCTTTCTGAAGGCTTTTGCTATGGGCAATGGCAAGGGAAAAAAGAAAGAGCTGTCCCCACAGGATGCTGCATTGCTGATCCAGTTGACCTACAGGGCTCACCTTGCTCGCCGCTCACAGGTGCTTCGCTGCCTGCGTGATCTGGCTGTGGCCAAGGCCAAGCTCAAGGAGATCAGGTCCTTGTTCTATAACATCTCCTACAGGCACCGCACTGCGCATGACCACGAAGAGCGCCAAAGGTTCTCTGAGAAAATCATTGTCCTGCTCCTCACTGTCGATGCGCTTGAGGTGAACCCCATCACGACCAGCTTTTCATTGTGATGGCTGCATTATGAATTTGAACTTCGGTTATTGCATTGCTGGTTTAGGGGTGATTTATTAGGAGTTTTTGTATCAGTATGACCATGAGTTTGCAATGGTGCGTTAGCATCTGAGTTATTGATTACTGATGTTATTAGGGTTTAGGGAAATCAAAGCACGCTAGAAGGATTAACTGCTGCGTGTTTCCTGTATGGTCAATTCTGCCCAGTAGGAGAGGTTTATGGTTAAATCTTTAATCGATGAATAAGTGCCGGATCCAAAGTCATTTGTTCCATTAGTACTTGTTCTGGGGGTTTCCATGGCATATCAAATGTAATGGTATCCCTCCAAATCATTTCTAAGTTTCTCTGGAGTCTACACATTTAAGCATTTGTTTTGATTTATAACCTGCAATACCCCCAGACTCTTCTAAGGCTTTGTTTGGGTTGAAGTACAGTAGTGATAAAAATGAACAAGTATATATTTCCTTTTAGCACATAGTGTGATGAAGTAGGATAATTTTAGATGAAGATGCAAAAATTGCTGCACAAGACCTCAGGAATATAAATAAAATTGATTTGCTTCATGTTATGGTCGGACTTCACTATCTATGACAGGCCCGTCGTCAATAGTGAAGTCCGACCATAACACTTCATGCGATGTTTGCTCTCGCTTCTGAGTAGTGTCCTCAGTGATCCATTAGGTTCAAACGTTATGGTATTCTTAAATTAGGTACCGCTGCATGTTTTGCTGTATGGTCAATTTTCCCAGTAGGATACGTTTATGGTTAAATCTATAATTGATCAATAAGCGCCTAAATCCACAATCGTGTGTTTTATTAGTACTTCTATTGTGTTGTGGATTTCCATGGTATATTAAGTGTGAGTGCATCCCTTCAAATCATTTCTGAATCTCTCAAGGGTAGGGACAGTTAAGCATTCGTTTTGATTTCATGATTGCTGCACCTACAATGCCCCCAAGCTCTTTTGTTTGTCTCCTCATGTACGCCGATCGATCACTCTATTTCCTCCATAACTTCCCTCACTTTTATATCACTTTCTCCTGAAGTCGAATAACCTATCGAATTAATGGTGCTTGGCATAACTGTCCTTTCAGGGTTGCTATATTCTATCACCTTGTAATAATCTTTGGCCATTAATCTCATTATATATTTGGTGCCTGCCTCCACCCAGGGACCTGACTACATGGTGAGGACTGCAAAGAAGTCTATGCTCGAGGAACTCGAGGGAATGCTGGAGATTGTGGACCCACAGCCACCAGGGAAGCAGAGGTCGCTGAGCTGCAGGAAGTTTGATCTCCCACAGGGTGGGGCGATCTGAGATGAGAAGATGGCTGGCGTGAACAACGCTGTCAGAATCATCGTGGAGGGCAAGTTATTGGCACCGCGTTGTGTAGTGGATGTCATGCCCGATGGAGCTTGTAGCACACTAGCACTGCGTCGTCTATGAGAACTACCGATTTTATTTCCAGTAGCTTTCGGTCTAGGGAAGTCGGAACTTACTGCTCAGTAGTATGATCCGTCTTTTGCTTCGGAGCTTGTTGTATGCTGTTAAACTACCAGATATTGGTGCTTTAGGGTCTCTACTGGCTGTTGCCCAGATGTTTCCAGTTCCATGGAAGTTGAGTAGTTAATGGATGTGTCTTGTTATGGGAATCAAAGCCAGATTTGACGTCTCCCCCGACCGTCGCGTCATCCATTGGAAGGCGCGTCCGGGATCGCCGTCGGCTCCATTGCCGCTGGGCCGCATTGCTTGATTTGAAGATCTTCTTTGCTGTTACATGCTTTGACATCGATTTGGAGGCGGCTGCTCCTGCTTGATTTGGACGCAGTCAAGGGTCAATTTGCAGGCGATGGCGGCTGCTGCTTTATCTTGATTTGTAGGTGGAAGCAACGAAAGGGGTTGATTTGTGATCCAAATTCTATACATTAGGCCAGCTTCTGGACGGAGCGTAGCGGAGGCCCGTCGCCGGAGGCTTAGGGCGGGAGCGGAGCAGAGTCCTGAAGCGGCCCATTGTGCAAGGCCCGTGCACCGGGACGCTGGGGGGGGGCGAAGCCCCGCGTATGGATTCTAGTCGAATTAGGGTTTCCCTGTTATATATATCTCCTGTAAGCCGCCGTTTGGGATATGAGATTAGAGTTGTAAATCCTCGGCATTGTAACCTCACCCCGATATAGTGAAGATTGTTGCTGGCTGGTGCCCGTGGTTTTTTCCCTCTCGCATTGAGAGGGTTTTCCACGTTAAATCTCGTGTCTCTCTGCAATTGATCTTGTTTACTTCGTCGTTTCGCAGCCGTCGCGTATAACATGGCTGTGTTCCATTGGGTTTCTAGCTTAAGTTTTTTGCATTATTTGATACTGTTTAAGGCTTATTTTTATATTGTAGCTACTGTTAGTTTTTCAGCGTAATTAAATTTAAGAAATGAAAACAGTTACGTCATTACAAACAATAGAAATGAATAAAAAAATTACCAAAAAATCAGAAAAAAGACAAAAAAAAAAGAAGTTAGAAACTTATCCCATTCCCACTACACATCCAAACGCCACCGAAGTGAAACCCCATAGGTAATGTGAACTGACTTGCTCTGATTGGTCCCCAACTCCCAACCTGAAACCCGACCCATCCCTGAATTTCTTCGTTCTTTTTCCTCAAATCCATTCCTTTCTTCTCGACAAGACGAAACAAATTAAAGGAGGATCTCGACATGAGCATCTGTACAAATTAAACTTGTAGTAGGACTATAAATGAATCGAGTTTAGATCTGGACTCGAGCTCGATTTGACCCAAGCTCGAGTAGGTTTGAGTTTGATTCGAGTAAGCTCGCAACATATTCACGTTCACAAAATTTTGTTCTTCGCATCAACAAAAAAGGAGAGGCGATGAGAATAGTTCATACTAAAATCTAGTTGAAAGAGGATGGATGGCGCAATCACGTCGAGGTCATCGCAACGATGGAGGAGAGGACATCATGCTTCGTAGTGGAGAGGTGAAGTGCATCAGCGCTTGGCGGTGGCAGAGGAGAAGGACATCGTCGGCTCGCCATGTTATCGCTTGGGGACCTGCACCATGGTGTTGCCATGTTGGTGGTTGGTAGGACATGAGGCGGCAGGGTGCAGGGAGAGACGGCGGGGTGGAAAGAATTGAGGAGGGGCAATGAAGTGGGAGGAGAGGTCTCAGTTAGTGAGGGGTAGTGGAGTGGGAGGAGAGGCGGCAGTCGGCGAGAGCGGGATGGGAGAAGTCGAGAAGGGGCAGTGAAATAGGAGGAGATGCGGCGAGATGGGAAGCTGCAGCTTGTGGGATGGGAGGGATCAAGGAGACAAGATGATTTTAAAATTGAAATAAGAGTGTAGGTAGGCTAAGAAATTTACTGATAAACTATTTAAGCTCAGCTTATAGAAACTCACGAGCTTAAAATCAAGTGCGAGATCGAGCCCGCCTCGACTCTAGAGCGAGATGAGCTTGCAAGCCTCGAGATTTTTTCCTACTTCTCTACCTAGTGTAGGATAGGAGTGTAGGACTAGTGATCCACCCCTTTGTTTCGGGGACTCGACCGACCGTTCAACATAGGATTCGGACTTTTCGGGCGCTCCTATTTTCTACGGTGCATGCATGCATGTGCTTTCTTTTACACCTGCTCGTTACCAGACGCTATCTAGTACTAAAAGAGTTGTGTGCTCAGGTCAGAGGTTAGGTATATATATCCACGCAGGCAATGGCATGCATACGTCTATCCATGTGCGATGCGAGTGTGGTGTTTCCTCGCACAAGGGTGGGTAGGTAAAATTTTACTCTGGATGGCCTGGCCTGCAAGCACAGCTACATCCATACAGACTGCTGCATGAATCTTAAAACTAATGAATGAATCATTAGTACTCCATCATTATTCCATATAATGTAATTCATGGGTGGTACGAGGTGAGATAGAGATCCAGTTTCTTGGTGAATATGATTGTTTTTGTTTTGAAGACTAGTTGGTCCTTTTCATGGATGTGGTTGTAGGTTAGATAGCAGAATATTAATTCCTTGTACCGACCAGAAAATAGGAAGGCGGAAGAAAGAGAAAAAACGGCGGGGGGCAATCCAGTGAATCCGTTCTAATATTCTCATTCTCACTCTGCCGTGCCGTGTGGTGTGCGCGCCGCGTTGCAATGCAGAGCCGCGGAGGAGATTGATTCATCGGTTTCCATCCGTTTTTCTTGTGATTTGCTGGCGGGGATTGATTGTTTCATGGACCAAATGCATTCATCATCTGGTCCTTGCTCTTGATACTCACTGGAGTAATTTGTTTGTAATCTTGTATGCACTACTGCAGTAGTAGTGATAAAGATCGCGATAAATACAAGCAGCAGCTGTACTTGTGCAATCGTCGTCGTCTTGATTTCTTCTCGCCATCTCGTCACAATGCGTCAAGTACAGCTGCGCAGTGCTCTCTCTCTCTCTCTCTCTCTCTCTGTCTCTGGGGTGGAATCCCCACCATCTCAAAACCGCCCCAAACCCCTGCGTCTCTCGTCTCGTCTCTTTCTCCCACTAGTCACGCACTCTCCGAGAGAAGCGCAAGAAAGAAAAAAAGGAAGGGAATCCCAAGAATCGGTGCAGAGAGAGAGAGAGAGAGAGAGAGAGAGAGAGAGAGGGAGGGAGACCAATGGCGTCGCCGGCGGCGCTCCTCCTGCTTGCTGTCGCGTTCCTGGCCGGGCCGGCGCAGGCGGCCGACCCCTACGCCTTCTTCGACTGGGACGTCTCCTACATCACCGCATCCCCTCTCGGCGTGCCGCAGCAGGTGACCAACCTGTTCTCTTCTCTTCCTCTGCTGCTTCTTTCTTCATCTGCGTGCATACACTGGTAGATTGCTACGAGTGTTCATTGCGCAAAGATTGGATTTTTACCCCCATCCCCTCTTCTTGCCGTGGGTTTCCATGTGGTCTTCTTCTTCTTCTTCGGCGAAAGATTTGATTTCGATTCGACGTAATACTACTTCGCGCTTGCTGTGCCAAGATTGATGGATGCTCTTTCCCCCTTATCTCCTTCATGATTTGGTTTTGATCCTTGTTCGTTTCTCTGCGGGAAGGATTCGGTCGATTTTGATGTGTGCAGTGCAGTGCGCCTTAATTAGGGGAGGACATCTTGCTGAGTTGCTGTTTGCTTACCTTCAAGATCCATCTTTCCCTATGCGTTTGTCGCGCATTTGCATTTGCATTTGCTCTCCTGGGGGAAGTATGTTTCTTGCACTTCAGTGTCAGGACAAAGGACTTGTTTGCTCGTTTCTCGCCCAAAGATTTATTTTTTACCTTTTCTTTTTTTACCTGCAAAGTTTCGATTTTCACCAACTCCTCGCGCTTTTAACAGGCATTGCATTCAGATCTCCCTAGTCCAACATCCTGCTCTCATATGCTTCCCGATCTAGTCTTATTGTAGTACTGACTTCCGGTTTTCCACTGTCAAGATGTGCCAGTCGTTTACGCTTGATTTCTACCTCCTCCCAGTCTCCCTGAACCGTTTTGTGGTCATGCATTTTTTTTTGTTTCAGGTGATCGCAATCAACAAGCAGTTCCCTGGCCCCATCGTCAACATCACCACCAACTACAATGTGGTTGTCAATGTGCTCAACAGCTTGGATGAGCCACTGCTCGTCACTTGGTGAGCGCTCTCAAGTTTCAATCTTGACGGCTTCGTATAGACTTAATTACGGTTATGGGTTCATTACGTTTCATTTGCTATGCTGTGATGATAAGTCTTGGTCTCTTTTTCTGATGCAGGGATGGTATCCAGCACCGAAAGAATTGCTGGGAAGACGGGGTTCTGGGCACAAACTGCCCGATACCTCCAGGTTGGAATTGGACTTACAATTTCCAAGTGAAGGATCAGATTGGCAGCTTCTTCTACTTTCCACCCCTTGGTATGCAGCGTGCCGCTGGGGGTTTTGGAGGTATAACTGTCAACAACCGGGCGGTAATCTCAGTCCCATTCGACACGCCGGATGGGGACTTCACGTTGTTTATGGGGGACTGGTATAAGAAGAACCACACGGTAGGGGGAAAATATCACAAGCTTTATCGCAAGATGCCCAGGTAGTTTCTTCAATAATCAAGGATGCTGGTTTTGTTCGTCTTGTGTAGGACCTGAGGAAGATGCTCGATGATGGCAAGGAGCTCGGGATGCCTGACGGTGTTTTGATGAATGGCAAGGGGCCATATAGGTACAACGACTCCCTCATCCCGGATGGCATCGAGTATGAGACTATCAATGTTGAACCAGGTGATTACTGTTGTCACTTTCATCATTATAGACTGCATCGTTAAATTTGAATTCCATTTCTCTTGATATGCTATATTAATCCGCGTGCATAGTAATATCAAAATAGTATGGTTCCTAATGCTGTTGCTGTACACATTTTCATGTTACTTTTGAATTGCAAATGTGTTTTCCCTGATGTGATGGTGGCATGAAGTTGAGGATTTATCATCACTCTTATGATAAGGCCAACTAAATTTTTTTTAAACAAATTGCTTTAGTGCACTGCCATAAAAGTGATAACTGAGCTTGATCTCCACAACAGGAAAAACGTACCGTTTCCGTGTCCACAATGTGGGTGTCTCTACGAGCTTGAATTTCAGGATTCAGAGTCACAACTTGGCCATTGTTGAGACAGAGGGTTCATACACAATGAAGCAGAATTTCACGAATCTTGACATCCATGTGGGGCAGTCTTACTCCTTTTTGATCACCATGGATCAGAACGCAAGCAGTGATTATTACATTGTGGCCAGCGCTAGGTTTGTGAACGAATCAATTTGGACCAGAGTTACTGGTGTTGCAATTCTGCACTACTCAAATTCAAAGGGCAAAGCATCTGGTCCTCTTCCTGATCCACCAAATGATGTCTATGACAAAACTTTCTCAATGAACCAGGCACGGTCAATCAGGTTTGTATAAAATAACCCCTTTTTGCCTAAACTCTGACCATCCAAATGACCACTGGCTTAATTTTCTCTCACGCAATTCTAGTCACAATTTTCATAAGCAACGATTTTAGAAATGGCTGACCCATGACCCATCATGTGCTGATGCTTTTTTTTTTAATAATTACAATGTTCTTGGGTACCCATCATGTGACATGATGTTTTCTTTTTATAACAACAGTGTTTTGCTATACCTAACTAAACTTATGCATTACTCTTGTATAAAAAAACTAATCTAGCTCCTTTTAATTGGTTTTCCCCTTAACTTTCTGTGGTCTTTCGGTTATCCCATAAATGTAGTTTTTGCACATTAGTTGCATCTTGATCTTCGAGAGATGTTGACCAAATATGCTTTTCTTTCTGAACTCTGAATGGGAAAATCTCGTTTTATTATAATACATGTCTCCTTTCTTGCATCGGGATTCAACATTTTTGGTGTACTCATTTGGGAAATTTTTCTGCCCAAATCTTTGGTAGTAGAGCATCTGTTCTGGATGAATTCCTCGCAGAAACTTTAATTTGTTACCGCTAAAAAGCGTAATAATCATTAGTTTTCTGTCTCCGCGTACACCATTCAATGAAGTGTAGGGATATCTGCTAATATTTGTAGACAACTGTTTGTCTAGGCATGTAGTGCTGCCTCTCCAAGTTTTCATGTGCACACAGTAGTTCTGGATGATGATGTGTGCATACATACTTCAGCCTCAAAAAGATCTTGTTTTTATTGTCAGGATGAATGTGAGCACTGGCGCTGCTCGTCCGAATCCGCAAGGTTCTTTTCACTATGGCTCTATCAATGTCAGCCAAGTGTACAAGTTGAGGAATGAGCCACCTGTTACCATCGATGGCAAAAAACGGACTACACTGAATGGTATCTCTTATTCCGCACCTGCTACTCCTCTGAGGCTGGCGGATCTCTACGACGAGAAAGGAGTCTACACACTTGACTTCCCCACTATGCCATCTGATGCACCACCGGCGATTGGATCTTCTATCATCAATTCCACATACAAGAACTTCATGGAAATTGTATTTCAGAACAACGACACCAAAGTTCAGACATACCATATTGATGGATATGCGTTTTGGGTCGTCGGGTGAGTACAGCTTCCAATTTCTCATTTTTTTAAGCAACCAGCAGCTTACGATCCTGTATACTTAACCATTTGCACATTGTGAACAGAATGGACTATGGCGAGTGGACCGAGAATAGCCGTGGGACGTACAACAAGTGGGATGGTGTTTCTCGTTGCACCACTCAGGTATCTACTGTAGGATATCATTTGCATAAACTATTTCTTGGTGTGAAGTCCTATTGTGCTCCAGGATGCTTTTGTTTCCGCTAATGTTCATACTCTTATGTCATTTATTTACGAGCTAGTTGATGCAAATATGCTGCTTTTACTCCATGAAGAGGCATATGCAGAAATCATTGCTGAAAGTGTTCCTTAGCGTTGCAGCCTGCAGCTAATGATGTTACTGTCACATTGTTCATAGGTATTTCCTGGAGCATGGACCGCTGTCTTACTGTCACTTGACAGCCCGGGTTTTTGGAATGTACGCACAGAAAACCTCGACACATGGTATCTCGGTCAGGAGACTTACATCAGGGTCTTGGATCCAGCAGGAGGCTATAATGTGACTGAGATGGTGGCTCCAGATAACATTCTCTATTGCGGTCGCCTCAAGGATAAACAGAAGTATGCTATTTGCTTATGTGCTATAGATAATAGGTTCTTCTTACATATAGGCACAATTACTAATGCTTCAACTGTTTTTGTTCCTAGGGCTCAGAAGCCTCATGGGTCATCATCATCTGTGGCAAAACTAAACGGCTATTTGCTCACGGCTATGGTGTCATTGGTAGCATTAGCGTTCGTTCGTTGAAAATATCTGCCAGCTAGTACTCTGTTGTTTGCAAGTTAGGAGGTCGACAGAATTTGAGTAGGTCCAATTTGTAGGTTCCATCATTGTCATTGTGCATCGGCAAGTTGTCGGAATTTTACAGAATTGTGTACACCCATTGCATTGAGTTCGTGCTGCCTGCCTGTCGGCACCCGCAAGGAGTGCTGTGCTGCCTAAGACGGTCTTTTTTTCTTCGCGTTCAGCCAGCTAGCTTTGTGGAGATTCGGATGTTGATAGTTGCGGCGGCATTGCAATTAGCAAGTGCAGTTTTACTTTTATGTTACGTTAAAGCTGCAAATTTGTCGATCGATTTGTTGAATTGCTGCTAATCATTTTGCTGAGTTGCAGCCATCCATCCTGAAGGAGTGGCTGCGCTTTTGCCATTTGAGCAAGAAACATGAGTGACAGAGCGAGGGTGAGTTTGGCATCGAGGTGACCTTTTGAGATCCACTTTTTATGTTGTGTGTTGGATATAATAACCCCTTGAAAACATCCTCTCTAGCTTTCGCTGGAATGATGGAGGTTCTGTGGAGCAACTAGCTATGTAATGCTGCCAGATTGGCCTTGAAACGAATTTCTGACCGCTCACACAGCGCAATGATCATCACGTCACGCGGTTTGTTGATTGGGACCAAGTTTCGCCCATTTTAACGGGAATGCTTGACGAGTAGTCCGAGAATGCTGTTTGCAGATCACTACAATTAGCACGGCACGATAAAAAAAGTGTCTTTGACGCACTAATTAAGCAACCTGTTGGCAGGCGTTCACCTCAGCTAGTGTAAGTACAGCTTGATGATGCAGAATTGTTGTTCAAGTATTGAGTAAGGAACCCAGCTTTTTCATGATGGTCTAAGTGCTTGGGTATTGAAACCACATGAAGATGGTCCGAGAGAATATTGTGGTGGCTATGTTAGTTATTTGGAGGACAGGATAGCTGTGTGGGTTACTGAGGGAGGGTCCAACAGTGAGACCAGAAGGGCGGACAAGTCATCGGCGAAGAAGATAAAAAATTCATACTAGTACATCCAACTGACCCAAAATTTAGAAAAGATAATGGCATGTTCTTTTTAGCTGAAACCTGAACTGTTTATACGAGAGATTACAGAGTAACAGAAACTTACGTGCGGTTTACCGATATAAATAAAGTCGGTATAACATGTACTGTAATTAACTAGTAGATCCTATTTTGAAAAGATACTCCGTTTAAAAGTTAATTACTGTAGAAAAAAAAATCGAAAAACAATTTTTAGGAACTGAAAAAAAACATGCCTAATACAACCCTACAAGTAGATTGCTTGCCTGCATGTATTATTGAATTAAATTTGAGTGGTAAGTAATTACAAGCCATCACATTGCAACACGCGTAGAGCGAGCGAGCGTGGGGGGGTGGGGTCTGTGAGAAGAGAGAGAGAGAGAGAGAGAGAGAGAGAGAGAGAGAGAGAAGACAAGAGAAGCGAAGAAGAATGGTGGTTCGGTGTGAGGCCTGCCACAGCACATCGCTGGATTGGTTGAATTGGGTACGCGGTTTGGGGAATTCATGGATGCACACCTATTCATATATAGACTTTTAACTTTAACTAATATATATAGTAATAGTTTATCGAGAATATATAGTAGTAGTTTATCGAGAAGTTTATAGAAATATACTTGTGTGTAATTTTGATCGATATAAATAAAGTTGCTGCAGTATGTACTACAATTGACTAGTAGACCTCGTCTAAAAGACACTCCGTTTAAAAATTAGATACTGTAAAAAATTATTTATGATACAAAATAGTCTTTAGGAGTTAGGATGAACATAACCACAAATACATATATGACCTCTCCGGCCGGTTGCTTTATTTGCTCTCACTCCTTCCTCTCCATGTCACCCCAATTATGCCCGCTTGCCATTTCTCTGGTCCCTCACCCTGCTTTTTATAATTAAGAAGCATGTAAATTAGCCTTTTCATTTCCTCAAACAAAAAATAGAACCTTTTCATGGAAAGCTTTTCTTTTGAGAGCTAGAACATACTCCTATACATGTACCCTGATTAAGTAGGGTTCAGAAAACCAACGGAAAATATTGCTTGGTAACCGGTAATTCTTGTTTTCCGAACACCCATTTCATTGAAACTTCGAATGAACCGTGCACATTACTGAACTCTAATTTCAAACTTCCTATTTCATTATTAGATTTTATTTTTTTCTAATTCGTGAAAGCCCTAATAAAACAGACCAGTTTTGGGTCCAGAAACCAGGTGTGTAACCAGGCAAAAACTGGAAAAGCTTACTGATAAGTGTTGTTTTCCCTACTTCATTAACTTGGACTAGTAGAAAATAAAGATGCCATAAGATCAAAGTGTGCATACATCGATGCTGATCTATGCATACGGCGCTCTAGCTATGTGTGATCTCTTCCTCCTGTCCTACCTCTATATACTATCCTCTCCATTTTTTTTACTTACCTTTCTAGAACCCATACAATGTATTTAAAATTACCCAGATTGAATATACAAAAAATATATCATTAGATTTATCGTTAAAAATAATTCTATAATATTTAAATTTTATTAGTATATCTTTGTATAAAGTTATAAAAATAACGGTCAAAGTTGAATCTCAAAGACCGTAAAAAATCGAAAATATCGAATAAAAAAGAACGGAGGGAGTAGTATGGACTAATGCTTGCACCGGCCGGATATATAGTGCCGAAGCCTTTTCCGTACTCTTGGGAGTACATACTCTCACTTCTAATATATCACTTAAACAATTATTTTATACTTCTTTATCACTTTCGATACACTTAAATACTAATTTTAAGATACTTCAATATGACTTGGGTGAAAAATTTTTATCAGAGCCCTTTACTTTTGCTATAAACACTTTTTATGTATAAAAAGAGTACATACATAAATTATGCTATAAAAGTAGACTTTCATGAAAATTTTTATAGAACTCACTTTGGAATATTTTATAATCATTATTAGAGTATACTTAAATAGATAAAGAGGTATAACAACACCATTAAAGGGGTATATTAGAAGTGGAAGTACGTCTCCCAAGAGAATATATATATAAGCCGCTGAAATGGGACACCATGATTTCAAATGCACAAATTCAACCTAAGTTCGAGTGTATTTTTTTTTAAAAAAATGTTAGTTTTAGGGTATATACCTATCTATAATAATTTGAATGAAATGTATGCCTTTTAAAAAAAATATACTTGATTTTAAAGTTTCGAACAAATTAAATTATATGCTTTGTTTATATATATATATATATATATATATATATATATATATATATATATATATATATATATATATAATCAGCACACAACTACAATTTAAATTTTAGTTTAAATTTGTTTGAACTAATTAGTAAACTAGTTAAACTCAACATCTAAAAAATTCTAAAACTTTTGCAGATAATATATAGAAAAAAAAACCTATTTAAGACCATGGTGCCAAGTGACGAACGACGAACTGGACACCATGGTCGGGAAGACATTGCTCACTCCATCTTCGATTCTACCAGCTTGCAGCCGTGAACGAATTAAAGCCGTGAGCCTTGACACATACAGAAATGCGTGCAGAAAAGGTATCTGCATGGATTTATACGTCAAATTAAACTATCTTGCTCGATCGATCTCATAGCATATACTATATAGCTAGGTATTCAAATCATATAGAGATTTTCAAACATTTGAAACAAAACGTACGTCTAGATCGAAAAGGGAACAACTAACTCATAGTAAAATCGTCTCTTTCGGCGTTTAGACCAAGGTTTTCATTACTGGTTTCAATTTTTTTACCCTGGGAGTAGATTTCGTCAAATCAAAATTTGAATTTCAAAAAAATTTGGCCGAAAATCAGTTGAAAATAACGGATAAATTTCAGACATACGTGCAAATTCAAATTATCCAAAATAATTTGGCCGATACCATATTTTGCCGGGGTTCTCCGATACTTTTGTGAAAATCAGCCTGTAAAGAGAACCTGGTTCAGACTACGTAACCCATCATATCATATATGTCATTATATATCTTGCAAGGACTAGCTTTTTTTATTTCTTACATCTCCGAGGTAGCTAAACACCTTTACATTCCGCCAATTCTTTTCGTGCTAGTAGCCTTCAAACTACAGAGCCACAAATCCCAGCTAGAATTAAGAATACCAATTAATTTAACCTACCAAACTAATATTATATGTGTAAATATGCAAAAAGAACACGCGCGCGTATGGCAAATCTATTGTGAGTGCAACTACATAAACTCTTTAACATTTGTCCGATGGGGGCTTGGATAGATCAAAATTTCAGGTGGATTTTGAGAGCTAAATGAACCGGCAATTTTGCGAATCTCCAATAAATTATACTCTCACTACATATAAAATCCTGAAGTCCAAGACATGTATATCTTGAATGCAATCTAATTTCAAACACAAAATACTAAGTAATCAAACCTATCTAGTACACGTGTTGCTTCCTCCTGCCTGGTTACCAGTAGGCTTAATTTGGAAGGATTAATGCAGCTGAGAAGCAAGACAATGCAAGCAGTAGCCACTACCACATAAAAATTCATTACAGACAATTTTTGAACCGTCTATAAAAACTATATCACAGACATTCAGAACTAGACCATTTGTGATCGTCTGTTATCACAGACTGTTTGAAACTAGAATCGTCTGTGATCGTCCGTCTGTGATCGTCCGTTATCACAGACAGTTCGAACCTAGAATCATCTGTAATAATCAGTTATCACAGACGGTTCAAACCGTATGTGATAGCCGTACCAGAGCTAAAAAAATGGATAATTTTACTATAGCTTGGATGTCCAAAATGTTGGCTTTTTGAATATCCAAGCTATGGTAAAAATCTAGATTTAGCCAAAATTTGGGCATCTAAACTATGGTAAAAATGCAGGCGTAGCTAAATTTTTGGGCCTTTAAGCCATGGTAAAAATCCAGAATTAGCCAAATTTTTGGGCATCCAAGTTATAGCAAAATCGGATAGATGGGATTGAAGAAGAGGTGGGGAAAGGAGAGGAAGAGTAGAGGAGGAGAAGTGAGAAGAAATTGTCCACTTGTCCAGGGCTTTAGGCGGTGCTGCTGTCTGCAGTGCCGCGGAGCCCTAGAGCAGAGGCACAGTCGCACGCCGCGGAGCTGGAGCCCAGAGGTGATGCGACCGTGGGAGCCGGAGCCCGGAGGTGACGCGATCGCGGGAGCCGGAGCCTGGTCCCTAGAACTGAACGCTAGGTGCAACTGGCCATGTAGTTGGAGGTGCGGATAGGAATTGGGGATAGGGGTTTGCCCGTTTGAAGTGGCCGAGTGGGGATGGACTATGGAGCAACGTGAGCGACTGCTAGGGTTACTGACCGGAGAGAGTGAGAGTGCTAGCCACTGTGTTGGGCCTATCAGTGCGTAGCGCACAATGCCAAATATGGTCCAGGCCCAGGCCACGAGCACGAGGCTAGTCGGCCACTTTTGCAGTTCTGTTTTGGGCTGATGGGCATGAATATAGTTAATTCGGTCTAATTAACTATATACATATGTAATATACCTTGTATATATTGTTTTTTTTAAAAATTTTGGTGTTCAGTTAAATTCCTATGAACTACTATCTACTTTTGAATGCTAGGGTTTGGGATTAAAAAAATAGAAGAGAGGAAGGAAAAGGGGAACGATGGAGGGGGATTTGTTTGGTGAGTGGTCTGGACCCTTTTGCGTGTGCGGGTCCCACATCGGAGAGTAGACAAAGGTCGCTGTTCTCTTACGTCTCCCCCCCTCCCATCACCTTCGGTCTTCCCTGCCTGCCTGCCTGCTAGCTTCTCTCTCTCTCTACCTTGCAAGCTCTCACCCTAGCTATAGCTGCACCTTCCTCTTCCTCTTCTTCATTTCATCTCTCTCTCTCTCTCTCCTTTGATATTCTTCTTTCGGCCTTCTTTCCTCTGGAGGAATAATTTTACCTTTAGCTTTCTCCTGTGTATTCATGGTGGCCATAGATTGTGCTCCATTTCTTTAGTAATCAATCCACACCAGGGTTTCTTTTTTCTTCCTTTCATCAATCCCGTTCTGCGCATTCATCAACCCCGTTCCCGTTCCCGTTCTCTCTGCAACCCTCTCTCTCCTCTCCTCCCCTCTCCTCTCCTCTCTGCTCCCCGTGATCAGGAGGAGGAGGAAGGAAGGGGAAGAGGAACAAGAAATCTGTCAACAATTTGCATGCATGCATGGCTCATGCAGATGAACTCGTGTAGGTAGGTGGGGATCTGATATTGCTACTGTGAGTTTTTCACACATATATACTTTGATTCGTTTCTACTTCTTGAGTTGTTATTTTTTACATCCTTGTTTTTTTTTTCTTTTTGCTGATGTTGTTGTACGTGCTTCTTCCGTGACATTCTTCTTGGGATATGAACCAGATAAATGAGTTAGGGAGAAAGATAGAGGAAAGAAAGTGCACATAGAGCAGCTGAGACAGGCAGAAGAGAAAAAGTTCATTTCTGTCTCATAGCTACTATATATAGCAGCTAGCTAGATCTGGGTGGATTTCTACAAGGTTTCGTCACATCTCGCTGATTTGAATCCAACTTCTGATCAAAAAAGGTATATACAACTAGCACTCTCTCTCTCTCTCTCTCTCTCAGGAAGATCTGGCTTTGATCTTATGTTACTTGTTATATCTGATCTCCGGCTTGCACTCAAGCATATATAAAACCTACATTTAGATATCCTACATGTGTCCTACGGAACCCTTGATAGAACTCTATGATATGACATAACAGATGTTCTAGTGATTCATACGTAAATGTAACAAGATATTTTTTTTATAGCAGAAGCAAGTGATAGGTAGCTAGAATTCCTGGACTGATCAAAACAAATTGTATGTTGTAAACATATACAAACGATACACACTATAAATCCTTTTTAGACCTCTCATTCAGAGATGTCCTTTATATATGTTCATCCTTTCCCAACTTGGATCTCTCCTTTTTTCCGAAAGTAAATCCAACTACAAACTTAGCAGATGCAATCTTTATATTTATACTTATTTTCCTATATATGTATGGAAATATGTGTATGCATGGCGTATATACATGCGGTGGTGAAATGATATTGTGATCTACTGCAGAGGTTTTTTGGATGGACAGAAATTAATATTCTGCATGCTCGCATGATTAGCTAGATTTGATAGTATGTTTTCAGCTACATGTATAGAGAATGAATGTTGTTGTGATATATATACGTCCACTGATGTTTTCCTTTATGTTTATAATAAAACATATTTATTCTCGTTAATTCAGGTACATGAAATTTGTTGACGTCGATGCGCAAGTTTCTTCTTTTAAGGAAAATATACATGCATATATTCTTCTGAAAAAGGATGATGATATATACCGGCCATGTGCTCTAAATTTAGTATATATTTTTATGGGGAAATTTTAGTATAAGTTGAGATGTACGACGCAATAAAAGCCTGAAAGTTTAGCATATTTTACCGTGCTTGCAGTATCATATACATAAGCACGTCCATACACGTAAAAAAAACTGCTGCTTAGATCTGATCGAAGAAGCAGCCAGCTAGCTAGCTAGCTAGCACGTATATATGATCATAGACGATAGATACAAGTTCAAGCATGGGTACCATGCATGCACTCTAACTGGAATCCCCAGTACGAGTGCAAGCAAATACACAACATATATATACTACGTACACACACTAGTACAATGCATACATATGGAGGCTAGCTAGCTGTACACACTAGCTACGTACATCAGGGACATCATGAGAGAAGCTTTCACTAGCAGGGCAACATTCCACAAAGGGCAATGAGTGGTGCTGCTCAGCACCACAATGCATGTGTCACTGCAAATGATCATGCTTCGAGTATTACTTTTCTTATATCCATCCACTATCACATGCACGCGTACGACGTACGTCTCCCCGGCACTGTGACTTCATTCAAATTTCTAGGACAAAAGTATGCTTAATTAGCACGTAGCTACTGTATAAACCTGCATGCAGTGATAGGAGTATTGATTACACACACCGGCCGATCTGTTTTTATTTACCTTCTTTTTCTATGCTTCTGATCCTTAATTATATATGTTCCTTTTGCATTAATTAATTGCTTACATGTTTATACTACGTACTTTACATAGATGCGTACGTATAACTCAGCTCATATATACATATATACTGAAGCATTTTTCAGGTCAGGTCGCTATGAGCAGTCCACAAGCACAGGCGCAGGACGTTCCTCCAGGTTTTCGGTTCCACCCAACTGATGAAGAGCTCGTCGATTACTACCTTCGCAACAAGGTGGACTCAAGAAGGATCGACCTAAACGTCATAAAAGATGTTGATTTGTACAAGATTGAGCCATGGGATCTTCAAGGTACGTACGCACGTAGATACACATTGCATGCAGTTCAAGCAATGAGAAATTAATTAACGTACTGATCATATATATTGCATTGTAACATCGTCTGGGGTTACCATATATGCATACGTACCCTAAAGAATAAAAATCGATCACCACCGCTAGCTATTTGACTGAAATTATTGTACATATATATATATTACTTCATATATATATATATATATATATATATATATAGGACGAGTGTTTCATGCACCATGGTGCCTAGGCACCAATATCAATACCCGTTGATTTGCTTCGAGATTTGCAACGTTTGATGTGGGTATCTTCATATACCCATAAAAAAGTATATTTGAGATGTCAAACTCCGAAAAAATTTAAATTCAACTTCAGTTTAATTAGTTTGAACTATTTTTATGGTATATACTCACTGTAGTTGCATTGAACTCAAAAGTAGTTCAAACTAATTTGAACTGAGTTCAAAACTTACTTACCATAAATATATCAAGGGTATAAAACATTTTCATACCCAAACTCAAAAAATTATCAATCATACACGTGTATCGGATGTTGGTGCCTAGGCACCATGGTGCCTTATGTAATTTTCCTATATATATATATATATATATATATATATATATATATATATATATATATATATATATATATATATATATATATATATATATATATATATATATATATATGTATGTACACGTGCAGAGAAATGTAGGACAAGACCTGAGGAGCAAAACGAATGGTACTTCTTCAGCCACAAAGACAAGAAATACCCAACCGGAACTCGAACGAACCGGGCAACCGCGGCTGGTTTCTGGAAGGCCACCGGAAGGGACAAGCCGATCTACGCGAAGCGCAACTTGGTTGGCATGAGAAAGACACTAGTGTACTACAAGGGCCGAGCTCCCAATGGCCACAAGTCTGATTGGATCATGCACGAGTACCGCCTTGAGACAAATGAGAATGCTCCTCCACAGGCAAGTCTAATTATATTTCGTCTGCTTGACTCAAATATATATAGAACATTTGCACTTAATTTCAGTGCCCAAAAAAACCCAAATTTCATCCAATGATCAATAATTAATACACACAATGACGAGTTTACAAAACATTGACATGAATGTACATACCTACACATATATTAATATTGTTCCTTTCAGAGAATGATCATATATATATATATATATATCAGCTTGAAAATTCAGAATGGCTATCCACCATGTTTATCGATCGTATTCAGTTGCCCCAAGTAGCGCATGTACATATGTTTGCCGTCTTTACTCATTGCAATCATCTTTACCTGCATGTGTGTTGACAAGGATTTTATTGTGGCTTTAAAAAAAGGGCAAGGTTTTGTGGGATCTCTGTTTATATTTGAACAAAATCCAAATTAAACTACCTCGTGATAAGCATGAATGTAAATTATGAACTACAAATCAATATACATGTGTATATATAGAAGCTAGCTAGCTAGTAAGCAAATTCTTTAATGACACCTATCATCTGATTCATATATGCCGAGCGAGCCTACTTTGTACTATGTTCGTTAATTTGAAAGATATTTGCTACTCATGCACGTTGTTGCCTCCGAATTTATCTTTAAAAAAACATTCAACTAATTTCAGGAGCTACTAGTCTGATTTATAGTTTTATCTTGGTTTTCTGTTGCTAAAACACAGGAAAATCACTTTTGTTTGTTTGTGGTTTCTGAAACATGTAATATGATTTTTTAGCCTGTAACAATGCACAGATATTCAACCAGTAATTACTGAAAGTGCAACACATTTAGCTAGAAGCTCTCTTTTTGTGGATGCGCTATATATATATGTAAGGCATGGTTTTCATGCATTAGTATCACATGGCTCTCTTCTAGTTTCAATGTTATTTACTTTTTAATCCCCTACTTATATGTAATAATTGACTATATAATAAACATTCATGATATCTGTTTTCCGAGAACAATCGCACGTTATAAATCCCTTTAAACAGTCACAAATGGTATTCCACAAATATAACTTAATTTTCCAACCTCATATCAGGAAGAAGGGTGGGTAGTATGCAGGGTTTTCAAAAAGAGATTACCAACAACAAGAAGAGACTCAGACCATGATGCACCCTGTTGGTATGTCGATGAAGATGGGCCCTTCATGCATGACCTCAACTCTCCGATGAGTGGAATGCCCCCTCACCACAGCATGGCACTGCAAGAACAACGCCTCCAAATGCTGAACAACACCTACAAGAGGGAATTGAAGCTACAATTCCAAATGCCAAACCATCATGTTCTCAACAGCAACATTCCTCATGAGCTAGAGAGCCCTTCCTTCCATTCTCTTTTGGTATCACCGGATCACCAATTTAATGTGCACCATGCCCACCACCATGTTCAGCTTATTGAGGATGCAGTCGACCAAGCCACTACTGATTGGAGAGTTCTGGACAAGTTTGTTGCATCTCAACTTAGTCACGATGCAACAAAGGGTGTAGATTACCCTGATGAAGGAGACATTCTTCAGGTCAACGAGAAGCAAGAGGTGGCAGCTGATTATGCGTGGACGTCAACATCAAGCAGTCAAGTTGATCCATGGAAGTGATCGCGATTAATCAAAGATAGTATCTCCTCAATAAATATTATCTTAAGGAGCTATAATAATGATGATCATATCATACCAATTGGACAGATAAGTAATTAATTTGAGTTACATGATGCATTGTAAATAAGACTGTAATATGATGTGTGTACTCTCTACTGCGTAGTGTTGTGCTGCTTACATGCTTCAGGACATTGTATAAATATTTTTGATCACCGTCTTGCTATATGAAATAAGGTCACGGAGAACTTAAAAACTTCATGAAGTATGATTTTTAATAGGTAACACTCTTCAGTTATGTGATTATAATTAAGCTGTTGGTGTCTCACCAAACTTGACAGCCATATGTTCGATCGAGTATGCCAATATGCACAAACACCATATGCTCATTAATATATATATCGTGTCTTTTATTTAGATACTTTCTTGTGATTCTGCAACATATTTTTGGTCCTGTATTTTGCCTGAAGCGGAATAGTATTCTGACTAATTAGATAACACGAAATTCTTAAATTGTTGCACTTTCGTAACACAAGATCGACTAAGATGTCAAATGTAAATATGCATTAAAAAAAACCCCGAATCATCTCGTCCATACTAGTGTCGAATGTCATGTCATTAGCACTACCAAAAATGTCTATTTTCTAACGAGACAATGTGTAGAACACGAAGTCAAGAATTGGCATAACTTATACAAGGACTATCTTATGCATCCTACATCATTTTCAGTACACCATGTACATAAGCTAAGAAGATGTTCATACTTGTATCCATACATGTTGCACTCATGTTTCTAATACTTTCAGTTTCTTTCTGAATAGAAGTAAAAAAGTTACCGTGAGGAGAAGTAGCGAACTTACAGTTCTAAAAGAGATTGGACATATTAATTAGATCCTAGCTAGAATATCACCAAAATTTTATTGAAATAAGTGACGCGTAGATGTAAGTATTGTTGGACTTACTTAATCTTAATAGCCAGAGTTTGAAGGATGACTAATCATTCTCCCTCTGTGGTTCGAAGGACAAGATACATCATTCTTCTCTGTATGCATGCATGTGAATATGCATTTATTTATTTTCTTAACAAAGTTCTTCGTAGGGATCAGCTCATCAGCTGCTAATTCTTCTTTTATAAAAACAAAAAGTCATTGGAACAGACAGATATTATTGAGTTAGGATGATATGCATGCTGGACGTTTGATTAGATATGTATTCGCGCCAGCTAGCGTGCTTGAATAATGTGTGTTCTGGCAGATCACCTACGAAATTACCTACGTCCCTGGATGCATGTGTTATCTGAAGTCTAAACTTCATCAGTTATTATTAATGATGGACAGGGAATTTTAGGTTTAGATGTTTTTGGCATTGTTTTATTCAGAAGTCACAGCTTAGTTATGCCGGCTATGTTCTATGACGGTAATACCCAGGGATTACATCTACAAGAAATCCAGTCGTATACCAAACATTCTCTCAGGCGAAGTCCTGAAGTAAAGGAACCAGAGAGGAAATGTAGGTCTCTGTTACGATTCTAACTACTAGCAAATAAATGATGCTAAAAATAAGTAGATAAGGCAGAACTCAACAGGGCATCATATTCATAGGGACTGGATAGTTTTAGTGTGGGATCATATATACTCATTATTGGTTTGTTTAGAAAGAAACAACTTAGTTCAAAACTGCGAGTATCTAACCATAAGAAAATATATGTAGAAGAAATTAAAGGGAGCATGCGTGGAAGAATTTCTCCAGATCATGAACATAAGAGTCCAATTACGCCATGTTGAATCAGTATGCTGAATAAAAAAACTAAATAAACTCGACGTCATATGGAAACACACGCTGTGTGCATCACTTCAAGAAATCTGACAGAGATGATCTATAGAACTGCTTAGTAGGAAATTATTCATGATAACCCATTCTACAGCTTTGCATGGAGCGCTAACGTAATGAGAAGTTTGAATAATCATCTACCTAACTAGCTAGCCACATGAGTACTTCCAGCTGAAAGAAGGAGCAAGGTAGTTCTACTCCTCAGGAAAATAGCTGCGCCTCATCAAAACATTTACAAACAAAGGTAAGAAATGAATTTTAAAGCAAAGCATATCATTTTCTTCAGAAGGATATATGAAAAATATAATACAGGTTGGTTGTATATTACGCTGACAAAAAAGTAAAAGAAATGACAAGTACAAGCCCACGGATATTAGGCTAATTAACGACGTGAAAAGAAGCTAGCTAGGGGGAAACAGTAATGGAACTCACCTACCTACCGCAGAGAACATGCTGCTGGTTATGGCCCAAGGATGATTTGAAGCAAGTAGCTAGATGACGGCATGCATTAGAGACAGAAAGGTAGAGACGAGATAGCGACCGACCCCTTACGGCCGGATCGGCCGGAGTGGTACCAAGGAAGCTAAGGGCAAGCAGGCGATGCTTCCCAACCGCTGCTTTAAGGGATCAAAGATGGCAAACATAAATAAGAGCAACGAAGAGACATGCATGCATGCCTCCCACCAACTTAGCTTCCGGCTTATATATATAGTGCAAGAATTAACGAACCCCACGCTTCACCTACAAGTCATGCATGCAGCCTCATGCATCACTCCTCTCACCACTACTCAGTTGTGAATATATGGTATGATGGAACACATGAAGTATACGGACCAGCTTGTCAGTGGCTGCAGTTTCTGAGAAAAAAAAAAGGGGAACACAGTATGATAATAATTATTTGCGCGTGTATGAGGTTAAAAAAGAAGGCGTGGAAAAGGCAGAGGTGTTGGGAACCAGGTAGGCAAGAACATGCAAAGGCATGCATGAGAGGATGAGATGAGGGGGAGGGAGGGAATAATTAAGTTAAGAGAGAGAGAGAGAGAGAGAGAGGAGAGGAGAGGGTGATGTTTGTTTGTAGAAGAAGATAAAATGATGCCTGCGTGAAAGCCCTCATGTCAGACCCCATCATGCAACCCCTCTATCTCCCTAGTTAACCACCCATACTACTCTGCTTTCACACTACATATATACTAGCTTGTTATATATACTGCTTGAACAATTAATGATGCATATGCCCTTCTTAAGTTCTTATTCTCAAGCAAAACAATTAATTAAAAAAGCAATAGAACCTATGTTACGCATATAGATGCACTTCGAAAGAATACTCCAGACCTGAATAAGAAACTATGTGCACTTAGAATACTCCAGGCTTGAATAAGAAATTAAGCAAAGATATGCAACCAAGGAAAAAGCTTCCTTGTACTTACTTCATTACTGTGCTCATTCCATGCCGGAGGAGTATGTATCATGAAATCATACATGCAGACCCACCGAATGCCAACTATAACAAGATCAATCTATTTTATTCTGCCTGTCTCAGCAATTAATCGAATCATTGGGCTCCAAAACGCAGGCCACTCAATTCAGATCAAGATGCGATACAGTCCGTTCCATGCTATTTAATTTTCAGTTCCATAAGAAAATGCTAGAAAAAATGTGGCAAAATAGCTTAGTACATCTGCAGAACAACGAAAGTGAAATATATCAAAACTGGACGGATCATCGAAATAGTTCAACTCAATGTTAGTCCACAACACGGGAAAGGACTATCTTGCAGGAAAAAAAGAAGAAGAAAGGAAAATTTCAGTACAATCTACTCTTTACCTGGGGTAAGCGGTCTGCGTGAAGCCAGAATCCCTACCAGTAATCCTTTCCAACTGCCATTGGGTTAGGTTAGTCTTAACTCTAAACTCCTAACCTAGGGCTATGATTGAGCTTATAAGCATATATATGTTCCCCCATCTTTGACCAAGCTTAATAAAGAAACCATGAAACGCAAGCATACTTGATTTTCTATATGTTTGGTGATGTCAAGCCCTAAATATATACCTAGGTAATAAATGCCAACATATATAGCATATTATCAGCAAGCAGTTAACCAAAATAAGTATGCAAATTGTACGTGTTGCCTCATGTGACACGTTACAGAAAAGAAAACTCGGTTATGGACTGTGCAGTATAGATGCATAAAACGATATAAATTGCAATAGAGTTTAAGGTTATCATGGTTTCTAAAAGCTTTCGTTAAACTGAATATCACTTGGTGGCATGTCAGGTTCGTGGATGGTTAATAACAACAGTACAAGCTGAAATACTATGGCAAGGAAAATTGGTAGTGATTTTGCCAGAAACCACTCCTAACTTGGCTGCCTGCCGCTGGGACCGGGAACAAATGCAACAATAATGCCGTGTGTATCTTGCCTGGAATTACTATGGCATGCCTAAACTCCACCTGCATATAAAACCCACGACCCAGCAAAATATACTCATGAGTTGAGTTGGGCATAGACCCAACCACACATGAAGACCATTGCGTAGCCACAGGCGAGCCACAGTGAACAATAATGGGACTAGCTCTGAAGGCAGAAGCAAGCATGCATATGGTGTGGAGCTCACTTGGGGCCAACCAACAAGGGGACAACGCTTCTTCCCTCAGTGATTGCTGTTTACTCCACCAGGGACCCAAAAGCCACAAAAGGCAAGGATAAAGGACCCAGAGAAAAAGGCTATGTTGAGTTACTTCTAAGCATGAGCACAGGTGTTTGTCCTAACTCCAAAGTACCTCTCGGTGGTTTGCTATTGCTACTTTATTGACTATCCAAAGTCCAAAGTGCCAAATAAGATGTACTTACCTTGTTGTTAAGCCTATATTTTAGTTGCCTTGCCGCAGAGCCAACAAACATAACCTATTCATTTTCGGAAAAAGAATATCCATGAGAAAAGAAAGAAAACAAGTAGCATCTTCAGAACTAGATTTGCTAAAAATATATAGAAACCTCAAGAGGTAATTTACTTCCGGTTCGCCACAGGATGCCTTCAGCATTGCACAACAGAATTGTGTTACAGGTAGCTTCATTACCTGCGAGCATTTGTTAAGGTCAAAGTAGAAGAGAATATGAAGCGACCACATTATTAAGGCATAAATCTTGCTGTGAATTAGGTAGACATGTTAATTACCTTGATTTAGTGAGCCATCTTGTTGGCCATGGGCATGTAGATAATGGTGGTGCTTTTTTGTCGTGAAGAAACGGATGCCACTGCTAAATGGCAATGGGCCTGATCTATCTGTCTTTTGGTTTTTGCTACAGTACTTAACTTTCAAACAGAATATTTTTTAAAACAAGATCTACAAATTAATTGTAGTACACGTTAAAAGCCGATCACCTGTACTGGCCAAAATCGCATGCGAGTATCTCTCTTTTAGTAATCTCTGTCGCGAACTGGCAAAATTCAAAATTTTCAGTTGAAAGCCAAAAGCAACTGTTAGAAAGAACAGACCTCACTTGGTCCAACTTACAAGATGCTCCCACCTTGGTAAGGTTGGATAGAATTCTTTGCTCGGTGGACTGGGAGCAGTTTTTCCCAAGCTGTTTGCTCCAAAGTGCAGCCACAGATGACTCAGATCACTGTCCTCTAATACTCAGTTTGCAAGGCTTCAAGCCAGGGAAGAGGAGATTTCGTTTTGAAGTTTTTTGGCCAAAGCAAGAAGGTTTTCTTGAGGCAGTAGAGGCGGCATGGACTGCTGTTCCTGGTTCCTCCTGCCCTTTCGAAACGCTGGCTAGGAAGTTCAAAGCCACAGCTAGGGGATTACAGGGATGGAGTCATAAAACATTTGGGCATGTTAATACCCAACTTAGTCTAGCAAGAGAAATTTTGCATAATCTGGAAATTGCACAGGATAGTAGGGATCTTTCCCCTGAAGAATCTTGGTTATGCAAAAATCTTAAGAAGCATATCCTTGCGCTGTCATCTCTGAAAAGAACTTTAGCAAGAAGTCGTTCGAGGATAAATTGGCTGAGTAATGGCGATGCCAACACTTCCTTGTTTCATCTGCATGCTCGGCATAGAAAACAGAAGAACTTTATTGCCAAGCTGGTAGACGATGCCAACCAGGTAACCACTGATCACGAGGAAAAGGCTTCTTTGATTCACAATTTCTATAACAAGCTGCTTGGGACAAGTGTGGACCGTGACATCACCATCAACCTGGATGAGTTGAACATTGTGGCCCACGATCTTGGAGAACTTGATGCCCCTTTCTCTGAGGAAGAGGTGAGGAAAACTATCAGCCAATTACCGTCGGACAAAGCCCCGGGACCAGATGGTTTCACCGGTCGTTTTTACCAGGTGTGTTGGTCAATTATCAAGGAAGATATTATGGCTGCACTTTCAGCGGTCTGGAGCAGAAATTTCAGAAATTTGGGTCTGCTCAACACGGCCTATGTAACTCTGTTGCCAAAAAGAGAAATGGCAGCACATGTGAAGGATTACCGGCCAATAAGCCTTGTGCATAGCTTTGCTAAATTGGTCACAAAAATCTTGGCAAATCGCTTGGCTGTTCGGTTGGATAAAATGGTGTCCATCAATCAAAGTGCTTTCATAAAGGGGAGATTCATTCAGGATAATTTTATGTTGGTTCAGCAGACAGCAAGGTTTCTTCATCAGCAAAAACAAGCCCGATTACTCCTCAAGCTAGATATTACAAAGGCTTTCGATTCGGTTTCTTGGTCCTTCCTCCTTGAGGTTATGGAAAAGCTGGGTTTCTGCATAATTTGGCGGGACATTATTAGTGGGCTGCTTTCCTCTTCTTCAACACAAGTGTTTCTTAACGGGGTTCCCGGTGATATTATCCTGCATCGGCGAGGTTTACGCCAAGGTGACCCTCTTTCGCCGATGCTTTTCATTCTAGTAATGGATATCCTCAGCCATATGTTCTCTTTGGCATCGGATGAAGGGTTGCTGCAGCCTCTAGCCTCGCGAGTTTTGCCACATCGGATCTCTCTTTATGCAGATGATGTTGCCCTTTTTATCCGGCCTTCTGCAAATGACATTGATTTAACCTTGGACATGTTGCATGTGTTTGGAGAGGCTTCAGGACTGAAGACAAATGTGCATAAGAGTAATGTTTTTCCAATTCAATGCACTGAAACGGATCTCTCTTTGATACAAGAACAGCTACCTTGTGAGCCGCTGGACTTTCCATGCAAGTATTTAGGAGTTCCCCTCTCTATAAAGAAGTTGACAAAGGACCAAATTCAGCCCATTGTGGACAAGATAGCTGATCAGCTCCCAGGTTGGAAAGCGGACCTGTTGAACCGAGCTGGTAGAAGGACTTTGGTTCAGTTTGTTCTTACATCAATGATGGTTTACTCGGCAATGGCTGTTGAGCTTCCGCCTTGGGCCATCAAGGCTATTGATAAGATTCGAAGGGGTTTTCTTTGGAGAGGGCGAAAAGAAGCAAAAGGTGGTCACTGCCTTGTGGCTTGGAACAAAACCTGTCGACCCTTGGAGTATGGTGGGCTGGGCATCTCCAATCTTCAGAATCTTGGTTGGGCACTTCGGATTCGTTGGTTATGGCTGCAAAAAACTGAGCCTAGTCGCCCTTGGTCGGTCTTTCCAATTCAAGTTCATAAATGTGCCCGTGATTTTTTCTCTATGGCAGTTATTTCAGAGGTTGGGAATGGTACCCGCACTCGTTTTTGGACGGACAGATGGATTCATGGGCATCGCATTTGTGATCTAGCACCTCTCTTGTTTGCGCTAGTGCCCAAGAGGAGGGTAAACATTCGAACGGTTCAGGAAGCACTCACTAACCATGGGTGGATTTCGGATGTCCAAGGGGCCTTATCTGTTGATGCTTTGGCTGAATATCTTGAGCTTTGGGACATTCTATTGGAGGTCAACCTTCAGCCAGATGTTGAAGATTTGCACATTTGGCGTTTCTCTTCTGCTGGCAAATACTCAGCCAAGACAGCATATTTGAATCTCTTTCAAGGATCTACCCTTTTTAGACCCTGGAAAAGAATTTGGAAATCTTGGGCTCCAGGCAAATGCCGTTTTTTCCTTTGGTTAGTTGCTCATGATAGGTGCTGGACTGCGGACCGCCTTGCGCTGTCGTGGCCTCCCACACCCACCCATCGCCTCTTTGTGATCAAGGAGAAGAGACGATCAATCATTTGCTCACTTCATGCGTCTTTGCTCGAGAATTCTGGTTTAATCTCTTGCAAAAGGTCGGGCAGCAAGATCTTTCTCCGCAACAAGAAGATGTTTCCTTTGATGATTGGTGGGCAAGGGCAGAAAAAAGGGTGGATGGTCAGATTAGAAAAGAGCTCAATTCCTTTATCCTGCTAGGAGCCTGGACGATTTGGAAGCATCGCAACCGTTGTGTTTTTGATGGCGCCTCTCCCAGCATGGCTGGAGCTTTGATGCTTGCTAGAGAGGAGTTGTATGATTGGGGTCTAGCCGGGGCTAAGGACATCTCCTTCCTTCTTGCCCTTGTGCCGGATGGGGAACAGTGAGGTTCTTTGGGGCTGCACGGGATTCTGGTTTGGCTCCTTGGTTGTTCGTCCCTTGTTGTAAGTGCGTGTTGGGTTGTTGTGTCTAGGGGTGTTTGTTAGTTTGTGGTGGCTCGTTGTGGCTTTGTGTGTCGGGGTGTTCTGTTGTTGTCCTTGTTGTTTTGGGGTTTCTTCCCCCTTTTTTCCTTCTTAATTTAAAAAGATACGCAGCTCTCCTGCGTGTTCGAGAAAAAAGAAAGAACAGACCCAATAACAGCAGGCCAAACTGGTGCTGAAAGCCTGAAGCATAGTGCACCTACTGCAAGAAAATCAAAATCTAGTCACCAGGGAAGGTTAAAATAAAGACTAAGAGAGAGGGGAACAAGGAACAGGAGCCAATCTATGTAACTCTTTTTTACTTATAAGGCATAACAATGCACAAACAGAGTACCTACATAAAGTACAAAGTGAGATGCGCCATCATATCTAACTGTGACTGATTAAAGGAACTCAAATAATTACTGAAAGCTTATGATCAAAACTAAACAAATATGTGGTTGCGATAGGCACTAGTTTTTGTTACAATTAGGAATTTTGTTCTCTTCACTAAAATACGTAATCATCAGCGAGAACAAATTACTGAAGCTTACCGGCTTGTGGCCAAGAACAGAACTTACCTTCTCCTTCCATTTGCTCAACCAGTTATTGACCATGCTAGAAAAATATGATGCCCAGTTATCTCATAACTGAATTGACAGTAGCATTGTGGCAATCCAGACATACCCATGGATTCTTAACCTACCATATTGGCATTACCTGTGGAACAGAGATCAAACCGAAGGTGATCATGAGCTTTTGTTTAGGCCTTTATGGTGGATGAGCACACATATGCAACTTGTTGACCTCAAGTCGTCAACTTTCTGAAGCCAGCAACACTGGGTTAAACATCAGGTTCAAACATCTCACCGAGTAGCCGCTTAGAAGAGCAAAAAGAAAAGGGTGCGATCTTTCTTCTTGTTGCAGGCGTAAGCTAGCAGCGGAAAGGGCGCGCTAGGATGCTTGATCACCATATATCTGAACTGTGGACTCAAAACAAGCAGAGCCTCCTCTGCCAGAAAATGACGGCATGGGACTATGGCGATGCAAGACCACTGCCTCCATTGATCCTCATCAGCCGCCTTGTGCTGGAGCCATCCGGCGATCGATCATCGCGGCGTGCGATGCGAATCGACCAGCCGACTCCCAGCGAAAGGAAGGGCGTCCCTGCTGCGCGGCATTGCGTCGAACAGGCGGCGGGCAGGGCACGCACACGAGGGGAAGCCAGGCTAGGAGGCGACCGAGGAGGTAGGCGGAGGGCACTGACTCCCGACAAGGCGGAGCGAAGTTGCACTTGAACACCGAGAGAATTTGGTACTCACTGCGTCCCCGAGAGACGTTGCCGGCAAGGCAGCGACGGCGCAAATTTTCCTCCTCTCCAGTGGGCCCAAGAGGAGTATCCATGTGAGAATATCTAGAATGGTGTTATGATAAATTATTAAGTTTCGTGAAGTAGATATTAGATTTTATAAAGAATGTATTTTGTTTGTATAGCAGCGGTCGTACCGTAGTGCGGTAGTACTATGAAATACCCCAAAAGTTTCAACCCTTTTTGAATTTTCCTGAATTTTTTAGTGATTTTCAAAACCTTTCCCAATTCGGAAATTTCCCGGCGCTTTCCGCTTTCCGTTCTCGGCAGTGCGCCTTCCCTTCTCGGTGGCGCCTTCCTCTCTTTCCGCCTTCTCCTTGCGCTCGCGCTGCGCACGGAGCTTCGCTGCGCCCATTGTTTTGCTCCGCCCTCGCCTCTCCATCGCCGCCCGGTTGAAAACCAGCAGCGTTGCCCATGGCACGCGTCACCCTGTCCCCGCCCTTGGCCCCGCCTGGCAGTCACTGCTGTTCTCCCTCCTCCGCACGAAGCGCCGACGCCCGTCTCCACGCCACGTTGCAACCCCGTAGCTCGGACAACCACCCCTGTCACCTCGCCTGTCCGCCCGTGCCGCGCCCCATCCCCGCTCCTCCCCTTTTTCTCCCCTCCGCCGGAGCTCAATTTCACTCCCCTCGGCTCCCTCGCTCTCCAGTGCTCCCCGAGCTTCCCCCACCCCTCCATTCGTTCGTTGCAACTCTCAATCACCCCCAAGAACCGCTGATTAAAGCTCTGCCGCTCCCCAGCTTCACCGCCGCTTCCCCTGAGCCGGCGACCCCGTGAGCAATTCTTATTCCCTTGTCCCTCATCTTTTGATACCGTTTGCCCAGAGCATCTCCACTGTCCCCTGATCACTCTGGTAAACTTCTCCGGTCAGGTGCAAGCTTGTGGAACCCCGGCGTCAAAGCTCACCGCCTACCGAAGTGCTCCTACTTGGCCAGCCTCCCCAGGAGCCTCCCAGCTAAACCTACCGCCGCCATTGTGAGCCCCTAGCCTAGTAGACCGTGAAAACACCTCCCAATTAGCCAGAGCGCCGCCGGTGAGCCGTTGCACCGCCGTGAGGCCGAAACTCCCCCTTCTGTCTCCAACCTCCACCGTTGATCCCCTTGCCTCCCAAGACTCCAAAATGGACTCCCCTCGCCGAGAGCTACCTCCTAGTACCCTCCATTGCCGCCGGGGACCCTTAGGTTTGGGTGGTGGACATAACCACCTTTAGGTGAAATCTTAGCGGGTGTAATTTATACTGGAGGATACATTGTAAAGACCTTGTGATGATCTCTTTGATTCACATATTTAAGAAAATGTGTGCAATGTTATAATTTGATTGTCTCTTGTGGGTAAAGTGTACAGCCTTTGCAGAGTATAAACTATTCGAACAGTCGTGCCTACGGTCAAGGGCGGGTATGGGAACTTACTCGAATTATTTTCTATTTCAAAAACCTTTTTGGGTGGGATAAAAACTTGTCGGATAGATGTAACCCTGATTTTAGCTTTTCTTGGGTGGATGTAACCCAGTGTGGATAATTGGATGGATGTAACCCTAGCAATAAAAAATTAGCGTATGGTGGATGGAACCATATAACATGTGGATGGAACATGCACCGTTATAAATATTGCACACTTCCACTTCCTTTAATAAAATATGGTTTGGTTAAAATTGTAACTCATAGAACTTTCTAATTATCAGTAATTTACAAATGCTGCCTTTAGTAAATAAAAGAACCCGAGCTATCCTTGATGAACCTGCATATATGAATATTGCATTCTGTGTGTTGACTCGTGGAGCACTGTTGTTTGTGCTCCCCCTCGCTCATAAAATCCCTTAGTGCCTGTGGACCAAGGGCACTACGAGTACTATGATGTTCTAAGAATTGATCGTGAAGAATACGGAGAAGAGTATGTTAGTCCTTAGTGGTCTAAGTTTTACCCTAGTCTTACTAACTAAGGTAGTGTTCGCGTGTACCAATATTATCTAGGTCTCTAGTTAATATTGGATGCACACAAATCTTTTATAGTCGCTTGCCTGTGATGAGATATGTCTGCCCCCTTTTACTTTCGCTATGTTTCCGCATTTTATGTACTGTATCATTTGGCCTAGTCAACTCTATTATAAACTTGATCCGATACGGTTTATTTGAACTATGATATTGTAATATTATTGTATGGTATGGATTATGTCTTATATGAAATGATTTAACGAAGTATCTGTGAGCACTATATACTAATGCAGAGAATAGTACAGTGATTTTCATAGAGGATTCTAGTTTTGCTAAATCCAGATCCGACACGCATGCCCATCAGGAGGAGGATGACACCTCCTCTATCTCCGGTGATGACCAAACGATCGTCAACGGCAAGAGCCCTGCCTTTTTGGGCATTACCCAAGAAGACGGGACATTGTTCCTCACTAGAAGCTAGCTTGGGTCTCAGAACTCTGCTCGGCTTATCACCAGATCCTCATTCTCTGACCAGGCAGCTAACACCAAACCATTCGAGGAATCGAATGGATGGATGTTCTCTCAGTTCTAGATAGCTATCTAACACTTGCCTACTCCGTAGTTACGTTAATACTAACTACCTACCTAATGATACATTGTTGTGTAATTTCAGAGTTGCTTTTACAACTCATTTCCAGCGTTCCTTCATGAACCTTCTGTGCAATGTTCGGTTTGAAGAACTCTCCGCACAAGATCTGCTCTTGACCTACGCCCTAAACAGTGATTACCTCTTAACATTGCCGATTTACGTCGATTGGAAAAAGGCAGCTGAATCTAACGCGATAATATTCAGGTGAGTTTTTGTGTTGGCTTGCTGTATGATGAAGATATGCGAAACGGAGCTCCCATGGTACAACTAACTACCGATCTTCGCAGGCGTGGGTATGCAACTGAGAGGCAAAAAGCCCTACTATTAGTAGAGTTACCTACAGTCAAAACTACTACAAAATATTTTCACAAGCCTTTCCAAACCTTTGAAAAAACTGGAGAAATGGCTTAAGGAGGTCAGTCAATCTTTCCATCCTAATTTGTTATTTTGGCGGCCTTCAATCATTGAACCCAATCTTATCATAGTTTCGTGCTTCAGATACTTGCAAATATTTGTAACTGTTGCTTCCTTGGATATGTGTTCCTGAAATACAAAACCAGTGTTATTGTGCACAACACTATGCATATACTGTGTCACTGTACTCTCTTAGATCATTACAGATTGAGCTAGCCAAGCCGTCCAGAATATTCAAATTAGGATAGCATATACATACTGTGATAATTCATGTACCTCAGTTTCCACCATGTCTAGGAAACGTGTTATACATTGATATTCATGTTATATTCTCTAGTCTCAACTCTCGATCCAGGTAGACTGCTAGAACAGTAACCTTTATGATTCATGTTATACATTGATATTCATGCCAGGCACTGAAAAGATCAACAGGGAACCAGGGATTTCAGATCTGGATTGACAAATTAAAGCTCTGGCTGAAAGAGCAAACTTGTGCAGAGAATTCAGTCATTCAGTGCTGTTGAAAGAAAATTCTTCATGGGACAAACTTAACTTAGGCGCCATCAATTACCAGATGCAGATCTTCCTATTTGGATTATATTGCTGCACAAAAGGGCTTACGAAGGGATTCTTTCATCTGTTGATTCTCGTGGCAGACTCCTACGAAACGAAGATTGCTTACATGGACTTGCTTAAAGGCTAACCGGCCCAAACAGGCTGGCAGCCCAAGTGTGAAGGCGGAAAAGATTGTATTTCGAATCTATCCAAAAGCTAAGATGGTTTGAGGAATTTTTTAACATAGCAAACAAACTACAAAAATTATGAATTTTTTTTTGAAGAGGCCAATTGTTATATCTAGTTGTTAATAAAAATAACCCCGTTATCATACTAGCTTTATATTTTCTTGAAAAATCGTTATGTGTGTTGTTTAAAGGGAAAAGGATTTATTGATTTTCATAAATGCTGAAAACATGCTTAAAAATGCACCAACATTCATTTTAAATAATCGCACGATAGGGCTGGATTTTTATTTCCATGGATTCCACAGGCCACACGTACAGGGAGATGGAAGAAGATCGGTACAAATATGAGCAGTTTTTCTATCCTTGAGGAGGTACCAAGAGGTACAAGGTACCAAGAGGTACCAAATTAGATCCAGCCGTTCAATCAGTGTGATCAACGGCTCAAAATTTGGTACCTCTTGGTACCTTGTATCTCTTAGTATCTCGCGTCCGGTACCACTAGGTACTGCTAAATCTCAGTCGTCCGATCAGTGTGATCAACGGCTCAAATTTGGTACCTCTTCCCCCTCAAGGATGGCACACAAATTAAACCAAATCAAAGTACAGTACTGATGGAACACAAGAAACTAGCTAAAAATAACAGAAACGATATGATCGGCCAGGCCAGGCTCGGCTACATGTGGTGCTGTGGCTTGCCGTGGCCGTGGCCGTGGCCGTGCTTGCGCGGAAGACCGTGCTTCTTGTGCAAGTACTTGTTCTTGTGGTGCGGCGGATGGCCGTGCTTCTCTGGGTGGCCGGCCGCGGCGGCGGTGGCCGTGAACATGAGCACGCCAAGAACAAGCAGCAGCACCCACCTCTTCAAACCCATATCAGCTACCCTGCCCTGGTGGTTGAGCTAGCTAGCTCTTGCTGCGGCTTCTTCTCCCCGGCCACTCCTGTCCTGTTCCTAGCTAGCTATATATGCATTGTGTGGCTATATATATATAATTCATTACCAGTAGTGGTTTACATAGAGAACGGCTCAGTTGGGGGAGTGCGTATCTTCACCGACACCTCTGGTTGTTGGGTCACATCGAAATAATAATAATAATAATAATACAAGAAGATTAGTGATTATAGTAGCAGCAAGGAGGTGGAGTGGTTGATCAGTTGTTTAGCAATTTGTTTAGCTAGGATCACGGGTTGTTGCATTGCATGCATGTATGGTTTGTTAGCAAGCAGGACCGATCGATGCAGTGCGTGGCTGGTGCTGTGCACATCTCGATCATGCCATGACCACCCACCTAGCTACCCCTCCATATCACATATACAGTATAATTATACTGGCCAAACTACTTAAAACTAGTTGTGTATTTCCTGACCCGACCGCAAATGCAGGAGAGCTGCTAATTTCATTGATATTAGAAGAGTGAATCCACAGAAAGGCCAAAAGAGGCCAGAAAACCAAAAAAGACAAGCAAAAGACAATGTAAGGGCTGAAAATAACTATATGGGAATAATGAGCTAGTCATTAGTCTATAAACTATACCCAACCTGAGCCACAAAAGTCTAAGAGAAGTAAATTCATGCTTCAATAAAGAATTAACATAACTTAATCTAAAGCTTAATTTAGATTTAAGACTCAACTTAGCATATTTGATATGGCATGGTATGAATCATAAGAGAATTGCTAGACTTTGATCCTGTTTATTTAGGCTTAGACTTTTTGGCTTATAGCTTAGAGCTAATTTTTTAACTTAAGCATCCAAGTCCGGCTATTTGACATCCTGATTTTTAACTTATAGCTTAGATGTTAATTTTTTAACTTAACGATCGTATTGTTTTCATTATCCAGCTCCATGGGTATGAAATGACCGAACACTTCTCTTGGCAGCCTTCTGCATTCGCCGCAACAAGCCGTTAATTCCCATTTTTTTCAGCCCCTCAACAAGTAGTACGCACTTGCATGCACACAAAGAACCCTAGATAAGCATGACCCTGCAACCAACACGTTTACCACTAACATCTGAACTAACAATATCAAAATCTAGAATGGTCTGTGCGACTACTTCACCAATCAAACAGGTAAGAAATTAACAAAATGATCAAAACAAGGTAAGGGTCATGAATTTCTTAAATGCAGAAACTAGTGTTACTGTCCCAGCGGCGCAACCTGAACATGGACCAGGAAAAGCTAAAAATTGTCCTAAAATTAATTTCCACCATATATAGCAAATCGCCACACCACCACAAACAGCCGCGCGTTCCTCTTTCCTCGGTTGTGTTGTAAAGGTCTTACGACCTCCCATGACCTTTTACGACCGATTAGAGTCGTTTACGACCGGTGAGAATCAAATACGATCGGTTCAGAGTACTTACGACCAATTCCGAACGCTTCAATCTCCTCCGATCGCTTTTTCAACGTGGTCGTAAATTTACTGTAGCAATTTACGACCGCTCCGCGATATCGCTGCCGCTGCCTTCCTTCAGCCGCTCAAGATACCGTGATCGAAGCCTTCTACGATCACGCGGTGATCTTGGCGATCATCATTCACCGTGGTCGAACACCCGCACGACCACGTTCACTTCCTTCAACGTGGTCGAGTCGCCCGACCACGTTCGATCTTCCGGTGTAGTCGTAGCTCGTTACGACCACCTTCGACTCCTTAGCCGTAGTCGTAAAATCATCGTTCCTTTGCCGTGGTCGTAACTCCTCCCGATCACGCTTGCGGTGATCGTGAGTCCTTTCGACCACGTCTTATGCAAACACACGACAAAACAATGCTCGTGTTTCTCCTCTTTTGGTCTTTTCTCAATTGCTTGGTACAATGAATACATGGCTCTAAGCCTCTTTTTATACCCGGTTGTCCTACTTTAACACGGGTTCTCAACACCTACTCCGACTCCGAGTCTTATCGACTTCGACTCGATTACGACTTCATCTAGGACTCGGTTTTAGACTTCGATTTCTTACTCGTTTTGGATTCGATTACTTCCAAAACTTGTATACGACTTCTAAACAAGATTATTTACAACATTCTCTCCTAATCTTGTTTCTCGACTTCAATCATGCCGATCTTTCTCCTCATCTCCGAGAACTTTATCCCCCCAAATGACTTTGTCAATATGTCCGCTTTCGTTCTTCTTGGTTCGATATAGTTGATAGCGATCTTCCTCTTCGACACAATCTACGATATAATGATATCTTGTGTCTATGTGTTTGCTTCTATCATGTAGAACTGGATTCTTGCTCGATGAAATAGCCAATTTGTTATCAACCACAGCGTTACCTTCGAATTTCTTCATTTGACAATTCACTCAACAATCGAGCGAGCGGACTCCTTGGCAAGATCTTGCGCTTGCTGCGATGTACTCGGCTTCACACGAAGATAATGCAACTACCTTTGCTTCGAGATTGCCACTGATCGGACTCTCCCAAGCACAAACATTATGCATGCGTGCTCTTTCGATCGTCGACATCTCCCGCCATGTCGCTATCATCAGAGTAGCCACCGCAACGACTTCCACCTCCTTTCTTGTATGAATCCCAAGATTCAAAGTACCTTTGATGTATCTCGGGATGTGCTTCACGGCATTCATATGCTCTGAGTCGGTTTCTCCATGAAACGACTTACGTATCCGACCGCAAACGAGATATCCGGTCGGTGTGCACCGATACCGTAGACTTCCAACAATGCTCCTATAAGTCGTGGCATCAATCGGTGATCCTGGGCTGTCTTGCTCAACTTGGATGATTCTCTATTGGGGTTTGACATGGATTGCACTCTTCCATACCCGACTTCTCCAGAATCTTTCAAGCATATCCCGACTGACAAAGTGTTATGCCGTTGTCGGTTTGATTTACTTCAATGCCGAGGTAGTAGCACAGAAGTCCCAAATCGGTCATTTTGAACAGCCTCTTCATCTCTTCTTTAAACCTCATAATCTTCTTCGAACTCGATCCAGTAATGATCAAGTCGTCCACGTAAATGCCCACGATCAGTCTGTTCTTCGCATCTCCCCTTGAGTATACCGCATGTTCAGAGTTGCTTCTTCTGAACCCGAGTGCCGTTAGACTTTTGTCAAGCTTCAAATTCCATGCTCGTGGTGCTTGCTTAAGTCCGTAGAGAGCTTTGTTCAGCTTCAAGACTTTCTCGGCTTGCTTCTTGGATTGAAAACCCGCGGTTGAGAAACATAAACTTCCTCCTCAATGTCTCCGTTCAAGAACGCCGTTTCACATCCATGTGGTGAATTTCCCATCCACCGCTTGTCGCCAATGCAAGAAGTAGTCGTATAGTCTCCATACGAGCTCATTGGGGCAAAACTTCTTCGTAGTCGATGCCTTGTTTTTGAACATACCCTTTCGCCACAAGTCGTGCTTTGTGTTTTACGACTTCTCCTTGGAATCCTTCTTTACCTTGAAGACCCACTTTAACCCGATCGCTCGATGACCTTCGGCAAATCGGTGAGTTCCCAAGTGTTGTTGTCTTCAATAGATTTTAGCTCTTCCGCATAGCGATTCTCCACTGTTCATCTCCGTCGCTTCTTCATAGCTTTCGGGTTCTTCATTTGTTGTACTGAGAATGACTCATTCATCTGTATTGGCTCGGTTTGAGCATAGATCTCATCGATGCTCCTCATCTTGACACCTGCCGTCTTCTTCATCTTCGATGTCGGTGAGGCTTCCGATCATTTGCATCAATCGTGTCGAGTTTTGAGGTGTGATCGTAGCTCCTTCCTCCATTGTCGTATTGTCGGTGTCGACCTCTTCGACATCGAAAGTTATCCACTTTGACTTATCTTTCTCAATGTCTTGATGTTCTTCCCACTCCCAATGTTTGTCTTCTTGGAAGACCACATCTCTGCTCACATGTAGCTTGTTTTCGATTGGATTATAGCACCTATATGCCTTGGTACCTGATTCCGAGCCGAGGTAGATCATCCTTTTGCTCCGATCGTCTAGCTTCCTTAGATAAGTCGATGATCTCACATGTGCCAAACAGCCGAAGACTTTTAAGTGATCAACGTTCGGTTTTCTCCCTGACCACAACTCGTATGGAGTAACTCCATTTAACGACCGTGTGGTTGCGATTTAGCAAATAGACCGCATGTCTTACGGCCGCCCAAAACCTCCGGCGGTATCGACTCTTCGAAGACTTCGTGCGGTTTCAACCACGGTTCGGTTTCTTCTTTCTACGACTCCGTTTTGTTGAGGCGAGTACGGAGCCGTGAAGAATCTTGCAATGCCCTTCTCTTCACAAATTGAGTCAAACTCTTTTGCGAGAAATTCTCCTCCTCGATCGACTGATCGCTTTTACCCTCTTGTCGACTTCGTTTAAGCAAGAGCAATAAACTTCGAAAGTTCAACTTTGCCTCATCTTTGCTCTTTCGCATGTACACCCACATGGCTCTAGAGTAGTCATCCACGATCAACATGAAGTATTGATTCCGGCATGCATGCGAGGGTGATTGGTCCGCATGATCTCGTGCACCGTTCGAGTGGTTGCGAAGCTCAAACTCGTCTGCTGTGGAAAACCGCTACGAGTTTGTTTCGCCACTGACGACCTTCGCAGACTTGCTCGGGTGGTCGATTTTCGTAATCCGACCACCATCTCTTTCTCGCCATTGCTCGAGACTTTGAAATTTATATGACCAAATCTCTCATGCCACAACCAAAGGGATCTTCAATTGTGGTCTTCAAACATACGCTTGCATGTTTCGATCTTGATCTTGTACAAGCGGTTCACGATCCGTTGTACCTTCATCAATGAGACGTTACGTGGTCAAACACCTTGAGATAGTTGCCTTTGAGCTCAATTCGACAATCTTCTTGATCAATTGTCCAAGGCTTATGATGTTGCTTCGTAGATTCGGTATGTAATATACATCCGATAATCTTCTCTGCTACCATCCTTGCATCGCATCGGATCGTGCCTCTCCCTTTTATCCGAGCGGTCGAGCCATCTCCGAATTGTACTTTTCCGAGCACACTTTCGTTTAAGTCGTGAAACATCGAGTGTATGCCCGTCATGTGGTTCTGGCTCCGTTGTCGAGATACCACTCTCCGTCTGCTCCATCGGACTTGGAAATACCTTCTCCTCGTTTAATAGAACCATTGACGGTTCGTCTACAGTGCAGAGTGACAACAGCAGTGTTGGTTCTTTGTGCTCAGACGTTTGAGCCAAATTGACCTCCTCTCCCTTCTTTTTGCTCCGGCAATTCGCAGCATAGTGACCATATTTCTTGCAGTTATGGCACTGGATGTGGCTCCGACATTCGGCTGCGTAGTGCCCAAACTTCTCGCACGTGTAGCACTGGACATCAGACTTGTCGGTCTGACGGTCGCCGCTTCCACGACCACCTCCTCGACCACTTCGTCCACGACCTCTGTGGTCGTAGCCTCGACCTCGTCCATGAGATGCACCGCGGCCGGTCGATGTGCCACGACCACGACCACGACCACGACCGCCCCTCGATGACGAGTCTCCTCGGTCTTTCGCATCTTCTCTTACGAGCAGCACTTGCTGACCGTTGTCTTCTTGATAACTCTTTAGGAGCTGCTCGTGTGCTTTGAGCGCTCCGGTTACCTCCTCAATCTTCATCTTCGAGAGGTCTTGCGAGTACATAAGCGTGGTTACGACCGGAAGGAACTTCTCTGGTAGCACTCTCAAATACTTCTTCACTGCCACCTCATCTTTTAAGTCGTCGCCGAGAGATTTGATCTCGTTCACGACTTCGTTGAATCGACCAGAGAACTCTTCCACGGTCTGACTCTTCCCCATCTTCATGGCTTCAAACTCACTTCTTAAGGTTTGAAGTCGAACTTCCTTCACTCGATCTACTCCTTCATGCATAGTTCGCGAGTAGTCCGGACTTCCTTCGCCGTCTCCTTGCCGACTAGTTGCGCATCATTGAGTCGGGCATAGCTTGATAGATCGCTGCCATTGCCATCTTGTCGAGACGATCATCGAGGACTTGTCCTTCTCCTTTGGTTCGACCGCACCCCAGACGCCTTGCGCGATCATGTTGACCTTCATCTTCATCGCCCGACCGGATAGTTGTCCGGCGAGGATCGAATGCTCGCAGCGACACGCTCGCGCCGCCGTGTCGGCCATGTTTAACCACGGCTCGATACCAATCTGTTGTAAAGGTCTTACGACCTCCCGGGACCTTTACGACCGATTAGAGTCGTTTACGACCGGTGAGAATCAAATACGATCGGTTCAGAGTACTTACGACCAATTCCGAACGCTTCAATCTCCTCCGATCGCTTTTTCAGCGTGGTCGTAAATTTCTTGTAGCAATTTACGACCGCTCCGCGATATCGCTGCCATTGCCTTCCTTGGCCGCTCAAGATACCGTGATCGAAGCCTTCTACGATCACGCAGTGATGCTGGCGATCACTGTTCACCGTGGTCGAACACCCGTACGACCACGTTCACTTCCTTCAACGTGGTCAGAGTCGCTTCCGACCACGTTCTGATCTTCCCGGTGTAGTCGTAGCTCGTTACGACCACCTTCGACTCCTTAGCCGTAGTCGTAAAATCACTGTTCCTTTGCCGTGGTCGTAACTCCTCCTGATCACGCTTGCGGTGATCGTGAGTCCTTTCGACCACGTCTTATGCAAACACACGACAAAACAATGCTCTGTGTTTCTCCCTCTTTTGGGTCTTTTCTCAATTGCTTGGTACAATGAATACATGGCTCTAAGCCTCTTTTTATACCCGGTTGTCCTACTTTAACACGGGTTCTCAACACCTACTCCGACTCCGAGTCTTATACGACTTCGACTCGGTTACGACTTCATCTAGGACTCGGTTTTAGACTTCTGATTTCTTACTCGTTTTGGATTCGATTACTTCCAAAACTTGTGTACGACTTCTAAACAAGATTATTTACAACAGGTTGGAACCCAAAATTGATGAGTCCGATACCCCATACAAGAATAAAAAGGGGTGATTTGGAGCAAAGATCCACACTTAATCGCTGGCGCCCGCCATGGATGCAGCAAGGTGTGCAGGACAAAGCAAAGGATGGAGAAAGATGGAGAAGGGGGAGGAGGTGTATGGCAACTGGCGACCATGGAGCGCTGCGTCCACTCCCTCGGGCGGACAGGCTGGGAAGGTGGGCCGTGGAAGCAGACGGGGCTAGGCACGCGCCCCGCCGGCAGAGACCACATGCCATCCTTGCCAGCGGCGGCCCGGGCACAACCGGAGAAGATGAGGAATTCAACGGTTCTTTTTTTTTTGATAAGAGGAATTCAACGGTTCGACCGCATGGAAAGGGGATAAGATGAGCATATATACATGCCATTTTGATCGTAATTTTCACGAAAAGCAGATAGTTATTTGGACCCCACAAAAGCTAAAAAAGCACTATAACATAGGCTTATGGTTTTTAGTTATAGCAGGCTTTTAGCGTTTACAAAAGCCTAGATAAAAAGCCTACGGTTTGTTTAGGTTTTGATTTTTCTGCTCTTTAGCCGAGGAAAAAGCCTAAATAAATATGGCCTTTACCTATGCATTGATCTAAAGCTCAATTTAGATCCACGACTCAACTTAACCTATCGATCTGTCCAAACATGTAAATTATTTTTTCTTATGGGTGGTAGTCGTTGCTGATGCAGACCACCTCCTCATTGTTCCTCTCCCTGATTCTCTGCCTGTGAAGCTCAACTTTGCTGGTCATCTCAGTTTAGAGTTCCCACCGTATCTCTTGTAGACAAATTTAGAGTGTAGATGTAGACCTGTGCAAGTATTAGATACGACTGATCCATCTACTTAGATATGTACTATCATCACAAACTTGCACCACCGTATCACGTTTGTGCTTGCGGCCAAGGCTCAGGGATGTGTGCATAGTCGCTAAGGGGATTTCTAGGGTTATACGGCTCCCTTTAGGGGCCGCTCCAAGTGGCTTTCCCTTCTGCTTCCGGCAAAGAGGGCGAAGAGCTTCCTCGGAGCAGTTTTTATCAGACTTGTATATGCTGTGTGCTTCTACTGCTCGCTCTCGCGCAGTGAGGGGTGTGCTGTTCTCTGAAAACTTTTTTACCGTTCATACGTATTCTTTCACATTAATTCTTCCACCGATCGAACACCCGTTTTCCATGTATACGATAAATAAATAAATAAATAAATATGTTGCCATATAGCATTAATTAATTCAAAGGCTGGTCACTGTTACGCACTGCAAATATAAGTACATAAATATGTAACACAAGGCCATTTTTATTCATATATAGGACAACAAAGATACTGATCATCGAGTAGCTAGCTAGTACATGCATAGCAATAGCATAGATACATATAGAAGTAACCGATCGAAATACGAACTAGGCATATCAAGAAATACGAACAAATTAACGTGCATGCAAGCATGCCACACACGCACACGCATGCATCCATGCACGTACGTAATAAGCTAGCTAGCTAGCACACTACATATATACCATGCATATATATATGCATATAGCTAGCGGAAGGGTGCAGATAGAGGTAGCTAGAACGATGGCGATGCTGAATGTGTAAGCTAAGGATTAATCAGGGCTTGTAGGGGGGTGGCGGCGACTTCTTGTACGGCGGGGCGCTGCCGCCCTTGTGGCTCGGCGGCGGCGTGCGGTAACCGGGCTTCTCATGGTGCGAGGCGCCGCCGTGCTTCTTGTGGCCGTGCTTGTGGTCGTCCTTGTCGTGGCCCGGCCCTTCATGGTCGTGGTCGTGGTCACCACCACCGCCGCCGTATGCAGGGCCGCCAGCGTTCTTGGGCGCCGCCGTAGGACGCGGCCGCCACGGCGGCGGCCAAGAGGATGGCCAGGGAGAGCACCAGAAGCCATCTCCTGAGCAATGCCATATGATCTGAATGGGGTATGGCCGAGTGGGTTAACTAGCTAGGCTGTGGTTAATTAATTTGTGCTTGTAGCTGCTATGCTAGCTTGTGGCCGGCGGGTGGTTTCATCTGAGGCCGGTGCATGCTTGCTTGTTTATATAGGCGTCAAGACAAGGTAGAGACCTGCACCAGTAGTGCGTACGCTCTGACAGATCGATCGCACTATCTAGACCGGTGGCTCTCTCGACTATACTAGATGGGTGTATATATTATATATGCATGTTACTCTCCGGTCACAAAACAAGAGAAGAGAGCCAAGTTTTGAGCGTCGACGTGATTTTTAAAAGCTAATTAACCCCTAACCATTAGTTAGTTTCTAGTGCAATAGTACATGTTAAAACTAAGTAATTAAACTATAATAATACTATAAAAAGTAGTTAATTTTCGAGACAAATCACATCACATATGAAGTTTTCATAAATCTAATCTAAATATATAGTTATAAAATACCTTTCTTCAGGAGCCGGCCGGCCAAAAGTTGCCAGGACGACCAAAGTTGGACAAAGTAGGCTTGACTGCACACGTTCCAAAACGCTCGGTCATTGTGAGTGAAGTATATATATACATATTGCGTGCATGCTAGCAAGCAAGCATATCGATGTGCATGCATGGTAAGCTAGCTTTGTTTACAAATTGCGGTTGGACCATGCATGGGAGGCGCCGTAACTAATTACGTGTAGATGTAGAGGCTTTTGAAATGGCCGGTTTACCTACATTATATTATACATCGATCGAGAAGTTCATGTTAGCAAGTAATTCGGCCAGGCATGTATGTCACCAATGGGCTTGCATGGATCTGCATGCATGGTCGCTCCAGAATCCATTCAGCTGTCGAACACTAGCAGTAAATTCCAAATGCATCCACCCAAAGCCTGGGACGGATCCAATTATTGGCCTGCATTTCTTCACCTAGCTACGGAGTAAAGCTTGGATAGTAGTCAATTACTCCACCGAAATTTAGTATAGATCCCAGTATATGGAGCCCATAACATAGCACAACAGCAATGTGAGCTATCTATAAGTATATATTATCATATAAACTATAAGATGACATAGAAGAAAGAGAGAAAACATAAAGAATTAGACCGTCTCTTATATAATAATCCATTGTAACATAAGAAATAAGATATATATTGACTGCTGCCTGCGATTTCACATCATTTGCAACCTACAATCGACGGATATTTTGCCGCAAAGCGGTCAGAGAACTACATATAGGGATTGTACAAGGTTTCATCGGATTTTATTATCAACCCTCCTTCTCTAGATATCTCAAAAATAACGAAAAAAAGGAAGGGTTCTTATTTGTCGAAAAAATGAGGCTTTCCCCCCTCCCAAGTTCAGTTCTTGCAACGAGGCAATCAAGTGAAGAAAATCAAGCGACAAATCTTAGGTCCTGGTCGTATTAACTTCTGCTTAGAAAAGTCAATACAAACATCTAGTTTTTCGAAGCGACTTCTCTACTCCTCTAACTATCGCCTCGCTCCGGGGATAACACAGGGGTCACGAGTGCATCATCGACCCCACTCCTCTTATTCCTGTCACGCGCCGCATCTCTCTCTCTCATTTTTTACACCGCTCGCTCTTTCTTTATAAAAATCACTTTTTTTAGCCACTACGATTAATTTTTAACCAAAAATTATAAGTCACAGCCAAAAATCATTAGCAAAAACCAATATGAATGCCTCCTTAGTTTCTGTGGGTTTTCCACATGCCCAGTCCCCAAAACTCTTCCTTTGCAGGTCTTTACTAGGTATGATCTAAACATAGTGACTATCATAGTCAGTTGAGTGAAACTTTTGAATACCTGAAAGGGAAAAGGTTTTGATAATCATTCACCCCATCTGATTGTCGTCATCGGTTCTACAAGTGGTATCAGAGCAAGAGCATAGATAATATATAAAACTCTGGATTATATTACAATGCAAAAATAGAAAATAAATATGCATTATTTTACACATGTATGCAAATGAAGTGAACTCCTCAAATCAGTCTCATACGATGAATGACCCCCAACTCTCCCCTCAAGAAGGTAAAACGAGAAGAATCTAAATGCTTTATGAAAATATTAGTAATCTAGAGTTTAGACTAAATAAAGTGCAAGACAATGCTCGTCTTCTTCACATGGTCTCTAAGGGAGTGATACATGGTATCGATGTGCTTGATTCTAGAATGGTGCATTGGATTCTTAACTATATTAATGACATTAATGTTATTACAGAAGAGTGAAATACTATATATATCTAACCCAAAGTCTCTCAGAGTAGATGAGATCTAAAAAATCTGAGAGCAACTACTAGCAGCATCTACATACTCAACCTCAGCTGTACACTGTGCTACAAAAGACTGCTTCCTAGAAGACTAGGAGACAAGAGAAGTGCCTAAGAAATGACAGGTGCCTAAGATACTCTTTCTATTTATCCTACAACCTCAAAATTTACATATAAGAAAGCATGAAGAGAGAGACAGGAAGAAGAAGAATACCAAAGCTCGAACTCAAGGCTGGACTGAAAATATCTGAAGATGCTCGCGGGAAAGCCTAAAATCGAGCTCATAGACACACTGAAAAGTGTATGTCCGGCCTTGATGTTCTGAGGAAGAGAAGGGAGCCGATCATACTGTGGTACTCATCCTAATCAACAAGCTCGTCGTCCTTATCTGAATCCAAACTAGATGTAAAGTCCTTATTGTACTTGGCTTGATGCACAAATGTACCTTGCTTTGTTTGCTTGATTTGGAATCTAAGAAAGTAGGTTAATTTCTCCATCATATTTATCTCAAACTCCCTACTCATGTTGTCTGAAAACTTAGAAACTAAAGTATGAGATGAGTCACCGAAAATGATGTCATTCACATATATTTGAACCAACAGAAGACCACTATCATACCTGAGGGTGAATAGTGTCTTGTCTATTTTACCTATTTAAAAATTATTTTTTCAACAAAAATGACTTAAATCTATCATACCAAGCTCTAGTGGTTTGCTTAAGACCATATAAAGCTTTATGCAGTTTTGTAGATATGATTTATAAACTTTCAATTTCCAAAACCTGAATGTTATTTGACATAGACTTCTCCTATGAAACCATTAAGAAAGGCACTCTTAATATTTAGCTGGTATAATCTAAGCCACGCTTGGCGCTCGCCGTTGCCCTCTTGCTACCTTGAATTTAAATTCTGCATAAAACTTAGTTTTGGCCAAAAGAATTTTGGACAGTCTATTCACCCACTCCCTTTGGTCAGATTTCTTGAATCTTCAGCTGAGTTGTAGTTTTTTGGGCAACTTGGATAGGAGAGGTGTGGGAGTATGAGTGGGTTAAAATCTATTAGGGGTATAAAATATGAAGTATTTGTACCATTATCAATATACATACCAAATATATGTATTAAATATAGAGAATTTCGTTAAAAGGTTAGGGTGTTCAGCCGAATACTCATAAACTACATTAAGTTCGCATATTGGGTCCGCCCATAGGAGATGGACCGGATTCGAAGGCCTGAAGGGACGGTGATCTTCAGGGACACTGTGGAGGCCTTAGTAAAGATACAAGCAATCACCGAAGAGCCAAATCATGGATCACGAGTCTGGGCCATTCAACCCTGAGGAGATTCTTGTGGCTGGACGGGAGAACCGGCTTAAAAGCAATAGCTGTTGCCCTAGTATTGTTCTTCATGTGCGAAAATCGAGACAAGACTTACCAGTTACCACCAGTCCCACATCACCCTTTCGGCCTCTCTATTCGGGTTTCACTGCCAATTTTCCCATAGTTTCAGGATATCTGTATATAGGAGGCAATGCAAACCATGTACCGATTTTGTGATCTGAACTCGTTAGCTGCATTGCGTGCTTGTGACACTTTGCAACAGTGTATTACTTATATTTTGATATACTATTGTCAGCTAATAGGCCGAAAAGGATGCATTTCTTCCCGAATAGGTGGATTGTTTGCTTTATTCAGAATTTGAATTATCTTCGATTTAAAATGGAGGACAAAACTGAACTGAACTTGTTTTTCCTGCTAAAAAGTAACTGATAATAAGGTGCAATGGTACAGACAATGTTCAGTGAGATGAAGATGGTCCATCCAGATGTTTGTGCATAGATTATCTCTTTTCGTTTTGTTTGTACCAGTGACCACCGACCAGAGGAACTCGAGACGAAATTCATTCAGTACGAAGCCCAGGCAGCTGTTCCTGCACCGACTGCATCAGGGAACAGCAGGCTTGGAGGAGCAGGAGCAGGAGGAGCTGATGCAGCTTGATCAATCAGGCCAAAGTGTGCCAGAAGCCTTGTAATCAGCACGCCTGCGACGTACGACAGCCCCGACGCGCTCACGCAGATCGTCAGGTAGTACATGAGGGTCTTGATGTAGGTCCTGGGTCTCTTGACATGCGCTTTTCCGATCGCTAGCAGTGCAACGCACGCAAGAGATGCAGCAGCGACTGCCATTATCTTGTTCTCCCTGTTGTCGCTCTTGCGGAATGATAATCCGTAGATGACCGGCGGTAGTAGCCCAAACAGGATGTATGATAGTATGGCCATGACCATGTGGAGCCGGAATTTTGATCGCCTTCCAAGTTGCAACCAGTAGTGGCCGACTTGCTCATTGTTTTCATCCACGTCTCCCAGACTTCTCAGATCAGCAATCTGTTTACGACAAGGAAATCTGTTGTTAGCATAACAAGTTCGTGGGTAAATTTCGTGTAATCATAAATACAAGTGTAAATTTTAACCAGGAAAATTAAGTATATTACACTCTGGAAAATGAGAGGAAGTCCACCAATAAGGTTTGCTAGTCCCAAGGTGAATATATCCACTGCAAGTGAAAAACAGAATTTCATTAGCACCAGGGGAATCAAGTTGAAACGAATTCAATACCAGTCCAGCGATGCCATTCATTATGCAAGGCAACATCTGGATGCAATAGCCAAGAAAGAAACTTACATGTCTTGGCAGTACCGCTTGCTGCTGCTGCTGATACAACAGAGAGGCTCATGATTGATTCACTTAAGCCTCCATACACTATGGCTTTCAGTATATCCCATTCATCCCTTTGCTCTGATCTAGGAGAACGTGGTGTCACAGTTGTCACAGCACCAGGGATTGGCAATACTAGATGAGGTGAAGAACCTGCTGTGCCAACTGCTTGAGCTTGAGGAATAAGTGAGGTTGGTTTATCACCCATTGGGATGATGCCTTCTGCAAGGCAGCACTCCATCATCAGATACACTAGAGAGGATAATCAAATGGCATTAAAAAATGAGGGAGGAAAGATCACAGGGTTGTTAGCACTTTAGGATATTTCATGTTTACTCTGCAAGATTTTCCTCCCTACACCATAAATTTTCTCCTGCCTTATTCAGGAATATTTACACAGAGTAGAGAATATTAGAAAGAGAAAAGATGTTAAACACATGCATAGCTGCAATAACATGCATAAGTTAATGTGTACAACTTCCTGATCTATTCTCTGGTTGATTTCTCATGAAAAAGAGTGTAAGTTGTTATGCTCCATGTAACACTATAACTCTTCTATAGCATATACTACCTCCGTTCTTTCTTCTTCTTTTTTTTGGTCATTTTGGGCGTCGACACTATCTCTAATACACACATGTCATGTTCACAAAAATTATTAAAAATATAATGATATGAAAATATTTTTGATGATAAAGCTAGTAATATCATTGTCATATGACAAATCCAAATACTTTTGTGTATATTAGAGATCAAAGTTTTGAAAAGTTGGTTACACATATTCTAAAACAACATCATTACAGTGCAATTGTAACTTTTTAGGCACACAGCCCTTGTACAAAATTTCAGAGTTTGCAAGTAGGGATGTCAAATGGCAAAACAATATGGTACCAACATGGTACCTTTACTATCTCTAAAAAAGAGAGAGGAAAAAGTCGTTTTACTGGCACAACGTCTATCTTTGCTAAGAATTACCTTCAGTTGCAAGTATAGTCATAGCCATTGATTACCAATAAAATTATCATATGTGAATACCAAAAAAAATTATTGCATAACTAGGAGATTGAAGGGTGATGGCATTTTCTATGGAGAAACAAACCTGTCTCGCTCTTCCCAGAGCTGATTTTGATGGCAGCAGACGATGTGTGAGATGCCGATGAAACTGCAGTTTCATGAATTTCACCCAATGTTGGTTTAATTTCTTCTTCATTCTTTGTAGTGGTGGTTTGGAGTTGGGAGGATGATTCAGCTGCCAATGGTTTCTTCGACTGTTCTGCTTTTCCAGTTGTGCTAGCTTCAGCTGATGTATATGTATCAGTGGAGCTACTTAACAGTGGTTTCTTTGCTGAATCTGCAATGTGTTCAATTGTTCAGAGTGTTAAGAGATATAGATATGGTTGTGGACAGATGTGTGCGGTAGTTCAGAGTGTTTTTGAATTACAGATAAGTGCAGATAGTTTCAGGCCGTATTGTAGTTTGAGTTCTAGGATCCGATTGAATCGGAATCTGTTGTAACAAACGAAAACAATGTGTACTGTAGACCGTCCGGGATGGCAATATATTTTCCAGAGCGCTTGCTGTATTCAGTTGCGCAAAGCCAAAGGTTTCTCTATTTTTTCATGGTACCAAGTGGGAACAACAGTGTCGACCTCCTCCACGCTCTCGACTGCAATCTCCTCCGCAATCTCTTCCTCAGCCAATGCCACAACCTCAATACCTTTTGCCCACGCAATCACTGTCAGATTAAATCGCGACAACTACATGCTCTGAAGAGCATAGTTCTTGCCCTATCTAAGGAGTTACAATCTCCTTGGATATGTTGACGGCACAAAGCCATGCCCAACGAAGATGATGACCGCAACTACAGAGGAAGGTACCACTCAAGTGGCAAATCCGAAATATCTGATTTGGTATAACCAAGATCAAATGATTCTCAGCGGCATACTGTACCATATGCGGCCATGACTACTTCCTATCTGGTCGATCCAAATTGGTATGTTGATACCGGGGCAACCGACCATATAACTAGTGATCTGGATCGTCTCACCCTCAGGGAGAAGTACCACGGCAATGATCATGTTCAAGTCGGCGATGGCACAGGTTTGCATATAGCTAATGTTGGTCATAGTTCTATAAACACTACTACTCGTTCTTTAGATCTCAACAATGTGCTTCATGTTCCACAAATTTCTCAAAATCTTGTGTCAGTTCATAAACTCACTCGAGATAACGTCTTCTTTGAGTTTCACCCTGATTACTTTGTTGTCAAGGATCAGGCCTTAAAGAAAAAGGTGCTGGAAGGCACATGTGAGTCCGGCCTTTATCCAATCAAGCTCTCGTCAATAAATCTACTCAAGACAGCCATGCTAAGCTTGAAGACCACTAAGGAGCAATGGCATTCTCGTCTAGGCCACCCTTCTTCTCAAGTTGTTCAATATGTCCTTCACCTCAATAAACTACCTTGTGTTAGTTCCATGAATAAGTCAGTCTGTAGTGCGTGTCAACAAGCAAAGAGCCACCAGCTCTCTTATTCTGTTGCTATTCATTCGTCTAAATCTCCTTTGGAGCTTCTATTCTCTGATGTTTGGGGTCCTGCACATAACTCTATTAATGGATACAAGCATTATGTGAGTTTTATTGATGACTTTAGTAAATTCACTTGGCCTTACTTGCTTCGGTCTAAGTCTGAAGTAGAAAGCGTATTCCTTCATTTTCAAAAGCGTGCCGAACGACTCCTTGACAAGAAAATAAAATGTGTGCAATCCGATTGGGGAGGCGAATACCAAAAACTTAACAAGTTTTTCAATAGCATTAGTATCAGTCATCGAGTTTTTTTGTCCCCATACTCATCAGTAGACTGGGTCTGCTGAACGAAAACATCGGCATGTTGTTGAGGTTAAGAGATCGGACGGTGTTCGAGCAGTTTAATAGCATGGAACGACGTACGAGTGGTGTTGCTCAAGACTCGAAACGATAGTCTCTCTCGACTACAAGGTGGTCGGAGAAGCGGCAGAGCGATCAGAGTTGAAACAGGGGAGTGGCTGGAGATTTCAGGCGATGGGGCGATCAGGGAATCCGTGGTCGAAACATCAATTGACAACCATGGGTAGGTTCCTAGTGTTTGGGGGTTTCCATTTTGGGGTCGACAGTGGCAGGGGAGTTGGCATTTGCCAACGGCGAGGTCTCCTCTTCTCAGAGCTTTTGAATAGCACAAGGCTTAACGGCAGGTTAATCAAACGGTAGTGTTAGGGTTTGGGCATCACTGGGGTTAGAGAAAGCTTGGGGAAGTGGTGGTTTGGACAGGGGTGGTCGGAGTTGGGCTGTCCACAGTGAGGCCCCATGGCCAAGCGACAGCGCTAGTCGCCAGGGTAGGAGAGATTTCGGGAAGCTATGGCAAGGCTTCGGTGGTGTTTCTGGGAGTGTGAGGGTGCTACGCGCGGAAGCAATTGGAATGTAATCGACTAGTTACCGAGAATTGGAATATGGCTTACTTTGAGGTCTTCGGGTGGTCGCTGGAGAGGCTCTGGTCGAGTGTCTAATTGGGGTGTGGAGGTGGCTCACTGGACGGCTATGCAATGTCTGGAGGAGGTCTCGGGCTTTTATAGCTATCCTATGGCGGTTCGGCACAAGGACGGGGCTTTGGCGGCGGCGGTGCGTGGTAGAGGTTGGGCGCGGCACGACTGAGAATTTAGGGCATGGAGGGCTGGGATTTGAGCTAGATTGAGCCAAGGTTTACAAGAAACCAAAATCAACGAGAATTCAAATTTCTTTTGAAATTTTCAATTTTGTTTCATAGACAATCTGGATTTTGGCCAAGAGATAAATTACTAGGAAAACACTATGAAGTAGAATATACGTTACACACCTGCATCAGCTATCTTTGGACTATCTCCTGACTGGAAACAAGAAAGAAGCCAACTTCCACAATTGTCAGACATCCCACGTGAAGCAGATGGATGCTGAACCCGAACTTCTTGGTTCACCTCCGCCCTTCCAAATATATGGAATATGTTAAAACCACATCCTGGTGACAACAAACAAGTTAAGCTGGTCCATTTGAAATGAAATATTCAAGTAACAACAGTAGAAGCACAGTTACATGAAATTATAATTACTTTGTCTAAAACTGAACCCGGAAGTTATCATCAAAACAAAAGTGGAATACAAAGAATGTCTTTAACTTAGATAGTATCGATGTCTGAATCATGGATGAAATGAATCATACGAGACTTTCAGTTTTGCTTATTGTAGAATAAATAATACCCATGTTCATCTGAAGATGATTGTTATCTCAAACTACAGCAGAAATAATCTTCATATATGGCGAATCTACAACTGTAGGTACAAGTTTATGATGCTCATTCAGTATAGTTCAAATCACAATTCTCCGGAAAAACATTACTAGAAAGTCTAGAAGTTCAAGTGTAAATTGTACTTCAGGTTGTTAGTTCAGCTGATGAAGACATATAATGAAAAACCAAGTCAAATGATACCTGTTGGAATGAAGAAGGCGAAGCATGATAAACATCTGAATATGTCAGGTGACTCTTGCTCATGTCTTTCAGGTACAGTTTGATTTGAAGCATTAGCAGAGGGCTCTGCAAGCTGAGGTTTCTTTGGTGGTTCATCACGTATTGTTTGTTTTACTGTCCTTTTCCTCTTTCGTAGAATCACTCTTTGAGTTATGCACGAGTTGCAATTGGGGCAGTACAGGTCATGAGTTTCTTGTTCATCCAGAATTTTCTCAAGATCATACTCTTCAATGTTTACTTTCCCCTCAGTAACATGTTCATCCTTCTCAACTTCAATTTCATGAACATCAGTTCTACTCATGGTTCCATTGGAAATGTCAAGAGCACCATTTGAGTTTGCCAAGCTGTTTTTGTTCTCATCAATGGTTGCAATCAGTTTCAGCCCTGCTTTTCCGTTTGCAATTGTCATAGTTTCACTGCTGTTGGAGACATCATGTGAACCATTTGAGTGTGATCCACTTTCTAACTTGCCATTTTTTGAATTGTGATTAGTTTCTTGAGCATTGGCATTTTCCTGTGTCTCAAGCTCTTTGCCTTTTGGACTAGAAGTTTCATTCGCCTCTTCCTTTTGAGCACCAAACTGCATCACTTCTGTGACTCCATTTTTACCACTTACTTCAGTAACATGATCAGAAACTGAAAAAGAAAAAAGAGCGATGTCACAACTAGTTCAGAGTTCAGACGTTGTGAAGCTACTTTTTGCCATAAAAGTAAGATTTCTGCAGCTAGAACTTAAAAAAATAATGACAAGAAGCACAAAGAAATCAAGCCAGACTCACAGGTTTGTTAGATAAACTGAAGCAGAACTAGCTGAATACAAGTAGAAGCCACATGGAAGCCTCCCTTAGGCCTTAGTAAGTATGGAATGATGACCTAGTTTTCTTATTGTTACTTTGTTCAATCTTAAAGAAAGTTTGAGAAGATAATCATTTGTTATCCTACGTTTCGGAAGGCTCAACACTAACCTGTGTTTGGTGAACCGTAAAATGATTCATTCTGAACTAACGATTCGAAATTCCTTGCAATTTGGCAATATCCTTGGTGATTTAGGATACCATTTCTGCATGGACTACTCAAGCGGTATGTCCAATCGCAGTGCCGGCACTTCCATAACCCTTCAGTAAAGAAATAGAAAGACAATATATTTTACAATCAAACAACAAAGAGAGAAAAAGGGTGTCCTAATCACATGCACAAGCAAATGATGTTCTACTGGTTCCACATTCCAACAAAAGAGGAAAGCCTAGCCGTTTTTTTTTTAAAAAAAAGTTCGAATTACAATGTGACCGCGAGTAGAAAATTTTGCCCTCGCATCACAAGGTTACAATGTAGCTTCATATTTGGATTAGGGTCCAGCAGCTATCAGTATCTTTGAGGTTTGCAGTTTGAGTAGGTAACAGATAAAAAGTCAATGGTCATATACTGAAACTGTTTCTGTTGTTAACAACAAATGAATAGGATTAAAGTGACATGTACCAGCCATGCAAAAATCTCGTACTGCATCTTTTAAGTTCAGTTTGGAGTGGGCTAAAAATCTAAAATTTAAGCCTCTACAAGCTCATGGAATGACTCCTGCAAGAAGTATCTACCCTCCCATAACTAATAATGTCAAGTTCCTCTCCCCAAGCTCGAATCATGGAGCTTCTAGAAGAAGTAAGACCCTCAACAAACCTTCAGCTTCCTCATAAAGACATTTTCCTTTAGGGTACTTGCAAGGAGTAACATGATATCCATGGAAATCATTGTTTCAAACAAATATCCCATAGAAATCAGAAATCAAAGGAAGCTAAGTGTTTTCATTCCTAACCCAACAGGTACTCGTAGGACATCTTTGCACAAATAACTCTACTGACTACTCCAAAAAACGAAGCATGGTGAAGCCGTCACCAAGAACATAAGAAGTCAAGAAGAGAATTATGTGCCGAATAATCTTGCAGATCAAGGAGCCTCCAAGTCACAATCATCATCCACATCAACTACATACGATGCATACAATTGGCTGATGTCCTGGAAGGCTACCCATGGAATTAGTGGTCAGGAAATGATCCCAAATAATTGAGGTAGGCATAGTGGAAAGGGACCTGTGGCCAAATCAAACGAGAATTTGCAGGGGATGTTGGTATCATCATCTCTATCCTACCGTGATCCGCACATAGCATGTGTTCCCCATGTTACTTCTGGTCCTTTTTTGTTTCTTTTTTTTTTTTTGAAAAAATGCTCCAGAATCCAGAAGGCAAGTATCACTGCCCAGGTAAAATTGAGGGAACAGAAACAGTAGTGAAGTCCTCACATTTTTCATCCAAACCACAGGTCAGACAACATGTCGCCAAAGTTAGTTTCCATCCTTGGAATTGTCCCCAGCACTACAGCTCCAACACATGAATCATTGCTTGCCAGAAATGGACGAAAGAAGTTGGAAGTACAGCTAGAATGCAACAGGAGTTCTCTCCTAAAGAAAATAATGCAATACAATCAAGGAGAAGAGTTCTAAGCAAAAGGAAAAGGGACCCTAAAGTCCACATTACAATGAACCATTCTCTTCGTCCCATAAAATGAAGGAAGTCAATAATGAAGGTGCAAGAAGGAGAGAGGCTCTCTCACCTTTGGTTGGATCAAAGAAGACACTGTTGTGCTCCTCAAGAACCTCAGCCTCCTCCTCCTCCTCTGTGTTGAACTCCTCTCCTCCTCCATTACCATGGCCAAGATCCAACCTTTTCTTCCTCTCCATTGTCTGCAGCCCCCCACCGGTGTCCTCCTCCATGATCTCCACATCCTCCTTGAACTCCCATGGCTTCTCCACCTCCATCATTCAGAAGCAGCAGCAGCTACCTCTTCCTCACCGCTGTCTTGTTGCTAGCAACTTAGCTAATTCCCTGTGCCCCCAAGAAGATGGAACAAGACAGCGTTTTTATACTAGTAGCGCTCGATCTCTACTCTCCAGTATGTCGTGGCGAGCCTGTGTGATTAGCACGCTGGGGGTTGCCTTAATTTATTTCAGAAATCAACATGTCAAAGCTGGGAGTGCCTGATTTGCCTGAACAAAGCTTCTTTGTTGTCCTTTTCTGATCTCGTTTCTGTGTTATCACACATATTAGCACTTTATTTATTCTACTTTATTTTTTATAGGATCCGGTAACAGCACCTACTCCTCTTAAATTACTACCACATGTAAAAAAACACACAAAAACAAAAGGCATTCGATTTGCCTGAGGGGGAAATCGTCCAACTCAGTCAGGAGCACATGGGGCTGGACCCCCAACAGTTTGGTTTGGTCCACCTGTGCTCCCTGTCCTTTGCCCGGCCCGGCCCACCCCACAGTGAATCATATTTATTAGATGGAGTACCACATGATATAGACAAACCAAACAGATGTGATGTGTGCATGCGTGAATGAGAGGGGCCCCATGCGTTTTCTTTTGTGCATCTCCTAAAGTTTGGTTTCATGCTTGCGCTTGCAGATAACGGAGCAGGACGGTTAAAATGAATCAAGAGCAGAACAGGGCCTAAATCGACAGTAACAGTTACTCTCAAGTTCACTTTGCTTGCAATGCAAAACCGCGTTGAAGCATATCACATTCCTCAGTTGACGTCTCAACAGGTGTTTGAGGCACTTAGGCACTGCTTATTAGAGTCTCAGTTTTTAGCTTTTTAATTCTTTCTGATCTTTTAATTTTTTTTAGGCTTTTGTGTCTTTTTCCTTTACCTTTGCATTGTTGCGATGGTATAACTTTTTTATTTTTAAAATTTTAATTACGCTAAAAAAGCTAACAGCAACTGCAGTGAAAAAAAAATACTACAATACAAAATAAACTATAAACTTAGACTTAAAAACTCAAATGAGCAGCACCTTAATTTCCTCGTAACATTGACATAGTCCCTGGCGACGTATACAGGTGTATACAGTTTTTTTTTTAATGAAGTATACCGCTTATACCTACTGCCGCTGGCTAGCCAAACCAGCTGTGAGTCGTCATCGTGTAACAATGGGAAGGAGCGATCCTGCTGAGGTACCCATGAATGATCAGCTTATTCATTTTCTTCCAAAAATAAGATGACAAGTTGGGCAATTAAATTGTCTTCTGGGGGGTAGAAACGGCAAGAGAAGCGACATATATGTATAAACTATCGATTGGAAAAGCTTAGCTTGCTTTCCTCTCCCTTTATATACAGCGGAAAACCATTGTTGCCATGTCGATCGTGAAAAATAGTGGCACAGATCGATATGCTTATAGTTTAAGGTATTGCGGTTGCACGTACTAGGTGCTAGTTGATGTGTTAATTTGAGCTGTCACTAGTGCTGGGACCATGTTAGATTGTTCCTCCATCAGGCTCCTAATTAAGAATTCTAGTTAATGTTGTTTATTGGATTCTATATCTCCATCTCGGATTTTTCAACCATCGATTGTTGATCATATTGTGCCGTTCAACTAAAATGTCACTATTAAAACACAAAATTCTATGTCTTGTCCTCTAGCTAGCTTGTTAATTACCTCCATCCAATATGTACCAAACACATTGATTAAACTAGCTAGTATGCATTTTTCACAAAAGCGAGCACTGAGTACGGCTGATGTGTCTTAATACCTGTGGCAATATTTTCTATTTTCTGTGAATTGTGAACGCATTTGACTAACGGGTAATATATTGAGTACCTACATATATAGCTGTGCAACAGACCAAAGCATGAGTGATGGTGCTGCCTAGACCTGGCCAAATGGATAGGTACGGCTCACTTGGCCCCGTTTAACTAAATGGACTATATCATGGTGGCTCACGGGTTAGCATGTGAAGCCCGACGACAACAATAACAAAACATTTTGTTCTAAATAAGTTAAGGGTAAATTAGGAATAAAATCTCATCAAAGTCAAAGAAATAAGAGTCTTGTAATAAAACTTACAAATACTAAAATTCTGCATCCTGCCATCTGAATTGAGAGTCTAAAACACCGCCCTTAAACCTTCTTCTTATGTCATAGTTCCGATACATTGATCGCTAATTTTTATGCGCTCTTATCCAAAGCCAACTCTTTGGATACATTCCAATCTCTCAAATATCTTTTAACCACTTCTTCTTGGTCGAGCTCTACCTCTTCTTGTGCTTTTGGTATGTCTTAAAATTCCACTGTATACCAGTACATTAAAAGGCCTCTTTTGAAGATGTCCAAACCATCTCAAGCGATATTGGACAAGTTTCCCTTCAATTGGTGCTATCTCCACCCTATCACGTGTATCATCATTGCGGATTCGATCCCACCTTGTGTTACCACAGATCCACCGCACCATCCGCATCTCCACTACACCCATCTTCTGTATATGTTATATTTTAGTCGTCCAGCATTCCGCTCTGTATAGCATCGTAGATTTGATCGTCGTCCTATAAAACTTACCCTTTAAGTTTTGAGAGATTTTTTTATCACATATGATACCCCCGATGCTTAGCGCTATTTCACCCACCCGCTCTTATCCTGTGGCTCACGTTTTTATCAATCTTACTATCCCAGAATCGATCCTAAATATCAAAAAAAAGTGTCATTCCTAAACTGTACCTAACTGCGTATAAGGTTAATTAATTATCTAGCTAGCTAAGGATTATCTCTAATGTATAATCTACTTATGTGTTCAAAGACATACCACTTTAGCGTTTACAAAAGATAGCATTTTTTACTCCAATTCATCGGATCGGTTCCTAAATTTAAGTGGGGCCCATGAGATAAATAGAAAAATAGATGGATATCACACGCCATTTCATCCCCATGGCATCATCTCTCTCCCCATCGCCTCGATGGGCCATGCAAGGCTAGCCAGAGCCTAGCATAACATGGTACTGTATGTGTCTGATGGGGATGGTCCATTATATGTCGAGGTTGCAGTCCAAACACGGCACAGCTTGTTTAGGTGTAGGTCATGTTGTGTCTAGGCCGAACTAACAGTACCGTGCTTTAGACTGGCATGATTAACCCGACCCATTTGGGCAACTCTACTGCTATCTGACAGCTCATCTATTTGATCCAGTTGAGGTAGGTAAGGTTAATCTAACCATGTATGCAACAACAATAAAGCCTTTTGTTCCAAACAAGTTGGGATACGCTAGAAATAAAATCTTTTCAAAGTCAAATAAATGAGAGCTGTGTAATAAAACTTCGTCGTTTCTTGCCTCTTAGGACCGATCATTTCCCTGTCCAAGAATCATTTGATGATTGCATCAGCGCCCCAATTTAGGGCCTGTTTGGGATAGCTCCACCAGCTCCAGATCCCCGAAAAACAGATCCGGATTCAATTTTGCTAGCCAAATAGTTCTAGCTCCAGCAGCTCCACCGTGGATCTGCTCCACCAAAACCATGGATCTGGCTCCAGATCCACCAAATTGGTGGAGCACCTCAAGAGGTGCTCCACCAAACTCAAGTTGGTGGAGTTGGGAAAAATTACCCACCATGCCACTGATTACACACAAAAAACGGTTCGTTCTATCTTCTTTTCACACTGTGGCGGCGGCAGCAGCCGAGGCTACTTGCTCGGGCGGGCGGTGCGGCCGCTTCAGGCGGCGCGACTCGGCCGGTGCGGGCGGCGCGGCCGGTCGGACGGCGCGGCGGCGTGCGGGCAGCGAGCTGGCGCGGGCTTTGGGGCTCGGAGCGGCGGCCCGAGCGCAAGCGGGCTGCGCCGCCACGGCGCGACCCGAGCGCGAGGCGGTGGGCCCAGCGCGGAGGTGCCGGCTGCAGCGGCGCGCGGAGGTGCGCGCGCGCGCGCCACGGGAGAAGGTGCGGCGCGCGGGGAGGCGGCGGGTCGCGGGCGCGGTGGGGACCGGAGGTCGGCGCCGTCTTGGCGCGGGAGGAACCGGCGGCGGCGGCGCATGTGCTTGCGCGGGGCCGGTTCAAGGCGCAAGAGCTGACGTGTGGGGCCAGGTGTCAGTGAGATAGAGGAGAGCAAACTCAGAGCTGGAGCTGTACCAAACACTTGGATGAAACCCAGATCCACGGTGGAGCTGCTCCACGGTGGATTTGGGTGGATCTGGTGAATCTGGGTGGATCTGGAGTTGGTGGAGCTCTACCAAACAGGCCCTTAGCTTTGATGGGGGGAAATCTTTGCTTTCCCTTTGAGTTGGGCCCTGTAAGTTCAGACTTGTTACTATATGGCATCCATCTGAGGCTATTATGACATCTTCAGAATACTTTCTTGGTTTAAAATGACATTGACCATCAATTAGCTGCAGTTTCACTTAACTACTGATGATATGATAACTCCAAGTAGGTAGTGTAACAGACTGTGCCACTATTACGCGTCGTTGATGAAACAGTCCGGAAATTTTCAAAATTTTGAAAATTCTTGAATTTCTTTTGCGTTCGGTTTTCTTTCCCAATTTAGCAAATTCCTTTGAATTCCCGCCTTCCCCATTTTGACTAGCTGCTTTCCCCTTCTCTTCAGCGTCTTCCAAGAAACAACCTCCTCCCCTCTGGCACGGTTCAGGAAAGTGACGGCATCTTTCGTAGCCCCATCCACACGGCCATCTGTGCTTCGCCACTCATGCTGTAACCCAGCACCATCATTCACATTGCGTCATGCCTTCCCTCCAGCGTGTCGCTTCACTAGTGGTGGGTCGTCGCCACGCCCCTGCTTTACCTGCCGCCGTTCCTCTGCAGCTCCCTGGCCACACGGCTGCCTCTGCTTGCCCTCGCCGCAACCGACCTTACCGTTCAAACCAGCCGCTACCAGCTTCGCCGCGCATCGCCTCACCCTTGGCCAGCCGCTGCCTCGCCTGCGCCCTGCCAACCACTCGCGTTGACTATCGCGGCCGTCGCAAACCAGCGTGTCGTGCGACCGACGCGAGCACACCTGCCATGCTTTACTCCCGTTAGCCTACGTGGCACTGTCTAGGCCGTAGTACTACCCCGTCACTTCACCCATAAGCCAGTCTCGCCGACCGAGCCCAACCGTCACCAAGTCCGCCTCATGCCAGTGCCACCGATTTCGGGTTCCTATTCCCACAATCATCCTCCTGCTTTTAAACCCAGCTGAGCACCCAATCTGCCTCACGAACACCTTTTGTACCTCACCTAATCACCCAATCGCCCGCCGCTGTTCTACCTCACCACCGTCTCTCTCCCCTGCACCGGTAAGCCTCCCCGACCAATCTTGTGATTCAGTTAATACCTTTTCAATTCCTAGCGACCAGAGGATCCTTAGTCCCAGGTTTCCGAATAGGGAGAACTAACACTCTTAGTCCCAGGTTTCCCAATAGGGAGAACTAACACAATCCACCACTAGGTCTTTTAAATAAACCGAAGAGAAGTGGAGAGGAGAAGCAGTTGCATTACGAGAGTGAGGGGGGATGGGAGGGGCATAAGGTGGATGATTTAGATCTTATCTTGTGACTAGATCAGACGACTGTCAAGAGGAAAAGAGAGAACGATATAGATCTTATCTCATTGCTAGATCAGACGACTGTAGAGAGGAAAAAGAGAACGGACCATCACCAACTTGCATTTTTTAAGTAGTAGAGGTAATGCTTGTTCCCGAATTATTCCGTGGAAATTAAACTGTTAACTGCAAAATTCATTCACACCTTTCAAACGAGGCCTTCCGACACAAACTTAAACCAGTAGGATGGTATATGATGGATGCCAAATGTCGTCCAGATTGCCATAGGCAGCATAGGCCAGCCACACAACAAGTGGAGTACTACGTATCATGGCGTTGCCATCCCGTTCCTTGTACATAAAATCATAGATAGATTTCACACAATCGCCACTACCTTGCTGCTGGCTTATATATCAAATCAATACGTACAGCCACCGTATTACTGGTGCTACTAAGTAAGTAGTCCAGTCCAGATGCTAGATTTTATTTTATTGTATGACCGACACGACGCTCGTGGGTAAAACAACCAAATATACATAAAATCATGATCATATCGATCATAGCCGGGACAGCTTGAGCTGCTGCTTGAGCAATGGCCTAAGGTACTCGTGGTACCCATCGGGAACCACCGTCTCGTTGAGAGGGTCCTTCCATGCCTCCTCGTACAGAGAAGGGTACACATTGCCGTCGTAACGCCCCAGAACAGAACCCAGGAAGTGGTCCGTGTAGTTGAACGCATCCACCAGCACAACTGCATTCCGTCGGACCTGCACCACAATGCATGCACGTTCTTAATTTGGGCTCACCATCGCCTAGCTTCCTCAAGGGAAGGGAAAATTTTCGTTTTCCAGTAGCAATGGTCGCACAACCGACAGAGGTAGCTAGAGAGAGACCTACCTGCGTGTAAAGCTTTCCTAGCTGCTCGTTTGCTAACGCTCCCTGCTTAGGTGTAATGCACCCAGTTGCCAGGAAGTCGCCCAGATGCTTGTGAAGAAGGTCCAGTGCATAAACATTGCAGAGGTTCTTGAGTTGATCCTTCACTCCGTAACCAGGAATATCCTGCTCCAGTTTCTCGATGAACCTAAGCATCGGGGGGAGATAAATTGATACTTGCTTCAAATCACGGAACAATCAAGGACACATAAAACCTGGCCCCTGTTTTGTCTAGAAGAAATGGTACATTCTCAACAAGGTTGAAGACACTACTCACTTAGTTACAATAATCAACTGGATGTGAGCCACAGCAACCTCAAGTAGATCAGGGGAGAGCTCGTAAAAACCTGCAAGGCATCACATCATCTATGTATGTGAGTACACCTAATTTCCAAAGAGATTTTAGCAATTAATCTGGGATAAAAGAATGTTTAACCTCAGCATCAAGTGTAAACCAGGACGAACATTTTCAAACAAAACAAAATAGAAGGAAACATGGCATGATTTTCTTTTAATATGCACTTTTTGAACAGTAGTCATGACCCTAAGCACCATGTTTTACTGGTTATAAATCAATATATGTGCAATACCAACCTTCTTCTTGGTTTGGTGCCTTGCTTATGTTCTGGGCACAATTTACCGCCATCCTGAGAGCCCTAGCTTCAAATACCTCTTGTATGGCAGCAGGATTAAGCCATTCTTCGGCTGTTGAGAATTGTGAAAGGATGAATTAGTATGATGATCATCACAAGGTCAAATCGTCCTGAGAGGCTCCGGACAAATATCACATATTGAGACCTGAGAATGCTTCAATATGAAGAGCCTGCCTGAAGATCTCACTACATACCTGTATTTACAGCACATTTGCATTGCATCAAGTACTGTATTTTGCCCATGTAAGCTGTTGTACCAACAGGTTGCTGTCCAGAAGCCAATTGAGAAACGGTCTTCATTAGAAACCTTGCAACCTGCAGAGAGCACCAAAGGTGATGACTATACTACTGACCAAAACTGAGTGAAGGAAAACAGATTATTTTTTTAAGAAAAAAGATCAGATAGGATCCATTATGTGAGGTCATCCATGCTCAACCACAAGCAGGTACGAGTATGATTTGTATCCATAGAACTAAGGAATAGCATACTAACCTGCAAAAGCAAAACAATATTGTCTCCTTCATAAGTGCAAGCAGGAACATAGACAGCAAACAATTCAGGAAGCCCGCTGCTGTTCAGGTAACCATGTCCACCACAGAGCTTTCGGCATTCTTCAATTGCATCCTGCATAACAGAGAGAGACTAGTGTTATTACAGAACAGCGAATTGTGAAATTCATTTATTATATAATCTGACTAGACCATCAGGCCATGTGTGAAACCCCAAGTCTTAGCTGTTACTTGACAGTTCAGCCAAATTTATTAGTCTGTTCCGCCTCAGGAATATAAGCAAATTCACAAGATTTCATATCAAAATGGAAAGACTGGGAAATTTCAAGCTCAGTTTATGGATGACATGTTATAAATAGTACCTAACAAAAATAAAGCACACTTCATATGACCAGTAAACAAGTAGGCTCCATTTGCACACTCGCGTACGACCGGTAAACAAGTATAACTGTTAAAAGCATTACTAAAAAAATTCATTATACATACAGCTGTTGCAGATGTTGTCACAGCCTTCAGCCCAGCAGTACAGGCATGAGCCTCTTGCAGTGTTGAGAAATCCTTAGCGTCCAGTTTATGTGTGACATCAGTGTATAGCCAATTCAGCCACTCACCCACAAATCTAAATGCATAAGCTGCAGCCAGCAAAGGAAAGAGCCTGCTTTGTTGAGTCTTGTAATTGAGGACCTGCAACCAGTTTAAATCCATTAGTCACTTGTTGTTGGTATTGAAAAGTTGCGTTGTTGTTGTTGTTGTTATTATTATTATTTCACATGACCAGTTTAATTTTTAGTTGGATGGAGTAACTGATTATTTCAGAAAATGTCTTTCTCTGAGAACAAGCAAGGAGTGTGTGCCACAGAAAATGTCTTAAAAACTTAAGAGAAAAAAATGAATAAATGGCAAACAGAGAGGCTAATTGTTATGGTACCTGAGTCTCAGGGCCACCAACTTGAGGGCCGAACTGCTTTCGGATAGCGCTATACCTTACAGCAATGCAAACAGCACGGGACAAAGAAATAGAAGCATCTGAAACAATTGATTGACGAACATAAACCATTGTCCCATAAAGCAGCTGCTTTGGAACATCTGAGTGTAGATATTTCCCCTCCCTCGTAATTTGTGAAAGCCTAAAAGAAAAAAAAACATGGCATGTTTTGAGGAGGGTTACATCAAATTACCAAAAATACATCTGATAAAGCGCCGGAACATAATGTAATCCAATGGACAAACCTCATCAACATTTGATCCCTTGGGATGCGCACATGGTCAAATCGTAGAACACCATTATCCATACTGTTATATGCACCACTACCAAATTTTCCACCAATATCACCAAGAGTAACACCAGGAAGTGGGGAATGATCTTCTAAGCTTCGCAGTTGCACAATGAAACCTGATATATGGATCTACATGAGTCGCAGAGGAAAAAAGCCCACTTAAAAAACACCCTAGAATGCAAAATACACTACCATGTATGCCGTAGTCCTTTCCTTCAGTTATCAGACGAGCATACACGACTGCATGAGTGGAAGCTTTTCCCAAGCCACCGGGCCACCACTGCACATGGGAAAAGATCATGAACCGTGGACATTTCAAATTGCTAGCAAAATATAAAGAAGAAATCAGTGTTTTAAAATAAACAAACAAAAGCAGAAATAGATTTGCAAAACCTTACCTTGCTGGAGGTTAGAGTCGGGCTGTGGATAACAAACTCATCAGTCTTCGGATCAAATGTGGCAGTTGTTTCAAGGCCCTGAACATTTGAACCATGACCAAGTTCAGTCTGAGCGTAGCATCCAATTATTTGGAACTTGTAGGCCAGTGGTAACCACTTCTTCTGCTGCTCTTCAGTTCCTTGTCCTTTTATAGCAGGAACAAACATGCCCTACAAAAGAGTATTGCATTTAAGTGTCATTGCCAATTTGAGAAAAGAATTGACTGTCTTAGTTGCAATCGTCAAGACATTAAAGATAATTCAAGTGCGCCAAGGATAAATTTATCAAAGTTAGATAATGCAGATGAAGCCTGTACAAAGAAATCTATTTGTTGTCCACCGTGCTATGTTTTTTCAAATTATTATTAAAGGGAAGGTAGAAGTCAAGAAGCAACGAAGAATTTTTCATCTACATGATATGAGGATCAATCTGTCGAGCGAGCATAGTGTAGCACTAGCTCAAGAAGGCCCTCAGCACATAACACAAGTGAAGAACAGCAAAATGCTTCAGCATTGGATGATCAGAATATATATCGGCGATATAAAGAATCAATAGGCATACCCAATGCAGGTCAACATAACCAGGTTGGTCCACATATTGCCTCAGCAAATTTGCTTCCTCTTCTGTTGATCCAAAAAAAGAAAACATGGCAGTACATCAGTTAAGAGTATCATACACTGAACAACAGCTTGAGAAAACTTGGGTTAGTGCTGGGCATCCATGGTACCTGTAAGACGTAGCTCGATGATACGCTTCCATGCATGGCCTGCTTTTTTCAGTGTGTCCTTGAACAACTCCTTCCTGGAGAGCATTGTCCTGTTATCCTTGCGGAACACCTAGATCAGAAAGGAGTGAAATGTATGTGAACCTTTCGTAGAAGGGGAACTTGACAATCATCTCAACAAAGTGTATATTTCACTGTAAAATATTCTGTCGTGCAGAAAGCAGTGCTTAGTTCAATATGTTAGACTTTAATTAGCAAAGAAAAGTCTTTTGAAGAAGGTAACTGTCACACCCTTGCTGTTGCATATATATGGAGCAGAGCATTCAGTTCCAAACCGGGAAATCATAGTATATATGTCCTAGCACTGTAATACAGCTTACTGTTGGAAGAGCTACTGGTACAGTTTTCGGGCAATCTGAAGAAGAAGAAATCCAGGATCTGTGATGAAGTGGACAAGTCCAGCAGAAGGGGAACATTGATGAAAGTAGCAGCAGTGGAATGAAGCATATTCATAAGGAGCAAGGAGAAGGGGGAGGAGGTGAAGCCTCCCTCCAAAGCTACTAATACATAGAGCAGCTGATAAAGCAGCAGTGGTTGACGGCCGATTTCAGCAAATCCGCCGGCCGGCTAAACTAGTAGAGACAAGAAGCCGTTTGCACGAAGCGAAGCGAAGCGGATATACCGCCAGATCAGATGGTTTGAACAAGTTGGAAAACAAAACGCGGGCGCGGCCTACGAATCCTCCGGCGAGGAATGCCTGCAACCTTGATCTGGAGTGAAGAGCACGGATCCAATCGAGCCAGCAAGATGATTTGTGAGGAAATAATTGGGGGAGGAGAGAAAAAGAGAGGGAGGGGCTTGCTTACTGGGTCGGATGCGACGAGGCGGGCCATGCGGTCGGCGACGTCGACGGCGTGGCGGGAGCCGGCCCAGGCGACCTTCATGTGTTCGAGGTCGAACTGCGCGGTGGCCCTCTCGCCGGCGAGGTGGTCCACCTCGCCTCCATCCATGGTCGCCATCGCCTCCTACTCCTCCTATGATCCTAGCTCGGTCGACTCCTTTCTCGTCTCTTCTAGGGGCGGCACGCTGCTGCTGCTCTTTCCGCTACTACGATTCAACTCTCGCTCGCCGTGGTGGGTCATACTGCTACGTACTACTAATCTGTCTGTAATTTGTGGTGACGCACTCGGCCCGTCGGTGTCGTCTCCGAAAAATCCAAGGTATATATAATTGAATTCACATCATCATGAGTATCAATTATACCTGTGATCACAGTGTGCATGCGTACATCCATCACTGAGTCTGAAAACACACAAATCAAGCAAGCATCAGTAGGGGAACCGCAAGGAATGATGATACTCCCATCCACCAAAACACTTTTTCATCTACCAGCTCCGTCAGATGAAAACCCACTGACTGACATGCCCAACTTCTAAACCTGAAAGCTAGGAGCCATATTACATTATTACTCCGATCAGTGGTGTACCGATACCAACGATTAGCTTAAACTGTCCCTAGTCCTTTGGGCCTGTATGACTAAGCCAAGAAAGCCAAACTTTACTTTTGACTAGTCCATACTCTGTCCTCTACTATTCCACCTCAACCCCACAAAAGGCACATGTGTCGAGATACCCTAGTAATTTCGCCCTTTGAGCAAGTACAATAGTATAACCAACTAGTGTCATCCACGTAACGTTATCGCTGTCCACTGTCATCTAAAAATGCAGTCAAAAGCCAAATAGATACAATAAAAAAACATGTTAAACAAAATCAAGAATAGGAGGAGACAGCAGCACGTACATGTGAACTAGTACATGTGGAATGGATGGGATCCGCTGGAAAATCAAGTAGGCAGCTTAATTGCCTCATGCACGATACTACTACTACTACTACTCTTGAGCAGGGGCGGATTTGAGCCCCCGGCAAGGTGGGCTTTAGCCTGAGACGTGAGAAATTTGTAGTGTATAGCCTAGGTGGTGTTATTATTAGCATTCAGCCCAGATAGCCCAGGTAAACCAGCGGCCCACCAATCTCTCCGTCTCCGTGCTGCCCATGTCCTTCACGCGGCCCACCACTCTCCCCGTCTCCGCACGGCCCAGTCTTCACGCAATCACGCCCCGCAACCGATCCAGCGTGATTGCGCCAGCCCCACCCCGCCGTCCAGCGTGATTTCAGACCTCAGAGAAACCCTAGCTCGTCCAGCGCCGCCCCGCAACCGATCCAGCGCCGCCCGGCCTCGCCTCGTCGCCTCGGCCCTCGCCTCGTCGCCCCGCCTCCCAGCGCCTCCGGTGGCCCGCCCACCTCGCCTCCCGGAGCCGCTCGCCTCGCCTCCCGGCGCTGCCCCGCCTCCCGACCCGTCTCGGTGCGACGGCGCCCCTCCTCGGCTCGACCGCTCGACGGCTCCTCCTGGTTGCATACTTGATACTTGCATCGGCTGACCGACGACCGCTGATTTGGGATTTGGCCATTTGGGAATATCCTGAGGTACAGTTTGGTAGTTTGCTATAGAGCCTAATATTGCTAGATATGAATTGAAATTGAAATGTGAAATCAGTAGCTGTTCTTGTATTAAAATGTGACACATGATTAGCACTTTAGCAGGATTGTGTTAATGTTGAATTGAAATGTCCTGATGTCCATTGTCAATTTAGTAGCTGTTCTTGTATTAAAATGTGATTTCACTGTGACATGATTGTTTCTGTTTCTGCTGATATACGAAAATGTGGTTTTCTGTGTTTTATGTCTTAAAAAATGAAGCTAGGAGTTATTTTAGTCAATACAAAATGAAGCGGGCGAAGACATTGCCATCGTATTTTTCAACGGAAACACAATCCAATGAAACACCAGAAACAGGAAGTTAGCTTCTTATAAATATAAACTTCGTGTTGTTCATATTTATTCATACACATGTTTGATTTACTCTTATATGTTGTCTTTACAGGTTCTGGTTCATGTCCAACTATCAAGGAAGAAATGACAGGATAGGATAGACGGCAATTCATCGTAATTTAGGTACTCAAATTGTATCTCTATTATGTTACATTTTTGTACTTTGAGATCATGCCATGTTCTTCGTATTATGCTTTATGTTTGGTCGTTTAGTATTGAACTCAAGTTTCATATCAGTAATACAATTAGCCAATTATAATATACTTTTGTTATATTGTGGTATGGGTATAAATTGGCATTAGTTTTAGGTGGTTAGAGTTCAGCCCATAGCGTAGCTAAATCCTGATTCCGCCACTGCTCTTGAGGGCATATCCGACGATGCACGATACTACTCTTCATGCACGCGCATTGGACAGGAGCTCATCCCGTCGCGATGTCCACGATGCGACGGCGACCGCCAGCTCAATCAAGTAAGATGCACTTTCTAAGACAGCAACTTCCTTAGGTAGCAATGCATTTCTAATAACAAACGAGGTGTCTGAAGCTGACGCTAATGACATGGAGTTCTTGCTCAACACAAATCACCGTAAGCATACAATTCAACTTTTCAAACTACATTTAATTGCGGTGAAGTTGGTTGATAGCTTGATATACTTCTGCATCATATCGTACTGATTTTTTTTTAAAAAAAGGAACAATTAGGTTGGTGTTTTTTTCACTAGCGTTACTGTGTCATCCAGGATCCGCATCAGGGCATGTACAATGGTATGAACTAGTTACTACTCTCTCCGGTTTCCTAAAGGATGTCGCTGTAGGGTGGGAAGCAAAGTAGCTAAAAGGAAGTCGTTTCACCATTTTGTGACCGATCCGGGCTAAAATGCCCCTGCATGCATGCAAGCATTAGTGGGTATGCTTCGTCTCCCACGCATGCAGCTATTGGAGCTCGCGCGCGCCGCGCATGCTGCCGCCCTCCAGCTCCATTTAATCCGCTGCACCGTTAGGCTCCCAGCTGGTGTCCTTGCTGCGCCATTTCGCTCCTTGCTCGTCTCCTCGCCGCGCCGCATCGCTTGCTCGCCGGCACACCTTCCGTGTTGCTTCACCGCTTGGTCCTCGGCGCCATGGACCGAAGGTCTTTGTGCGAAGATGTTGAGCTCGATGCGTCTTGGCCCGGTGGCGTCGTGGAGGAGAAGGAGCGGCGCGACAATGTCGACCTCGTCATCCGGTGGCCGGCACACCGCAGAGTCCAAGAAGCAGCACTAGTTGGGTGTCTTGCAACAGGTGCTAGCCATTTGAGGTTTAAATAGAGGAGAAGACAAGGAGTTTTGAGCGAAACGCAGCACGGCAACAGCGCCAAAGTAAATTTGGGTAGCGGCAAAGCGCAAAAGGCGACCACGCGCAATAAAAACTTTGCGCAGCGGCAAAGGCCGGCCACGGCGCGCAGCAACGAAAATACGAAAGGGAAAGCGCAACGGGAAAATAAGTCCACCCCAGGCCCCAACCACGATGCCATGCAAAAACAACACCATGCAAAAAATATTTAGGCAACTTGGGATTGAACGTGGTTGCATTACATGCTGGCGTGGGCTAGTAACGATTGAACAAGTAGACATTATTGATGAGAGATGCTCCTTCATGCCATTTAATATGGGGAAAACAGGAAACGTACACCCTAATTAATCACTCCTTGGTATGTGAAATCATGTCCAAAACGACATCCTTTTGGAAACCGGAGGGAGTAGCTCTAAGATAATTTCTCCAATGATATTAACTTTTAGCACATAGCTCATAACATGAATAGTCCCACATGATATCCTCATATAATCTTGGAATATGTGTATGAGACTAGCTCTTGATCAAGAGCTAGCTTTTCTCTCTCTTCTATTAAAATATGAAATAATATGTTTAGAGTTAACTCATAAATCATCATTGGACATGCCCTCATGACCAACCCTGTTCATCTAGCTATAGATTTGTTTCGGAAATGACACCACATTCTATAAGTAAGAAGCTTAACTAGTTAGTACTACTTGGTACCCTCCAAATAAGCTTACACAAGTTACTAGGCACAACTTTACCATCTTACAAAGTCTGACATTCTGTTTAATTCATTTACTGTATCTATGCTTGAGTAGCTCGAATTCGTTTTGATTTCTTCAACAGTATTATCATGGCTTTATCAGTGAAGTGGTGCACAAACAAAATGTTTTTAGTCGTGTAGCACAGTTGGTCTTGTTAATATGGGATCTTGTGGCATGTGCATGGTGTGTTTCGTTGAAGAGATAGTAAGCAAGGTCGACGTCAAGCCCCGTTGTACGAAGCTTCAATGTTTTCTATTTGTTGTAATCACGATTTAGTTGCTCCCACTTGTTCTCCAATTGCTTGCTTGTGTATGCTAAATCGGTTCGTTTTACGAATTTGCGGAGTAGATTTTGCTTGCCCTGCGTGTTCAATCGTGAGTACGACCGGTTCTGTCCCTCCACATCCTCGGCGCATACTTGCAGGAATACATGTGCACTCTCATCGCTCCAGGTAACCAGGGCCATCTGCAGCTATGGCGACCAAGTGCGGTAGGAAAAGTGATGACATGCCAGAGCAAACACGACAGCTAAGCGTACTCGTCTCTCCAAACAAGGGGAGCTAAGACAAACATGTAAGTATGGTTAAGGGAGAGCCACACCTTGATGTGGGTGAGGTGGTCACTGGGAGGACGTCGGCGCAAGATGCTAGACCAATCAGACGGGGACCTCGGCCGGAGCTGTGAATGGTACGGATGCGCGGGGCCGCGCGTAGGCAACCGGAGGCATCGCGTCCGGCCATCGCCGGAGCTTGCGTCGTGGGCACAATTGGAGATTGCGGATCCGTCGCAGGACTCCTTGACCCCAGATCTGCGAGTGACTCAAGGCGAGGCCGCCGTGGATGGATTGTTAGGAATAGTCCCACATGGATTGTGGGAAAGGAGAAAGCACAACTTATAAGTGTGAGGGAGTCTGCACCCATTGGACTAGTCTTTTGGGGGGGAGAAGGCCCAATACCACTTATAAGGTTGTTGCTCCGTGGGCTTAGGGTGTGTTTGGTTTGCTGAATATGGACGGCTGGATCCCAGCTCCACCGTATATTGCGAAAAATTCGGGTGTTTGGTTGGACGAATTTAATGTGGAAGCCTGGATCCGCTCGTCCCCGCATACGGTCTCATCCGGGACCGGGAGTGAAGGCCATTTCGACCGAATCGCGTTCGGACCGAGAGAGTCAAGCAAGACCTTCATCTGACCTTATATCTGACCTACCAATCACATACTCATTCAGCCTGTATCCACAGATACATCGAACCAAACACTCTTCTTTTTCAAAATACGGCCCTCCTCATCCAAGTTCTCCTCATCCAGGATATACGATCCCACTACCCAAAAGCAATCAAACACACCCTTAGTTGTGTTCAGCCCATTTAGACCTGTAGCCCAGAATATAACAAGTAGTATCAGAGCTCAGGTGCCTAACATCTCCTTGGACCTCATGGTTGCAGAAGTGTCCAATCCATGTGTGAGGGGGAGATTGTTAGGAATAGTCCCACATGGATTGTGGGAGAGGAGAAAACACAACTTATAAGTGTGAGGGAGCCTCCACCCATTGGACTAGTCTTTTGGAGGGAGAAGGCCCAATACCACTTATAAGGTTGTTGCTCCGTTACTCTATGAGTTTAGTTGTGTTCAACCCATTTAAACCTGCGGCTCAGTATGTAACAGGGTACGGGGACGACGGTCCATCGGCTTGGGGGAGGGGGGGAGCCCAACTGGCCTCCGCAGTTACGGTCGCCATGGCCGGTGGGGAGAGGGGGCGCAATCACAGGAAGAGAATTGTAGGGAGGGGCATTCAAGGGTGGGGAAAGTAAGCGGTGGATGGACTAAGGTAAATGCCGCTTCAAGGCTCAGACTGCTTCGACGCTATCGACACGGATCTAGCTACTAACTCCGTCGGACGACTTCAAAGCGACCAAGAGCCTTCACCAACCGAGCGGATCGTCAAGCTTTTGTGAGCGGACTGGAATCTTACGAGATTCGGCGGAAACATTCGCGGCGCGCGCGCGGTCACGTCACCCCGCGCCCGCGCTCCGGCCGGCGCGTGGCGCGGGGATTTCGGTAGGGCCGGGGAGGGCATTTCCTTCTATTTTTCATAAATTACGTAAAGGTCCTTTTTCCTCGCGAAAAGGTCCCTGCAAGTTTTTTTAAAAAAATATTTGATAGCGCCCCGCGGGTTTCCAAAATTATGTATAGGTCCTTATTTACTTACGTATAGGTCCTTACAAGTCCTCGGTTTTTACGAAAAAGATCTTTGATTTTTTTCCTAAATTACGCATGTGTCCTCGATTTTTTTATTAAACCCCCTATGAATTATCGTCTCTTTTATTTTAGTTCACACGGTAACTAGCGCGGCGTGCGCCGCGCTTATATGCAGCTAGTACGTACTAGCAGCAGACAGATGCAAAAGCAGCAAGCAGCAGCCGACGATCGACGTAGTAAATATTATGTATGTGGGTGGTGGTCCAGCCCATGTGTTGGTTGTTGGGGGATTATGTGCTGATTGGAATATATGATTATATTATGCATGTGTGGTATGGTTTGGTTTTGGCTAAACTTTACGCCACAAGAGAAAGTTTTCCTTTCCTTTGCTTTTTTTGTTTTGTTTTGTCTCGGTCTGTCCCTAATTTATCGGGGCAATCGTCATATAGCGAGTGTCCGGGGAATCTTTCAATTCTTTTGGTGCTGTAGATATTTTACTAGTGCACGTATTAGGGTCGTTGCCGTTGCAGACTAATCAATCATTGAGTAGCTATCCATTATCTAGTGCTTGCTTCGTGAATTAGAAGATTGATGAAGGGACTCCCTCAATTTTTTAGCCATGTTACGTTATTGACTCGATCCTTATGTAAGGAAGGCACCATACATTAGAGCTTCTAGTCACTGGTTTCTAACTTCCTAGTTAATTTTTTTTGGATTTTTTTGAGCTTTTTTTGTTTTTTGTTATTCCTTTATATTATTTGTGATGATATAATCTTTTTTATATTTTAAATTTAATTACGTTTATAAATCAGGACTTATAAACTCAAATAAGCACCACTTAAAGATAAGATAGGCCAGGTAGTATTAGATCGATACTTGTGAAGAAAGGTAAACAATCAGAGTACACACGGTTTTAGACATCCAAGTCATTGTAATTACGTGTCAAATGCGAGGAGGATAAGTACGAAATGGATTGGATTCTTGTTTAGATTAGTCAATGAACTAAGCAAGCATCTTCTAATGCATTGCTAGCTCTTTGGATTACGTTAGCGCGAGAGAGAGACTGATTTGCTGCTGCTGCCTGGCACATCGTCCACCTGATGACCCGACCAGAGGAGAGGAGGAAGAAGAGCCCAACCCAAAGTGGCAAATTAAACATGAAAGATGAGAGAGGAACAGGAAAGCACGAGAGCAGCAGCTTTACAAGGAAAGGAAAGCAGAGGAGAGGAGAGGAGAGGAGGAAACGTCTGAATCCCTGTTTCTCTTTCTATGGTGACGGCCGGAGGGAGCCAACAACTCCGGCCGAGCCCAAGCTCTAACTCCACGCCCGTATCACTGACAGGTGGGCTGCACTGTATTCAGGGCCCCACGTATCATGGGAGGGTAGACATTGAGAGGCAGTAGCCAAGGGCTGGCCCCGATCATCATACTATAGCTGACTCGTCGCTTTCCTTCCACTGCCTACTCTACTCATCCCATGTTTTTTCCTTTTATTTTTATGGATAATTTCTCCTCTTAAATTTCCACTACTCTGCAGTTCCTGCTCTCTTGCCTGCTTCTGCTAAAAAAATTAAATTTCGAGAGTTTGTTTGTTTGTTTTTCCGTGTATACTAATATTATATTATAGTGAGTGAGAGAGAGAGAGAGAGAGAGAGAAGGGAAGGGAAGAGAGCACAAGATTTCGCTCGCCTCGCCCCTCGCTTTCTTTCCCCTTTTCCTCCCCCACATCCCTCCCTCCCATCTCGCAGCCAGCCAGCCAGCCGCTACAGCCGAGGGAGGAGGAGGAGGAGGAGGAGGAGGGAGAGAGCGATTTCTCCGACGAATCAGGACCAGTTACGGTTTCCGCAGGCGGTGGAGGTCAGATGCTCACTTGCTCTCCTCTCTCAACCTCGAATTGTATTATTTTCTCTTCTTGGTGGGGTTTTGTGCGCGCGCGCGTGTGATCCTTTGGCCCTTCACACGCGATTGATTGCCCCTTTCTCCATGAATATATTCAACCTCTGTTAGTAAGCATGTGTGTGTTCTTCGTATAAATAGGATTGTTTTTTGTTTGTGGGTTTCTTTTTGAATCGTTAAAAAAAAAGGCCCAATTCCTTCACGGCGTTGTAGGTTGACCATATATCTACATCTGGATTCCTTCTGCCCTGCCCTGCCCTGCTCTATTCGTAGTCAAAGCTGGTTGCTTTCTATCGAATTCCGATATACTACATGTTTATGTTTTCACTTGTCGAATGTTTTGCCGGTTTCGATTGCAAAAAATATGCATTTTTTGTTCGTCCCCCGTCAGTTTGGATCAAATTTGCTTCTTTTCTCACTCCCAAATAGGTTGTACCCTACGTTTGTAGGCCGTGTCGTCTTGCAACTGTGATCGCCATTCAAATCAGTTACGCCAAGCTTGTTTCAACGCGCGGCAGCAAAAAGAAAAAAAAAGATCCGATTTTTCCCATTAGCTCCACTCCACCGCGGAGGACCAGGCCCTAGTGCTAAAATTAGATCCATTTGTTTCTTCCTGCAGGCATCCCTTGGCAAATGCACTGATGGACCGATCACGGGAACCTCTCAATCCACCAGGTATCATTCGCTCCACCATCCCTTCCAGGTATACAACATGCATGTGGTGTCCTGTTCCTCTATCTGAATGCCTGTCTGTGTATGCTTTTGTCTTGTGTTAGGTCTTGCAGTCCCCCCTGCCATGAGGATGCGGCAGATGGCTGGAAACAGCAACCCGTGGAGAGTCCCTCCGCCGCCGCCGCTGCATGCACGCAATGGGCTGGGCGACGCAAGCCTCTTCTCAACCTCACTGCCGGTTCTTCCGCATGAAAAATGTATGCCACTTTCCATCTTCTTAAGGCACTGCACTTCAAGCGTACTACATTTGTAGGCACATGCTAATATGCTCTAGTCTGTGCATGTGAGAGTTACCTTTACTGTCCAAACGCCTAGTTTGCTACCCTTTAAAGAAAAGCAACTACTTTGCTCATGCCTGTGGCGGGGTGTGGCCGAGGGGTGACTGAGGGTTTGTAAATGTGTGCAAAGGGATGTATGGAAGAGATGAGAGAGGTTGATACTAGGAACTAAGGGAGACAAGTGGGAGGAGAGGAAAAAGAAACCGTTAACAGAGTCCAAATGTCAAACATGTGGCCCCACGCCCCTATTTGTCGCTAACTAATCTCAACTTTAGTGCTAAAAAATCTCACAAACTCAACCTTTTGTACTGTAGTGTAGCGGTGCCCGTGTTTGCGTTGATATTCCTGATCGTTTTTATTTCCTTTTATTTCAGTAAACTTTCCTGATTCTGCGTATGGCACCCCATTGATGGATGACACATCCGCAAAACTGAAAGCGTTTGACGATGATCCTGAAGGGAAGGGCTACAAGTTTGACTTTGATCTCCGGCAAATTGACGACTTATTGCCTGATGAAGATGAGCTTTTCGCGGGGATCACAAATGAGATTGAGCCGGTTGGGCAGACGAACCCTGCGGAGGAACTGGAGGAGTTTGATGTATTCGGCAGTGGAGGGGGCATGGAGCTGGACTCAGACCCTGTGGAGGGCATCACAGCTGGTTTGGGGAATACGAGTATAGGTGATGGGGTTAGAGGCAATGGGATCAACCATTTTGGTCTGTCAAGCAGTGCTGGGACTGTGGCCGGGGAGCATCCATATGGGGAGCACCCTTCCAGGACACTGTTTGTGAGGAACATTAATAGCAATGTTGAGGACTCCGAGTTGCGCTCTCTGTTTGAGGTAATAACTGCAGTGATTGTTATATTTATTTATCTTTAATTACAGCCCCAGTCCAAGTTATCGGTTTTACTCAACAGTAGGTGTATCTTGTAACTGGACAGCTGTATGTAGGACATTGATGATCTTGACACCTTCATCTGCTCTGTTGTCTAATCATAAGCTCAGAACATTCTTATCTGCACCATGTCTTTGGTATTGAATCTCAATTGGTCTTGATGGTGTTTACTGTTGTCATTTCAGCAATACGGGGATATCCGAACCCTTTACACTGCAACAAAACATAGGGGTTTTGTAATGATATCTTATTTTGATATACGAGCTGCACGTGGTGCGATGCGTTCATTGCAGAACAAGCCTCTGAGGAGGAGAAAGCTGGACATCCATTTTTCCATCCCAAAGGTTTGTGATGTTCCTCTTTTGCACCCATAGTCCCCTACCCACAAAAGTACTCCTTTGAATGATTACCGTGTTAACGTTGCAGGAGAATCCATCAGACAAAGACTTAAACCAGGGAACTCTTGTTATTTTTAACTTAGATTCGTCAGTTTCTAACGAAGAGGTTCGCCAGATTTTCGGAGCATATGGGGAAGTAAAGGAGGTTAGGATGTTACTCCCAAGTGCCCCCCCACCCCACCCACCCAAATTATACTTTTGCTTAAAAATTGCAGCTCCATATCTCTTTTTTTGGTGTGGTATTCAAGCTGATGGTGCTTGGTCTCTATTTGCAGATAAGAGAGACACCGAATAAAAAACATCATAAGTTTATTGAGTTCTATGATGTAAGAGCAGCAGAAGCTGCTCTTCGGTCACTGAATAAGAGTGAGATAGCTGGGAAACGCATCAAGTTGGAACCAAGCCGTCCTGGTGGAACACGCAGAAAGTACGATTATGAGTTAGTTTCTTTCCTAACTTGTTTGGATGCTTATGCCTTCAGATTGTTGTTTTTGTGCCCAAGTTCTCGCCTATGTTTGTGAACAATTTATTGATGCTGCAGCTAGGTTGACTTTATCTGCTATACACTGGTATTTTCCTGTATCAAATTTCATTGTTTGACATGGCCAGGACATTGTCAATTTGCCACGTTGACGCTTTTCCTTATATTCTGTGTTAGCATTGTGACATAGTTTTTGCCATGTCATGTTTATGAAACCACACTAAGTTCATTCTGTCTTGTCCCATTGAGCCGATAATATCATTGGTCTGCGGGAGATAAGCTATCCATGCTCCGGGGGTCATTCTGTTCTCTTACCTTGACATAGGATATCAACAAAGGAACCATTTTAATCTGCAAAGTTTCTGAAGATCAGATTGCTAATTATTGTACTTCTGAGTTTTGGAGTTATTTCTGATGATTTGCAAGTTACAAGTACACAACGCGGTACCTGATCTTTTTAAACTCAGTTTTATGCATCATCATGTCATGTGGGGAAAGACATTCACCCGTAGAGCTAAAAAGGCAAGTCCATCAGCCCAGGAAAGGAGCTGATATGGTGCCTGTAGGGGAATATTTGGCTGCCTTATTGGCATGCGCTAGTTTTAGTAAGCTATTAAGGATTGATTGAGAGGATTTGAGGGGATTTGGTTGGCTTTGATGGCTATGTAAGCCGCAGGCACCACGAGAATAAGCAAGCAATAAAGTTATCTTCCTCCTCTCTCTAATCTCTCCAGCCAAAATAGGGAGCCGAGGGGCAAAACCTCGCTCCACCTCTATCCGTGGCTACGCTCTGCGTAGTCAGGGTTCTCCTCCTCCAGCACTTCCATTGGCCCCCAACCGGCGCCATAACACCTTGGTATCAGGTTCCAGCCGATCCTCCTCGCCATCACCCGCTGTCTCTGTGTCGTCCACCATGGCAGCACCGTCTCCAGCAGACCTCGCGGCCCTCCTCCAGACCCTGGTCGAGACCGTGGACGATCTGAAGGCGTCCGTCGCCGAGCTTCAACAGGAACGCCGCTCTGACTCCTCGTCGTCGGGCGCGAAGCTCCTGGTCACTGGCGAGCACCACCATGATCGCCCTCCTCGCTTCCAGAAGATGGATTTCCCGAAGTACGATGGTAAGACTGATCCGTTGGCCTTTATCAACCGGTGCGAATCTTATTTCCATCAGCAGCGAATCATTGCGGAAGAACAAGTCTGGATGGCCTCGTACAACTTGGAGGACATTGCCCAGCTGTGGTTCATCCAGATGCAACAGGATGAGGGCACTCCTCCATGGAAGCGTTTCACCGAACTCCTGAACCTGAGGTTCGGTCCTCCCCTGCGGTCCAACCAGCTGGGCGAACTGGCCGCCTGCAAGCGAACGGGATCAGTGGTCGAATACCAGGACCGTTTCCAGGCCCTTCTCCCACGCGCTGGACGTCTCACGGAGGCCCAACGCGTCCAACTCTTCACCGCCGGCCTCCAACCACCCCTGAGCCTCGACGTGGAAGTCCATAACCCGCAGTCCCTGTCGGTCGCTATGAGCCTCGCCAGGAAGCTGGAACTCCGAGAACAACTGGCGGCGCAGGCCGCGCCACCACGGGCCGCAGGCAGGGGCCTGCTACCAGCACCGCGCGCTCTACCGACGCTTCCCGCTCCCACTGCTGCGACACCAACCGCCACCATCACCGTCGAGGGCCGCCCCGTCAAAAAACTTTCTCAGGCCGAGATGGAGGAACGACGGCGGCTTGGCCTCTGCTACAACTGCAACGACAAATTCAGCCGCGGCCACAATAGAGTTTGCCCGCGGCTCTTCTTCCTGGACTTCGCAGACGCCGCTGATGATGACGGCCTGGAGGAGACCGAGGCGCCGGACGACGCGCCCCTCATCTCCCTCCACGCCATCGCAGGTGTCCGCACCAGCGAGACCATGAAGGTTTCGCTTACGATGGGAGGCGCCACTCTCCACGCCCTGCTGGACTCGGGATCCACCCACAACTTCATCGCCGAGCGGCGTGGCGGCGCGATCTCGGCCCGGCGCGCGACTCTCTGTCCGTCACCGTCGCCAACGGCGACCGCGTTCCCTGCGTCGGGATGTTCCGCAGCGCCGCCTTCGCCATCGAGCAGGAGCACTTCACCGCCGACTTCTACGTCCTTCCGCTCGCCGGCTACGACGTCGTGCTGGGCACCCAGTGGCTGGCAACGCTGGGCCCCATTCTATGGGATTTTGGGCAGCTCTCCCTGTCCTTCTGGCGCGGCACAGCTCGTGCGTTGGCATGGCCTGGCCGGGCCATCCGCCTCGCCACACACGGTCACGGCGGCAACCTCTTGACGAGCTGCCGCGAACTTCCGGGCGTCTTCACCGAGCCGAACGGGCTGCCGCCGCCGCGTTCCCACGACCCCCACATCACCTTGCTGCCCGGTGCTGCCCCGGTGGCCGTACGTCCATACCGGTATCCATCGGCGCACAAGGATGAGCTGGAGCGGCAATGCCGTGACATGCTACAGCAGGGCCTGATCCGAACCAGCTCATCAGCTTTCTCCTCGCCGGTCCTCCTCGTCAAGAAGGCGGATGGCTCATGGCGCTTTTGCGTCGATTACCGCGCGCTCAACAGCATCACCGTCAAGGACGCCTTTCCGATTCCGGTGGTCGACGAGCTGCTGGACGAGCTGCATGGCGCGCGCTACTTCACCAAGCTGGACCTACGTTCGGGTTATCATCAGGTGCGGATGTTCCCCGCCGACGTTCACAAGACGGCGTTCCGCACGCATGATGGGCTCTATGAGTTCCTCGTCATGCCTTTTGGCCTCGCCAACGCTCCAGCATCCTTTCAAGCATTGATGAACGAGGTGCTCCGGCCATTTCTCCGTCGTTTCGTCTTGGTGTTCTTCGACGACATTTTGATCTTCAGTTCCAGTTGGGTGGATCACCTCCGCCACGTCCGCGCCGTCCTCACAGTGCTTCAGCAGCATCGACTGTTCGTGAAGCGTTCCAAATGCGCTTTTGGCGAACCAAAGATCGCATACCTCGGCCACGTCATTTCCGCCGACGGAGTGTCCATGGATGCCGGCAAGGTCCAGGCGGTGCTGGAGTGGCCTGTGCCCCGCTCAGTTCGTGCTCTTCGCGGCTTCCTCGGCCTGGCGGGCTACTATCGCAAGTTTGTGCAGGACTACGGCCTAATCGCGCGCACGCTGCGCCTGTTGCGCAGGAGGTTCGGTGGTCCGACGCGGCCGCCGCTTCGCCGCGACTCAAACAGCGCCACCACAGCCCGTCTTTGGCGCCCGCCGACAAACCATTCGTGGTGGAATGTGACGCCTCGCGTCGGGCTTACATTTGTACTACTCGAGGATAGCGACCATCGGCTTTCTTGGTAGCCTGCGACCGCGTCACGCCTCCTTGGCGGCATACGAACGGGAGCTTATCGGCCTCGTCCACGCCATCCGCCACTGGAGGCCTTACCTCTGGGGTCGCCACTTCCTGGTCCGCACGGATCATTATAGCCTCAAGTTCCTCCTCGACCAGCGCCTGGCAACAATTCCGCAACACCATTGGGTGGGCAAGCTGCTGGGGTTCGATTTTGAAGTGGCATACAAACCCGGCAGCACCAATGTCGTTGCCGACGCACTCTCCCGCCGCGACGTCGACTCAGCCACGGCATTCGTCCTGGCAGCTCCACAGTTCACCTTCTTCAACAAGCTGCGCCAGGCTAACAGCACCGATCCCGCCCTGGGAGCACTACGGGAGGATATCCAGGCCGGCCGCCGCACTGCACCCTGGGCTCTGGTGGACGGGCTGGTCACTTTCGACGCCAAGCTCTACGTGCCCCCGTCCTCCCCACTCCTGCACGACCTGGTGGCTGACATCCACAATGATGGGCACGAAGGCATCCAGCGGACTCTGCACCGCCTCCGCCGTGACTTCCACGCCCCTAATCTGCGCTCAGCTGTGCAGGAATTCATCCGGGGCTGCCTCACTTGCCAGCGGTACAAGACGGAACACCTGCTTCCCGGCGGCCTGCTGCTGCCTCTTCCTATACCGTCCATGGTGTGGGCTGATATAGCGCTGGACTTTATCGAGGGGCTTCCCAAGGTGGGCGGCAAGTCCGTCATCCTCACGGTGGTGGATCGCTTCTCCAAATACTGCCACTTCATTCCGCTGGGACACCCCTACACCGCCGAGACCGTCGCCAAGACTTTCTTCGCCGAGATCGTGCGCTTGCACGGCATTCCTCAATCCCTCACCTCCGACCGCGATCCGGTGTTCACCTCGGCGTTCTGGAAGGAGCTCCTCGCCCTCTCAGGCACCAAACTTCACATGACCACCGCCTTCCACCCACAAGCTGACGGCCAAGCTGAAGCAGCCAACAAGGTGATCACAATGTATTTGCGCTGTTTCACAGGGGATAGGCCACGCCAGTGGCTTCGGTGGCTTCCATGGGCGGAATACACATACAACACGGCGTTTCAAACATCCCTCCGGGACACGCCGTTCAAGCTGGTGTATGGCCGCGACCCGCCCTCGATCCGCCCTTACGAACCAGGCGAGTCCCGGGTCGCAGCCGTGGCTAAAACCATGGCGGAGAGGGATGAGCTGCTGGCCGATGTCCGCGACAGGCTGGAGCAGGCCCAGGCAGTCTACAAGTCCTACTACGACCGTCGTCACCGACCGGCATCCTACACTGTCGGGGATTGGGTCTGGTTGCGCGTCCGACACCGCACCCCCCTCTCCTTACCCACGGCGACGTCCGGCAAGCTTCGGCCCCGCTACTATGGGCCATATCAGGTGACAGAGGTCATCAATGTGGTTGCCGTTCGCCTGCACCTGCCGCCTGGCGCCCGCATCCATGATGTCTTTCATGTCGGCCTCCTCAAGCGCTTCACCGGTCAGCCTCCCGAGTCTCCACCGCCACTGCCTCCTATGCATCACGGCGCAGCAGTTCCAGTTCCGGCAGAGGCTGTCCAAGCTCGCCTGGCCCGGGGCATACGTCAAGTGCTCATCAAATGGCAGGGCGAACCACCTTCTGCAGCCACCTGGGAAGACATCGACTCCTTTGTCCAGCGCTACCCGCAATTCCAGCTCGCGGACGAGCTGCTCGTCGAGGGGGGGAGAGATGTCATGTGGGGAAAGACATTCACCCGTAGAGCTAAAAAGGCAAGTCCATCAGCCCAGGAAAGGAGCTGATATGGTGCCTGTAGGGGAATATTTGGCTGCCTTATTGGCATGCGCTAGTTTTAGTAAGCTATTAAGGATTGATTGAGAGGATTTGAGGGGATTTGGTTGGCCTGATGGCTATGTAAGCCGCAGGGCACCCTGAGAATAAGCAAGCAATAAAGTTATCTTCCTCCTCTCTCTAATCTCTCCAGCCAAAATAGGGAGCCGAGGGGCAAAACCTCGCTCCACCTCTATCCGTGGCTACGCTCTGCGTAGTCAGGGTTCTCCTCCTCCAGCACTTCCATTGGCCCCCAACCGGCGCCATAACACATCAACTGAAGATATCATATTTACGATTTATTGATCGACTTTGATTTATTTGAGTAGTCCACTTGCAGTTTTGAAACATCTTAAGTAGGGGGAGTACAAGTTTTCGCACTCCCTGAGGGTTTTTTTTCAGTGGGCAGCTCTCTAATTCCTTAATGGTATATTGTTTAAGCTGTGATATGCATGTTTGCTGCTTGAGAGATGTTCCTTGAGTTTTGGACAGCACGCTTTGTAGTTATTTGTCTTCCATGTGAACCAATAAGCACTGATGGAATGTTTCTGATTCAATCTACTGACACTGACAGTGACATGATTCATTTCCTCCTGTTTTCTTCTGATTTAGCATGATGCAGCAGCTTGGTCATGAGCTAGACCAAGATGAACCCAGAAGTTATAGGCATCCGCACGTTGGTTCACCTATTGCTAACTCTCCTCCAGGTACTTGTACAGTTGTACTGGATCTTGTTTGGGTCTTGTTATCCTGTCCTCATCTATTTGTCTTTCAATCATTTTTTATTTGTTTACAACTAAGGAATATTACATCACCTCATGGCAGGGGCATGGGCTCAATATGGTAGTCCAACCGATAACAATTTTTTGCAAGCATTCAACAAGTCACCAACTGGAAATGGAATGAGTTCTATTGGAATGCCCCCTTCAATGATGTCAAATGCTGTGAAGATTGCGCCAATCGGGAAGGATAGCAACTTGTCTAAATATGACCAAGTATTCTCAAACAGCAACCAATCCCTTGGTGCTGCATTTCAGCATTCCCACTCATACCAAGATCACAAAATTGAACATATGAGTTCAAGTCCGGGAACTTTAACAGGGCCCGAATTTCTATGGGGTAGTCCAAAGCCTTATCCGGAACATTCTCACTCCTCAATTTGGCGCCCGCCACCAATTGGCCATGGAATGTCATCTAATAACCGTCCTCAGGGGCAAGGCTTCTTGTATGGCAGCCGTCAGGCTTCATTGTTTGGGTCTTCAGATCAGCACCGCCATCATGTCGGGTCTGCTCCTTCAGGAGCTCCTTTTGAGAGTCACTTTGGCTTTTTACCTGAATCGCCAGAGGCATCTTTTATGAATCAAGTCAGGTTTGGGAATATTGGTACTGGCCGAAATGGGGGAAACCTCATGCTGAACATGGCTGCTCGTGCTTCCGTAAATCCTGTTTCTGCTCTAAGCGGAGGCCTGTCAGATAATAGCTCTACTAAATTTAGACCAATACTGTCACCAAGATTGGGACAAACATTCTTCGGGAATCCCACATATCAAGGGCCTGGTTCTTTTGGACTTGACAGCTCCATTGAACGTGGCCGTAACCGCCGAGTTGACAGCAGTCCGTTCCAAGCAGATAGCAAGAAGCAGTATCAGCTTGATTTGGAGAAGATTCGTAAAGGCGATGATACTCGGACAACATTGATGATTAAAAACATTCCAAACAAGTATGCAGTTTTCATATTGTATTTTTTTTGCTAGTTAGTTGTCCTCACTCAGTTTTTCCTCGATTCGATAGGTACACATCTAAGATGCTTTTGGCTGCAATTGATGAGCTGCACAAAGGAACATATGACTTTTTCTACCTGCCAATTGATTTCAAGGTACGATATTTTATGTTGCTTTCTACTGTCGTTTTTCAAGGACTTAACTTGATGCCCAGCACTATTTAATTATATTTTGCCCATGCAGAACAAATGCAATGTTGGTTATGCGTTTGTTAACATGATATCACCTGTGCACATTATATCATTCTACCAGGTATGTTTTCTTCATTGGCCCTTACATGTTACAGTTTTCTGTAATTGTTATCATCAGAGTGAAGATATTGATCCTTGGCTAGCTGAGTTGCACAGCAGTGTAGATTACTGTTGGAATTAATCTGAACAGCTTGAAAGATCTGTTTTTGGATGTGTGCCTTTAATTTGCAGGCATTTAATGGGAAGAAATGGGAGAAGTTCAACAGTGAGAAAGTAGCCTCTTTGTCTTATGCTAGGATCCAGGGAAGAAGTGCACTCATTTCACATTTTCAGAATTCAAGTTTGATGAACGAGGACAAGAGATGCCGCCCCATTCTTTTCCATTCCAATGGACCAGAGGCTGGAAATCAGGTAAACAACTCTTGTTGTCTAGAATATTAACACAAGTTTGTACTTCAATTCTTGTAATCAACAATATGTTCCTTTCCCATTTGTTTACTTTTGATGCGGTACTCGTGATCCTTTGATGCGGTACTCATGATCCTCTGATGTCAGGATACGTTTAGTCATGTCATATTTGTTTGCCCAGTTTTACAATTGTCCTCCGCAGGTAAACAAGGTTGTTGCATTGTATGCTGAAAAGGACATGTGTCTAACGAACTTGTATTGCGCAAAACTGTTGTCCACTGTTGCCAAATTCACTTCGTGTTGGGTGGACATGCTTTAAATGACTTCTTTACAATTGCATGTTCCTTTTCTTGTACTAGCAATCATGTTTCTATATAATGGTTGCAAGCTCATTGAAATTCAGCATGTCAATTTGGAAAAGCTATACTTGAAGCATGAAAGAATATACTAATATTGCTATTGAACAAACTAACCATGGTGATTTTAAGTAGTGAAGTGGTAATACCCAGCCCCAAGGTGTTTACTCTTCCTTAACAAGAGGGTTTTATATGGCACTAGTCTGTTTGAGGTCAAGTGCATCTAATGTTAGTGTTTTGCTGATACCATTAATAATTCTGAATGGAATTCAGGAGCCATTTCCAATCAACGACATATGCATCCATATGCCTCTGGAAGATGGGGCAGTTGCCAGCGGGGATCCCCTTGACAATGAAGAGGATGACAATCACATTCACAACGAGAAGACAGCTGGAGAGAACTCCATGGCGGGGAGTATGTAAATTATAACCAGGCTCGGAATCGCCGTTAAGTCTAACTGTCTAGACAAGAAGGTATCCATCCCAAATTGTATAAAAGTGAGGAAGATTGGTTAGCGCTGAATTTCTGGTGTGGCATGGCGCATCTACTGGTTTTTGTCTCAATGGATGTCGCGCCCCTGAAGCAAGCTTTGAATTGGAGTTGGAGTTTGCTAGGTCTCTCTCTCCGTGCCCCCCTTCACCCCCCCCCCCCCTCCCTCCCTATGTACAGATAGATGTGGGGAGTTGGTAATTGGATGCTTTTGGTTGGTGTAAAGAAGAGAAGAGAAGAGAACTGGTCAAATTGTACAGTTTAAGACTTATGTTAATTCTGCATGTTTTACTCTGTATAGTTGGAACTCAAACAGGCCTGAGTGTGTGGAAATTGGAATCTCATGTGTGCCTCGTGAAAGGTTCTTGGGTCCTATCGGAGTTGTGTTATTGCTGCTAAGAATTTCGATCCGGTATGAATATGATGGTTCTACCGTGTGAGTAGTCATCCTTGCATGGTGACATCAAAAGTCTGGTGGTATACATCATGCCTTGTGGAAGTGTGCTGACCAAATTAGATGCAATGCAAATTCTCGGTGAAGACGTCGATCGGTGCTCAACTTTGCAAAGTTAATCAGATGTCTCCAAGCTCACAACAGCAGGACTACGATTAGTCTATTATTGGATGCTTGTCAGCAAACACGAAACCTAACATTGGATGCCACCCACCTCGACCGGCCGCCGCATGCGAGCGACGATCGATCAACAATACACTAGTAAGGCCGAAAAAGCTTCAAGCTTTCCCCGCCGCCGGAGCGTCCGGCGACACGGCGGCCCAGAACTCTTCGTCCTGCTCGAGCGCCGCCATGTGCTCCGGCGTCAGCACCAGCTCCGCGTCCATGCTGCCTCCCCCCTCCCGCCCGGGGTACAGCGAGGCCTTCCCGTCGAACTTGTTCGCCTTGCCGCTCCGCGCCGCCACTGCCTTCCCCCACCCGAAGTCGCAACCGTACATGTCGAACCGCGGCGAGCTCCCCATCATCACCCCCGACGGGTCGAACCACCTCAGCGTGTACACCATCGGCTTCTTCGTCCACGCCGCCACGCGCGCCCGGATGTCCGCGTCCGTGTGCGCCGCCACCGCGCGCCCCACGGCCGCCGCCGCCCACCCGTGCCCGCGCGCCAGCAGCTCCGAAGCGCGCACCGCATCCGTACCGATGGCGTATATGGTGTTGCCAAAGTACTCCGCCGGCAGCGCCGGTCGGAGCCGCCGGCGGTTGTTGATGGCCGCGCGGCACACCGTCTCTCGCTCCGGCGCCAAGCGCCGGGCGCGGGTGATGCACCGCCACATCAGCGAGCTCAGCGCCTGGAACCTCGTCAGCGCGGCCGCGCCCGCCGTGTCCCCGGCCGCCAGGAGCTCCTGGCGAGCCCGCTCCTTGAGCGCCGCCAGCGACTCCGCCGAGAAGTGCAGCATCCGCTCGCGCAGCGGCGGCGGGGCCAACCGCTCGACGAGCTCTGACACGTCGGCGTACGGTAGCACAATCGGTGCCGCCGCGCCGCCGCCGGCCGACCAACGCTCGAACAAAGGCCGTCGCGACGTCAGCGGGCGCGGGGCTTCCGGAGGCGCGAGCCTGGCCCTCGCGATCTCGGCCCACGCGTTGAGGAAGTCCCAGAAGGCCGTGCCGTCGGACAGCGCGTGGTTGTACACGAACCCGATGAAGACGCCGTCGGCGAGCTCGGTGACCTGGACGGCGAAGAGGGGGAGGTCGTGGCCGTCGTAGTTGACGGCGTCGTCGAGCGGGAAGAAAGACTGGACGACGCGCGGCACGTCGACGTCGGGAGGGATCACGTCGGCGATGGCCACGCCGCCGGCGACGGCGTGGATGATCTCGACGCCCTGGCCGTCGCAGTCGATGGAGACCGAGCAGCCGACAACGTTGCCGCTGTCGTCGCGGTGCTGGTCGGTGACGAAGCGGCCGGCGACGGGGTAATAGGCGGCGAGAGCGTCGGCGAGGGCGGCGGCGAGGTGGTCAACGATGTGGGCGGTGGAGAGCAGAGGGGGCGAGGCCGGCGGCGTGAAGAGGAGGCCCTTCTGGATGTAGTTGGAGGAGAGCATGGAGACGTCCCAGGAGGTGAGCGGGATGCGCTCGCGCGGCCGAGGCGGCGGCTTCACGGTGCGCGACGACACGACGCCCACCGCCACCGGAGACGGCATTTTGGATCGAGGTGATAGGAATTGCAAGCCGGCCCGCCGTCCGTCAGTCCACGGGATCCTAGTAATAGTATACTGCTGCATTATTATTATATTAACCATGCAGGTGGTCTCCCCCCCCCCTCCATCATAAAGGCCGAAGACTTTTCCACTGCCTGGCGGGGACAGCGATCGACAAGCATCAACGCCGCTGTTCACACATCGCGCCAACTTATCTGACACCCTTTACAGCTTTTCATAACTTCGAGGGCTCTTGTGACCTCTCCGTAGCTCTCACTACCTACTATTTGATCTGTAATCACAATAGTTAACGTCATCTGTAGGGACCGACGTAGAAGCTGCGAGCCAAAGTAAAAGTGTTACGAAAACTATAGCGTTGAAGAAGGCGGCGACATCGACCCGAAAAAGACATCGACCAAAAAAGGCAACAACGTCGACACCCAAGCGAAAAAAGAGCACCACCTTCGAAGTCGTCGCGGCGATGGAGGAATCTATGAAGGGCATCTGCCCTTGTGACAGTGGCGCACTGACGCAATGACATCTAGAGCGGCGATGGGCAACAAAGGAGATCCTTCGATGGTTGCACCGACGACGAGGCAGAAAGCATCGCAAGCAGAGGATCCGATGGCTACAACCAACCATAACCCTAGGACTCGTACTGGTATTGACATCGTCACCGTCGTCACACAAGGGGTAGAGGACATCCTACCTCCTACAATTGCGATCTTATGCACTTGGAGCAACTAGTTTGAAGCCAGAAGCTCAAGCCGAAATGAGCGGGGCCTGTATCCTAGGAGGGGCACCTAGGTAATTGTCCAGTGCAACACATTGAAATGTTACGAGTGACAGGTACAATAGTTATTGTAAGATAGGGCTTTTGTTGTGATCTTCCCAAAATTAATGCATTGTCCTCGTACTGCTAAAATTGGTTCATTTGTGCTCTGAACTAATACAATTGTTAAGCTAAAACACAACATTTGAACAATGTGATGCCCATTCCTAAGAAAACAGTTTGGTTATGATATTCCCATTATCGTGTTTCCGATCAAACACATTATCCTTGTACCACTGAAATCAACCATGCTCATGACAAATTGTGATCTTCTCGACGGAAATTGTAGCTGACATTATCCTCAGCTGCGAACATTTAGATAAAAACATGGAAAAGTTTTGATGATAGCTGATTGCAACTTGTGCTCATTGACATGACTGAAAAAAAATTACTAGCAGGACTCTTATCCCTGTTGTGTGTATCCAGAAGGGTTTGGGCTCCTTAAACTTTTTAGCATTACCAAATATGGATGGTGCTTTATGCAGGAAACGAGATGTGAGAGCCCTGATTACATGTCGAGTCAAGAAGACATAAATGAAAAGATGAGAGGGATTTGATTGGATCATTGAGGTAGAAAAGCATGCAAACCCTAGACCTTTTCTATCTTATAACCTGTGCTGATTTGAACTGTGTATTTAAGCGTGTGTTTGGTTTGGAGGCAGTAGGGATAGAATGGCTCTATCCCTGTTTTTAAGGACGGGACCGTCCCCGTTCTTTGTTTGGTTGTAAGGGATATGTCCGTCCCTGTTTTTTGTTTGGTTCTGGGACATCAAAATATGGGATGAGTCATCCGACGTGTGGGGCTCTTTTGTCATCCTCTTGTTTTTGAGAGGCGAGGAAGAGGGACGAGCCCATCCCCTCGTTTTTGAGGGACGGGGGCATCCTCAATTTAGGGGAATATTCCCGGGATATTCCCCAAAGGGGATGGACTCTGTCCCTGCTGACTCCAATCCAAACAGGTCTAAATCTGGGATCGTCCCATCCCCTATTATCCCTAGAACCAAACACACCCTAAGACTCATTATATTTTATATGTCTCTTGACAAGTCCATTACAAGTTTGAGCTGATGGATGAGACGCTCTTTCTTACTGTGAACATAATAGATTCTTGAAAAACCAAGTGGTGCCTAGGAAGAAGTTGCAGCTAGTTGGAGTGACAGCTATGCTTCTTGCTTGTAAATCTGAGGAAGTCTCGGTCCAGTTGTTGGGTATCTAGTGCTGACTTACGATCTTGCTTATACGAGTGAAGATGGCCGCCGCTGTCACCATCATCGTCATCGCCGCCTCCACCTGTTAGTGATATACCCTAGGGACAATCATAAAGATGATTGTATCACTTCTATATTTATAATCTTGTGAATAATTTGTTATTTTGTCCATTGAATAAATGCCTTTCGTATTAATCAACAAGTATGTGATTTATTCGTGGAACTTTTTATTCATGTTTTGTTGTTATTCTAAATTATTCCTTATCTTATATCATTATGTGGGATAATTATGATTTATAAATCAATACATGTATTGATAGATGATCATGTTTCACGGATCATGGATATGTGATATTAAATTAATAATGTGGACACATGTTAGAGAACATGATATTGGATTAACCCCACCATGAGACACTGCGGGAATTATTATATTCTTAAGTGTCATCAGTTGATCTCATATATAGTGTGTACATGATCCTTAGACCTGATATCGTCATTGTTTCTTACATGTGTAACAGTTTGCTTTGGGGTTACCAAATACCATTTCATGGCTGGGTGGTTATAAAGGTAGCTTTCAAATTTACTATGAAACATGTAGAGGAATATGAGCGATCAGCATGGAATTTACCACTCCTATATAACAGGAGAAATATCTCTGAATCTCTCGATGTTGTTAGATTAAGGAAATGCATAGCCATGCTGAATGTGGTTGAGGAGTCAATCACATCTAAGTAATCCACTACACGTTCGAGTGAAGGATCGAGCTATTATAGGATAGCACGCTTTTCGCCTTGAGTTCAATCTGGTATCATGAGATAAAGGGATCGATACATAAGCACTATATAGGTTCATTCGATATAATATTTATGTATGTTTGGAAGTCGTTATGTCCTGTTAAGGACCACTACCGATTTATGGATCGAAAATGAGTTTTTGGCCTATGGCCAAATATATATGAACCTACAGTGTCACACACTTAATGGGCTGGAACGATAAGGGTTGGGATGATAGTCTCTGAGTGAGATATAATCTCTACTCATATCTGATAAGGATTCGATTGGAAGCTATATAAGGAGAGGTTCGGAGTTGAGGGAGGGATCCCTGAAACGCACCCGTCGAAACCCTAGCCGCCACCTCTTATAATCTCTGTCGTGCATACTAGTGCTAGCACACCAACACATGGTGTTCCATCCCTGGACGCGTGGACCTCGGTAGAGGCACTGCTATGACTGCGGCGCTGATCGGGACGATCGTGAGGAGAAGACGGTTGGTTGGAGGACGATCGACTACTACCACTACACCGACGCATTCTTCGTCGAATCAGCTGTTTCAACTCTATTTCCGCTGCACTGAATGTCTAATGGTAACGATTCATGATCTCTTACTCGCATGGCTTCCTGATTTACGTGGTAGAAAATTTTAATATGCGCTAATGTAGTCTATCCGTATTCCAACACCACCGTATATAGTTACTTAGGTCTAGACTAGGCTGGCATAGCATGGTCGGTTTTGAGCCATGCTTTTCCATTTAGTATTTGTTTGAATTTTGAAATATATCAAATAAGCTCAAAAAATTATGAAAATTTATGTACAATATTCCAACACAACGTTTCTCATAGTGTAATTTTTGGGGAATTTTATCCATGGTGAATGTTGCTAAAAAATTCATACAATTTCGATTTTTATGAGTTTTTAATATATAGAAAAATGAGCTCCAAAAGTTACAAAATTTTATATAAAGTCTCCGATGCTGTAATAGTTATTATATAATTTTTTGGGAATTTTATACTGTCCGAATTAGCCACATTTGTTTGGATTAACTTAACTATGGGAATTTTTTCGTTAAATTCATGGTTAAATTAATCCGAACAAACGTGGCTAATTCGGACCGCATAAAGTGAATGTGGTTGCTGTTCATGCCAATTTTGAGGTCATCCTACTGCAGATGCCCCAAAATGATGAGGTTATGACTCTAGGACAAGACATTGGAACATTCATCTAGTGGCCCAAGAGGGACATCTGCTTGGAGACTCCTGCATTGGTGCTAAGTCTACTCGAGCTATCTTCACCAGTGCCAAGTTCACGAGAGCTATTTGTATCGGTTCAAGTCCATAGGAGCTATCTACACCGGTGCCAAGTCCACAGGGGCTATTTGCACCAATGCTAGCTACACCGGTGCCAAGTCTACAGCGCCTATCTGCACCAGAGCTACTTGCACCAATGTGGCAAGGGCGCGGTGCATCTATATCTCATGTCCGGTCGATTACCATGAAGTCGACCTATAGCCGAGGCAGCAAGGGCAAACCGAAGAAGACCAATGATGATATTCCCTACTTATCGTTGGCCCAGAAATTTGTGCTAGGCGAGCCGTTGGTTGTCCTGATAGAGCACCTCCTAACCTTAGGATTATTTTTCCAGAGATTATATACATACTACATGGAACATGCCAACAAGCCAAAGGGACAATGGCACTCGGGTGTCACTGTCAAGTTTAGGTAGCATTATCTTCATTATGATATTCATGACTGTGTTTTCACAGTGACCTTTGATGACTTATTCGATCTCTTCATACTCGACGCCCTCAACGCCTTACTCATTCAGTGCTGAATACTGTAAGTGCTGGTGATTAAAACCAGATTAACAAAATCACCGATTGATTTCCTCGACCCACGCTTGGTTGCTGTGGATATCATCAAGGAGGATGCATCTTTCATCGAGAATTACATGACGAAGGCATTGGTGGCTCAACGCAACAAGGAATTTATATTTATGCCATACGACCAGGGGTAAGTGCTACACTAGTGACTATACTTATTGATTTGTATTTTATAAACAACACAAACTTAGATTTAATGACCATGTCGACATACCTGTGTAGCTTGCATTAGATTCTAATTGTAATTATACCAAAATAGAATAGGGTAATATACCTTGATTCCCTAAAAAAGAACAAAATCGACTACATAGTTGTTACACAATTAATTGATAGGTAAATATATTTCCTCCATAGATAACTCTATTGTAGTATTTTCTTCCTCCTAATGACTAAGGCTAGTCTTTTAGAATCACGTAGGTTGTTCACTGCATACATTGCAGAGGCACAGAAATCCGAGGGAGGGAGCAATGCCCTACGACACGATTTAGATTTCCCGGTATTCGCTAACACACATTAATCTTATATAACATTTCATAGTAATGCCTCTCGAAGAAACAAATCTAATTGTACAGTGCCACCAGCAGCCGCCGGGCAACACCTGTGGGTTCTATGTTTGTCACAACATACAACTACTCGATTCCGCCAAGACCAAAGATCATCAGGTTTGTTAATCTTGCAATAATTATTTCATACTTATCAATTTATGTATGTATGCACGACATTGAATTTCCTACTGACAGGTTGCGTCCATCAATACAACACCATTGGAAAAGGCCAACCTCATACAAATTTAAGAACAATGTGCGTACTTCTTAATCTCTAGAGTCATAAAAGAATATGGGAGTTCCACAATGCAGAATGAATTTGATTGGGATAAGATTGAGCTTAATTGTATATATGTGTCTTTGTTTATGGATAGATAATTTACTTCATTTCAATTAATCAATTTATGAAATAGATGTTCTTATTTCTGAAATGAATGAATGTGAATTAGATATATACGGTTTCAACTAAAAACCGTCTATGATAGTTAGTCCACTATCACAGACGGTTTTAACTAAAAATCGTCTATGATAGTTAGTACACTATCACAGACGGTTACGAGTTAATAATCGTCTGTGATAAACTGCATCACAGACGGTTCGAAAGCCGTCTGTGATGACCTCATGTCATTACTGACCCATAAACTCAGACGGCTCCGAAATCGTCTGCGATGACGTTTTTGAATTGTCTGTGATGACTTTTTCTGTAGTAGTGTGTTTTTCTATGGTATCCACTGATGATCATTTACTGACCATAATAAGGGTCCACTAAATCGAGAAACGGATTTTCCCCCTTTTTATTATTTCTAGCTTATTTCTCCTTTTTAGCAAATATAAAACTCATGTGATCAACTTTTAGTATATAATAGATATATTTTGTTTTTTTTGGGGATTTACTTTGGAATTAGTATGGAAATCAAATAACTAGCTTTTGTTTTCTTCCTTGAATTTTAGTTATTTTGGATTATATTTAACATGGACTCTTTTTTAATTTGCTAATTTTATTATTCTTAGACAAGATTTATTCTACATGCACACTTACCAACGATGTGTGTTTCACAACTTTGATTTTTTTTCTAGTATTGCCATCGATGTTTACATGCAGGAGATCAATTAGGATCGACTTCTCCTTTTTATTTGAGTAAACATATATGCATACAGATAGAAATCTCCACGTGCATCTGGCCTCCCTAATTCCTTGCTTGTTGATTTCCTCTTACATATGCATATATGTTGGACCTTTGATCATGTATGAAGATGGAAATAGCACTTAGTTTCAATCTTCGTTGCATCTATGCGTACAGGAGTTGGATTCATTCGCGTGCATGGTTTGACGGCAGGAAGCTTCGCGTGGTTTTCGTGTGCTTAGGCTATGGATCACGTCTCGCATGTTGATACGGGTCTAGCGCCGGTGAGGGTGGGTCTGTGAGGGGAGGTGAACTGAGATATGTTGGGTGACTTTGTGGCACAGCGAGAGGCCAGACGGCGTTTGGCATTGTACCAAGTGGTGGTCGCGGTTGAGTTTGAATTGTACTTGATATGAACTTTTTCTTTTAATATGAATTGTTATAACTTGGGTCTATCAAATTAAGGGCTAGATGTTTTTTTTGAGAATTTCTAGTATATTTCTCTTTTTCTTAGTAATTCTAAAAGACCAATCATCGACTTTTAGCAATAAATAGATGTTCCCACTCATGATTCCCCCACCACCTGAATACTTTTTTTTTACATTGGTTTGTGTTCCTCATAATAGGATGTCATGTGACCGAGAGCTATGCCCTTTTTACTCAAAGAATTCGGTTCCCTATTCTGAATGATGCTTTGCTATGGGGAATTATGAAAATCACTCGCATGTCAGACTTCAGAGATGCTACTGCATTGATGAGAAGATGCTTCATGTCTCTGAGCAACTATCGTCTTGGGAACATTTCTTTTTCATTCACTTGATTTCATCTGCCATTGAATGTCACTGGATCCAGATTGCTGCTCCTATCGTTCTTATTGGTCAGGATAGAGAGCTTTTGTGCTCTTGACAGCCTCCTATTCACTTGATTTCATCTGCCATTGAGAAGCTGATTTTGAGGCTATACTCTTGCGTGTAGATAAGGGAGGGGATGGTTTTCTAGTATTCGGAATAGTTAACCCAGAAATTGCTCCTGCATATTTCTTTGGATTTCTCAACTTAATTGTTTCTCTTGAGTTTGTGGAGGATCAAGTGATGATGAAAATAGCTGCAACAATACGATGGACACGTACCCATGTGATTCTCAAGTATTTAAGTCTCTGATGATCCCCATAAATGTTCTTATTTCGCGGCGCTCGTTTTCGGACCATCTAGTCATCTATGCTTGATTATTTGGATTTGATATGTTCTGTCTCTTGATTGAGTTAACCTCTCTCACTGTCTTGTTTGGAAAAGCAATTGGACTATTCTATTCCCCTTTCCCTTGATGGTTCATTTGAGCCTAAGTTTTGGTCCCTAGCAAGCATCACTTGCTGATAAGCTGTATATTTGACCTTTTTCTATCACTGGGTGCTATTCAATGTTGTATGTGTAACGCCCCCGTTTCCAGGGGCGCGTACGGACACGGCATTCCGTAACTATTCACGCATGAACAGTTATGGAGTGTCGCGCAAGAGTATACCATTGCATGCTTACAACAAAAGTCCAGCATATATTTGACATAAGGATTAACATCCAGCTTTTACAGCGGGGCGTGCAAGCCCAAAGTATAATTACATTACAAAAGACTTCCAGAATCTGCTTCGAGCGCGGCGGAGACCTACAGCCAAGGGTCCTCGTCGAAGAAAAGATCTTCTGGGGCTTCTTCAACGGGGAGGCCCTCACCTTCGTCTTGATCCTCTAAAGAGTGGATTAAGCAAGCCATGAGCCAAACAACCGGCTCAGCAAGTCCCAAAGGGACTCTATCTTACTACATGCACGAAATATCAAAGGAAGGGAGTATACTTGGTTTATTACATTTGGTGGATGCAGTTTTATTTGCAAACATTTTATAAAACAGACCCCAAAACTTACTTCTTAAGATCTCAGGGGTTTTTCATGAAGAGTTCATTAACCAACTAATCAAACTAAAGCATGTACAAAACTACTTAAGCTTCGCGGCTGGAATCACCCAAGTGACACAGCTCCAATAACCGGAAGCACGGCGTATTCGAATACCATTTATTTGACTCTGCAGAGTTTGCTCAGCTTTACCCACACGATCCCTTAACTCCCGCTAAAGAGTTAAGAAAGCCAGGTCGTTTGACTGCTCAACTCTTTATATAGGCTCTACCCGGTAGAGTTCACTCGGGTCTGGACTCACACACACACACAAGAGAAGACAGTGTCCACTTCGAGTGAACTCTACCGTTGTTAGGCACCCGTAGCCCGGCCTGCCTAACCTCACTGCTAATCCTCCTCCTCCTTCACACCTTTAGAGTTTCAATCAAGTTGAGCAGCTACTAGACCAGTGTTGACAAGTCAACTCCTGTGGTTGAGCGATTACTGTGACATTTGCTCAGCGTAAGGGTTTCAGTCCTTATATTTTCACATGGTCCGCAACCTCGCCAGGCCCGCGACCCAACCTAGGGTAAGCGGTGGGCGAAAACCGTCTCGCGGCGCACCACAACCCGCCTCACCCTAACCTCAAACCTAGAGAGTGGGCGAAAACCGTCTCGCGGCGCACCACAACCCCCTTACCCTAACCTCAAACCTAGGGTAAAAGTGGGCGAAAACCGTCTCGCGGCGCACCACAACCCCCTTACCCTACCTCGTGCACGCATGCACTCTCCGCTCTAGGGCATGGTGTCCCATACCACCCTACCCTAGAGTCGGGTTTGCAAAACCTATTGGCCCGCAGACACAACCTTATGAGTGTAAGACTTTGCATGGTAATAATAACCTATAGTTATCTAGATTAACAGATAATTATTTCTAGGGTTTCAATGGCATGGCTACAAATTAAACATGGCATTTGTCGGTGGTAGGATTAACTACATAACATATCATTCTACACATTTTATTTTATTTTCGAACTAACATTTCAGAACTAGCTCAATGCAAATAATATATTAACATAATTAAACATCATGGGATACAACATGATCAAAGGATTTGTGACTTGCCGTCAATCCGGATGATCTCTGCTAGCTCGAACGAAGAACCACCGGGCTCCTGAGACTGCACCTGGGCTTCCGGAACCTCCGACACTAGCGCAAACACACAAAATAAATTAAATTCCAGCTTGAGACTAATCAAGCGAGGGAAAATAAACTAATTAAAAAGGAGTAAAATGCATAAATCCTTCAAATGGAATTTTAGGAATTTATCTGGGATGACTTTGGTGGAAAGGAGGGCACAAATGGGTCCAGAATATTATTTGGAGCAAAGTGGTGAAATTTGGGAATTTTTGGGATTTTCTGTGATTTTCTAGGATTTATTTGGATTTTCTGGCATTTTGGAAATTAAGAAATTGCTAGAAAATCGCTTTGCACAGTAAAAGGCCGGCCCATGGCAGCAAAGACGGCCGGCCGGAAGCGGCAGCGGCTGCGCGCTGCTGCGGACGGAGCGGCCGAGGAGGCGGCCAAACAGCCGCGCGCGCGAAGCGGATCGATGGTCGCCGCGTGGACGCGCGCGGCGCGGAGATGCGAACGGCCGAGGCTCGGATGAAACGGGCGGGGATCGGACGGTGGCGAAGCGGGGACGCGGGCGAAGCGGTACGGGAGATCGGGCGGTCGACGTTATATGCCAACGAGAGGATCGAACGGCGGAGGGGAGGCCACGCCATCATCTTCTTCCTTCAGCCGCGCGCGCGCAGCAGAGGGACGGGGACGGCGGCGCCTTCGCTCTCCGGCCACGACGAAGGCTCCCGATGGCAAAGGAGGGTACCGCCGGGTAGTGCTAGGGCTGAGGAACCCATTTTGAGGACTTGGAGGGAGCGGGAACCAAAGGAGGGGACGGGAGGTAGAAAGGGGTGGTTCGGGGATTTCGCGGTGGAGAGGGTCACCGGCGGCGAGATGTCTCAATCGGCCGCGGCTACACGATCTGGGGAGTTGGGGGCTCACATTGGCGGTGGTGGCTGAAGCTCAGAGCCTTCGGAGTGAGCTGGCCACGGAGGAGCTGGCTCGGCCGGCGGTGGACTTCGACGGCGGCGCTCCACAAGGCTTCACCTGGCCAGAGGAGAACGGCAAAGTAATTAGGGGTGGGCGAAGGTGCTCTAGGCAGATGTAATTGAAGAATGGGGGAAAGGGGAAAGGAGATCCATTTGCGGAGCTTGCCGGTGCAGGGGACGACGGAGGCGGAGCTACGGGCGGCGAGGCTTTAATCGGGCGCTCCGGGAGGTGGCTGGGAGTGGCAGGAGGGGAATGGGGGTGCTTGGGAGGCTCGGGAAGCAAAGGAATGAGGGGGAGCCGAGAGGGAGGATTTTATACACGAGCGGGGATCCTTCGGGATAAGCCACGGCGGGCTCGGGCCGCGAGGACGGACGGGCTGTCAGGCGTTTAAACCCGCATGATGGAAGGGGCGGTGACGACGAGAGCAGTGCGAGAGGAGTGGCGACGCGACGGGGCGATGAGCTGCGGGCGAGGCGGCGCGCGCGCGAGAGAGAGAGGAGGCGCGCAAAGTGGGGCCGGGCGAGGCGGCGGCGTGGCGGCGGCATCCACTCGCCGACAGGGTTGTCGGGGCAGCGCGGCGCCCGAGACCGGGCGGAGAGCGGCGCGCGCAGCGCGGCAGCGCAGCGCGCGGCGCGGAGGAGGCGAGGGAGGCTGGCGCTGCGGTCGAGGGGAGCGGAGGAGGAGGCGGCGGCGAGGGAAAAGGCGGGGTCGGGGTGGCGCCAACGCGGGAGGGAGAGTGGGAGGCGCCAGGAGGAGGGAAAAACGGAATCGGGCGAGGCGCTAAACAAGAGAGGAGGCGGCATCGCCCAGAAAGGAAAGCGGAGAGAGAGGAGACTTTCCCGAAAAGGAAAGTTTTCGAATTTCACTAAAAAAAATGCAGCAAAAATTGAGAAATTTTATTTTGAATTTTTGCAGGGCTTTTCAGTATGGTCCATTGGTAGTGCATCAGATTGGAGATTGCTTAACAGCACTACTGAAATTGCAGATAACTGGAGTGTGAAGGTCATCAGGCGCAAGACCACAGGAACTGGTAGGATGCGATACCTCGCAGGTTCAAGAGCAACTTCAGAGAAGGCAACTTGTTTTACTTGATTGTGAAGCAATATGTTACCCAATAGAACCTCATTGTTTGGTACCGCTACCACTTAAGAATGCAAGTAGCTGGGTACTTGTGCTCCTATAACTGGGATAGTAATAGAAAAACGGGAGGTGTTTTTATACTTTTCTTCATAGTATTTTGTATAATTTTAAAAGCATGATGGATGATAGATAGATGCTATTTATCTCTTCATTTACTTTGAGATTAGTACTACTCTTGTTAGATAAAAAACATAGAAGCACTTCTCTAAAAAACAGAATTAAATATTTATCTACTATCGGTTAATTTACTTGCAGAGATACTCCTTGGATCTTTTTTGTCTGTAATTTTGAAACATTTCTGATGTCTACCGCTCGAACGCCGCCTCCTTGGCTCCTCCCTTCCTGGTCCTCGCTGCCTCCTCCCTCCCTACCACCACCTCCCTCTCACGCTCCGCCACTCGGTCTCATCCCTTCCCACCGCCACCGTGTGCCTCCGTTCCTTTCCTTTCTTAGTCCCTCACATGCCGTGTCATGTCGGACCATCTCGTCGGGTTGAGATCACGACTCAAGTAATATGCTATGTCTAAGGGCCTGTTTGGCAGAGCTCCACCAGCTCCAGATCCACCTAAAAGGTGGATCTGGAGCTGGATCCACCGTGGAGCAACTCCATCGTGGATCTGGTATTCGTCAAAGTATTTGGTACAGCTCCACCTCCCTCTCTATCTCACTTACACCTGGGCCCCACACGTCGTGGGCAAAATGAAAAACCCACCCGGCGGACGGCAGCGAGGCGGACGGCGGACGCGGGGAGGCGAGGCGGGAGGAGGCGGGGAGGCGGGCACGGCCACGGCGCGCAGCGAGGTGCACGGCGACGCGGTGAGGCGGCGCGCGCCCGAGGCGAGGGAGGGGCGCGCGCGCGGCCCGGCGCGAGGCGAGGCACGGCGGACGCGGGAGGCGGCAAGGCCCGGGGGGAGGCGGAGGCTGGGAGGAGGCGGGGGAGGCGGAGGCCGGGAGGAGGCGGGGGGAAAAAAGAAAAGAACGAATCGTTTTTTGTGTAACCAGTGGCAATGGTGGGTAATTTTTCCCAACTCCACCAATTTGAGTTTGGTCCATGGATTTGGTGGATCTGGAGCCAGATCCATGGTTTTGGTGGAGCAGATCCACGGTGGAGCTGCTGGAGCTGGAACTGTTTGGCTTGGAAAAGTGGATCTGGATATGGATCTGGTGAATCTGGAGCTGGTGGAGCTCTCCCAAACAGGCCCTAAATCAGGCCAATAGTATCATACACGGTTAGCTCTTCCATTTGGTCACCTCTAATGGAGCAACCTTAGCTTGCCTGATTTGAATTTATTCATCTTTTTTAGAAAGAAAGAAAGAAAATAAAATCTAGGTTTAAATTCCAATGGAGTTAGACGACCCGTTTGGAAGGGGATGGACGAGGAGGGGGCAGGAGGGTCCTTTTACATAAAAAATATAGTAACTAATCGGCGATTGAGCACGGGCGCCTGCGCCGCCGCCGCCTCCTCCTCCTCCGACTCTCTCTCTCCCCCGGCGTCTCCAAACCCTAACAATCCAATCGCACAGTCGCTTGCCTCCTCTCGCTCTCGATTTCGATTCCGATTTACCCTCCTCATCTCATGCCCGCCTCCTCTGGCGGCGGCTCATCTCCGGCGCCCCGGGCCATGAAGCGCGAGCTCGCCTTCGCTCTCCAGTCGCTCTCCGAGATCACCGCCTCCCCCGGACGCACCCGCTCCGGCCGCCCCATCTCCTCCTCAGGTGCAGGCGGCGCCAAGAGGCGGAGGACTAGATCGGAGGAGGAGCCTCTCAACGATGATGACCAGGACAAGCACCACAAGGACCCCACGGATCTGGTCTCCCCGCCCACGCCGCCCTTGGATGCCGAGGCGCCCAAGACCAACCACCACGCCGGCCTCATGGACTCCGCCGACCCGCCGCCAACAAAGGAGGGGGATGGATCCAATCCTCCACAGCTGTGCGTTGGATCCAATGTTGCACTTGCAAAGGCAGACGGCGACGGTGATGTGATAACCCAACCATCTCAATCTGATGGCGAAGCTGCAAAACAGGATGATGCAGGAATGGGGCTCGATGCTGATGCGCTCACAAAACCAGATGTGCTCACCACGGGAGGGTGTGCTGCTGGGTTGGATGGACGGCCAACTCTTTTGCAGGAACCAACTGCTGTAATTGGAGACCAAAACGGCAAGCTGACGGATGTCTGTAATGTCTTTGCTGATCCTCCTTTGGTTGCTGAGGACTCTGCTACACCCGCTTCCACCGCCAACCTCAAGCCTACTAGGCGCTTCACACGATCACTGCTCAAGAACAAACCAGAGGAAGAGGCCACAACCAGTGAAAGTCAAGGGCCTGTTGCCGTCTCTCTGACATCAGAGGACAAGAAGGATGCCGCGGTTGGTTCCGCTCTTCCGACAGAGAAGCCAGAGCGGAGGTTTACAAGGTCACTGCTCAAGGCGAAGGTCCCTGGCGGCGGTTTGGTTGGATCTGAGGAGCCAATCGACAGCACATCACACTCCCCTCCGTCGGTCAAGAAGATGGAGATGAAGATGTCTAAGAAGGTTGCCTGCCTCACAAAACACCCAGGCAACATTAGAGAGTTGCTCAACACCGGCCTGCTCGAGGGAATGCCAGTTATGTACATCATCCCACATAGCAAGGTATGAGAGAATTAGCCATTAACAGTTTCTCGTCTGTCAGCACAGTAAAGCACCCTCTTTCATTTTAGGATTAGACAAGGTGATTGCCACTACGCTAATGGTTTATTATGCTTTATGATTTGGGTTAGCCAAGTAACATTAAGATTAATCATGTCCTTTTATCTTTTCTCCACCTTGGGATTTAGGAAGTTTGTGTGTGTTGACACAATACATGTCTTAGCTTCTACCATGTTTCAGTCATTTGCAAGAGCTTTACAATGAAGCCAACTTGTGACAGAATGAAAGTAGCTTTCATGACTTGCTGTGTTATTTGTGATCTTCCAGGGGCTGCTTTCAATCAATTGCGTGATATCTTCTTACAAAAAATTGCGCGGACGCCACTCATGCCCTTTTGCCTCACTTTCCGCGCCACACTTCTTGTGGCCATGGCATGCTATATTTTGAGTGGCAATTAACCAATTAGCCCCTAAATGCCACTTTGTAAAAGAGCTACCACACATTTGAGACATATGAATATTAAAACTGTATTTTTAATTATATATTCTATGGGAGTTATTTTGAGTGATTTACTGTACATTATGTTATAGCATGTTCTTGTAACTCAATACAATTAACATGAATTCTGCTTGCAAGTTGCAGAGGACTGTGCTGAAAGGAGTGATTACTGGTTGCAATATACGTTGCTTTTGTCGTACCTGTAATGGCTCCAAGGTACTACATCTGAATCTATAAAACATTGTAGAACACAAACTGTTTACATTATGATGTTCTCTTTTTGAATTTCACAGGCTGTTTGCGCTTATTTCTTTGAACAACATGCTGGAAGCAACAAAAGACACCCTGCTGACTACATTTACTTAGGGAACGGTAATAATTTGCGGGATGTGCTACGTGCATCTGATAGTTCTCCCTTGGAATCTCTGGAAAAAACAATCCGTTCTTCCATTGATCCAATGGTTAAGAGGAGCCGCAATAATTGCCTGAATTGCAATGGTGAGGCTCTCATGCTTTGGTGTTCTGTGAATGGTAGTTTTCTTTGATACCTTTGCTTACATCTCCTAATGCTGCAGAGCATCTTCCTTCAACACAAGCTGAACACTTTTTGTGTGACTGTTGCCTTGAGTCAAAAGAACCTCAAGATTCTCCTTCCCCATGTCATGCATACAAGAACGGTTCTAGGTAAGCAGTTCAAGAATCATAGTGTGCTAGCTCTTGTGCCTAATTAACTATGAGACCTCACCATTGTTTAGATAATTTGTTCAAGAGATATGACTTTACTCCCTTCGATCATAAGAACAGGAATTGTTTATATCACCACCTGACATTTTTTTAATGTTATGCAACTTTCGTAGTTTTGGCTGTTCTATATGGCCTTGTAATTTGGTTGAATTCTAATTTGCAAAATTTTGTTATTGCATTTACAAATGATATTTCCATTCCATGTTTTTTTTGGGGTGGTCTGTAGTCTGACTCGTTCCAAGGATTCTTTGTTGAAGAAGATATCATCGAGTAAGAAGGGTGGTAGTGCTGGAAAAGTTACAACAAAGTTGGTACTTCTATACTTATTTTGTATTTCCTATTACATGAGCACATAATTCATTGGTCATTGCTTGATACTTTCTTCAGAGATACTGGCCTACACAAATTGGTCTTTAAGGTTTTGCTTGATGGGACTGAAGTAGCCTACTACGTTGACGGGAAGGTTGTTAAACCAAGAGCTATTTCCCGATTTTCTTAACCACTCCTTGAATTTCTTTGGTTGATAATTTGCACTCGCATCATGCAGAGAAAGGTCGATGGGTATATCAAGGATCAAAGAATCTACTGTAATCACTGCAATAGAGTGGTGCGACTCTTTTCTCTTGGAAGCTATTTCTTTATATTCATCATACTCTTTATGAAGTAATTGACCTTTCTATGAGGAATATTCAGGTTAGCCCCTCAGCATTCGAGGCTCATGCTGGTGAGGGAACAAGGCGTAAACCGTAAGTCTATGGTATCCTGTTTTATCTTATGCCACCCCACATTTACGACTATTGCCCTTATTGTATTACATTGGTATCAGGTACGACAATATCTTCACATCAAATGGAGTATCATTGCATGAGCTATCAATGAAAATATCAAAGGATATGGAATTGTCGGAGCGCGAAACAGATGAGTTGTGTGGAGAATGCGGTCAAGGGGGAGATATTTTCCCTTGCAAAATCTGTCCAAGGTCATTTCACCCAGGTAGAATCTCCAATCTTCCTGAAATTAACTGCAAATAGTGCTTTAAGAATGGCCTTGTTGAGTTGTTTACTTGGAATATATACACACACATATACATACATACGTACGTACGCACGCACGCACGCACGCGCGGACCCACACGCCCACCCACACACATGCACGTGTGTGTGTGTGTATAAGGAACAATCATTCTAACTATTGACCTGCTTGTTGTAAAATTTGCAGCTTGTGTTGGGCTGTCTGAAGTCCCCTCTGAGTGGTATTGTGATAATTGCAGCAACCTTGTTCAAAAAGAAAAGGCTTTAGCGGAAAATAAAAATGCTAAGGCTGCTGGGAGGCAAGCTGGAGTTGATTCCATTGAACAGATAATGAAAAGAGCTATAAGAATTGTCCCAATCTCTGATGACCTTGGAGGGTGTGCTCTATGCAAGTGAGTACTGTGTGTCTTAGTTTTTTCCTTTTTAATGTATTTGCTCTATTCATTATTATCTTAATAATCTACGCTTGAACCAGATTGGCTAATTGTGGCTAGGAAATGTTATAGACTTATAATTGTAGCACCCAAGGTTCATCTTTTTTGGTACCTGCTCAATTGACAGCCTATGAGTCTAGTTTTGATCGATAGGATTATAGGAACTAAGGGTGTATTTGGTGGTATTGCATTACGAATCTATTGTCAAGTAATGATCTATCAAATGTTTTATTTTATTGGCTCCGTAAAGATTGGTGTAACAACAGCATAGGAACAAACTACTTGTGGGCTGGAAAAATCTGTTTGACAATTTTCCATAGTGGCATAGGCATAAGTAGAACAGAAGCTGGTAGACCCATAGGAAAAGAACGTGAGAACAGAAAATGGCCTACCAGTAATTGTAAAACAGTTGCAGTGATCTGGATAGCATAAACCCACCAAGTCATGTTCGCAATCATCTTTTAGAGGACCGGAAGAGTGTTGCTCAAGGTGTCTTTAGACTGTTGGAAATGGATTTGAAACCACTCATCCATATTCATGAGTACCAAGGTTGTCACGGCGCTCCGGCAAGTCGCGGTGAGACCGGGGCGCCTGGATGTCTAGTCGACTAGGCGTTCGTCATGGCGATAGTTAGACGATAGTAGTTAGATGACATAATAGTACAAATTATCTAAATAACCATGACTTAGGAGGTCTAAATTAGAAGAAATGAGGGGTCTATTCATAATTTTTAGGAACTGCGAGAACTAAATCACAAAGGGACCAAAAATATCCCCAAACCATTTAACCTAGCCGCCAACATTGCAACCCCGCATCCCGCATTTGCTTCTCCCTCCGCACCAAATCCTCTCTATCGCCGGCGAGGCCGGGCCAGCTCATCGGCGTGCCATCTCATCACCACCGGCCTCCGCTTCTACTCCCTTTGCTCTCCCTCCGCACCAGCTCCCTAATTACCACTGGCCACCACGCCTCGACTTCCCGCCGGTCGACTTCGTGCGGACCATCGGCACCGGCCTCTTCTTCGTCTCCTTCTCCGGCTTCTTTGTGCGGGCTGTCAGCACCGCTTTCTCCTCCACCATCGCCGTCGTGGCTGGAGAAGGCCACAGATCGGCGCCGGCGGCGGGAGATCTCCTGGGCGAACAGCCTCGGCACCCCCCTTCGACCACCAGGATGATTTGGCATCGCATAGGCAACATTGTGACAACCATAATGAGTACAACTGCAGTAGAATCTGACCCCATGATTGAACCAACAAAACCAACACTATGTGCATATAGGGATTTCGAATCTAAGGTTCAAATCATTGGGCCAACCGAACAACACCTAAAAGGAATTACCATAGCGAGAGAAGTCAAAATAAAGATCCTAAAATCTGATTATGTTTCTTATGATTCCTTGTTATCAGTGGCTACCTCCAAAATTGCTAGCTACATTGTTACTTTCTTTTTTCTTTTAATTCTGTACATTGCCGATTCCTGTAAAATCTTACTGGTAAAGTTTCTTTGTGCAGGCAGAAAGATTTTAACAATGCAATATTTGATGAGCGCACTGTGATACTCTGTGACCAAGTATGCCTTTTATATTTCTCGAATATCATCTAGATGGTTTCTGCTTAAATTTAACTTATAATCCTGATACTAAGACACGCTTTTTCTTCATTTGGTTTGATTTAACCTTCATTCTTAATAATTTAGCTAAATATTTCTGATGTTCCTACATATATGAAATATTTCTAAGTTACCTGATATACTTGGCTAACAAGATTCTTTCTGTGCTGTTCAGTGTGAGAAAGAGTATCATGTAGGATGTTTGCGGAGTCAATGGGGGGTAGACCTGAAGGTTAGCACAGAACAGCCTTATTTGTTCAAAACCACCCTTTATCTTCACATCTAAGTTTGATTTGCATGATATATTCGCGAGAAATGAACAATGCTGTCTTGACTTGGGTGAAAGCTTAGCTAACTCAGTACCCTTTTTTTTTTCTTTTCTACAGGAATTACCAGAAGGGGAGTGGTTCTGTTGCAGTAGTTGCTCTGAGATACGTTCTTCCTTGGACAAGATAATCTCTGATGGAGCTCAGCTATTGACAGAGTCAGATATTGATATCATAAGGAAGAAACATGAGACGAAAGGATTAAGCATGGACACCAATACAGATCTCAGATGGAGATTACTGGCTGGTAGAAGTGCCACTGAAGATGGAAACTTATTACTTTCTGCTGCAGTCCCAATTATTCATGTATGTACTGCAGTATTTGGTCTCATATATGGGCCTCTTCTATATAAACTTGTGCATCAAGTATTTTTGGTTCTATTCTCCTTTTGCGTGTGATTTTATTGGCCAGTAGCTGACATCAATTTGTTTGTGCATATTGTTGTTTTATTTTCTTGTGAACGCATATTCTTGTCAACAATGCATGTATTGGTGGCTGTAGTATATCACATGTTAGGAAAATATAGTTGTTTATTGGTAGTGGAACTGTGGTTAGTCCAGTTTAGTACTAACGAGTTTGGTCCACAGATACAGTGAAAAAGTCCTGATCCTATGGACAGCATCAGCATTTCTGTGTATTGGGCTATCATATTGGAGGGGCTATAATACCTCTTAGCACTCTATTTTAGCAATGTTTTATACTGAGCGTTGCACTTGGCTAGTTATTCTGACAAAGTGTTCCTTGCAGCAATCTTTTGATCCAATCATTGAAGCTCATACTGGCAGGGATTTAATTCCTGAGATGGTTAACGGGTAAGAGAATTGTCCTCCTTTTATATTTGTCTTAATGCTACGCTTTATGGGTATGTACTTACATGAATGAAATTTCTCATTTCCTCCTTTAATCTTCCAGGAGGAGACCTAAGGATGGAATGCCTGGCCAAGATTACAGTGGAATGTACTGTGCAGTCTTAACTCTAGGGTAAGAATTATTTATTGAAATTAAAATTTGGCCAAACTTTTGCATCCAGTGTTGTTGATTCCTACTTGCGTGTTGCAGCTCTACTGTTGTGTCTGCAGCACTTTTGCGTGTCATGGGAGGTGGAGTGGCCGAACTGCCACTGGTTGCTACAAGTAGGGATCTTCAAGGGCTGGTGAGACTAAAGTGGCTGATTATTATATGCTTCATTGTATTATTCTTGTGTTCGGCGAATGCATTTTTGCAGTACAACAATGAATACTTATGTTTATTCTATTCCTGTCCGGATATGCCATTTTGATTCCATGTCCTTTGTTTGTTTCCTTGTTAATAATTTATTCCAAACAGGGCTACTTCCAAGCTTTGTTTTCATCCATGGAGAGGATGCTAATTGCGCTGAAGATCAAGCACTTCATGCTTCCAGCCGCCCAGGAAGCTGAAGCCATCTGGATGAAGAAGTTTGGCTTCTCTAAAATCCCTCAGGAACAGGTCTGTTACAATTTGCAGAGTCGTTTGTTATACTGTCTGCGATTGGTGTGGGTTCAGATGCCTGAGGAACGTAAATCTAATTTAACTTACTGATTGCAGTTGGAAGCTTATCTTAACGGGGCGCACCTCACTATATTCTATGGAACGTCAAACCTGTACAAGGCTGTTCCTTTGTCGTAGCATTGATGTTGAAGCCTTTTTGCTCTATAGATATGCCAATCAGTCAGATTTGTCTTTTGAGGTTCTGCTGGCAACTGTACATAAGATGTGATGAAGCATGGCAAAAAGATGATAATATACAGCAAGGGGAAGAAAAGATAAAAGATAGTGATGGAAGGTCGGCGTCAGAAGTCTTTTTTTTTATCCTGCAGTGAAGATATATGTGGAGATGCTGGGCTGATGGAAGCAATGCTTTCTGCCGTTTTTTGCTTTTGTTTTGGATTTCCAGCGCGTTCAGCTGTGCTGCGATGCCACTGTGAAGTGCTGCTATTTTTTATGCACAGCCCAGAAACTGCTGATTTTGATGCGGTGTTGGTCTGCTGACCTTTTCTGTTTCAATTAAAATTTTGGTCTGTTTCTTGAATTTGGTTCGATCGGCTGTTAAATTTCGACGGGAAGTTTACCATGGTGAAATTGCCGTTTTATGATGGCTTAGCTTGTGGAAACTCTTGGTTCCCTCATATGCGACATATAAGGCAGGGAACTTTGTGCGTCTGCGGTCTGCCCTGCACCACGACCGCGTCCTGGTTCCTCTGTTGGGTGCAAATAGGTGTGGATCTCAAGCTAAGTTCTTGTCTGATCGAGTAGTTTGATTTAATATTATTTTATGTATAGTTTAAAAGTATTTTTAGAACAAGCGAACGAGCAGAACCGAGCTAAAGCAAAATTTAAATTTATTCGAAATAAATTTATTTCAATGTTTAAGCAATTAATGAGTATAGTTTAAGTAATTTTGAATTGAGCAAATGAGTCTTACTAACGAGTTTTTTTTCCATCCTTACGTGCAAACATATAAATACTTTTTCCATCCTTACGTGCAAACATATAAATACAAGTAATTTACCGATATTGCAATCAGTATTAAGAAAAATGCTGAAATTACATCTTTAACAACTTAAAATGCAACATATAATTTAAATTCCATTCCTATGATTTAGAAAACAACATAATATGCACCACTCTCTTTCATTTATACAAAAATATATTAGTGGCTGCATTTGCCATCTCTAATACGGACGGCATGCCGCGCACAGAAAGATTCATGTTCCTCCACATGTGCAGTTCTGATGCCCCTTGTTTTTTGTCTGTTGGTGAGATAGTACGGAGTAACAGAAAATTACGTGTGGTTTTGATCGATATAAATGAAGTTATTATAGTATGTATCATGGATCGGATTACCGGCGGTTACCGGCCGGTAACCGGATTTCCCGGCGGTGAGCGGGAGGAAAAAAACCGGTCGGGTTTTTTCGAAGTGCATTTATATTTGTGAGTCTTTTGTGATTGCATAATGCATCTTCTAGGTTGGTTTAAACCCTTTTTGTATTAGATTACCTATTGTATGAGCTAAATATGCTTCGAAACATCCGAAATTCAACCTTTTCTTGTGTTTTCCGGTTTTTTAGCGGGTTTTCCGGTTTTTTAGCGGTTTTTCTGGTTTTTTGGGGCGGTAACCGACCGGTTTTTTCGGTTACTGGTTTCAAATTCAAAATTTAAAATTCAAAATTTGACTGGGTTTTCCCCGGTTTTTCGATTCTGCGTGGGAACCGCATCACCTCAGTAGGATTTAGGCTGCACTGGTTTTGGAACCTTGGTATGTATAATAATCAATTTATAAATTTTGTCTTAAAAAATAATTCGTTTAAAAGTTAGTAATTATAAAAAATTAAAAAGTAATTTTTGAAAGTCGAAGAGAAGTAGTCCGCTAATATGAAGATGGACCGCCTTTTATAGTACCTATGGGAAGGCGGCAGGCCACATACACGCACCAGGTGGCATCAGGAGACTCGAGCCGAGCCTGCGACAACACTCCGAACCTTCCTGCGTGTCCAAGTTGAGTTTGTTCGCCTACCAAAGTCCACATCGATTCCTAAAGATTACGAATAGTCCAGTTTCCCAAAATGCAAGACTTGCAATTTTTTTTTCCCGAAATCATCTCCAAAATATTTGGAAAATTTTGAAAAATGCTACTGCTAAGTGACCATTTATGATTCCGTCGCCATGACATATCAACCCCAAATATACATAAAAAATCAATCCGAACGAACCTAATGCATATTTCGGATTAATTTCGGATTGATTTATTTCGGATTGATTTTTTATGTATATTTGGGGTTGATACGTCTACACGTCCACCCAGATTTGTGTACCAAAGTAATCCAACTTCATATAAATGAATGGCCTGGATCTCTCCTCAAATCTTCTTCTCTTACTCATTGAAGATCCTAAGGCCATCATTGAACCCTTCCTCCCGTTCTCACGCGCGCGGCAGCCAGCGCTCCGCCCACAAGAAACCCTAGCACGGCGGACAGAGAGAGGCCTCACATACGGAGGCGCAGAGCTAGGGTTTGGCGCACCTGGTCCTCGCCTCCTGCTCCGCCTCTCCCCGCCTCCTCCTCTCCGCCGCCCGCCGCCTCCTTCCTCCCCACCCCGCACGCCTTCTCCCTATCCCGCACCGCCTCTTCCGCCCCACGCGCGGCGCCTCCTCCTTCCTCCCCCGCGCCGCCTCCTCCTCCCCCCCCGCCGCCGCCTCCTTCCCTCCCTACCCCGCATCTCCTTCTCCCCATCCCGCACCGCCTCCTCTTCCGCCCCCCACGCGCCGCCGCCTCGCCCTCCCCCATGCGGCCGTCGTCTCCTCAGATGTCGGATCTGGGCCTTCCTCACCTCCAGTCGATGAGGACATATGTCGGTAACCTGTGGCGCATCTCCTCGCCTCGCTCCGCGCCTTCCCCCGCCATGAGGCCACGGACGGCCTCGCCGTGCACCCCTCGGGGCGGGTCGCTCTCACCGTCGGCCGCGCGGGGGTCTCGCCATGCTCAACCTCGTCCGCGGGCGCCGCAGCTTTGCGTGCCGCCTCGAGCGCCCCGTGTCGGCGGTCGCATACGCCGAGGACGGCGCCGGTGGCGACCGATTCGTGATGGCCGCCGAGGAGAAGGTGACCGTGCACGACTCGGAGGACGCCAGGATCGTTTATGAGATGGACTGCGGCAAGAGGGTGCTCTCCTTTGGACCTGCAAAGGTATTGCTACTAGCATTTTCCGCGCTTCCTGATAAAACTTACACAGATCATGTCATAAGAATGCTTATCGCGTAATGCAAATTCTGGATTAAATGATCAGGAGTGGTTTAGAATGTAGTGTCTGAGAAATTGTTGAAATGTGTCATCTTGTGGAATGCAAATTCGACTTTGATCAGCTATGTGGCTGCCCATAATGTGGTGAATTGACAGCTAGGTACAAACTTCATGCTATGATTTTAGCTATTAGGACCATTTCCTTTATGTATAAGGTGGATCTTGGATGCTTCGTGTCATAGCACTTTGGGTTGATCTCCGACCTGCGCACGTTTGCTACTCTTTCCACCGAATCTATCTTTTAGAAACACCTTATGAATATGAATATATGTTGTTGCCTTTTGCATGCTGGTCACTTGTTTTTCATGTATGTGTTAGAATGGAGTACTTTACACTGGAGGAGAGGATCGTGGTATTACTGCTTGGGATCTATCCAGTGGCAAGGTTTCATCGCGCATTGAGGATGCTCATTCAACTCGTGTAAAAGGGATTGCCATCTTTGATAACCGGAACGATGGATCTGAATTGTGCAATCTAATTGCTTCGGCTTCATCCAATGGTGTCATAAGGATCTGGGATGTCCGGATGATTGGAAATGAGAACCCTACTCCATTAGCAGAGGCTAACACAAAAGCAAGGCTAACGTGTCTTGCTGGGACATCATTAAAATGTAAGTCCATGAAAACTTCATCTACTAATGAATATTACACTCTTACCTTCACTGCGAAAACAATGCAAACATTTTGTGTAAATATAGCATTCAATTGGTTATTGGTTATTCACTGAAAAAGAACTATGAATGAGGTTAAATGTGGATTTCCATAAGTTGTTGTCTCAATCTGCGGATTTGATTATGCTAAGAGCAAGGCAATAATTCTACCTTCCATGGTTCCCCTTGTTAATTTTATTGTCTCAATCTGCGGATTTGATTATGCTAAGAGCAAGGCAATAATTCTACCTTCCATGGTGGATATTGTTTTAGATACCAATCTCAAGCATTGGCCACCTCGGCTTAAGATTTGTGACTTCAGTTACTCCAAGGTACACCCGTGCAGATTATAACCTCCAATGACCACATTTTCATTACCTAAACCAGTAAACCCTTTGGCTCTTTTGCATTTTCAATCTTCTGTCTTGCACTCTCAACCGAAATCAACTGATGGCAGACCGACATACATTGCCCCAGAGGTCCTCTCCAGAATATAATATATGATGGAAAGGTAAAGTCTATTTTGCTACTGCATAATTTCAATGGTCTGAAGTACTACATAGTTTTGTGAAAGGTGTTGTTTCTATTTCCATGGATTGTGTTAACATACTTTGAGTTGGGTTTTTTGATGGATAACTTCATTGTGGTGGCAGTCTTACAATTCAGACCTGACATTTTTTCGGTAGCAGTTCGCCTAGAGCTTTAGCTGAAACGAATATTTTGAAGTAGCATTGACCTCATGACTAGACTTCCTGCAGAAATAGTACACAACAAATCGGCAATGCTTTGCTTACGTCATTTCTTGTTTCTTTGTTTCTAAAATCTGCGTACAGCAATACATAACCTAATGATTTCGTGTGCCTATGCTAATAAAACTATGGATTGTCCATTTTTCTTCGGTTCAGAATAGAATAAAGTTGATTCGTGATCTGTTTATCTGTAGCAAAGTTAAGGTTTTCTTTTTGAAGCGTGTTGAAGAGTTGAATTCATGGAGATTTACAAGCATCCAGGTTTACAATAGCTTCTATGTCAGATTTGTTTGGCCTTGGTGAAATTTGTTGTTTTCTGCTTGGATTTTGTAAGGCGCTCCTAATTATTACTACCAATTGGGTTGAAATCGAGGTAATTCGTGTCACGGTTGGGGGGCTACGGCTGCATGCCCTTTTGTAGGTTGGACCCAGTTTATATCCAACCTGAACTTCGAGTTGTCATTTTAATAACTTTCTCCCCTCAGTTCTTGAAAAATTGCAGGCAGTTTGTCGGATATATTTTCAAATTATAGGTTTTAATATATTTGCCTGGGATTCTGATGCTAAGTGGGCTTACTGTTAATTGCATGGTGCGTTTGAGTTGATATAAACAATAAGTAGATCTATTACCGCGATTGGTTGAGATAGTTGTAATTCAGTACGTGTAGAGGGACTTCTGTGCCTTGTCAGAATGCAACATGAAATCATTTTTATGACCGTCTAAGTTCATATGTGGGTTTTATGATTGGTCAAACATGTTAGGTCTATGGAAAAGGACAGAGAATTAGGTTGTGGATGTAACTGCATGCATGTATCGCTCATAGTGAGAACAGAGTACTATATGAATATACATAATATCATCACAAAAAAATTGAATATACATAATAAAAGGTGCTTTTTGGATATATTCAGTGTGCAGTAGACCATTCACTGAAATGATCATCACAGCAGATTAACTGAATTGTCAATCAAACATATTTTTATGGAACTAAATTAGGCATATTTTGAGGAACTATCCTGAGATTATGAATAATATCTCTGTTGGGGATTTCCCATCCCTTTGATCACCTTACTAAGTTCGTCCTTTGTTCCATTTAAAACGGCAACACCCTCTGAGTTTTCCAAGAATTTCTCATAGTTGGTGTGTCTGCACTGCACAATTTGCCTGCACAAGGCACTGAGATAAACTAAGCGCATCTCATTTGTTCAGAATGAGATTCTTTCTGAACCTTGTACATCAACAACCTTCTTGCATTTTATGGCAGTGCATCTCAGCAATTATATTAAATATTCAGTATTTCCAGTTGTGCCACTGACACGTCCCTACATTTCTCGGCAGATTAACATTTCCAAGTCAAAATGGTTAACTTTGGGAAAAAAATTGATGGCCGATCAAATTCCGGAATGGAAAGGGTATGCTTCAGGGCCTTTTTCCCCACACTTTTGTGTACTTATGTTAGTTATATACCAATCTATTCTCTAAACATCATCAGTCTTCCATACCTCTGCTATTAGTAGTTTACATTAACTGCTTCTGAGGAAACATATCTAAATTTTCTTACTAGTATGTATAATAATCAATTTATAAACTTTGTCTTAAAAAATAATTCGTTTAAAAGTTAGTAATTATAAAAAATTAAAAAGTAATTTTTGAAAGTCGAAGAGAAGTAGTCCGCTAATATGAAGATGGACCGCCTTTTATGGTGCCTATGGGAAGGCGGCAGGCCACATACACGCACCAGGTGGCATCAGGAGACTCGAGTCGAGCCTGCGACAACACTCCGAACCTTCCTGCGTGTCCAAGTTGAGTTTGTTCGCCTACCAAAGTCCACATCGATTCCTAAAAATTACGAATAGTCCAGTTTCCCAAAATGCAAGACTTGCAATTTTTTTTTCCCGAAATCATCTCCAAAATATTTGGAAAATTTTGAAAAATGCTACTGCTAAGTGACCATTTATGATTCCGTCGCCATGATGGTGCACAACTGTTAATTAAGGAGCAGCACGCCGCCGGAGTTGGTAAGGCTGGCAGTGGCAGTGGCAGGCATGATTTTGTCCAATCGAGAGTACATGGTCAAATAAAAGGTCGTCGTATTGCTTGAAATTGCTTGCATACTAATGGCATATTTGTGAACAGTTGAAGTTTGAAATTGCATTTTTTCGATAAGCAACTTTCCAGTGGCATTTCATTTTCTCGGAAACAATCACTTTGCAATGGTATTTATCAAAATTCCCAAAGAACAAATGGCGTCTTGGTGTTATAAACCTACAAACCCAGAATGAGGCGCTTCTATTGAAAAACCTTCACGAATTCTACAACAGACATGACTTACCATGGGTATGTTAGATTAATTGGGCTGGCTTGGTCCATTATTAATTTAGCAATTAATCAAATGAAATTCCTAGGCCCACTATTAATGCTAGGTGTAAAACTGTTTAGTCCCATATGGAGAATTGAGTGGGAGTTACACCACTTTAAAAGGCGGAACGTGGTAACCCCGCCCGAGGGTATAAATCTAAAATTTTTCTGGTGTATTTGTTTCTGTGCGCTACGAATATGTTAATAGATGTTTCTGTTAGCTTGTTCGTTAGCAAATATGAATACATCGTTAATAGATCACTCATGCATGTTTATGTCATGTTTTATATGCTGAATTTCTAGATTAAAATATGCCGAAAATTGACTAGATATCCAACAGGGTAAATTTGATCTGGTCAACCTACTAACTATAGAGATAAAATCCCTCATTGCTCAAGAATTCAAGAATCATTCTGCTGGTGGAGAGAGAGAGAGAGATATGTTATGATGTATATCACTACTTACAGAGGCATTGCCATGGTGACTGCGGGAACTGGGACATCAGCATTATTTTGGACAGATATTTGGAACTATAATATTTATTGCCTCAGATTTCCAGCCTTATATGCATTTGACAAAAATAAGGAGTGTTCGGTCACGCAGTTTTTACATAACCCAGGTATAATAAGACAGAGCTTCAAATTGCCGCGCTCTAACGATGCCTTTGAGGAGTACAATTTGTTAATTGATGACATCCAAAGATTCTTGCCCATGAATAATTGCTCAGATGCTTGTACTTTGTAGGATCGATACAGCGAGTTGGGGTTGAATGACTCTTTCAAAAAATTTTATCAAGTACTATTAACAATATGTAGCGAAAACATAAACTTACAAGCTTGCCAAAGGTAAGAGCCAAAGATCGCAAAACATGCAGATAATTCTCTACCCCAACCGATCTGACCACTGGCCTGGGTGCAGTCTGACTGCCAGGAGGCCTAGTCTGACCGCTGAGTTCCTTGCGGTCTGACCGCTCGTCGAGGCACAGTACAGAACAACACTGCAATATGATCCAAAAAGAGCCAACCCTCAAGCCACTGATCCAAACATAGTGAAACTTAGCATAAGCCCTTCCTAGAATGTTAAGAACCTATATTCAATCATAGATCATGAAGATCGATGCCAAAATTTCAACCTTTATGCAAATCAAGGAAGGTTGCATTAAAGCCAGGTAAAAATTGGAAACCTTGATCTACTTTTGTTCGTGATTCCTTGATGATCTATATGATCTTGGATGGGCTCTCATATATCATAGGTCCTGTTCTTTTTGGCTGCGGCTTATGACTTTTGGCTGCGGCTTGTGACTTTTGGGCTGTTTGTAGGAGAGATTACAGAGTAACAGAAACTCACGTGCGGTTTTTGCTGATATAAATGAAGTTAGTAAAGTATGTACTACAATTAACTAGTAGACTCTATCTTGAAAAAATACGTCGTTTAAAAGCTAGTTACTGTAGAAAAGCCGAAAAGCAGCTTTTAGAAGCTGAAAAGAACATGCCCATAGTAAGATAGATCACAATAGGAACTCAAGGCAAAACCCTCACAAGAGTAAAACCTTAAAATCACCTTTCTTCTAAGGAAAAATCAGACAAACTCAAGAACTCTCTTTAGAAGATGCGTAGATGGATGTGATCTGATCTCCAAGAGATATCTTCACTTCCTTGATACCACGAAAGATAAAGAAGAGAGAAATCCAAATAAGAAAACCAAGTAAATCAAAAGCACAAGAAAGGATACATGGCACAACTCACTTCAGTAAACTTTGCATGTTCATTTTACTTAGCGAGGAATGTTTTATAGCCACTCCCTTATGGATGACAGAACTCTAAGACTAAAGCACATACATAAGGCTCCAACATAATAAAACCCTAATCCACACTCTCTCCCCTCTTAGAGTTCATTTTCTCTCTCTCTCTCAACATACACAAAACCTTATATAATGGAGGCTCTTACTCACACCAACCCCTAACATCAGCAACCCTTAGTGGATCACATCAGTTACATATGGGCAAACCCTGTAACCCACACACAAGCGGGTTTTACACTTCACACACTTATATGCTTTTCAAAGCATAACTTCCATGGCTCCAATAGCTCAATAAGACACTCCATCTTCAAAGACGTGAGCTAAACCACTTAGGCCAATATTGTGACTTTGCAAACTGTCATTCCACCTGGTATTGGACAATTTCCTTAATTGCCACCCATCGGTCTCCATAACACCAATGTGATGCCCAATGCGCCGTTGCCAAGATAGTACGCTGTTATGGTTATAAACCAAATAGTGGAATGAGAGTATGGTAGTGGAGATGACAAGTGAACAATGCTTGGCCTTCCCCATGTCCAGGGTAGCCATATATATATATTTACATGGGAGTGTTTTACAATTATGTCCTTACACTCAAGAACCCCACGCAAGGGTATTTATGTCATTATACATATCCTATTTTGGGCTTTACAACCCTTTAGCAAGCTGGCTGGGCTTAGGTGGGGGCCACCCCTACAACAGGAGTCTCTCATGGTGAATGGCTTCACGGGTTAAAGCCATGTCGCCGAGCCATTTGGCCCCCTCAATTAATTAATAAGAGGAAGCAAAGTATGGTTACAGAGGGTAGCCCTGAGCGGTCTCCAGGATAAAAAGGGATATTACAGAGTAAGCGACAGGTCCGAAAGGTTCTTGGCTCCTGGGAGTGCCCAGGTGCCGGCCGAGTCTGGGCTAGATGCCATCAATCAGAAGATTTGAGCATTTCATTCCTTCCAAATTTCCCAAGTCACCGACATTAGAAGTGTCTTCGTCGATTTACTTGGAACTCCTGGCATAAGGATAATCGACTCCCACCAGTGTCGGACAGAGAAATAACTCTACCAATTTGCTGGGACCAAAGAATCGTAGGCCATCTAGCACGCGATGGTTGTTCTAGATTTTTCGGAGTAACTACATTCAGCTAGGAGGTGGATAGCAGTCTCTGGTGCACATCTGCAAAGTGAGCACATCTATTGGTTCAGCCATCCTCATCCAGAAAGGCGGTCCGCTGTTTGAAGTTTGTTTTGTATTATTAGCCAGGCAAAGATTTTGCATTTCTGTGATTCCCATGTCTTCCACACTAAAGCATTTTTGTTGTTGTTTTTGTTGCACCTAGGAATTGAGCCTTCTATGCCGTGGCGGTGCTGTAGACACCATCCATAGTAAGTTTCCATGTGAGGTTGTGCTCAAAACCCTCCCGAAGGGTCATCGTGGAAGTTATGGCCCAAATGGCAACAAGCTCTTTGATGTGGTGTGCGGTTATGCCGTTAGAGAGGTCAATGTCTTGAAGCCATTTTGTCAGACCCAGATTTTTCACAATCCGGAATCCTCTGTGATTCCACCGCACTATTCCCTGGATCAGTAGATAGTGCTCACAGATTACAGTTCTGAATATCAAAATTCATATCATGCGGAAGCGTAGTTAAAATAATATACTTACTCATGGGCCGTTCGGGCCGAACTTAATAAATTGCAGCAGCGGAAGAACGAAGCACGCAGGTGGGACCTTCAGGACATGCCCACAGCGTACCAACCGGAGGTTCGCGACCTAGCCCTTGACATCTTTATCTTCTCTGCCAGCTTGTCCAACCTTGTTGCTGAGGCGAGGTGATTTGATTCCTGATTCTGAATTTTGTCGCAAAAGCAAGAGTGAGCACTCCGACCCCGTGCTCCGTGAGCCAATACACAGAATGCAAATAAGTAGTATGCATGGCTTATCAAAGGAGAGGCTCGGGTTATTTTATTTTGCCAAAAATCGCTTTTGGTAGCATTATTATTATTTAAGCATAGCGTTATTGTTGCTCCCTAAACTCTACACGACGACTACCATAATTGACTTAATCCACCGAAAATACATTTTATTTATTCTGTGTTGTCTAAAACTCCAATCAGCGAATATCAACAATTATACAATCCACCAATCAATCGCAACCTAAATTCCCAAACAGCATATATTAATCAACAATTATACAATCCACCAATCAATCGCAACCTAAATTCCCAAACAGCATGTATTATTAACTAATTAAACCACCGAACATTTCTATCCGGACTTACTGACAATCCAATCCTTTTGTTATTGATTCAGACTCATGATATGCTTATCCAATAATCCATTATCCATCTCTAAATAATTCCCTAGTATACATCCACCGAGAATATCAATGAATACGTCTACGATCCACTACTTATGTATCCCCAAGACTATTATTGATCATGTCTACTATTCATCATGGTATATCCACCGAGAATATCATTGATCAGTTCTTTGATTCACCAGGAAACACCCACCAAGTATATCAATGATTAAGTCTACGACTCACTAGCATACATCCACCGAGTATATCATGGATCAAGATTATAATCCAATAATTTTTAATGTTCCCAGAGACTCAATTCATCCATCTAATTAATCCCATCATCACCAATATCTTCCAAGCATTTATATTAGTTATCCATGTTGCAATCCCGCAATTACCTTTGCACTTCCTAGTTCTCCCAGAGTCATCTATATCATCTATCTAGCCTATATCATCATTTAGGCTCCACCAATGTATGTCTTCCTGAACCCACACTATCATTCTCACTATAATTGACACGATCCCACCAACCACTCTATGCATATACCACAACCCGTCATTCTTCTTATCTTATGACTCTATTTAATCTTCCTGTCATTTTATTTTTGTAAGGAGTATTATCATTATTTAGAAATATTGTAAATAGAAACTTCCTGTGACTTAGCAGTTTTGTAACAAAACATAATGTTCAAGGAATATCATCATAATTTTCCATACATATGGCATCACACCATATGCCTAATACCATCATAATTTTTCATACTTATGGCATCACACCATCAAATACTTATGGCATCACACCATATATTACTTTCTCATCACTGGGACAACACCCAGGGAAATCCAAACTAGGGCCATCCACGCCCTCCATTTTCCATTCCCACCCATAAAGTGTTTTGAAACAGAACTATATCTAGCAAAGTTCCCATGTCCGCCCTTGACCGTGGGCACGTCTATTCGAATAGTTTTGACTCTGCAGAGTTTGTACACTTTCACCACAAGAGACAGTCGACTCATTGCCCCACACGATTCCTTAGAAGTGTGGTTGAGCGGACCATCACAGTGACTTTTCAAAATATCTAGTCCCCTTTTCTCATCTCACTTTATGGGCTTCTCCCATTTGCGATGGGTCCCATCTATTGCACGGGATGTTTCTCACTGTTACTAGCGTACGGGCTTCCCTCCCCTCTGCGCTAGCACGTCCTGAGAAACTTCACCCACCACTGGTGTCCCTTAGGGCCTCCTTGCCCGCGCGTATCCACTCCCTATCCACTACCGGTGAGATGAGTCCGGGAATTTTGATAAATCTACTGGGCCAAGTTGTACTTTACAGACTTGTGGTTGTACTGTTTTACACGGGTTGACATGACAAGATTTAGTCCTTAGTGGTATCTGGGCGGTTCTACCACAAAATCACACTCTCGTGCACACCTGCACCATACCCCCGAACCATCCGCCCAGATAAATAAGCAATTTGAGGTTTTTGGAGAATATAAAATAACCATATCCAACATACACCAGTCATTACCACCATGACTGCCCAACCAATTTTTATCAGGATTAAAAGTGATGCTTGGGTGCTCTCGCGCCCATGAGTACCTAAGCAAAACTAAGCATGGCATATAATTAGGGACTTATTTTCAAAAGTTACTATTATAATTTTGCTAGGGCGACAAAGCTCACATATTCAAGTATTCCAAAGAAGGTGTAATATTAATCACGCAAACAATGGGCATATAACTAAAATCTTAAATTAAACATGTATTTGCATATAGAATAACAGCATGCAATTTGATAATTCAAACCAAAATAATTTGCAAAAAGCGTAGGTTCAACATGATCAAAGTATTGACTCGCCTAGCGCGGTTTACCGCGGTCTTGAGCTCACACAATGCTTTCACTTGGGCTTCTGATCTTTATCTTCACTTCACTCTTGATCACGCCTGGTCCTTTGATTCTTCGGGACTCCAATAACTAATTACGCGCTAAATGACTGAATACAAATAAAGGCAAATAACTCAAAAGATCCAAATAAATCCGAATAAACTCGGTCTAGCTTTATTATGAGTTAATGGGTGATTCGGGTGTTTTGAGGCAAGGCCGGTGGGAGAATACGATAACTTGATTTTCTTATTAATAATCTCTTTTTATTATTTTCGTATTTATCAAGGAAGTTCCATGAGTTAAGGTAGACCTATGTATCGAAGTACGAGTCTGGTTGGGTATGTATTCCTTGCAACTTAGGTTATGGTAAAAGCAACCTAGATTGATGGATGAGATCTGTACTTATTCTATAAATCTTTTAGTCAAAGGTATTATAACACTTGGATATCTTTATTAAGAATAATCTCTTATATATGCCTTTACTAATTAATTAGATTAAGATAAATAGCAAATGCTCCTTATTTAATATGTACTAAAGCTAGTGTTAAGATTTAATTAATGGCACTATTATTGTTTTAGCTATGCTTTAGTTACCATTAGGCTTAGCCTTATTCTCCTGATAGTTATATATATACTATGATAGTTATATATATTATGGTCTTCTACACAAGTCACACCTATTGTTTAGATAGTAATAACCTAACACCTCAATTTATTTTTAGGATTACTTGTGAAAGTGTTTCCTTGAACTTTTAAAGATATAGAAACAAGGGTCATACTTTAGATGGCTAAACTTAGCATTACTTAATTATTTGATGCTTTTGTTGTGCAAATAGTTCTTACCTTATATTCTACAGGCATATTTCAAGGTATAGTTATTTTATGTGGAATGTAAATCTAAATACCAATTCTCATTTCACTGTCAATCTCAACTTAAATCTAGCGTTGAGATTTATTTAGTGAGGATGCACTAAGGATGGGGATTATATTATAAATCATGACCTTCTATCTTGAATTTGTGTTTCTCTTTAAACGGTTTTGGCATATTAATCATTTGGCATACATTATAATTACTCTTAAGAGTAGTTTTTATTAAATTTGGATACTTAAGCAAAATTGTTGTTTAGTACCATTTAAGCCTTAAGAAAAGACTGTATAATCTTTAATTCAGGGCCTTGGTATTATCATCTTTATAGCTAAATATGATGTCTAATATCTTTTATGGAACTTTGGATAATTAAACAACATCTTGTATTATTACCTTTAGAACCACCAATTAGTTTTGGACTAATAACTAGGACACATTAATTTGTCATATGTGGTAATAAATCAAATATTAACCTTGAACAATCTCATTTGCATCCCAATTGAATTTTGTGGGCTTCCATGGACTAATCTTATATTTTTCCTTGATTCTTCTTTAACTGAAATGGATTAAAATAAAAATACAAATTAGGTGGCAGTCTGTGGGTTCGAACCTGGGACCTTGGGCAGATGCTGTGTGTTATGCGCGCTCGGCTAGCCAACTGGATTCTCAGTGTGTCGTGATTGAGGAGGGTTTTCTTAACTGAAGAAGCAAATTTCCCTGGTGGAGCTCAAACAAAATTTGCCAGCCCAAACAGGGGAGGTGGGGAGTGCTCGGCCGGCGGCAGGGGCTCCAGCAAGGGAAGGTCCAAGGGGCGCGATAGGCTAGCAAAATGGGTTCCCCTGAAGTTGCGCAAGCCGGAGGAGGAGGCGGCGAGCCCCGGGATGGCGTAGGTCGGCGGGGGTGGCTGCTCGGGCGGCGGTCGGTGACGTGGGAAGGAGGCGCCGGCGGCCGGAGGGTTTTGGGAAGAGGAAGCCGCACGTGTAAGTAGGAGGGATGGTAGGGGATACCTGCCATGCGGTTGGTTGGGCCGGGAGGTACCGGGGCGTGCCGGCGGCGGTAAGCGGGGTTGCGCGGTGGTGGCGCACGGCGCTGGCGAGCTAGGGCGGAGGAGAGCTTCCGCCGGCGATGGGGGATGCTCCGGCGTGGTGAGGGGGTGCTCCCTACCGAAGGAATCGACGGGCGGCTTGCCGAGGAGTGAGTGGCGGCAGAAATGGCGGCGGCGGCCTACGTTGAGGAAGATGGGCGGTCCGACGAGCTTGGTCCATGGATTCCCAATTCGGTGTAAGAGGAGGAAGGAGACTCTTGGTAGCCCATGGGGACGCGGTTGTTTGGGCGCGAGATTGTTGGAGCGGCTGGAGCGGCATGAGGCGCCGGCGGTGGTTCACGGGCACTGGGCGGGAGAAGGAGCGGGGGAAAAAGGAGGTGGCTCAGGGCGCTTATAGCCATAGAGGGGGAGGGGGAAACCGTGAGCGATGACGGGAAGAAACGGTGGGCGGCGTGGTTGCATGGGCGCCACGGGGCGGTGGGGAGCTGCGCGCGCGCGAGATGGCGCGCGCGCGCGGCACGATCGCGACGGTCCGGGTGGAGGGACGTGACGAGGAGGCGCGGTGATGATGGGTGAGCAGGCGCACATCGAGCGATGCTGGTGCATGGCTGCCACGCGGAGAGGAGAGGCAGAGCGCAGCAGAGGGGAGAGAACGGCGCGGCGCGCACAGGCGAAGGGAAGGAGAAGGGGGAGGGGGCGGTCGGCAGAGAGAAATGGGGGGGGGGGGACGGGGAGGGCCCACGCGCAGAGAAAGGGAGCGGGAGGAGGCTCGGTTGGCAGGGAAAAAGGGGAGGAAGAGAGAGGGGAGAGAGAAAAGGGCTGGGCCCACAAGGCATAGAGAGAAAAGGAGAGGAAAACCTGAGAATTGGGATTCTGAATTTTACTTTTAAATTTTTGTTTCTTATTTATGATTACTGATTTTTGCATGACATTTAGAATTTAAGCTTTAAATTTTCAGATATTAAATGAGAGTTTCTATTATTATTATTATTGTGTCTGTTATATGTATATATATATTATTTCCTATTGCTAAATTCTTTCTTGCACAATTTGTGTATACACATATACATATATATGTATGTGTGTTGGTATTTTGTTCATCCGCTTTTTTTTTGCTATTTATGCCATTATTTTCAAAATGAGATTTTATATTTTTAACTCAGGTTTCTCTCTTCTTATACTGGATCATCTTTTCAGATTCGCATTTTAAGTTTTTGATTCTCCATTAATTGATTGTATTTGTTTCTTCTTGATCTTTTTTAACTTTTTGGAACCTCAACCAAATACTTAGAAAAATACCATAAGCTCCAAATTCAAATAAAACATATTGCAAAACAATTCAAAAGCTTCCCTTTCCAAATTTCAAATTTTCGGGATGTTACACATTTGTTGTTCATGAGCTTGTTGTACAGAGTGCGATTCTTTCTTCTGAAAGTGTTGTAGGTTAAGGGTCTCGCAGCCAGTTTCCTTGTGCCCATGTCGAGTTCCAAAAGGGTGTTATCTTTCCATTGTCGATCACTACAGCGGTCGCCGCAGCGAAGAGAACCCGATCTTGCTTATTACACGGAGTCTCCATCCCTTTCCACAGTTTATTTTCAGTCGCCCATTCGTGTGACAGCCATCTCAATCTCAAAGCCCAGGCGACTCGCTCCAGGTCCAAGATATCGAGCCCCCCAAGTGAGTGGGTCTACATACTATATCCCAGCTGACCTTACATTTGCCACCTGATAGATGTCCTAATCCCGCCCACAGGAACCTCTGCACCTACCTATTGATGGATTTTAGCACGTATTTTGGTGGTTTGATGGCTATAAGGAAGTACGTAGAATGAACAGTTAAGATAGATTTGACCAATGTTTTCCTACTAGCGAGAGTAAGGAGTTTGTCCCACCATCCAGCTAGGCGACTAGCATACTTGTCTTCTCGAACTTGGAAATCCGCCTGGCGAAGTCTTTGCAATGCAAGTGGTAGACCAAGGTACTTTAAAGGGAAGGATGCATGCATCACTGGTAGGTCATGAAGTATATATTATAGGTCTATGTGTTGATATCTTATGGGTGCAACTTGACTCTTTTGCAGGTTTGTTTGCAACCCTGTTGTGTTACTGAAGTACACCAGGATGTGGGCCAAGTTGCGCACATCCTCTTGTTGTGGTGCTAGGATGATGGTTGCATCGTCCGCATGTAAGGAGGTTCAGAGAGTGGCCGCGTGCCCATGTAGAGTCTGTAAGAGCCTGATCTTCGTTGCAATATTGAGGATCCTTTACAAGGGGTCTATTACAATGATAAAAAGAGAAAAGGGATAATGGGTCACCATGTCGCAAGCCTCTGTGGCACTGGATCTTTTGGCCTGGGACCCCATTGAGGAGTACTGTGGAAGTTGTTGTAGCTAGCAAACACGATATCTAGTCTCACCATCTAGGCGGGAACTCTCGCTTTTCAAGTAGATCGAGAAGTTAGTCCCAGCAGACCGAGTCGAAGGCCTTTGTAATGTCAAGTTTAAGGAGTAGTGAGTGCGTTCTGTTTCGATGGTACCTTTTCGCTAAGTTCTGAAAGTGTAAGAAGTTATATTGGATGCATCCTCCTTTTATAAAGGCACTTTGGCTGGGGGAGACCAACTGGTTCATGAAGGGAGCGAGACGCAAGGCCAAGATTTTTGCCACAATTTTAGAGAAGCTATGTATAAGGCTAATAGGTCTGTAGTCTGCCGCGGCCTGGGCACCCTCCTTTTTGATAGCAGCACAAGATTTGTCGTGTTTATGCGCAAGATGTTGCTTGTTCTTAAATCAAAGAAGCTTTGCACCGCTGTTATGAGATCGCTTCGTATGATTTCCTAGCATGCACGGTAGAAATTCCTATTGAATCCATCGGGGCCCGGTGCTTTATCCGCCAGTAGCTGTAGGATAGCGATGTGTACCTCGTCTTAAGTGAGCGTGGCAACCAAGGCGTTGAGGTCCAGCTGTGGCAGTTGTAGTGTGTCCCAATCGAAGGTGGTGGTTCTAGGCTCCCTGCGATCGAGGACACGATGGAAGTAGTGGAACAGCGAGTTTGCCTTGTCGTCATGTGTAACAGCCCAAGCTTGTTCTGCTGAAAGCTTTTGGATAAAATTCTTTCGCCCGCGCAAGTTTATCCGAATGTGGAAAAACTTTGTGCTTGCATCTTTCTCTCTCTCTCTGCAACTAATGTTTCTTCATGGATTTTTCCACGACGACTAGACCTAGAATCCATCTCTTTAGACGCGTTCGGAGTTCAATCTCTCCCACTAAGAGCATGCAGTTTTCTTGTTCTTTCTTTGAGTAGCTACTAGCTAGCTTGTGGTCCACACATGGCCTATGGGCCTGTTCTTTTTGGCTGAGGCTTATGACTTTTGGCTGCGGCTTGTGACTTTTGGGCTGTTCATACAAGAGATTACAGAGTGACAGAAACTCATGTGCGATTTTTGACAATATAATGAAGTCGGTATAGTATATATTACAATTAATTAGTAGACCCCATTTTAAAAAACACTTCCTTTAAAAGTTAGTTACTGTAGAAAAACCAAAAGCTAAAGTCAAAAGCTACAAAAGAATAAGACCTATGGTCAGTCACACACCTACCCTGCACCGTAGCTTCCTTCCCATCCTTCAAACTTGCGAGAAAGAAAAACTCAGTTCACTTGTAATTCTACTCCTATTCCATTTTAAAGGGTACATCTATTTCTATTTTCCTTTCCTGTCTTTGGTTGCGAAGAAGAAAAAGGAAGAAGAAATATCATTACTATTATAAAAGAATGAGTTGGTGGTTGTAGGTCCTTTTTTCTCCAACCGCTTCATTCTCAACTTCTCAACACTCTTTACTTGTTAACTAATCAGAGTAGCCATCTTTCATAGCATAATTCTCTATATATCTAATAAATTTCGTTATAACGCACGAGCAAATGATTAGTAGATATAATCTACCCTACTCTATAATACACCAAAATTTTCTTTACTAAATCCACCCCCTCAACCACCCTCACAGTCATGCCTAATCTAAGTCCACCCAGATTTGTGTACCAAGTAATCCAACTTCATAACAAATGAATGGCCTGGATCTCTCCTCAAACCTTCTTCTCTTACTCATTGAAGATCCTAAGGCCAAAATCATTTGGATCATGCACATACCGCTTCGTTCTCCCTCGTGCCCCGCTCGACTGCGCTACCCTCCTCCGCCTCCCCGCGCCTCCTCCGCTCCCTCCGCCTCCCCCGCGCCTCCCCCTCCTCCCCCGCGCCTACCCTCCCTCCGCCTCCCCGCGCCTCCCCCCTCCTCCCTCCGCCTTCCCCATCCTCCCTCTGCCTCCCCCCATCCTCCCCCACGCCTCCCTCCCTCCGCCTCCCCCATCCTCCCTCGCGCCTCCCCTTCCTCCGCCTTCCCCCCATCCTCCACCGCGCCTCCTCCTCCACCTCCCCTCGTCTTGCCCCCATCCTCCACCCCAATCCGATCCGCCTCCCAATCTCTCGAAACCCTAGCCGGTTCTCGGATCGGATCGAACCCTAGCGAGCTCGCGCGGCGATGGGAACCGGAGAAGTTGATGAACCGGATCTTCGACCTCAAGTTCACCTCCAAGTCGCTGCGGTGGCGGCGCGCAAGTGCGAAGGAGGAGAAGGAGCAGAATCTCAAGGTGAAGAAGGCGATCGAGAAGGGCAACGTGGACGCGCGCGTGCATCTACGCCGAGAACGCCATCCGCAAGCGCACCGAGCACATGAACTACCTCGCCTCGCCTCCCGCCTCAACGCCGTGCCGCGCGCTGGACACCAAGCCAAGATGCAGTCATCGGAAGTCCATGCGAACATCACCAAATCGCTCGACTCGGCGCGCCACCAAAGCAACTCGAGAAGATGTCCGAGACCATGGACCGATTCGAGCGCCGATTCGTCAACATGGAGGTCGGTGCCGAGTTCATGGAGGGCGCTATGGCGGGATCCACCTCGCTCTCCACGCCGAGACCGAGGTCAACGACCTCATGCAGCAGTCGCCGACGACTACGGCCTCGAAGTCTCGCTTGCCGCCGCAGTCGCGCACACGCCATCCTCGCGCTAAGGATAAGGAGAAGGTCGACGAGGACGACCTCTCCCGCCGCCTTGCCTTGCTACATCCGCCTCCAAACCCTCCACCTTCTCCGTTGTCGGCGCCGGTATGCACCGCCCCGCCTACCTACCTTCCAGATTCGCCGCCCGCGCCCGGATCCGCCGAGGCGCCACCCTTTGGTTGCGTTTTCTAATGCCTCCGAGTTCCGGAAGTCGTCGGTGCTCGAGAGCATTGTCGGGAGGACTTCCTACCTCGTGGATCTGGTAATGCCGCCGCTAGATCGCGTATTTTTTTATTTTGCGCGCCATTTGGTTTGGATCGGCTTGGGTAGTGAGGTATTAATTCGCATTCTTGTTGGTTTGATTAGGATTGTGACGAGGAGGCCTCGTGCTGCAGTGCACAAGACGGATGGTGGGCGGAGTATGCCGAGTTCCTCCACCGCTCGCGTGAGCGATTCTCCGACTTGATGCAGGACCAATGCTCTCATTGTGCTTTCACCACCCAGCAGACTTGCTTGATTTCTTCAATTCCAATTATTAGAGTTAGTTGTGTGCAAAGATGTCTTCAATTGCTATGATTAGACTAATCAAGAGAGATATATTCATATATATGGACCATCCTGCACCCCATTTATATTCGAGGTAATCAAGTATGTCTATCAATCTACAAACAAACATGTATACTAAGTAGCATAAACACCATGCTACTCACAAATATATACTGCGATTAGTATATTAAAATATCCAATCTTTGTATCTATAAACGCATAAGAAAATATTACCACGAATTAAATAAGCGTGTGGGGTGTGAACTAAGGAATTAATGCAATTTAGGACTACATGTTCTAACAAGTATAGTATAGGAATTAATGCCATTTAGGACTACATGTTAAAGGCATCTAAACGCCATGGGATTAAAAAGTTGGCAAAATCATATGATGATGCACTTCTTAGGATTGAAAGAATACGATATCATAAGCATTAATGATGCAATATATTTTAGCGACAATGATCCGTAGACATGGCATGTTCGGTATTTATAGTATTCGTAGTTGGAGAATCAAAGTTTCTACTTGTTTCCACTTTTGTGCATTGAACCCTCTCACTTTGATATTTAGGTGTTTGGTCTATTGATTCAAACTCGCCAAGGATTTCCTAAGGATCCACGAGGAGCAACCATGAAGGTACTGAAATATAGTTACCATCTAGCAACATTACATTCTGTGGTTGCTGGTTTTGTGATTTTGACTAACACTTCTTCTCGCTTTGGATAATGAATCTTGTTTGTGGGAATAATGTACTCATTGATATGAGCATACATACAGACTTATGTGAATGCTATCCGCAGCCCAACATTTTATTTATATTGAGAATCAAGATTTCATTGGTTCTTCATTTAATTGGGATTCAAACAAAGATATTGGTAAGCATGTAGTTTAAAGTTTTATTTTTGTCATGCTTCCGTAAAAATAGTGCACATCCAATTTTGTTTCATTCCTTGATTCACTAGCCATCTAATGACAAAACAGATTACACCAAATTCCTTAATTGAGAGCTTGATTGCTAACTCAGATTTCAAATTTGTGATCTTTCAGGGGCTAATAATTTAATACCAATCGAAATTGCTCTCAAAATTACAAACAAGATTAAGGCAAACGAGAGATTTTCTGCATATATAGTAATTCCTATGTGGCCCGAGGGCAATCCAACTGGTCTTTGCTACACAAAGAATTCTTTATCGCAGTTAGTTTTAACATCTCTGCAAAGTGCCTTGTGTCTTGTACTCTTATTTAATGTGCTTCAGAGATTATATAACCGGTTTGTCCATGGTTTAATCACATCTTGTTTCTTCACATTGTAGAACAAAACAATGCAAATGATGTACGCGACAATATATAGGGCCTTGAAAGAAGTAGGTCCGATGATGTATACGAGCCTCGGGATTATTTGAACTTCTTTTGTCTTGGCAATCGTGAAGTTGCCGACAGCACTAGCACTTCAAATGCATCAAATTCATCAAATAACCTCGGTGAGGCTTCGTCGTGTTTTATTTCAATAAACGTGCTAGGGAAGGGGATCCTCGACACCTTTTGTTTTCCCAGCAAGGTTGAGTTGTTTTAGTTTTCGATATAATAGTAAATGGAGGTAGTTAACGACATGTTGAATCTATGTAACCTTTACATGGACAGAGCTTGTGAGTTCTCTGCTTGTCTAAGTAAAGCATCGACATGGCTTTGTTAGCCCTCGTATGATGCACCACAATGTCAAATCTTCAAACCTTTCGCCTCTGCAGATGAAGTTTACTAGGAATGGCCATATCATACTAATTCTCAAAGTACCAAGGCCAAATGGCCAATGACATCCACTTGAGTTTCTGTGTTAAGAGGTTACTTGATAATTAAGGTTTCATGCTCGAGTATTTTGTTTAAAAGGAAGCCTTTGGATCAATGATTGGATGATTTGGTTCACAAGTTCAGTTGTGTAGATGCTCTACCAAAGAGTTGCATCTTGTATGGATAATATTGAGCTTTTCAACTGTATCAAAATTACCATTAGATATTAGGTGTACTAGATGTCGTGCAATCTCTTGACCCTTGACATGATTTTTTTTAAATATGCTGTGATTTTCCCCCAAACATGCCCTGCATGCAAGCTCAGCTATCTATTTTTGCACTTACTATTCAGGAACAAGCTAGGAAAAATAGGAGATGCATGGTCTATGTACATTCAAAAGGCATGATTGTGGATAATACAACGTGATCATTGGATCAGCTAATATCAACCAGAGATCCATGGAAGGAATCAGAGATACAGAGATTGCAATGGGAGCGTATCAACCACAGTATACGTGGGCAAATAAGATTTCGCCCCGTGGACAGGTAATTCCTCATGTCTCAAGCTCACTAATAGCTCACATTTCTTGAGACCTACAAAGATCGAGATGTTCTCACAAGCTCGTATTTTGATATTTTACTAGTAGCTATTGTACCTTCATGTTTGTGTTGCAACTTTGTTGATTGTTGCTCACACCATCGCTTAGTTAGTGTTGTATATTAGTTGCATCTCATGTTTTAGGGGATGAAGTTGATCAGTGGAATGGGAAATTGTTTTCTTGATATTTTCTCCTCACTCTCATACGGAATACATACAAGTATACATGGGCTCAAACGGGCCGAAACTCACATTCAGTCCAACACTCCTCAAGATGGGTGATAGATATCTATCATTCCCATCTTGTGACATGCTAATATACACACTCTTAACACCTAAACCTTTTAGTAGACAATCAGTTCTCCAGATATTACAAAGCCCAACTTTAGTGTTCCTTCATTTAATCTCTCTTTGATAAAGAAACGATTTATCTCTACATGTTCTGTCCAATCATGTTGGACTGGATAATTAGCAATATTTATCGCTGACTTGTTATCGCACCATAACTTCATGAAAATATCCTTTAGCAATTTCAACTCAGATAGAAGATTTCTCATCCATACCATCTCACTCACCTGCTTCATGAGATGAATATTTGGTTGCTGAAGAATTTCCAGAATGGAAGTATGTTTTGTGCTGAAGGTATATATCTATTTTCAAGACTTGAGCTTGTGAAATTCACATAAGGAGATGGATAAATAAAATTAGTATGCTAGAAAAGATCAGTAATGTTTCGTAAAATGTATGTGCAAGATGCTCCTTGATGGCTGGAAATACCTCACAACAACCGTGAATTGTTAAGTTTCTTGGCTTGACTTTGATGATCGCTCTCATTGTCCTACTATGTAATGAAAGCTGACAAAACATGGGGACACTGGGACATGTTCATAAGGTTTTGTATATTTCCTTGTACGTTTCCTGTTTCAACCATAGTTTCTTTTGCAAATATTGGAGCCAATAAACTGTGACGACTGCTTTGGTTGTATGTCCTTTTCTTTCTTTTGAATCATGAGTTCGTCAAATTCTATCCTCCGTTTCGCTTGAAACTTTTGTTTTTTTTTGAATCATGAGGCATACCTGAAACTATTTTGAATTACTAAATGTCTAAAAAAAGGTGATTCTACCGTGCGAAGATCACAAAAGAAAGGACGAAGTTCATCATTCCTTCAACTCTCGCCCCAATTCAAAAAACACCTCTTAACTTTAAAACATGTACTTACACCCTCGAATTGTTCAAAATCGGTGCAAATCACCCACTTGAAACCACACTGGTTTTGGCTAACTTGGCATCAATGTGTGCAAGTTTCATTGACGTGGCATCCATGTGGATATGTAAAGAATACTTAGCAAAAAAGATAGCAAAACTACGACGCCACCGCTTATACTAACGGAGAGAGGAGGAAGAAGGGTAGGTGAGAAGGTGATTTGGCCGGTGACATGTCCATGTCTGATGTCTTGTTGGCAAAGTTCGGTGATGTGGTTATCTACATAGCCAAAAGCAATGATGTGTCACTAATATGTCGAAAACTACTTATGAAACCAATCTATGGATAATTTTGTTTTGGTTTTGATAGTGGTTCCGTCAGTGTAAAGCGAATAGTTTTATAGCTGAGTATGTTTTTGGACTCAGGGCAAGAGATGAAATGGTAAAATGGACTTCTTCCTTATATAAAGTAAAAAACAATGATGTCTGCACTGCCTCATCTTTTTCATGATTAACTACAAGTCTATTTGCTGCCGCATTTGTCAAACAAGATTGACACATTCCATCCAATCTATTCTCCTTTTTTTTCTTGGCCGAAGTTTGATGCGATGGACATGAGAGCCCAAGTAAACACGAACAGTGATCCATAAGGATAGAGCACGCACAGCTACAGCACACTGACTTCCTCTGTCCCTATCTGTAGGATGCGGCCCAATTATCGTCAACTAACTTGGTGTAACAAGACACGCATGAACCTGGGCAAGCGGTCCATCCATGCATGGAACCAGACGTGCACGTCGGGCACGATACGGTTGTTTGTGCTGAACTCATGTCATGCGCAGGCCAGGAGCAAACAAGCCAAAAAGGAATTGGATTAGTAGAAAACGAAGGAAGGAGAGAGAGAGAGTTTGGCATTCGTTTGCCTCGTTTACATTGTCTTCAAGCGATAAGTTACAGGGTAAAAGGAAATCAAGTTGGTTTAGAACGCAAAAAATCAAGGAGGTTGCAACAGCGAGCTGCTCATGGATTTTGCTTCCTCGTGCACCAAGCTATATATATAGGGCATGCGCATTCCAACTTTCTGTGCGCATGTTTCTTTCTCACGGGATCACTTGGATGGGACCACCTGCAGATCAAGATGGCACACCTGAATTTCTCATCAAGCTGGTAAGTGGTCGTGTGACCCGTAGGATCGATCGTTTGGTCTGGGTGTCGGTCGTACGGTCTTCTGGGTGGTCGTAGCATGTGGGAGCTGGTCGTATGACTTGTGCACACATTGTTATATGAGACAGTCGTAGCTTAAATCACGCGATAAACGGTCATAGCTTCTGTTAACCGGTCGTATGGTCTCGCGAAGCGGTCGCAAGACCTGGGAATCGGTCGTAGGCTTTTGAGCATTGCGTGTTGGGTGGTTCCGACCGGTCATGTATTTATGTGACATTCATTATGTGACAAAACCATTTGATTATACAATATATGAGACGTGAATCTTAATGAATCTGATTGTTCGTTTTATTTTTTACAAATTTTATCTTATTTTGTATTTTATCGTAGCGTTAGTATGAGCACACTACTAGTAGAGCATAGCAGGGCAGGGGAGAAAGGAAGGAGATAAAAATTCCCCACCTAAGGTCTCGTCTCCGACTCCGAGCTAGGGGCCTAGGTCTCGCTCGATCCCCCTCTCCGCTCCATTCATCCTTCCTTCCTCCGGCGGCGGCCATGTCGTCCTCGACGCCTCCTCCACCTCTGCCGCCCCTCCTGCGCTACTACTGCCACCAGTGCGACCGCACTGTCTCCATCCCGCCCCCCGCCTCCCCCGACGCCGACGTCCTCTGCCCCCTCTGCGCCGGAGGCTTCGTCGAGGAGCTCCTCGACGCGCCCCCGTCGCCTCCCTTCTTCCCCTCCTCCTCCTCCACCTTCCTCTCCTCCCCTTCCTCCTCCTTCGATCTCCGCAACCCCAGCGACCTCGCCGTCTTCCTCGGGCCCCCCTCCCCCGCCGCGCCCACCCAGTTCAACGCCTCCAACTTCCTCCACGACCACATCAGCGGCCTCCTCTCAGGCGGCGCCACCATCCAGATCGTCGTCGAGGGCTCCGGCCCCTCTGGGGCTGGCCCTGGGGGCAACAGCCTCGGCGACTACTTCATGGGATCCGGCCTCGAGCAGCTCATCCAGCAGCTCGCCGAGAACGACCCCAACCGCTACGGTCCCCCGCCCGCCGCCAAGTCCGCCGTCGCCGCCCTGCCCGACGTCGCCGTTTCCGCCGGCATGATGGCCGCCGACGGAGGGGCCCAGTGCGCCGTCTGCATGGACGACTTCCACCTCGGGGCCGCCGCAAAGCAGCTCCCCTGCAACCACGTCTTCCACAGGGACTGCATCCTCCCCTGGCTCGACCTGCACAGCTCCTGCCCTGTCTGCCGCTTCGAGCTGCCCACAGATGACCCTGACTACGAGCACCGCCGGGGAGTTGGATTGGACCAGCACGCTCCTGCCTCTGCCGTACCGGCCGCGGGCGGCACCCCGTCACCTAGGGTGGCCGAGAGAAGGTTCAGGATATCGCTGCCTTGGCCCCTCAGGGCCGCGTTCGGTGGTGCCCAGGCGGAGAGCAGCAATCCAAGCGGTCAGGATGCTGGTTCCGGCGGCGGCGACAACGATGCAAGTCATCGTGGCTGCGATGATCTGGACTGAACGGCTTCCGAGAAAGAGGGGAGCAGAAAGGTATAACCTTACAGGCCCATTTTATTTTTAGGGCTGCTTGTAACATGATTGGCTTCACACGTGCCGAGCAGCGCCGGTCCTAGGGTTTTGAGGGCCCTAAGGCGAACTTGTCGTGACAGGCCCATTAGACCATGTATAAAACTTTATAATATATAGGTGCTAATTTTACTTGCAAAGCGAAAACGAATCCAATAATATATTTTTAATTTAGCATGTCTGATAATTATCAACGAACAATGTAGACTAAAATAACAATATATTTGTACTTCTAGAACTAATATGATTACCTTAAGGAAGAATAGAACTCCATCATATCCATTGCTTCTCATAAAATGATACTTCTTCGGGTATTTCTTGATGCAAAATCATCAAGGACAGTATTGAGATCAATAAGGAAAAAATACCTAGGATCTGTACTCTGAATCTCCGGTCGGTCGTCGAGCCCTGGCCCCTGGTCGCCGCCGCCGTGTCCTTCTTTCAAATGGGAAAATTGATAAATAGCCTTTACTCTTCAGGATTTGACCTAAAACATCAGTATTGGTCATACAGATATGTCCATAAAATCTAGCTAGTCTTTGCATATACTCAAATACGGATTTTCTACTCGAAACATGCATCAATCATGATTGACATTACAAACAAACTCCAAGCTGCTACTATGTACATGAATTTTCAGTTAATTGTGCTACACACATCAATTGACCTGACCATGAACTGATGAACAGAATTGACAAGTAAGCCCATCTCATAAACACCAACAGCAAATACAGTGGCGTAACGAGATTACGAGACGTAGCGACGGCGTCGTAGAAGTTAGAACCTGAGATCGCCGCCGCCGAGGGGGCAGGAGACGCAGAGCCGCGCGCTGGGGCGGAGGTCGCAGCAGCGCTGCAGCGGGCGTCGTCAAGGGGCGGGCTGAGCGGGCGTCGTCACTCGTCCGACGTTTGGCCTTCTGGCTTCTTGGGCTGGCGTTGTATAATACTCGTATAGCCGTATAGGGCTGGGATTTGTATACCCGTTTGGGCCCCTTCCTCGCCTGGGCCCTAGGCGGTCGCACCCGGTGCACCTCCCTAGGGCCGGCACTGGTGCCGAGTTAGAGAAGCAATATGTTCTATTTGCACTTGTGTTACATTTTAGAGGTTCCTGGTATTCTACATCATTCGTTGCTGCATTCTAGATTCCGCATCCCATCTTGATGTTGGATTGTTTCCTGATCTTGGGTCTACGGCTTTTGTGGTTTGGTTAAAGCTTACATGCTCTGTTCAGGTAGACAGGGCTTGTTGGAAAGGAATGCATTGTTGAGCAATGCTTGTTTTCGAAGGGGTTTCGCTCGGATTGTTATATCATACATCTATGTTCTAGGACAGCCATAAGTGCGACGATGGTCTTTTGACTCTTTTTGAGTTTAGATGTCGGAAAACCTTTCTTTTGATCAAGTGATTTCACAGGTCTGACAATGCAATTAGGCTTTTACATACTCCAAAATCCAAACAAGAAAAATAATCATCTATTGTGAACCAAAGTAAATGTGGACTAAAAAGTTTGGAAGTTGTTAGAAGGTGAGAATGTATTTTAGTTGAATGATATTGTCTAAGCTCGGAAGTTTGATATATGTTGACATCACCGAATTTGTGTTGCATTATGCCATGTTGTGTTTTTGGAGCTTCACTCTTATCATTATGTTATAATCTGGTTTTGTAGGTTTCCACACATGATTCATCCTGCCATAGTCTTTTCTGTTCTGTCACTGCTTGCTTGTGTGATAACAAAATCAGAGCTTAAGATGCCGTGTTGTCCTTGCATCAAATTTTGAGTGCACGACTGTGTTATCAACCTTTTTTTTTATTTACAGTTGTAGTCATCTAAAGCAGTTACTGTTGTGCTTGCTCCTTGCTTGTATCAAGTTTAGAAATAGAAACTTCCTGCCCCGGTACCGATCAAAGTCTAGTCATGGTTAGGGGACCAGTTAGTTTGGAATTTGCGTTCATGTGAAATTTGGTTAAGGGCTAGCTAACATAATTTCCTGGGAACATCCTATTGATGTCGCATGAGTTACTAAGGTTTGTAGGGAGGGAGGGTGCATGTGCTCTTGTATACGTAGCTGAAATATGCCTCTGTTATGTCTGCTTCCTTGCTAGATGTTGTTTGTTTGGTGCAATTTTGGAATGAGAAGACGTGGGGGTATGCAGCTATATTTGTGTTATTGATGCTTTGCTTCCCGAATGCCTGTTATGGTTGGCTGACGAGTGGTTTCTCCAGCAGGGACGAGGGACTAGAAGAGGAGATGCTAGCCTGTTCACCTGAATGTCGACAAGACTTGGTTTCTAGTTGGATGTTTTTGGCATTGTTTGGACTGTTGCTGGTTCGGGTCCTCTGGTGTAGAGAGATTTTTTTTTTCTTCTAGATGGATCAAGGAGCTGGTGGCAACCAAAAAAAAAAAAGAATCTGGAGATTGGTTGGTACATTACGTTTAATTTACAGACTGACTATACTGTACTGGTCTATCTAAGTACTATGTATACTGGAAGCGTAGATTGTGCGTGTGTTTGTGCGCTGCTGCATGGCCATACTTGTGAATTTCATCCCATGCGCCGGAGCTGGTGTTATCGCTGAAGGGCAACCATGTGTGTATTCTGTTGAGCTGTACTGTTTAAACAATAACAAGAGTTAGGAGGCTTATCGGCTGGGTCGGCAAACAGTGGCAGCTGAGCTTGTTTCTTTTGTAGTTTATTTCATGATTTGACGAAACCCCAGCCCAGCCCAGCCCAGGTAGTAAACTAAATGCTTATGATTGAATATCAACATTTGAAAAATGTTACGTTTGCATTGCACCATGAGCATTATGAAAACCCTATGACGATAGGCATCCCATACAGTGAGAATATCAGGACCTACTTGGGTAGGCACCTCCAGAGATAGAGGCAGATAGGTTTCATCGACGGGTGAAGCAATCCCACTATACTGGTATAAGCGGCATATAGAGACGCATTATGCATTGCACTCATCCGAAGGATCTATGATGGTAGGCCTCCCACGACGGTGGGGAAATCAAGATCTACTTTGGTAGGCACCTCCAGGGATGGAGGCAGAGGGGTTTCACCGACGGGTGAAGCAACTCCACTATACCAGTATAAGCTGCATACAGAGGTGTATTGCATCGCATTGTATTTGTAAGAAACAAACATGAGATAGAGAGGAAATCCAGAGATTCTGGGTTACAGTTCATAAATGTGATTTAATAATTATTGTACCAACCCCACTGTTTTATCGTGTGCTTACTGAGTCTTCGGACTCACTCTTGCTTTATTGTTGTTTTTAGGTATCTGTTGAAGGCGACATGTACAAGTGGGAGTAGCATAGTTGTTCTACGTGCAACAGTAATTCACATATCATCTATAGTTGACATATTTAGTCTTGAATAGTCTGAGTACCTTTTTGGTAATTAGCAAATTTATATCTTTGCTACGCTTAATATCAAGTGTAGCAACTTTTGTCATTTTGTTGAGATTTAAATAGAAGAATTGCTTCACAAGAACAACGACAAATGTTGGAGTTGGTAGCATCATAGAGTAGATGGTAGCACTTTAGGCTCAGGAGATGGCCCGGGGTGTTACACAACTACTGATCTAAGAGCTGACGCATATGAAGCCAATGTGGTGCTTGCTGTTACTGTTAGTCCCAGTACCTGCGATTTTGTGAAAAAAAAAGTTGCAATACCTCCGGTTTTCTGTTACTAATGTCCCAATTCCTGTGGTTTTGTGAATTTTACTCTTAATTTAAATCAAAAGTATGTTGTTTATTTTGTGAAGTTTCAATCAGGAGCCAAAACTATGCAATATCCATGGTGTAAATATAAAAGAATAATCCAATACTAAACAAGTACTCTATTTGAGTATAGTATAGGAAAGTATATAATACAGAGAAGTCAAGTAAAAATCCACATCGTCTCCTCCCTTCGTCTGCTCTCCGTCATTTGCTGCCCTGCTATAAGCCGATTCACTCACTTTACTGAAACCAAAGCTTATGAGCATCAGGTTTAGCCTTGTTACACTAGAAAGCTGCATTCAGGTTGAGATGCAATAATCCATTCACAAAGACTGACTTGTTTTTCCTTTCCCCCATGCAGGGATGGATACTGCCTCACCTTTTTCTTTTTGGGCTGCTTGATTTATTTATCACCAACAAAAAGGGAGAAGAAAAAGAAGCACCTTGTGTTCTGTACTTTGTTTTTTCAGCAATGAAGGCACATGAGGCTGAAGGATACTAATGTATGAAGAAAAAGATTGTTAGAATAGTTTCACCAAGTATGAGATAAACATGCAAAAACGTTCATGCTAAGTACGCGTACTCTCCTAAAGAATCAGCATGTACCGTATCATCGGGAAGTGATGCGCAAGTCTGACTGACGGGCGAAAAACAAAACTAGCCATTAGCCCCCAAGTGTATCATCCGATGGCTTCAGATCATCCGAAATGCGCAAAATTCAGACCTCGTCCAAGTCTTGACCTTCTGTCTCCATCGTCTGTTCGCTTCGGATAATCTATTCCATCTGTTATGTACGAATTTTCAGCACCTTGAAAATGCGTACCTCCTGCCCCAACCATGCCTCCGTTCGCATCCGGATCATCCGTTATGCATAAATTTTTTTTAGCACCCTGAAAATGAAGCCAATCGTTTGATCGCTTGTCCGTTTGCATCTGGATCGTCCCAAGTGCATTGACATTTTTTCAAACTTAGCGAACATTGCTCCAACTTTAATTACACCGTAACTTCAACTCTTCTATGAGCTTCCTTCATTAGAAATGAGCTAAATAAACCTAGTGTGCATCATAACTAGGAGAAAATTGATCATTTGCCACTTTGAAGAGTGGGCTTCGTAAAATTACCACTTTCAAAATTGACTTCGTAAAAATACCATGCAGTACATTTACCTCTTGATTACCATGCCATTTGAGCCATTTAACTTATTTAATATTTTTTTCTTCTAATTTTAGAGACTAAAAAAGACATTTCTACCCTTACTAAGTTTTGCATTGCATGGGCTTTCTACCCGCCGAAGCTATTCATGGTATTCGAAGGGCTAGCAAGGCCATGACTGAGCAAGAAGCCCGGCAAATACTGGGTATCAGCGAGCGATCAACGTGGGAAGAGATCATGCAGGTTTGTGACAATATACGCTGATTCACTTAATATGTTCTAGCAAATGTTATTTTCTTTTCCTTTATGAACTTCGTATGAATTAAGGTTTCTCTGTATGAAGTTCATGTGAATTAAGATTTTTGAAAGCCATCTGCAGTCATTTGTTTTTAGCAAAAAACTGATGTTCAATCCAAAGCCCATGCAGTGCAAAACTTAGCAAGGGTAGAAATGTCTTTTTTCAGCCCCTGAAATTAGAAAAAAAATTAAATGAGTTAAATGGCTCAAATGACATGGTAATCAAGAGGTAAATGTACTGCATGACATTTTTGCGAAGCTAATTTTGAAAGTGGTAATTTTGCGAAGCCCACTCTTCAAAGTGGCAAATGATCAATTTTCTCTCATAACGGGCTACTAAACCTAAGTTAGTAGCCTAGATTCCTTTAATAGTACGTCACCAAAGCAAAAATAAAGGACATATTAGTACAATGATCTATCCTCGACTAGAGATGGCAATGGGTACCCGAAACCCGATGGATTTTTACTCTATTAGGGCATGGGTCTGAGTCAATTTCCTAACCCATGGGTCTCTTAATGGGCAAAAAGCCCAACCCATCGGTCTCAGGGTTCAGTGCACGCTCCTATAGTACCCAAACCCAGTAAACCCATGGGTAATATAAACCCGATTCATAGGAGTTATAAACCTGGGCTCCCAGCCTCCCGGGCAAACCATTGACCTATAGCCCATTAGCCATTTAGCCCCAAGCCCCAAATCCAATGCGCAATGCCCATTACCCATACGGCTAACCCTAGCTAGCACTAACCACGGCCACTACTCACTCCTCCCGGTCCCCTCGATTCAACAGCGCGCGCGCGCGGCGCATCTGGCGCTACGCTCGGTCTCGGCAGGTCTCCACGCCGCCTCCCGTCCCGCAACTCCCGCTCGCCCCGCCACTCGCGCATGCTCGCCCTCCCGCACGCCTCGCCGCCGCCGCCTTCCGGCCACCGCCGCCCCACACGGCGACGACGCCGCCGCCACGCCGCGACCAACGCGCATCACGCGAAGAGACCCTTGTCCATGGCGCGCCTCCGGCTCCAACGAAGATGGCGGTGAACTTCTTCCTCCTCTCCATTAACCATTGTCGCACTCGACATCGACCCGACGGCGACCCATGGTACCGTTAACCCAGTGGGTATGGGTCTGGGTAAAAATTTGCACCCGTCACGGGCATGGGTTTTTTAGCGGGCACGTTCAACTTTCATGGGCACAGGTTTACGATAGCAAAACCCAGTAGGTTTATGCCTGTTGCCATCTCTATCCTCGACTCCTTTATATCATTTCTAAATAGAAAGTCCTTAATCTTACTGAGATCCATGCGTCACCTTCCGTGTACACTTGGGGTCAACACTTAGCCAAAATATCAAAACAATCATTGATACCTAACTTAAGCTTATCCTTCACAAAAAGAGTTAGTCCTGATAATTAAGTTGTCATTAATCACTGAAACTTGAAATAGGGACCTAGATGTCTATAGAATATGGATAATGCAAATGAATACGGAAAAAAGAATCGACAAAAGCTAAAAAAATTAAAGAAAGATGAAGTTTTAAATAATAAAAAATAAGTTAAAGCTGGAAACATTGGTCAAAATGAGAGTAAGCCAAACAAAGAGGGCATGCCATGGCGAGTGGATGACAGACAGCTGCGTCTCTTTTGGCTGCGGCGCTGCAGCAGATTGACAACAGATGTAGAGCATCCATTTCCCATTCCTCCTCGCCGCCCGCCGCCTCCGCCTTCACAGCCGCCCGCGTCGTCGTCCTCGGCTTCAGCTCCCCACTTCTCCCTCCACGTTTTCATGGGCTTCGGCTGGAAATTTGCTTCCGAGCCCAAGACACACACAGACAGGGCAGCTCCCGCAGCGCAGATCCACCGGTCCGGTCCAGCGACTGCAACTTCCATCCATCCCCATCCCATATCGACCAGGTGGGCTGTGTTTTTCCTTTCTTTGCCTCGCAGATTCATCCATCTTTTCCCCAGTATTGCTCCTCCTCTTCAAATAATCGGTGCCAGTTTCTTCTTCTTTTGGATGTGCGTGTGTGTCTTGTGTCAAATTTATGATCCTTCCTCTCTGCTGACCTATTTCATCTTCAAGTTCAGCTGCTATTTCACCTTAGACTGGCCAAAATAGCTAGAGTTGCTCTTACGCGCTGCTATTCGCCTCTTCCTTTTCCGTTACTTACTTCAATAATAGTATCATGGTGGAGGTGGTAGCTCTGCAGGTGGCAAAAGTAGCTTCTGTTAGGGATCCTTGTTCCTCCATTTGGTTGGTTGCAGGCTTCCGTCAATATCATCAGTTTATGAACACGATAACCTTTGTTGGAGGGAGAAATGCTGGGCCAAACTGGTTTTATGTCTAATTAATTTTCTACTCCATTCAGATAAGGGTGACATTTGTAGGCTGTAGCTTTCTATAATGATTTTGTAGGAAAAAAAGATTGGATTTTTAAAATTTGTGGTGCAAGAGCAAACGAATCCGACCCATCTTTTGTTCTCTTTCGGCCACGTGCTGCTGATATTTTCTTCGGCAAGTGGGGTGGGTTCTGCTTGTAGGTTGGGGTGTGGGCATAAGCTGAGGTGGTGTAAATCCGGCTCCTTTCGTAGGATTCTTCTAGTTCCATGTCTTGTCTTGAGTGCAGGGTCGGTTAGTCACTCTTCCTCCTTCCTTCGTCTTGCCTGTGTACTTCTGTGCTCCTTGCCATTTTTCTGTCTGGTATCTTTTTCTTCACTTCCTCAGCTGTTGGTGTTTATAGCAACTCTCCTGTTTCCTTTTCCCCCCTATATATTTTGTGCATTCAATTGCTGTTATTTTTGTTCCCCGTTTGTGAGTTATTATGTGCTGTTTTGCAATTATGATGTGCCCTTTTCCTTCTCTTTTCAGTTAAACTCTGTGCACAATGGGAGTAGAGGAGACGAAGAGATCCCTGACAGTTGCCCCCTTTGAGTGCGCTTGGGGTGAGGAGTTTCGGTTTTGGGAGGCTGGGCGCGGGTGCATCACGTTTGAGGCATCTGCCCAGAATGATGTTACCCTGGTGTTCCGCGAACAACTTGGGAGCCAGCACTACCACTACAAGATGGACACTAGTCGTCATTACACTGTGATCTTGGGCAGCCATAGGAACAAAAGGTTGAAGATTGAAGTAGATGGAAGGACTGTTGTTGATGTTGCTGGTGTCGGGCTATGTTGTTCCTCATCTTTCCAGAGCTACTGGATCAGCATCTACGATGGATTGATAAGCATCGGAGAAGGAAGGCATCCAAACAAGAATATCCTGTTCCAATGGCTTGACCCTGATCCCAACCGAAATGTTCAGTACGTGGGACTATCCAGCTGGGACAAACATGTAGGGTACAGAAATATAAGTGTTCTTCCATCAGCTCCTCAAAATAGCATCCTTTGGAGCCAAATTGAGTATGCACATGTTGAGCGGGATGGTGAGGGAGGGCATACCAGAAAAGAAGAATCGAAAGATGGCTGTGAGCAAAGGGTGCTTGCAAACTTTCTTGAGAATTGGGATTTCTCTGATGCTATATTTGTGGTTGGCAGTGAAAGAAAGGTTGTTCCTGCGCACAAAATTGTCTTGTGTGCTTCTGGAGATTTCCCTTTTAACTTAATGAACGGAGCTGTCATTGAGCTTCCGTCAGTCTCCTACCCAGTTCTCCACTCCCTCCTTGAGTATATCTATACAGGTTCTACGAAGGTAAGCTTAAGAGTTGTTTGAACTGCTCTTGTATTGAAATTGAGCAAGGGTGGAAACTGTAAAAGTGTTAATCACTCTCCCTTTTGTGTTGACTCAGATTGCAGAATGGCAACTGAATTCGCTGCTGGAGTTGAGCTCACAATTTAAAGTTAAACCATTGGTAAAGTGTTGTGAAGAAATCATTGACTGTTTGAAGATGGATAATAAACATTCCGAGTCTAGCAAAAACGTAGAAGTATCAACTAGTGGATCTCAAGCTCATCAATTTGACTATTTCCCCTTCAAAGCTCCAGTGAATGTGCAGAAAATTAAACAGTTCCTTGCCAGTGGTGAGCATAGTGATATAAATATCTATGTTAGTGGACAAGGTCTTGTTGCTCAGGCTCACAAACTCATCCTTAGCTTGTGGAGCATGCCATTCGCCAAGGTACAACTTTCATCTCACTTTGTATTTGATTCTCTTATTACTATGTTTCACATTTTGGCATAATGCATCGTGCATAACTTAGCATAACCAAAGATAGAATTGTACACATGCAGATGTTCACGAATGGGATGAAGGAGAGCAGCGCTTCCAATGTATTTTTCGAAGATGTTTCTGCTGAAGCATTCTTTCTCCTCCTCCAATTTATGTACAGTGGGGAACTTAAGGTGGATACCCAAGAAATAACTTCAGTATTGGTTCAGCTGCTCCTATTGTCAGACCAGTTCGGCATCACTATCCTTCAGTTTGAATGCTGTAAAACAATTATGGTTTTGCTTTCAGAGGTACCTATGTTTTCTCTTATATAGAACGATACACCAAGAAAAGTTACCGGTACAGTTTTTAGAACTGATGATCACTGATGAGAGATACTTCTTTTTCACCAGTGTGTAGATCATTGTTATTCTTACAACTGCACTTGTTACACTTCATTTTGCATGTACCATTGCTCAGATATTAACATGATGTTCTTGTTATGCAACATCTCCTGAGTATAAGCTTCCTCTGTAGTTTCAGGTGTTTTATTTTGTTGCAATTACTGAAAACCATATCTGTTGCTATTCAAGACTTGACGTGGGCCTGTGATGGTTGTGACAATTGGGGCCATTAGCCTCAGAAATAAAGTATATGAGATATTGATACAACTTTTCATGTGCATTATACATGCAGGATTCACGTGTCCTACTGGAAGAAGCTCATCAACCAAGACTAGTTTCTAGTTTTTTTCCGCAAATTTAAGGGATATGGCTTCTGCAAATTTGGTGAACTTGCTAGCTGGTTCAGTTTAGATTGACCCCTGAAAGTTTATTGCAGGACACAGTATGTTCAGTCTTACAAGCAGTTTCATCAATCCCATCTTGTAAATTGCTTGAAGAAATGTGCAAGAGGAATTTTGCAACACACTTTGATTATTGCACAACTGCTTGCACGGACTTTGTGTTGTTAGATGAGGCAACATTTAAGGATATTCTTCAGGCAAGTTGCAATACTGTTTTCATTTCATCAACTGCCCTGCAGTCGGACCAAATACGAATAATGTCCTCACAAACATAGATGAAGGTGTCCATCAAAATAAAGCATCACATTTGAAAGCTGTAGTATATTGCTTCAATTATCACCTCCCACAAATCCGGCAATTTTATTAGAAAGAACTTATGAATTGTAATATTGTCAATGAAGCTCTTCAGTTTTGTCATTTCTAATTGTTGCATTTTGCCTAACAAAGAAAGATGGCTTCCTGTAGTTTTTGATTTTACACCTTGGTAATTTTTCCTGTTGTAAGGCTTCCAGTTAACTATGCAGCAACAGCCTTAACATCATCAATGATCTCTCTTTATTCTTTAATGATCCTAAAAATTTTCAGCCATAATGTTGATGAACCTACTCATTCAGAGAGAGGGAGAGAGAGGGAGGGAGGTGGTACCTTTTCCTGTTGTAAGGTTTCTAGTTAACTATGCAGCAACAGGCTTAACATCATCAAGGATCTCTCTTTATTCTTTAATGATCCTAACAATTTTCATCCATAATGTTGATGAACCTACTCATTCAGAGAGAGGTAAAGGTTCTCTTCAGTTTTAGTACTTCAAATGTTGGTTTTGCCAACATAGTAATCTGAACATCGGTAGAATTCTCTGGTTCGTATATTAAAGTCTGAGCTAATTATGTAAACAAATGAGATCTCTACAGAAGTGCAGGTCAAATTTCCTGGGAAATGTAGTCGCAAAATGATATGCATAACATGTGTCCTCAATAGACTAATTTGCTGAGAATTTTAGCTAGCTATTCTTTCGATATTGGTCATATTAGTAGTAATTTTGCAGCACGGTGATATGACTGTAACATCGGAAGAGAGGGTTCTTGATGCCATCTTAACATGGTGTATGGAGGCTTGTGATACTTTTCACTGGACTTCTGTAGATAATCTCTTAAGAACTTTGACACCAGAGCAACTCTTTGGAGATAGGCTTACCGCCATCGATACTTTATTACCATTTGTGCGGTTCCCTTTACTGCAGCCGTCTCTCCTTCAGTGGGTACTATTTTCTCTTGTTATATTGTTCTATTATGAAGCAGCTTTTGTTTAAAAAGTTTGTTTGGCTTCTAATAGCGCTTGTTGCTTCACTGCAGATGGAGAGAAGTAACCTAGCAAATCACATACAAGTGTTCAGACAGTTGGTTAGTATTATAGCTCCGAAATTTCCTTTTTTTTTTTGCTTGGGGGGTGGGGGCATGTTCTACAGTATTGTTCTAGAGTATTCTTTACTGGAAGAGTACAACTGTACAATTCATTAGTTCTTGGATAACAGGTTGCGGAAGCCATTGAGTTCGCTAATGCTGGACCATGGATGCCAACAGCAAATAAATGGTTAGTATATGTTTACACTTTGATCAAAATGGATTAAGAATTGAACCTTGAATCTTTCAGCGAGAGATTTCAACATAGACGCACCAGCTATAAAGAGCTTCAGTACATTTCTGATGGTGATAACAATGGTGTCATCTACTATGCTGGGACATCATTCGGAAAGCATCAATGGATCAATCCTGTTTTAGCCAAGGTAACGGGAGGAGCTTTGTTTGTTTTTAAGGCTATACCATGTAATAACCCACATTTATTCATCTGGTGGCTTTGTCTGCAATTAGAATATTACTGTGATGGCAAGCAGCCCGAATTCAAGGTACACGGATCCGAAGGCTTTGGTTTCAAAAAATTACCAGGTATGGATGTTGGGAATGCTTGACAAACATACTAGTATAATGTTTCCCCTTGCTTGGAATAAAGTTGACACCCAGCTGCTTTAGGGGACTTGTTTTGCTGGGCCTCGTCATGAAGATGGCAAGAAGTGTTCTTGGTGGATGGTAGACATTGGACAAGACCACCAGGTTCTATATGAAATGTGCTCCTTTTTTTGAGCCAAATATCTGAAAGTAACTTAATTGTCCCTTATATATATATATATCTGAGGTTGTCTACTTTTCTCTGTGCTCTTTCTTAATTAGCTGGTCTTCTGTTGCCTTTGCAGCTGATGTGCAACTACTACACGGTGAGGCAGGATGGCTCCACAACGTTTATGAGGTCGTGGGTTCTTCAGGTGAAGGCCGTTTTTTTTGTTTCTTTGGTAACGAGATGATAGGGTTTTATGAGTTGGTGGGACTGAAGCTTAATTTGTGTGCCAGGGATCAATGGACGGTCGAAGCTGGACGAGCCTTCGCGTCCATGAAGACGACCAGACCGTTTGCCAGCCCGGTCAGTTCGCATCGTGGCCGATCACTGGCCCGTCAGCGCTGCTGCCCTTCCGATTCTTCCGGGTTGCCCTGACGGGCCCTGCAACCGGCGTCTCCAACACTTGGAACCTCTGCATTTGCTTCCTCGAGCTCTATGGCTACTTCCGGTAGAGATGGAGCAAAAGCAGACCAGACCAAGCCGTACGTACATACCAAGAAGGAAGACAAACTTAATAGTCTGAGATGGGCGACGGCAAGTCCGCAGATTTCTTATATATACACAAGCTAGTTTCATGATAGCTTTGTAATCGTGTGCTGGTTTGTTCATCATATACCAGCTAGTATCGTTTGCTTTGCTTGCTTGTTTTCTGTTACATGCCTACCATATCAAGATTGAATAAAGCTTACAGATAGTGTTGAGCTTAAAGAGGAAAAAAATGTGTTCACCGGTGCATTGTGCTCCCTAGGTGCGCCGTGCGCGTGGGTGGATTTGATTGCACTAGCCAATACTACTACTGCTACTGTATGTACAGTTTTGGTTTATGTATTTTTGAACTGTATACACGGCCTTGCAGCAGTCTCTGGTCGACTTATCAGGGGAGAGGTTTTAGAGTTGATGCACAGTGTAAAAACGTATATTACCATGTATATTTTGTCTCTGACTAAAATTAGCTCAAATTTAAGCAAATTTAATAATAAACCAGCAAAGTTAATACTGCCCCCTTTGACCACGGCATCGATTTCGATCATGGATCTTTGACTTCAGTCATAGCCCCTCAACCACGGCCCCCTTCGATCACAACTTCGATGTCGACCACTATGGATCTTTGACTTCAGTCATGGCCCCTCAACCACGGCCCCCTTCGACCACAACTTCGATGTCGACTACAGCCCCTTTCGACCATGACCCTTCGACTTCGACCACGGACCTTGTCCACGGCCTATCGACTTTGATCACTGCCCCTTCGACCACTGTCCCCTTCAACCACGGCTTGGACGTCAACCACAACCCTTCGACTTCGACAATGGCCCTTTGACTTTGACCGCGGACCGACTTCATCCACGGCCCTTCGACTTCGACCACTGCCCCTTCGACTACGGTTTGGACTTCGACCATGACCCTTCGACTTCAACCACAGCCTGACTTCAACCACATCTCTTCGACTTTGACCATGGACCGACTTCGTCCACAGCCCTTCGACTTCGACCACTGCCCCCCTTCGACTACGGCTTGGACTTCGACCACAACCCTTCGACTTCGAGCACAGCCTGACTTTGACCACAGCCCTTCGACTTCGACCACCGCCTCTTCGACCACGGCTTCGACTTCGACCATGGATGTTTGACTTTGGCCATGGCCCCCTTCAACTACAGCTTCGACTTCGACCATGGCCCCTCGACCACAGCACCGACTTCGACGACCAGCTTGAGAGACCAAAATCGTCAGACAGCGCGACGGGCTCCGAACGAAGAGCAGGAGGTGGTAGAGAAGCTCACTAGGCGAGTAACCGCTGGGCGGCGGTGGCGGGGGAGAGCCACGTGGGTGGGCGTAGTAAGAAGAAGCCACCGCCATCGCCGAGTGCCCTTCTCTCTGATCCACTGGCCCTGTCACCGAGCGCCATTCTCTCTGGTCTACCGGTCACTGTTGCCGAGCGGCGTGCCACTGGTTGAAGGGGCGATGGGAGATGGAATTGGTGGTGGCACCCTAGGGAAAGTTGGGGGACTGCGACTAGACGCTGCCGTGCGGGAAGGAATTGGTGGCGGCGCTGAGGAGGAGGCGCGACATGAGGGTTCGAGGGAGAAGGAGGAGGCGGTTGCGGGAGGCAACGGTGGGCAGATGGGTAGAGGAGGCGGTTGCGGGAGGCGGCGGTGGGCAGATGGGCAGAGGAGGCGGTTGCGGGAGGCGGCGGTGGGCAGATGGGCAGAGGAGGCGGTTGCGGGAGGCGGCGGTGGGCAGATGCGTTGGGGAGGCAGCGATGAGGGGATGCGATGCTGCTGGGGAAGTTGGGGGACTATGACCAAATGCTGCCGTATGGGGACATAATTGGTCGTGGCGCTGAGGAGGAGCAGGTGCGGCACGAGGATTCGGGGGAGAAAAGGAGGATGCGGTTGCGGGAGGTGGAGTGGTTGCGGAAGGCGGAGGAAGAGAAGATGAGAAGCGTGGTCCACGCGTCGGTCCGAACTTTTCTACGAGGAGCGGAAGAACTAGCTATATACCGGATCTGGACGGTTGATGTTTGATCGGATGGCTGAGAAGAGAGGAGAAAGAACGGACCGACGACCAACTCCTATTTTTATAATAGTAAAGATTTAGAATAAAAAATAGATTATTTTTAAAAAAATTCGATTTAGGTTCGTGCTTTCACTGTCGGTCCCTCGGACCAAACACCTTGTATTATAGTACAGGCGTGACTCCCGTGTATTGTAATTTTATCGTCCATGGCTATCGAGATTACCTTACGAGAAAAGGAAATGCGAAATTGAACCCTCAAAACTCGTTGCATTTGGAGCCAGCGAAATGAAACCACACATGGTACCTACCCATCAATCCATCATACTCTACGTACGCGTCGGTCCTTGCACTTGCCACGTGGACCCGGCCCGGGAACAACCGCCAATCAGTGACTTTCTTTTGTGACAAAAGGAGTAACCTTAAGAAAAAACATAGGTGTTTCTCTTTCTTTTGTTTTAATAATATACTAGTCACGTATCCGTGCGTTACCATGAAAAATAAATACCATACAGATAGCACATCTCTAATGATCATAATATATTCATTGGGAAACTAAGTAATAATATGATATTACAAAACATGTTGAAGATATGCAAAATTCATGCCGCGGCCCACATATCAACACGATATTTTAGGAGGGAGAGAAAGATGGACCAATTTATCATTCATCTTCTCCCTCTTTTAAACAGTAGCGAGAGGTTATGGAGAGAATGGACTACTATCAATTTGTATTTTCAAGTAGTAGAGATGATACATTGATAAATTCTAAGGCCTGTTTTGGGATTCACGAAAAATTTCCGAAAGAGATAAATTTCTCCAAACATGGCCTGACAACTTATATTAAGGCCCGTTTGTACATGACTCACTTCACTAGTGAAGTGTTTTTTTGTTTCACTTCACGGCGGCTTCACGGTGAAGCTAAAACTATTTTGGAAAACTGTTTGGCAAAACAGCTTCACCAATGACTTCATGCATGGTGAAAGAGGGCAATTGTCCAAGATGCCCTGTCTACGACTTGTCGACATTTGGAGTTGTATGTTTGTATATGGTCATATGAATTAAAAAATAATATATTTGAATGAGTATGAATTAAAAAATTAAAATCATTAGAGAAGTGCGAACGGGAGGAGAGGAAGCAGCGTGGGGACCCGGTGGCAAAGTCTGTAATTTCATCAACTACAAGGCGGTGGGTTCCTAGAATCATGAGCTGAAGGAGAGAGCTGTGAAAAGCTACTATTTTCAGCTTCACCCACCCCATTCCCTTGTAAGAGCATAGTTTAAGGAGCTTCATCCATGAAGTTGTTTGCAAAAAGGGTGTTTGGCAAAAAAAATAACTCACAATAGCTCATAAAGCTATGCCAAACAGAGCCTAAGTCCTTTTTTTATCTGTACGTATTAAAAGCTTCTAGATGGGGTAGGACCTAAAGCATGGGGCTCGTGAGCCCTGCCCCTCTCTTCTTTATACTTGGGAGAAAATGAAATGGTGTTTGTTTGGGGTGGTAGGTAGCATGGACGGTCTGGATTGGGGCGGTCGTGTGTCTTGCTATGCCATGCATGCAATCGATGGAGGGAAAAAAACAGAGGAAATTACTAGTAGCCGGCTAGCTAGCTTAATTAGCAAGGATTATATATCCTAAAATAAATAATTGGAGCTGCCTGACAGCAGGCATGGCGGGCGGGCATTATTTAAGCTGCAGGAGCGAGCGCACGGCAGCAACGAAACGAAACGAAACACCGAGCTAGCTAGCTAGGCTGCTGCAGCTGCAAGGCCATGTTGGCCCTGGACATGGAGCTTGTTGCCTTGGCCCTTGCCGCCATGCTCCTCCTCACGGTGATCCTGAGGAGGCATGGTGGTGGATCAGCAGCCGGGAGCAGCAAACGCGGCCGCCTCCCCCCGAGCCCCATGGCCCTTCCTGTCATCGGCCACCTCCACCTCATCCGCTCGCCTCCCCACCGCTCCTTCGACCGCATCCTCGCCCGCCACGGCCCCTTCATCTACCTCCGCCTCGGCCCTCCACCCACTGCGTCGTCGTCGGCTCGGCCGACGTCGCCCGCGACCTCCTCAGGTTCGAGGCCAGCATCCCGGAGCGGCCCCTCACGGCCGTCACGCGCCTGCTCGCCTACGGCTCGGCCGGCTTCGCCTTCGCGCCCTACGGTCCGCACTGGCGCTTCGTGAAGCGCCTCTGCATGTCCGAGCTGCTGGGCCCGCGAACCGTCGAGCAGCTGCGCCCCGTCCGGGACGCCGAGCTGGCGAGCGTGCTGCGGGCGGCGCGCGCGGCGGCGGAGCGGGGCGAGAGCGTGGACATGAGCCGGGAGCTCATCCGCATGTCCAATAACGCCATCATGAGGATGGTGGCGAGCGCGCTGCCGGGCGACATGGCGGAGGCGGCGAGGGACTGCGCCAAGCAGGTGGCGGAGCTGGTGGGGGCGTTCAACGTGGAGGACTATGTGGCGCTGTGCCGCGGCTGGGACCTGCAGGGGATCGGCCGGAGGACGCGCGAGGTGCACGCGAGGTTCGACGCGCTGCTCGAGGTCATGATCAGAGCCAAGGAGGAGGCGCGGCGGCGGGATCCGCTTCACGGCAAGGGCAAGACCACCAAGGACTTGCTGGACATCCTCATGGACGCGGCGGAGGACGAGGCCGCCGAGGTCAGGCTCACCAGGGAGAACATCAAGGCCTTCGTCCTCGTGAGTACTCTGCTAGCTCCTCCGCTTCTGGCCACTAGCTAGCCTGCCTGCCTGCAGCTTACTCCTCCGTCTCCATGCGTGCGTGTCAGTCAGTACCCACGCTCATCAGTACGTACGTAATCCCAATCCCATACGTGAATTAATTAATATATGGATGGATGCAGGACATCTTCACCGCGGGGTCTGACACGACGGCCACCAGCGTCGAGTGGATGCTGGCGGAGCTGATCAACCACCCGGCCTGCCTGGAGAAGCTGCGCGTGGAGGTGGACGCGGTGGTGGGCGGGTCCCGGCTGGTGGGCGAGGCGGACGTGGCGCGGATGCCGTACCTGCAGGCGGTGCTCAAGGAGACCCTGCGGCTGCGGCCGCCGGCGGTGTTCGCGCAGCGGGAGACGATCGAGGCGGTGCACGTCCGCGGGTACACCATCCCCCCAAGACGTCGGTCTTCTTCAACATCTTCTCCATCGGGCGCGACTCGGCGTGCTGGGAGGACCCACTCGAGTTCCTGCCGGAGCGCTTCATGCCCGGCGGGGCCAGCGCCGGCGTCGAACCCAAGGGGCAGCACCTGCAGCTCATGCCGTTCGGGAGCGGCCGCCGCGCCTGCCCCGCCATGGGCCTCGCCATGCAGGCCGTGCCGGCGTTCCTCGCGGCGCTGGTGCAGTGCTTCGACTGGGCGGTGCCGCTCCCGCAGGGGACGCCGCTGGACATGGAGGAGGCGGAGGGGCTCGTCTCCGCGAGGAAGCAGCCGCTCGTGCTCGTCCCCACCCAGCGCCTCCAGCCATTCCCATTGCCTGCAGCAGCAGCTCTCGCCTGAACGATCCATCAATCATCGATCCCTGTAGGAAAATAATCCAGACTTATGTGCTGGCAGGTAGTCCGTAGCTTCTGGAGTCCATTTGACTAATGTGAGTCGTGGCCTGGTTAATAGGATCCGATCCGGAGTATTCGCAAGTAGCAAGCGCAGTCAGTTGGACTGCAGTTATATTCAGACTTTGTATTCTCATTCAGAGTACTGTAGCAATTCATTCTTTTGCCGAATATTCAGAGTTACGCATTCTCGTTTGTTGCCTCAGATTTGTGCCATTGCCGATACATTCTCCACTAGAATTCTCACCCGATAGTAGTGAATTACTAGGGCTGTGAACTACATTTGGTATCGAGCCTTGTAATCGTGAGAGAAGATCCGCGGAAGGTCATGTCGCTGCTGAGCGCACGGAGGCGGTGCAATCCAGCGGCGAAGGAGGCGGAGTGTCGCTCCACTACCCAATGCCGACGCCGACGAATTACTCCACTTGGGCGATCAAGATGGAGATCTTCATGGACGCGCAGGCGCCCAGGGACGCGAGAGAGCGGCCGCGCGAGGTCGTCGGCGAAGAAGCGCGACAAGATGGCATTGGCCTGCATTGTCCGAGCGGTTCCAGAGGACGTCCTCTCGCTGCTCGCGAAGAAGAAGACAGCAAAGGAGGCGTGGGACGAGCACGAAAACCATGCACCTTGGAGCGGATCGGGTGAAGAAGGCTCGGATTCAGACCTTGAAGAATGAGTTCGCTGCATTGCGCATGAGGGAGCAGACATCGTTGATGAATTCGCAGCAAGATCAGCACCGTCGCAAACAAGGTACGCAGTCTCGAGAGAGTTTTGAAGATGCGTGACTTGTGAAGAAATTGCTCGGTGCAATGCACGAAAGGTTTCTCCAAGTGGTCGCCGCAATCGAGCGGTTTGCGGACATGGAGACGATGTCTCGGAGGAGGCTATAGGGCGGCTCAAGGCTTATGAAGAAAGAATCCGTGGCGGAGTGAAAGTACCGAAGACAAATTGTTGCTCACCCATGCAGTTGCGGGCCCGGCGGAAGAATGGCGGCAGAGGGTCGTCGTCAGTGGCAATCACATGGCAAAGGCAAGGAGGCCGACAGATGCAGATGGGCGAGGATCGCGCGAGGCCGCGCAGAGGCGTGGAAGAGGCCGAGGAGGTTACAACCCACCAAGCAAGGTAATTCAGCGGTAGCAGCAGTGGTAAGGACAAGAGCCATATCAAATGTTATAATTGCAAGAATATGGGCCACTATGCTTCTCGATTGCCGCGATGGCGTCAAGAAGGAGAAGCCAACCTTGTTCAAGCACGGGAGGGCGAGCACCTGCTGCTGCCGCTAATCGCATGTGTGGAGAAGCCACACGACCGGAGATCTCCAGCGCAATTGTCTTTGCTCAATGAGGAGAAAGTGATCCCTAAGCTGCAAGGATCCGAGGTAATGCAATCCGCACAGATACTTGGTATCTTGATAATGGTGCTAGTAATCACATGACAGGCCATCGATCAAAATTCGATGAAGCTGGATGAGAGTATCTCGGGGCATGTCAAGTTTGGTGATGGGTCAACCGTGCAAATCAAGGGCAAAGGATCGATCTTGTTCGATGTAAGAATGGTGAGCAAAGACTTCGACTAATGTGTATTTCATACCTAGTCCATGCGTAGCATCATCGATCTTGGGCAATTGTCGGAAGAAGGCGAGAGTTGTAATCCAAGGTCGGTTCTGTGGGTTCATGACAGAGTGGCGGTGTTAATGAAGGTGAGGAGAACACCTAATAGACTCTACAAAATAGTGCTAGAAAGCGTGCAAACCAATATGTCTTGCGATTAGCTTGGAGGAGCCGGCTGGTTGTGGCATGCCCGGCTGGGTCATGCAAATTTTCAGGCATTGAAGCAGCTACATGATGATCAGCTGGTGCAGGGAGTGCCAAAGATCAACCATCCATTGAAGATATGTGAAGGTCATGCGATTGCAAAGCGGACTAGAATTCCATTTCCAATTCATCCAAGTCTGAGCGAATTGCCTCTCGACTTATACATGCAGATTTGTGTGGGCCAATTACCCCTCAAACCCCTGCAGGTAACAGATACTTCCTTCTCCTAGTTGATGATTTCAGTAGAATGATGTGGGTGTATGTGCTTAAGTACAAGAGTGAGGCAGTGAGTGCATTCAAAAAGTTCAAGCCATTAATTGAGAACCAGATTGCACACAAGGTCAAGGTGTTGAGAACTGACCGAGGTGGAGAGTTCTTGTCACATGAGTTTGCTGAATTTTGTGAACAAGAGGGGATACAAAGGCACCTCATAGCCCCATACACTCCACAACAAAATGGAGTGGCAGAGAGGAGGAATAGGTCTGTGATGGAAATGGCAAGAAGCCTGTTGAAGACAAAGTTCTTGCCAGGAAGATTGTGGGGGGAAGCAGTGAGGCATGCAGTGTTCCTCCTCAATCGGTTGCCGACAAAAGCCCTGAATAAAAGCACTCCTTTTGAAGCCTGGTTCAACAGGAAACCCAATCTCGGCTTTGTCAAGGTTTTTGGGTGTGTTGGACATGTTAAAGTACCATCTACTCAAACAAGAAAGTTGGATGACAGGAGTAGGAGTATGGTCTATTTGGGGGTGGAAGAAGGCAGCAAAGCTCATCGGTTGGTAGACCCCAGAACTGGAAGAATACATGTCAGCCGAGATGTAGTATTTGATGAGAGTGCAGTCTGGAAATGGGATGGTGAAGAACCTGCTGACTCTCAGAAGTGGGTGACATTCTCTGTTGAGGATGAAGATGCAGATGGTGTAGTGCCCGGGGCAGCTGAGTTCACAGAAGGCAGTGGGGGACATTCACCTGCCATGGTAGGGAATTCCTCTGCCGTGGCAGGAAGCCCATCTGCCGTGGCAAATGGTTCAGTCGGGGAGCCTGATTTTGGAACTGAAGAAGTTGCAGATGATTCCGGCACACCAGGAAATACTGCAGCAGAACCAGCATCACCTTACTCAAGTGAAGATTCAGAAGGAGCATCAGCCAAGTTTAGATCCCTGAGTGAGATTTATGAAAGCACAGAGCAGGTGGAATTACCTGATGAATTCCTGATGTTGACAGCTGAAGATGAGCCTGTGTCTTACAAAGAAGCTGCTGGCAACAAGGATTGGGAAGGAGCAATGAAGGCTGAGATAGATGCAATCCAGAAGAACAAGACTTGGGAGCTGGTGTCACTACCTCCAGGACATAAGTCTATTGGCCTCAAATGGGTCTTTAAACTTAAGAAAGATTCGAGGCGAATTATCAAACACAAAGCGAGGTTAGTCGCCAAAGGATATGTCAGTGACCAGAATTGATTTTGAGGAAGTGTTTGCGCGGTGGCAGGATGGAAACCGTGAGACTCCTTTGGCTTTGGCTGCTGTGAAGCTGGAAGGTACATCACCTAGATGTTAAATCTGCATTTTGAATGGAGAACTTCGGGAGGAAGTGTATGTCACACACTGAAGGATTTCTTTGTGAAAGGGCAAGAAGGAAAAGTCTACAAGTTGGCAAAAGCATTATATGGACTCGGACAAGCACCTAGGGCTTGGAATATGAGACTGGACAAAAGTCTGAGAGGCTTGGGTTTTGAGAAATGCCCACATGAACCAGCTGTATACAAGAAGCAAAGTGCAGAAGGTGTGCTTGTAGTGGGAGTGTATGTGGATGACCTACTGGTCACAGGCAGCAGTGATGTGGAGGTTGCTCAATTCAAGAAACAGATGAAGATTGAATTTGAGATGAGTGACCTTGGTCTACTAGCATACTATCTGGGAATAGAAGTCAAGCAGGCACAAGACTTCATCACACTGAAGCAAGAAAGCTATGCAAAGAAGATTTTGCAAACAGCCGGGATGACAGATTGCAATCCAGTGCAATACCCAATGGAGGCAAAGCTCAAGCTGTGCAAAGATGAAGAGGGAGATGCAGTTGATCCAACTCAGTATAGGAGGCTGATCGGGAGTTTGAGGTATTTAACTCACACCCGGCCTGATTTAGCTTATGCAGTTGGGATCATAAGCAGGTTTATGGAAAGCCCGAGGAAGTCACATAATCAAGCACTCAAACATGTTTTGAGGTATGTGAGAGGTACTATGGACTTTGGGCTAGTGTATACAAAGGGTGGAATTGAGCAACTGGTTGGTTTTTCAGACAACAATCTTGCTGGAGACGTTGATGACAGGAAAAGTACCAGTGGCTTGGCATTCTATCTTTGTGGAAATCTGATAACCTGGGCATCCCAGAAGCAGAAATGCGTTGCACTCTCATCATGTGAGGCCGAGTTCATGGCGGCAACAGCTGCAGCATGCCAGGCGGTTTGGCTGCGAGCTCTATTGCAGGACATAACAGGAAGAATGCAAAGCCCAGTGAAGCTGTTTGTAGACAACAAATCTGCAATTGCATTGGTGAAAAACCCGGTTTTTCATGGGAGAAGTAAGCACATAGATACACGTTTCCATTTTATACGTGAATGTGTTGAGAAGGGTCAAATCATAGTTGAGCATGTCAGCACTGAAGATCAAAAGGCTGATATTCTGACTAAGGCACTCGGGAGACTGAAATTTGCTGAGATGAGGAGAAGTGGGCATCGGCAAGACGATGAAACAAGTCTGGATTAGGGGTGAATGTACTAAAATAATCCGGACTTATGTCTTTGGCGGTAGTCCGTAACCACGAGTCCATTTGACTAATGTGAGTCGTGGCACAGTTAATAGGATCCGATCCGGAGTATTCGCAGTAGCAAGCGCGATCGGTTGGATGCGATTATATTCAGACTTTATATTCTCATTGAGTCTGTAGCAATTCATTCTTTTGCTGAATATTCAGAGTTACGCATTCTCGTTTGTTGCCTCAGATTTGTGCCATTGCCGATACATTCTCCACTAGAATTCTCACCCGATAGTAGTGAATTACTAAGGCTGTGAACTACAATCCCACCCATGCATCGTCCGTCCGTCTGTCCATGGATACTGATCCAGTTTGTTTGAGTGAGATCATCATGGCCTTGCTGTGTTATGTTGTTCGTAATTTGGAGCCAAGAGGAGCAGAGTATCATCCGATCCGCTCCCTCCCTCCCTCCCTCGCCTAAGTTATGTGCATCGTATCGCTCCATTACCGGTCCTTAAACTTTTTATGCTGTGTCATCCCGGTCTATAGACTTTCAAAGTGTATCATCCCAGTGCCTAAACATTCTTTGAGTCTAAAAATTAGCCCGTTACGGGTCTTGGCTGTGTCATCCCGGTCCTTAAACTTTTTATGCTGTGTTATCCCGGTCCATGGTTGTTACCACAATAATGGCACACTTTGAAAGTCTATGGACCGGGATGACACACTTTGAAAGTCTATGGACCGGGATGACACATCATAAAAAGTTTAAGGACCTGTAATGGACTTTACTCTTACATATATATCATGTACTCCTGAGTGGCATTTCGCTAATTAATCGCAAGGTTTTCAAGTGGCACATAACCAAATTTGATCCATGCCCTGAATGAACACTGAAGGCTTATTCTCGAAAACGAACACTGAAGGCTGGCTCATGGCCCAGGCTGCATCTTCTCACATTCTTCCCTTATGGACTGAAAGAGGACGGACCAAAGGTACCTCTCGCCAAAGCTCGGAAACAAGACTTTTTGGCACTTTTGACATAATTTAAAGTTGTATTTATAAAAATGACTATAGTCGTGCGAAAATAATAAAAATGACATTTCTACCATCCGCAGCCCCTAGGGAGGGAGGGGGGATATGTTGCCTCTGCCGCATGGCCACCGTGTATGAGATTGGGCTCATGCACGGCGGTGATTTGGTAGGGTACTTAATCCTTTCGTTTAGTGCACTACTTGTTTGAAGTTTTAGATATTGGTAACCCTTTTGTGTAATCCCACCCTTGTAGGTAGCGCCTCATGGAAAAATCTCAAAAAAAACTTCATCCTAGGAGAAATCCCCGACCCCCAAATGGAGGCCCAAACGCCTGAACTGTCCCTACCAGACGCACTCTCCCACTCTCCCCCATAATAGCCCAATACGCTGATCGAACTATATACTCCCCTTTCTTGTCCAAATCCCAACACACCTCATCAATCCTCTCTCCCCTGCTCAACGGGATACTCATAACCCTCGACACCTCAAAAGGCAAGAAAACCTCTGTAACCCTTTGCACGTCCCAATTACGCCCATCCCCGAATAAGTCAACCACCCTCATCTCCTCCTCCATATCTCCCCTAGGTGATAAGACCCTTCTAGTCTGAGTCCCTGGGATCCACAGGTCCTTCCATACTCTAATATGACTCCCATCCCCGACCCTCCACCTCAACCCCCCATAACAACCTACCTGGCCTCCCATATAGCCCTCCAAGTGTAGCTCGAGTTACTTCCTAACTCCGAATCAAGATAAGAAGAGTTAGGGAAGTACCTAGCAGCATATGACCGAGCTAGCAATAAGAGATCCCAGATGTGTGAACACTCTCCAAGACTATTTACCAGAGCCCAGCTAAACATTTTATAATCCCGAAAACCTAGTCCACCAATCGCCTTCCTCCCACACAACTTACTCCAAGCCAACCAATGAATCTTCCTCTCCCCATTCTTTTTCCCCCACCAAAATTGTGACACCAAAGACCGGATTTCATCGCAGAAAGCATTAGGGAATTTGAACACACTCATCCCGTAGGTAGGGATAGATTGGGAAATAGCCTTAATCAGGACCTCCCTACCGGTCTTAGACAAAATCATTCCCTTCCACCCATGCAGCTTCCTCCAAAGCATCTCTCGAACACCTTTCGTAATCACTTTCTTGGATCTTCCCACTACCGTGGGTAAGCCAATATATCTATCATGGATATCCATAATATGCACTCCCAAAAGCACCGCTATATGTGCTCTCCTAGCTACTCCAACCCCTTTACTAAACGACACCTTGGTCTTCTCAAAACTTACCATCTGCCCTGATACTCTCTCATACACACCTAGCACATCCTTCACCCTTCCGGCTCCTCTACATTAGCTCTCACAAAGATAACACTATAATCAGGGAAGAAAAGGTGAGACACAATAGGTGCCTGGTTCGCAATCCTTAATCGATGAATCGTCCCTCTCACCACCTCTCTCCACAACAAACCTGACAACGCCTCTGCACACAAAATAAATAGATAGGGAGACAAAGGGTCCCCCTGTCTAATGCCCCTGCTAGGAGAGAATGACTGAGAAGGGACGCCATTTACCAAAACAGAAAACGAGATAGATCTGATACACTCTATAACTCTATCTACCTGTCCTACATCAAAACCCATCCTCCATAACAACGCCTCTACAAAATCCTACTCCACCCTATCATAACCCTTTTTAGCCATATCTAAGATATGCACCTCACCATGCCTCTCCCCCTTCATGTAATGGAACATCTCAAAGGGCCACCAGAATATTGTCAGTGTTGAGACGTGAAGGTGTGAAGGCACTCTGATTCTCAAACACAATCTCATTCAGAAACGAGCTTATACACCACATTACACAAGCTTATAAGTCTAAAATCCGCCATCCTCTCCAAGCTCTTATTCTTTGGGATTAAAACCAAGTGAGTATGGTTTACATCCCTTGGAATAGGAGCCCCCCCCTCAAAATATCAAGCACCAATCTAGCCACCGACACCCCTCCCCCCAACCACCACCACAATATGCCAATGTTGGTATTTGTTAACGCAAATAGAAAGATCCGCAAGCGCACGGAATACCGTTGTAGCATTTCACCCGGGAGTATTCCTGGTATCGTATTTATTTCCACAGGGAAGCAATGGTTGAAAAAGTATTGATAATTAACAAGGAGGAATCTACTAATTAATATACCGACTAACCAGAGCAGGGGTAAATGATAGGCGTGAAGATAGGCAACACACAGAAGGTTCCAAGATAAAGATACAAGCAGAAGGCGTAGCTAGCTTGGGAGGACAATGAGCGAGCACTAGATTCCTATGTTCCTCTCTACCTTTGGGTTCTATTAGCTAAACTACGACACACGACTATGGCGAGGTTGAATATGTAGAGGATACCCTAAAGCACACGGGGCACTGGCCTATCTAGCATCCGTTAGACAGTCTCAGCTTTGGGGCGCCTACGTTTTAAGAACGTACCTAGCCACGTGATGGATTACGAAGACCAGACAAGGCTGTCACCACCTGCTGGCTACCAAACTTCCGTGGGGTACGCCGCACTCTAAGGTATCCTTAGCCTAAACATCATGTTTATGCTAACGAATACTACTCTAGCCCTCGCGTTAGAGCTAAAGCACTCGAAGAATCGAGCATAGAACCGGTGCGAAGTCGACCCAAACTACTCCAACCTTCACCAAGATCGAACACCGAAGAAAAGACTAAAGTAACCAACACTACGATGAGCGTAGCGATACGAATAAGATAAAGATAGAGATGATAAACATATTGAATATAAAATGTCTTCCAAAGGAAGGATACAAGGGCCGACCCGAAGATGATCGGAACCGGGCGAACCCGACTCGACTCTAACTCCCAAACTAACCTAGCCTATACTACTACATAGTGAGAGAGATGGCTTGGAGAGCTCCTTCTTGGTGTGTCTTGAATGAGAGGGGGGTGCCCCTCTATTTATAGTGGAGGTTCCTTGGAGGGGTGGAGAAGGTCCTTTATATTTTAGGAAATAAATTCCCTTGATTTGATCTTGATTGATTTGATTTGATCTCTTTGAATGTGGGCCCATGAATCCATGTGATGCTTGATCTTGGCTCTTGGATCAAACTGACCTTGAGCCACCGGCTAGGATTACCCCAAAACGTGTTTCTTTACATGTGGCAAGAGTTGGGCCTCATTGGGCCTGACCTTGGTTGGCCGACCTAGGGGGTGGTCGGCCGACCTGGCCTAGAGCCCAATTGGGCCCATTTTCACCAGTGGGCTCCTGCATGGGTTAGTCCTCCAAAAACCAGGTGCAAGTGTTTATTTCATAAATATGTATAAGAAATATATTAGTTTCTCTTTTATTTCCGGGATGTTGATGGTATGATTTTATGTGATAAGAACCTTCAACAAGCTCCCCCACACTTAGATCTTTGCTCGTCCCAAGTAAAGAATATGAATTAAGTACAAAGGATCGAGCAAGGACTAAGGTGGTTTTTGATGCACAACCTCTTAAGAAATGCAGCTAGCATAAAGGTTATTCCAAGACATTCCTCATACCTGTGGGATTTAGAGTGGTTGGCTATGATACTCGCCTTGGGCAGTTGAGAGATGGAATAACTCGAATGAAGACATGACTCCCCTCCTTTCTCAAGTATACTTGGAGTTTTTAACAAGTTTTTCAAAAAAGAATTATCCTTAGCTTACTTACTCCTCAAATGGTACGCTCATATCACTCATGTGGTTTCTGTATGTCCTCTCCAAGAGCCATTGGCCTTTCTTTTTTCCTACAAACTATAGGTTTATGTGGAGCTCAAGGTAGGGGTAAAGAAGGCATACTTATGTCATGTATGTTGTCAAGTCAAAAATCGGCCCTCGTGAAAACCATGACACTTCTTTAAACTAATCATTGGAAGGAAAATGTTCCGAGGTGAGGGAGAGAATGGACTCACGCCAAGGAATAGAACAACACAAGTGGAATAGTGTGAGGTACTAATGAGTCCATCACACCGAAGCTTGTGTTGGCGGGAAAAGTATAGTCATGTTATGAACTCCGATCCTTATTGTTGGATCCCTTTATATTTTGCTTTTAAGCACTTGAGATCATGGAGCTATATATTTCTTTTCTCTTCTTTCTTTTGCTTTTTTTTTTCAATACTTGGATCTTCATGTGTCCAAAATTTTTTCCTTCTTCTTTTTTCCTATATGTGGACCTTCATGTGCCCAATATTTTTTTCTTAGCTCCATGTCTCCTTTTTGCAAGGGTATCATAGGAATAAAAGGATGATACATGGTGTACTTATTTGACAAGACTATACTCGTGGATAGGTTCAAGGATTCGCGAAGGAAAGGATGGGGTTTCTGTTGTGTCGAGGAATGTCTGGCGAAGGTGGATGCATAAATCCAATGTGAAATTTTGCATAACCAGACATAAAAAGGCTAGCACAACAAAGATAAACGCGAAGGAAATGATCAGATTTGAAGTTTCATTTCTTCATAAGGGCCCAACGTTTGACAAAACTCAACACGACAAAAGGCAGCGTATGTGTAGTTTTGATCATGTGAAGCATTTGGTTTTGGTAGGATATATTAACCATTGAGGAGATGTGAAGCTAGAGGCTTTAGTATTTTTGCTCAAAATAGAATTCTCCAAGCATCACTTAAGAGAGAAATGCTTCTATCTTGCTATATCTCATTTCATAACAACTTAGGCAAGATCTTCCTATTTGAGATTTTTCCCACAAGGATTGAGTACTAACCCGGGAATAAAATTTATGCAAGCCAATCATGTGAGAAGCAAAGTTGTGCTCAAACACTTGGGCCAGATTAGTTTGATCAAGCTTTTAGTCGTTTTTAAGTTATTTGATCAAAATTTGTATAAAGCAACTTGGATTGGTTTGATCAAAATTCAGGTATGTCCAAGTTAACTTGTTTAAACAAGTGGCATTAACGAGTGAGTCACACTTTCGGCAAAATGCGATGCGAAAAAAATCCCTGGAATCCTCCGGTAACTCTGGAACGATTGGAAAAGCTGAAAATTGTGAGCTATAGGTCACACTTTCGGCCAAATGTGCTTCGAAAAATAAAAATCCCCGGACTGTCCCGGTAACCCCGAAACGACTAGAAAAGCAGAAAATCGTGAGCTATAGGTCACGGTTTCGGCCAAATGTGCTCCAAAAATTAAAATCCCAGGACTGCTCCGGTAACCCTGGAACGACTAGAAAAGCTGAAAATCGTGAGCTATAGGTACGCTTTTGGCAAATGTGCTCCGAAAAATAAAAATCCCCGGACTACTTCAGTAACCCCGGAACAACTAGAAAAGCTGAAATCGTGAGCTATAGGTCACGCTTTCGACCAAATTTGCTTCGAGAAACAAAATTCGTCGGAATGCTCCGGTAACCCTGGCACAACTAGAAAAGCTAAAAATTGTGAGTAATAGGTCACGCTTTCAGCCGAATGTGCTTCGAAAAATAAATATACCCGGACTGCTCTGGTAACACTGGAACGACTAGAAAAGCTGAAAATCGTAAGCAATTGGTCATGCTTTCGGCCAAATGTGCTCCGAAATATAAGAATCCCTGGACTGCTCCGGTAACCCCAGAACGACTAGAAAAGCTTAAAATTATAAACTATAGGTCACGCTCTTGGCAAAATGTGATGCGAAAAAAAACTCCCTGGAATTCTCCCGTAACTCCGGAACGACTGGAAAAGCTGAAAACGTGAGCTATAGGTCACGCTTTCGGTCAAATGTGCTCCGAAAAATAAAAATCCCCGGACTGTCCCGGTAACCCCGAAACGACTAGAAAAGCTGAAAATCGTGAGCTATAAGTCACGCTTTCGGCCAATTGTGCTTCGAAAAATAAAATCCCCGGACTGCTCCGGTAACCCTAGAACGTTTAGAAAAGCTGAAAATCGTGAGCTATAGGTCATGCTTTTGGCTAAATGTCCTCCGAAAAATAAAATCTCTGGACTGCTCCGGTAACCTCGGAATGACTAGAAAAGCTAAAAATCGTGAGATATAAGTCATGTTTTCGGCCAAATTTGCTAAGAACGATAAAAATACCCGAACTGCTCTGGTAACCCCGGAACGACTAGAAAAACTGAAAATCGGAAGCTATAGGTCACGCTCTCGGCCAAATGTGATGCGAAAAAGATCCCTGAAATCCTGCGGTAAACCTTTAACGACTAGAAAAGCTGAAAATCGTGAGCTATAGGTCACGATTTTGGCCAAATGTGATGCGAAAAAAATCCCCCGAATCCTCCGGTCACCCCGGAATGACTAGAAAAACGGAAAATCATGAGCTATGTTTCACTCTTTCGGCCATATATGATGCGACCAAATATCCCAGGAATCCTACGAAAACCCTGGAACGATTAGAAAAGTTGAAAATCATTAGCTAGAGGTCACGCTTTCAGCCAAATGTGCTCCGAAAAATAAAAATCCCTGGATTGACCCGATAACCCTGGAACGACTAGAAAAGCTAAAAATTGTGAGCTATAGGTACGCTTTCGGCAAATGTGCTCCGAAAAATAAAAATCCCCGGACTACTCCGGTAGCCCCGGAATGACTAGAAAAAGCTGAAATCGTGAGCTATAGGTCACGCTTTCGACCAAATCTGCTCTGAGAAACAAAAATCGTCGTAATGCTCTGGTAACCCAGGCACGACTAGAAAAGATTAAAATCGTGAGGTATAGGTCACGCTTTCAGGCAAATGTGCTTCGAAAAATAAAAATACCCGGACTGCTCTGGTAACACCGGAACGACTAGAAAAGCTGAAAATCGTGAGCTATAAGTCATGCTTTCGGGCAAATGTGCTCCGAAAAATAAAAATCCTCGAACTGCTACGGTAACCAAGGAACGACTAGAAAAGCTGAAAATCATGAGCAATTGGTCACGCTTTCGGCCTTATGTGCTCCGAAAAATAAAAATTCCCGGACTGCTCCGGTAACCCCGGAACGACTAGAAAAGCTGAAAATTATGAGCTATAGGTCACGCTTTCGGCCAAATGTGATGCAAAAAAAATTCCTGGCATCCTTCTATAACTCTGGAGTCTGGAACGACTGGAAAAGCTGAAAATGTGAGGTATAGGTCATGCTTTCGGCCAAATGTGCTCCAAAAAAACAAACTCCCCGGACTGGTCCTGTAACCCTGGAACGACTAGAAAAGCTGAAATCGTTAGCTATAGGTCACGCTTTTACCCAAATGTGCTCTGAAAAATAAAAATGCATAGACAGCTCCGGTAACCCTGGAACGACTAGAAAAGCAGAAAATCGTGAGCTATTGGTCACACTTTCGGCCAATTGTGATGCGAAAAAAATCCCCAGAGTCCTCCAGTAACCCCGGAACAACTAGAAAAGCAGAAAATCTTGAGCTATGGGTCACATTTTCTGCAAAATGTGATGCGACAAAAATCACCGGAATCCTCCGGTAACACCGGAACGATTAGAAAAGTTGAAAATCGTTAGCTATAGGTCACGCTTTCTGGCAAATGTGTTCCAAAAAATAAAATTCCCGGATTGCTCCGGTAACCCCGGAACGATTAGAAAAGCTGAAATCATGAGCTATAGGTCACGCTTTCGGCCAAATTTGTTCCATGAAACAAAAATCTCCGGAATGCTCCGGTAACCCTGGAACGACTAGAAAAGTTGTAAATCGTGAGCTATAGGTCACTCTTTCGGGCAAATGTGCTCCGAAAAATAAAAATCCCCTGACTGGCCCGGTAACCCTGGAATGACTAGAAAAGCTGAAAATCGTGAGCTATAGGTCACGCTTTTGGCCAAATGTGCTCTGAAATATAAAAATCTCCGCACTGCTCCGGAAACCTCGGTACGACTAGAAAAGCTAAAATCGTGAGCTATAGGTCACGCTTTCGGCGAAGTGTGTTCCGAAAAATAAAAACACTGGATAGGTCCGGTAACCCCGGAACGGCTAGAAAAGCTGAAAATCGTGAGCTATAGGTCACGCTTTCGGTAAATGTGCTCTGAAAAGTAAAAATCCCCGGACTACTTCGGTAACCCCGGAATGACTAGAAAAGCCGAAATTGTGAGCTAGATCACGCTTTCGACAAAATCTGCTCCGGGAAACCAAATTTGTCGGAATGCTCCGGTAACCCTAATACAACTAGAAAAGCTGAAAATTGTGAGTTATAGGTCACGCTTTCGGCCGAATGTGTTTCAAAAAATAAGAATACCCGGACAGCTCTGGTAACACCGGAACGACTAGAAAAGCTGAAAATCGTGAGTAATTGGTTTTCGGCCAAATGTGCTCCGAAAAATAAGAATCCCCGGACTGCTCCGGTAATCCCAGAACGACTAGAAAAGCTCAAAATCATGAGATATAGGCCACGCTTTCGGCAAAATGTGATGCAAAAAAAAATCCGTGGAATCCTCCGGTAACTCCAGAACGACTGGAAAAGTTGAAAATTGCGAGCTATAGGTCACGCTTTCGGTAATGTGCTCCGAAAAATAAAAATCCACGGACTGTCCCGGTAACCCCAAACGACTAGAAAAGCTGAAAATCGTGAGCTATAGGTCACGCTTTCGGCCAATTGTGCTTCGAAAAATAAAATCGCCGGATTGCTCCGGTAACCCTAGAACGTTTAGAGAAGCTGAAAATCGTAAGCTATAGGTCACGCTTTCGGCTAAATGTCCTCTAAAAAATAAAATCCCTGGATTGCTCCGGTAACCTCGGAACAACTAGAAAAGTTAAAAATCGTGAGATATAAGTCATGCTTTCGGCCAAATGTGCTCCGAAAAATAAAAATCTCTGGACTGGCCCAATAACCCTGGAACGACTAGAAAAGCTAAAAATCGTGAGCTATAGGACACACATTCGGCCAAATGTGCTCCGAAATATAAAAATACCTGGCTGCTCCGGTAACCCTGGTACGACTAGAAAAGCTGAAAATCGTGAGCTATAGGTACGCTTTTGACAAATGTGCTTCGAAAAATAAAAATCTCCGGACTACTCTGGCAGCCCCGGAATGACTAGAAAAGCTGAAATCGTGAGCTATAGGTCACGCTTTCGACCAAATATGCTCCGAGAAACAAAAATCGTCGGAATGCCCCAGTAACCTTGGCACAACTAGAAAAGATGAAAATCGTGAGGTGGTCACGCTTTCGGGCAAATGTGCTTCAAAAAATAAAAATACCCGGATTGCTCTGGTAACACCGGAACGACTAGAAAAGCTGAAAATCGTGAGCTATAGTTCATACTTTCGGGCAAATGTGCTCCGAAAAATAAAAATCCTCGGACTGCTCCGGTAACTTAGGAACGACTAGAAAAGCTGAAACTCGTGAGCAATTGGCCACGCTTTTGGCCTTATGTGCTCCGAAAAATAAAAATCCCTAGACTGCTCCGGTAATCCCGGAACGACTAGAAAAGCTGAAATCGTGAGCTATAAGTCACACTTTCGGCCAAATGTGATGCGAAAGAAAATCCCTGGAATCCTTCGGTAACTCCGAAACGACTGGAAAAGCTGAAAATTGTGAGCTATAAGTCACACTTTTGGCCAAATGTGCTCCAAAAAATAAAAATCCGCGGACTAGTCCTGTAACCCTGGAACGACTAGAAAAGCTAAAATCGTTACCTATAGGTCACGCTTTTAGCCGAATGTCCGGAAAATCTTGAGCTATGGGTCAGCCTTTTGGCCAAATGTGATACGACAAAAATCCCTGGAATCCTCCGGTAACACCAGAATATTTAGAAAAGTTGAAAATCGTTAGCTATAGGTCACGTTTTCGAGCAAATGTGCTCCGAAAAATAAAAATCCCCGGATTGCTCCAATAACCTCAGAACGACTAGAAAAGCTGAAATCATGAGTTATAGGTCACGCTTTCGGCTAAATTTGTTCCGAGAAACAAAAATCCCCGGAATGCTCTAGTAACCCTGGAACGACTAGAAAAAAGTGTAAATCGTGAGCTATAGGTCACTCATTCGGCCAAATGTGCTCTGAAAAATAAAAATCCCTGGAGTCCTCCAGTAACCCGGAATGACTAGAAAAGCAGAAAATCTCGAGCTGCGGGTCACCCTTTCGCCCAAATGTGATGCAACAAAAATCCCTGGAATCCTCCAGTAACATCGAAACGTTTAGAAAAGTTGAAAATCGTTAGCTATAAGTCACACTTTTGTGCAAATGTGCTCCGAAAAATAAAAATCCCCGGACTACTCCGATAACCCCGCAACGACTAGAAAAGCTGAAATCGTGAGCTATAAGGCACGCTTTCGGCCAAATTCGCTCCGAGAAACAAAAATCCCCGGAATGCTCCAGTAACTTCATAACGACTAGAAAAGTTGAACATCGTGTGCTATAGGTCACTCTTTCAGCCAAATGTGCTCCGAAAAATTAGAGTCCCCAGACTGGCCCGGAAACCCTAGAACGACTAGAAAAGCTGAAAATCGTGAGCTATAGGTCACGCTTTTGGCCAAAAGTGTTCCGAAATACAAAAATTTTTGGACTGCATCGATAACCCTGGAACGACTAGGATAGCTGAAAATCGTGAGCTATAGGTACGCTTTCGGTAAATGTGCTCTAAAAAATAAAAATCCCCGGACTACTTTGGTAACCCCGGAACGACTAGAAAAGCTGAAACGGTGAGCTATAGGTCACGCTTTTGACCAATTATGCCCCGAGAAACAAAAATCGTCGAAATGCTCCGGTAACCCTGGCATGACTAGAAAAGCTGAAAATCGTGAGTTATAGGTCACGCTTTCGGCCAAATATGCTTCGAAAAATAAAAATACCCGGATTGCTTTGGTAACACCGGAACGACTAGAAAAGCTGAAAATTGTGAGCTATAGACACACTTTCGACAAATTTGCTCCGAAAATTAAAAATCCCCGGATTGGCCCGGTAACCCTAGAACGACTAGAAAAGCTGAAAATCATGAGCTATAGGTTACACTTTCGACCAAATGTGCTCTGAAAAATAAAAATCCCCGCACTGGTCCGGAAACCCCGGAACGACGAGAAAAGCTAAAATGTGAGCTATAGTCACGCTTTCGGCCAAATGTGCTCCGAAAAATGAAAATCTCAGGATAGGTCCGGTAATATCGGAATGACTAGAAAAGCTAAAAATTGTGAGCTATAGGTCACGCTTTCGGTCAAATGTGCTCCGAAAAATAAAAATCCCTGGACTGCCCCGGTAACCCCGAAACGGCTAGAAAAGCTGAAAATCGTGAGATATAGGTCGCGCTTTCGGCCAAATCTACTCTGAGGAACAAAATTCCCCCAACTGCTGCGGTAACCCTTGAACGACTAGAAAAGCTGAAAGTCGTGAGCTGCAGGTCACGCTTTCGGCCAAATGTGATGCGGAAAAAAAAATCCCCGGAGTGCATCGGTAACACCGGAATGTTCAGAAAAGTTGAAAATTGTTAGGTATAGGTCACGCTTTCGTGCAAATGTGCTCCGAAAAATAAAAATCCCCGGACTGCTCCGATAACCCCGGAACAACGAGAAAAGCTGAAATCGTGAGCTATAGGTCACGCTTTCGGCGAAATTTGCTTCGAGAAACAAAAATCCGCGGAATGCTCCGGTAACCCCGGAACGACTAGAAAAGTTGAAAATCGTGAGCTATCGGTCACTCTTTCGGCCAAATGTGCTCCAAAAAATAAAAATCCCCAGACTGGCCCAGTAACCTTGGAACGACTAGAAAAGCTGAAAATCGTGAGCTATAGGTCACACTTTGGACCAAATGTGTTCCAAAATATAAAAATACCCGGAATGCTCCGGTAACCCTGGAACGACTAGAAAAGCAGAAAATCGTGAGCTATAGGTACGCTTTCGGCCGAATCCTTTGCAATAAACAAAATTCCCCCGACTGCTCCGGTAACCCTTGAACAACTAGAAAAGCTGAAAATCGTGCGCTATAGGTCACTCTTCCGGCCAAATGTGCTCCGAAAAATAAGAATTCCCAGACAGGCCCGGTAACCCTAGAACGACAAGAAAAGCTGAAAATCGTGAGCTATGGGTACGCTTTCGGCAAATGTGCTCCGAAAAATAAAAATCACCGGACTACTCCGGTAAGCCCAGAACGACTAGAAAAGCTGAAATCGTGAGTTATAGGTCACGCTTTCGACCAAATCTGCCCCGAGACACAAAAATCGTCGGAATGCTCCGGTAACCCTTGAACAACTAGAAAAGCTGAAAATCGTGGGCTATAGGTCACGCTTTCGGCCAAATGTGATGCGAAAAAAAAATCTCCGGAGTCCTCCAGTAACCCGGAACGACTAGAAAAGCTGAAATCGTGAGCTATAGATCATGCTTTCGGCCAAATTTGCTCCTTAAAATAAAAATACCTAGACAACTGTGTTAACCCCAAAACGACTAGAAAAGCTGAAAATCGTGAGTTATAATTCACGCTTTCGGCCAAATGTGCTCCAAAAAATAAAACTCCCCAGAATGCTTTGGTAACACCGGGATGACTAGAAAAGCTGAAATCGGGAGCTATAGGTCACGCTTTCGGCCAAATCTTCTCCAAGAAACAAAATTCCTCCGACTGCTCCAGTAACCCTTGAACAACTAGAAAAGCTGAAAACGTGAGCTATAGGTCACGCTTTCAGCCCAATGTGATGTGGTAAAAAAAATCTTCGGAGTCCTCCAGTAACCCCAGAACGACTAAAAATGTGATACGACAAAAATCCCTGGAATCCTCCGGTAACACCAGAATATTTAGAAAAGTTGAAAATCGTTAGCTATAGGTCACGTTTTCGAGCAAATGTGCTCCGAAAAATAAAAATCCCCGGATTGCTCCAATAACCTCGGAACGACTAGAAAAGCTGAAATCGTGAGCTATAGGTCACGCTTTCGACCAAATCTGCCCCGAGAAACAAAAAATCATCGGAATGCTTTGGTAACCCTGGCACGACTGGAAAAGCTGACAATCGTGAGTTATAGGTCACGCTTGTGGCCAAATTTGCTCCGAAAAATAAAAATCTCCGAACTGGTCCGGTAACACCGTAACGAGTAGAAAAGCTAAAATTGTGAGTTATTGGTCACGCTTTCGGCCAAATGTGATGCGAGAAATAAAAATCCTCGGAATGCTCCGGTAACCCTGGAATGACTAGAAAAGCCGAAATCGTGAGCTATATGTCACGCTTTCAGCCGAATGTGCTCCGAAAAGTAAAAATCCCCGGACTGCTGCGGTAACCCCAGAATGACTAGAAAAGCTCAAAATCGTAAGCTATATGTCACGCTTTCGGCCAAATCTATTTCGAGAAACAAAAGTCCGCCGACTGCTTTGGTTACAGTTGAACGACAAGGAAAGCTGAAAATCGTGAGCTATAAGTCACGCTTTCGGCCAAATGTGATGCGAAAAAAATACCTGAAGTCCTCGAATAACCCAGAACGACTAGAAAAGCGGAAAATCATGAGCTATGGGTCTCCCTTTCGGCCAAATGTGATGCGACAAAAATCCGCGGAATCCTCTGATAACACCGGAACGATTAGAAAAGTTAAAAATCATTTGATAACACGCTTTCGGGGAAATGTGCTCCAAAAAATAAAAGTCCCCGTACTGCTCCGGTAACCCCGGAACGACTAGAAAAGTTTAAATCGTGAGCTATAGGTCACGCTTTTGGCCAAATTTGCTGCGAGAAACAAAAATCCCCAAAATGCTCTGGTAACCTTGGAATGCCCGGTAACCCAGGAACGACTAGAAAAGCTGAAAATCATGAGCTATATGTCACTCTTTCGGCCAAATGTGCTTCAAAAAATAAAAATCTCCGCACTGGTCCCGTAACCCCGGAACGACTAGAAAAGTTGAAATCTTGAGCTACAGGTCACACTTTCGACCAAATGTGATGCGAAAAAAAATCCCCGGAGTCCTGCAGTAAACCCGGAACGACTAGAAAAGCGGAAAATCATGAGCTATGGGTCACCCTCTTGGCAAAATGTGATGCGAAAGAAATCAACGGAATGCTACGGCAACCCTGGAATGACTAGAAAAGATGAAAATCATTAGCTATTGGTCACTCTCTCGGCCAAATCTGCTCCGAAAAATAAAAATCCCCGGACTGGACCGGTAACCTTGGAACGACTAGAAAAGCTGAAAATCGTGAACTATAGGTCACGCTTTCGGCCAAATGTGCTCTGAAAAATAAAAATCCCCGCACTCGTTGAGTAACCCCAGATTGATTAGAAAAGTTGAAATCGTGAGCTATACGTCACGCTTTCAGCCGAATGTGCTCAAAAAAGTAAAAATTCCCGGACTGATGCGGTAACCCCAGAAGGACTAGAAAAGCTCAAAATCGTGAGCTATAGCTCACGCTTTTGGCCAAATCTACTCCGAGAAACAAAATTCCGCCGATTGCTCTGGTAACCATTGAACGACAAGGAAAGCTGAAAATCGTGAGCTATAGGTTACGCTTTCGTCCAAATGTGACGCGAAAAAATTTCCCGAAGTCCTCCAGTAACCACGGAACGACTAGAAAAGTGGAAAATCTTGAGCTATGGTCTCCCTTTCGGCCAAATGTGATGCGACAAAAATCAGCGGAATCCTCTGGTAGCACCGAAACAATTAGAAAAGTTAAAAATCGGTAGCTATTGGTCATGCGTTTGGGCAAATGTGCTCCAAAAAATAAAAGTCCCCGGACTGCTCCGGTAACCCTGGAACGACTAGAAAAGCTAAAATCGTGAGCTATAGGTCACTCTTTTGGCCAAATTTGCTCCGAGAAACAAAAATCCCCGGAATGCTCTGGAAACCCTGGAACGACTAGCAAAGTTGAAAATTGTGAGCTATAGGTTACTCTTTCGGCCAAATGTGCTCCGAAAAGTAAAATTCTGTGGAATGCCCGGTAACCTTGGAACGACTAGAAAAGCTGAAAATCGTGAGCTATAGGTCACGCTTTCGGCCAAATGTGCTCCGAAAAATAAAAATCCCTGCACTGGTCCGGTAACCTCGGAACGACTAGAAAAGCTGAAATCTTGAGCTGTAGGTCACGCTTTCAGCCAAATGTGCTCTAAAAAATAAAAATACTTGGACAGCTTCGGTAACCCCAGAACGATTAGAAAACCTAAAAATTGTGAGTTATAGGTCACGCTTTCGGCCAAATGTGATGCGAAAAAAAATCTACGGAGTCCTCCAGTAACCCCGGAACGACTAGAAAAGCGGAAAATCTTGAACTATGGGTCACCCTTTCGGCAAAATGTGATGCGACAGAAATCCCCGGAGTGCTCCGGCAACCCTGGAATGACTAGAAAAGTTGATAATCGTTAGTTATTGGTCACTCTTTTAGCCAAATCTGCTCCGAAAAATAAGAATACCCGGACTGGCCTGTTAACCCTGAAACGACTAGAAAACTGAAAATCGTGAGCTATAGGTCACGCTTTCGGCCAAATGTGCTCCGAAAAATAAAAATACCTGAACAACTGTGGTAAACCCAGAACGATTAGAAAAGCTCAAAATCGTGAGCTGTAGGTCATGCTTTTGGTCAAATGTTATGCGAAAAAAAAATCCCCGGAGTCCTCCAGTAACCCCCGAACGACTAGAAAAGCGGAAAATCATTAGCTATGGGTCACCATTTTGGCAAATTGTGATGCGACAGAAATCCCCGGAATGCTCCGGTAACTCTGGAACGACAAGAAAAGTTGATAATCGTTAGCTATTGGTCACTCTTTCGGCCAAATCCGCTCCGAAAAATAAGAATCCCCGGACTGGCCCGTTAACCTTGGAACGAGTAGAAAAGCTGAAAATCGTGCGCTATAGGTCACGCTTTCGGTCAAATGTGCTCCAAAAAATAAAAATTTCTGGAATCCTCCGGTAACTCCGGAACGACTGGAAAAGCTGAAAATCGTCAGCTCGTCCAAATGTGCACCGAAAAATAAAAAACCCCGGACTGCCCCGGTAACCCCAAAACGACTAGAAAAGCTGAAAATCGTGAGCTATAGGTCATGCTTTCAGCTAAATATTTTCCAAAAAACAAAATTTCCTCGACTGCTCTGGTAACCTTTGAACTACTAGAAAAGCTGAATGTCGGGAGCTATTGATCACGGATTTGGCGAAATGTGATGCGAGAAAAAAATCCCCGGAGTCCACCAGTAACACCGGAACGTTTAGAAAAGTTGAAAATCATTAGGTATAGGTCACGCTTTCGTGCAAATGTGCTCCGAAAAATGAAAATCTCCGAACTGCATCGATATCCCCGGAACGACTAGAAAAGCTGAAATCGATAGCTATAGGGCACGCTTTCGGCCAAATTTGCTCTAAGAAACAAAAATCCTCAAAATGCTCCAGTCACCCCGAAACAACTAGAAAATGTGAAAATCGTGAGCTATAGGTCACTCTTTCGGCCAAATGTGCTCTGAAAAATAAAAATCCCAGACTGGCCCAACAACCCTAGAACGACTAGAAAAGGTGAAAATTGTGAGCTGTAGGTTACACTTCAGCCAAATGTGTTCCGAAATATAAAAATACCTGGGCTGCTTCGGTAACCTCGGAACGACTAGAAAAGCAGAAAATCGTGAGTTATAGGTACACTTTCGGCAAATGTGCCCCGAAAAATAGAAATCCCCGGACTACTCCGGTAAACCCGGAACGACTAGAAAAGCTGAACTCGTGAGCTATATGTCACGCTTTCGACCAGATCTGCCCCGAGAAACAAAAATTGTTGAAATGCTCTCGTAACTCTGGCACGACGAGAAAAGCTAAAAATCGTGAGATACAGGTCATGCTTTCGGCCAAATGTGTTTTCAAAAATACAAATACCCGGACCGCTCTGCAAACACCGGAGCGACTAGAAAAGCTGAAAATCGTGAGCTATAGGTACGCTTTCGGCTGAATATTTTCCAAGAAACAAAATTCGCCCGACTGCTCCGGTAACGCTTGAACAACTAGAAAAGCTAAAAATCATGAGCTATAGGTCACGCCTTCGGTCAAATGTGGTGCGAAAAAAATCCCCGAAGTCCTCTAGTAACCCCGGAACGACTAGAAAAGGGGAAAATCTTGAGCTATGGGTCACCCTTTCGCCCAAATGTGATGCGACAAAAATCCCCGAATCCTCTAGTAACACCGTAACGATTAGAAAAGTTGAAAATCGTTTGCTATAGGTCACTCTTTTGGACAAATGTGCGCTAAAAATAAGAATCCCCGGACTGCTCCGGTAACCCCGGAAAGACTAGAATAACTGAAATCGTGAGCTATAGGTTACGCTTTCGGCCAAATTTGCTCCGAGCAACAAAAATCCCCGAAATGTTCTGGTAATCCTGGAATGATAAGAAAAGTTGAATATAATGAGGTATAGGTTAATCTTTCGGCCAAATGTGCTCCAAAATTAAAAATACTCGGACCGGCCCGGTAACCCTGGAACGACTTGAAAGCTGAAAATCGTGAGTTATAGGTCACGCTTTCGGCCAAATGTGCTGAAAAAATAAAAATCCCTGCACTGGTCTGGAAACCCCGGAATGACTAGAAAAGCTAAAATGTGAGCTATAGGTCATGCTTTCGGCCAAATGTGCTCCGAAAAATAAAAATCCCTGGACAGGTCCGGTAAACTTGGAATGACTAGAAAAGCTAAAAATCGTGAGCTATAGGTCACACTTTCGGCCAAATGTGCTTCGACAAAAAAAATCCCCGGACTGCGCCGGTAACCCCTAGACGACTAGAAAAGCTGAAACCGTGAGCTATGGGTTACGCTTTCGGCTTAATCTACTCCGAGAAACAAAATTCCCCCGACTTCTCCGGTAACCCTTGAACGACTAGAAAAGCTGAAAATTGTGAGCTATAGGTCACGCTTTCGGCCAAATGTGATGCGAAAAAAAATCCCTGGAGTCCTCCAGTAAACCCGGAACGACAAGAAAAGCTGAAAATCATGAGCTATAGGTTACACTTTCGACCAAATGTGCTCTGAAAAATAAAAATCCCCGCACTGGTCCGGAAACCCCGGAACGACGAGAAAAGCTAAAATGTGAGTTATAGGTCACGCTTTCGGCCAAATGTGCTCCGAAAAATGAAAATCCCTGGATAGGTCCGGTAATCCTGGAACGACTAGAAAAGCTAGAAATCGTGAGCTATAGGTCACGCTTTCGGTCAAATGTGCTCCTAAAAAGTAAAAATCCTTGGACTGCCCCGGTAACCCCGAAACGGCTAGAAAAGTTGAAAATCGTGAGTTATAGGTCACGCTTTCGGCCAAATTTGCTCCGAAAAACAAAAATCCCCAGAATGATCCGGTAACCCTGGAAAGCTGAAAATCGTGAGCTATAAATCTCTATTTAGGCTAGATGTGCTCCAAGAAATAAAAATCCCCAGACTCGCTAGGTAACCTTAGAACGACTAGAAAAGCTGAAAATCGTGAGCTATAGCTCACGTTTTTGGCCAAATCTGTTCCAAAATATAAAAATACTCGGATTGCTCCGGTAACCTTGGAACGACTAGAAAAGCTGAAAATCGTGAGCTTTAAGTACGCTTTCGGCAAATGTGCTACAAAAAATAAAAATCTCCGGACTACTCCGGTAATCCCGGAACGACTGGAAAAGCAAAAATCGTGAGCTATAGGTCACGCTTTCGAACAAATCTGTCCCGAGAAGAAAATCGTGGGCTATAGGTTATGCTTTCGGCCAAATTGGCTTCGAGAAAAAAAAATCTCCGGAATACTTCGGTAACCTTGGAACGACTAGAAAAGTTGAAAATCGTGAGCTCTAGGTCACGCTTTTGGCCAAATGTGATACGGAAAAAAAAAAATCCCCGGAGCCCTCCAGTAACCCCGGAACGACTAGCAAAGCGGAAAATCTTGAGTTGTGGGTCAGCCTTTCGGCCAAATGTGATGCGACAAAAATCCCCGGAATCCTCCGGTAACGCCGGAACGATTAGAAAAGTTGAAAATCATTAGCTATAGGTCACGCATTCGGGCAAATGTACTCTAAAAAATAAAAATCTCAAGACTGCTCCGGTAACCCCGAAACGACTAGAAAAGCTGAAATCATGAGCTAAAGGTCACGCTTTCGGCCAAATTTGTTCCGAGAAACAAAAATCCCCGGAATGGTCTAGTAACCCTGGAATGACTAGAAAAAGTGTAAATCGTGAGTTATAGGTCACTCATTCGGCCAAATGTGCTCCGAAAAATAAAAATCCCTGGAGTCCTCCAGTAACCCCGGAACGACTAGAAAAGCAGAAAATCTCGAGCTACGGGTCACCCTTTCGGCGAAATGTGATGCAACAAAAATTCCTGGAATCCTCCGGTAACATCGAAATGTTTAGACAAGTTGAAAATCGTTAGCTATAAGTCACGCTTTTGTGCAAATGTGTTCCAAAAAAAAAAAATCCCTGAACTGCTCCGATAACCCCGGAATGACTAGAAAAGCTGAAATCGTGAGGTATAAGGCACACTTTCGGCCAAATTCGCTCCGAGAAACAAAAATCCTCGGAATGCTCCAGTAACCTCATAACGACTAGAAAAGTTGAACATCGTGAGCGATATGTCACTCTTTCAGCCAAATGTGTTCCGAAAAATTAGAGTCCGCAGACTGGCCCGAAAACCCCGTAACGACTAGAAAAGCTGAAAAGCTAAAATGTGAGCTATAGGTCACGCTTTCGGCCAAATGTGCTCCAAAAAATGAAAATCCCTGGATAGGTCCGGTAATCCCGGAACGACTAGAAAAGCTAAAAATCGTGAGCTATAGGTCACGCTTTCGGTCAAATGTGCTCGGAAAAAATAAAAATCCCTGTATTGCCCCGTTAACCCCGAAACGGCTAGAAAAGCTGAAAATCGTGAGATATAGGTCGCGCTTTCAGCCAAATCTGTTTTGAGAAACAAAATTCCCCCAACTGCTCCGGTAACCCTTGAACGACTAGAAAAGCTGAAAGTTGTGAGCTGTAGATCACACTTTCGGCCAAATGTGATGCGAAAAAAAATCTCCGAAGTGCACCGGTAACACCAGAATGTTCAGAAAAGTTGAAAATCGTTAGGTATAGGTCACGCTTTTGTGCAAATGTGCTCCAAAAAATAAAAATCCTCAGACTGCTCTGATAACCCCGGAACAACTAGAAAAGCTGAAATCATGAGCTATAGGTCACGCTTTCGGCTAAATTTGCTTCGAAAAACAAAAATCCTCGGAATGCTCCGGTTACCCTGAAACGACTAGAAAAGTTAAAAATTGTGAGTTATAAGTCACTCTTTCGGCCAAATATGCTCCGAAAAATAAAAATTCCCAACTGCCCCAGTAACCCTGGAACGACTAGAAAAGCAGAAAATCGTGAGCTATTGGTAAGCTTTCGGCCGAATCCTTTGCAAGAAACAAAATTGCCCCAACTGCTGCGGTAACCCTTGAACAACTAGAAAAGTTGAAAATCGTGGGCTATAGGTCCCCTTCCGGCCAAATGTGCTCCAAAAAAATAAAAATCCCAAGATAGGCCCAGTAACCCTACAACGACAAGAAAAGCTGATAATCGTGAGCTGTTGGTACGCTTTCGGCAAATGTGCTTCGAAAAATAAAAATCTCTGGACTACTCCGGCAAACCCGGAACGACTAGAAAAGCTAAAATCATGAAACCCTACAACGACAAGAAAAGCTGATAATCGTGAGCTATAGGTACGCTTTCGGCAAATGTGCTCCAAAAAATAAAGATCTCCGGACTACTCCGGTAAACCCGGAACGACTAGAAAAGCTGAAATCGTGAGCTAGGTCACGCTTTCGACCAAATCTGCCCCGAGACACAAAAACGTCGGAATGCTCCGGTAACCCTAGCACGACTAGAAAAGCTAAAAATCGTGAGTTAAAGGTCGCGCTTTCGGCCAAATATGCTTCGAAAAAAAATACTCGAACTGCTCTGGTAACACCGGAACGACTAGAAAAGCTGAAAATCGTGAGCTATAGGTACGCTTTCGGCAAATGTGCTCCGAAAAATAAAAATCACCGGACTACCCCGGTAACGTCGGAACAACTAGAAAACTGAAATCGTGAGGTATAGGTTACGCATTCGACCAAATCTGCCCCTAGAAACAAAAATCGTCGGAATGCTCTGGTAACCCTGGCATGACTTAAAATTCTGAAAATCGTTAGTTAAAGGTCACGCATTAGTGCAAACGTTCTCCAAAAAATAAAAATCCTTGAACTGCCCCAAAAATTAAACACCGGAACGACTAGAAAAGCTAAAAACCGTGAGCTATAGGTACGCTTTCGGCAAATGTGCTCAAAAAATTAAAAATCTCTGGCTTGACAAGGTAACTCTGGAACGACTAGAAAAGCTGAATATCTTGAGCTATAGGTCATGCTTTTGTCCAAATGTGCTCGAAAAAATAAAAATCCCCGCACTGGTCCGGAAACCCTGGAACGACTAGAAAAGCTAAAATGGTGAGCTATAGGTCACGTTTTCGGTCAAATGTGCGCTAAAAAATTAAAATCTCAGGACAGGTCCGGTATCCCCGGAACAACTAGAAAAGCTAAAATGGTGAGCTATAGGTAACGCTTTCGGTCAAATGTGCTCTGAAAAATTAAAATCCCTGGACTGGTCCGGTAACCCCGGAACGACTAGAAAAGCAGAAAATCACAAGATATAGGTCAGGCTTTCGATCAAATGTGCTCTGAGAAACAAAAATCCCCGGACAGCCACGGTAACCACGAAACGACTAGGAAAGCTGAAAATCGTGAGCTATAGGTCACGCTTACGGCCAAACCTGCTCCGAGAAACAAAATTGCCACGACTGCTCCGGTAACCATTGAACGACTAGAAAAGCTAAAAATCGTGAGCTATAGGTCACGTTTTTGGCCAAATGTGACGCGAAAAAAAAATCTCCGGAGTCCTCCAGTAACCCGGAATGACTAGAAAAGCTGAAATCGTTAGCTATAGATCACACTTTCGGCCAAATTTGCTCCTTAAAATAAAAATACCTAGACAACTTTGGTAACCCCAAAACGACTAGAAAATCTCAAAATCGTGAGTTATAATTCACACTTTCGGCCAAATGTGCTCCGAAAAATGAAACTCCCCAGACTGCTTTGGTAACTCTGGGACGACTAGAAAAACTGTAAATCGTGAGCTATTGGTACGCTTTAGGCAAATGTGCTCTGAAAATTAAAAATCCCCGGACTGGCCCGGTAACGACAAGGAAAGCAGAAAATCGTGAGCTATAGGTCACACTTTCGGCTAAATGTGGTGCGAAAAAAAATCTCCAGAGTCCTCCAGTAACACCGGAACGACTAGAAAAGCGGAAAATCTTGAGCTATGGGTCACCCTTTCGGCCAAATGTGATGCGAGAAAAATCGGCGGAATCCTCCGGCAACAACGTTAGCCATTGGTCACGCTTTTCAGCAAATGCGCTACGAAAAATAAAAATCTCCGGAATGCTCCGGTAAGCCTGGAATGACTATAAATGTTGAAAACCATGAGCAATAGATCACTCTTTCGGCCAAATTTGCTCCGAAAAACAAAAATCCCCGGAATGCTCCGGTAACCCCGGAACAACTAGAAAACCGGAAAATCGTGAGCTATTGGTCACGGTTTCGGCCAAATATGCTCCAAAAAATAAAAAACCCCGCACTGGTCCGGTAACCCCGGAACGACAAGAAAAGCTGAAATCTTGCGCTATAGGTCACGCTTTCGGCCAAATGTTATGCGAAAAAAGAATCCCCGGAATGACTAGAAAAGCGAAAAATCTTGATATATGGGTCACTCTCTTGGCAAAATGTGATGCGAAAGAAATCCGCGGAATGCTACGGTAACCCTAGAACGACTAGAAAAGTTGAAAAAATCATTAACTACTGGTCACTCTCTCGGCCAAATCTGCTCTGAAAAATAAAAATCCCCGGACTGGCCTGGTAACCCTGGAATGACAAGGAAAGCTGAAAATCGTGAGCCATAGGTCACGCTTTCGGCCAAATGTGCTCCGAAAAATAAAAATCCACACATTCGTCGAGTAACCCCAGAACGACTAGAAAAGCTGAAATCGTGAGCTATACGTCACGCTTTCAGCCGAATGTGCTCGGAAAGGTAAAAATCCCCGGACTGCTACAGTAACCCCAGAACGACTAGAAAAGCTCAAAATCGTGAGGTATATGTCACCCTTTCGGCCAAATCTACTCCGAGAAACAAAATTCCGCTGACTGCTCCGGTAACCGTTGAACGACGAAGAAAGCTGAAAATCGTGAGCTATAGGTCACGCTTTTGGCCAAATGTGATGTGAAAAAAATCCCCGAAGTCCTTAAGAAACCCCGGAACGACTAGAAAAGCTGAAAATCGTGAGTTATAGGTCACGCTTTCGGCCAAATATGCTTCAAAAAACAAAAATCACCGGAATAATCCAGTAACCCTGCAACGACTAGAAAAGTCAAAAATCGTGAGCTAAGGTCATGCTTTCGGCCAAATTTGCTCCGACAAACAAAAATCCCAGAATAATCCGGTAACCCTGGAACGACTAGAAAAGCTGAAAATCGTGAGCTATAGATCACTATTTCGGCCAGATGCGCTCCAAGAAATAAAAATCCCCATACTCGCTAGGTAACCATAGAACGACTAGAAAAGCTGAAAATCGTGAGCTATGTCTCACGTTTCGGCCGAATCTGTTCCAAAATATAAAAATACTCGGATTCCTCCGGTAACCTTGGAACGACTAGAAAAGCTGAATATCGTGAGCTATAGGTACGCTTTCGGCAAATGTGCTCTGAAAAATAAAAATCTCTGGACTAGTCCGGTTACCCCGGAACGACTAGAAAAGCTGAAATCGTGAGCTATAGGTCACGCTTTCGACCAAATCTGCCCCGAGAAGAAAAATTGTCGAAATGCTCCGGGAACCCGGGCACGAGTAGAAAAGCTGAAAATCGTGAGTTATACGTCAAGCTTTCGACCAAATGTGCTTCGAAAAGTAAAAATACCTGGACGGCTCGGGTAACACCGGAATGACTACAAAAGCTGAAAATCGTTGGCTATATAGGTATGCTTTCGCCAAATGTGCTCCGAAAATTAAAAACCCTCGACTGGCCTGGTAAGCCTGGAACGAGTAGAAAATCTGAAAATCATGAGCTATAGGTCACGCTTTAGGCCTAATGAGCTCTGAAAAATAAAAATCCCCGCACTGGTCCGGAAACCCCGGAACGAGTGAAAAAGGTAATATGTGAGGTATAGATCACGCTTTCAGCCTAGTGTGCTCCGAAAAATTAAAATCCCTGCATAGGTCCGGTAACTCCGGAACGATTAGAAAAGCTGAAAATCGTGAGCTATAGGTCATGCTTTCGCCAAATGTGCTCCAAAATTTAAAAATACCCGGACAGTCTCGGTAATCCTTGAACGACTAGGAAAGCTGGAAATCGTGTGCTATAGGTCACGCTTTCACCCAAATGTGCTCCGAAAAATAAAAATTGCTGCGCTGGTTTAGAAACCCCGGAACGCCTAGCAAAGCTAAAATGTGAGCTATAGGTAATGCTTTCGGCCAAATGTGCTCTGAAAAATAAAAATTCCTGTACATGTCTGGTAACCCCGGAACGAGCAGAAAAGCTGAAAATCATGAGTTATAGGTCACGCTTTCGGCCAAATGTGCTTCGAAAAATAAAAATCTCCGGACTGCTTCGGTAACCCCGGGACGACTAGAAAGCTGAAATCATGAGCTATAGGTCGCGCTTTCGGCCAAATCTGCTCCGAGAAAAAAAATTTCCCTGACTGCTCTGGTAACCCTTGAATGACTAGAAAAGCTGAAAATTTTTAGTTATGGGTCACCCTTTCGGCCAAATGTGATGCGACAAAAATCCCCGGAATGCTCCGGTAACACCGGAACGTTAAGAATAGTTGAAAATCGCTAGCTATAGGTGACGCTTTTGTGCAAATGTGCTCCAAAAATAAAAATCTCCGGACTGCTCCGGTAACCCCGTAACGACAAGAAAAGCTAAAAATCGTGTGCTATGGGTCACGTTTTCGGCCAAATCTGTTCCAAAATATAAAAATAATCGGATTGCTCCGGTAACCTTGGAACGACTAGGATAGCGGAAAATCTTGAGGTATAGGTCACCCTTTCGGCCAAATTTGCTGCGACAAAAATCTCCGGAATCCTCCAGTAACACCGGAACGTTTGGAAAAGCTTTAAATTGTTAGCTATAGGTCACGCTTTCGTGCAAATATGCTCCAAAAAATAAAAATCCATGAACTGCTCCGGTAACCCCAAAACAACAAGAAAAGCTAAAATAGTGAGCTATAGGTCACGCTTTCGGCCAAATGTGCTCCGAAAAACAAAAATCCCCAGAATGCTCCGGTAACCTTGGAACGACTAGAAAAGTTGAAAATCGCGAGCTACAGATCCCTCTTTCGGCCGAATGTGATCCAAAAAATAAAAATCCCCAGACTGGTCCGGTAACCCTAGAACGACTAAAAAGCTGAAAATCGTGAGCTATATATATAACGTTTTCGGCCAAATCTGTTCCAAAATATAAAAATACCTGGACTGCTGCGGTAACCCTGGAATGACTAGAAAAGCTGAAAATCATGTGCTATAGGTCACGCTTTAGCCAAACGCGATGTGAGAAAAAAATCCCCGGTGTCCCCAAGTAACCCCAGAGCGACTGGAAAAGCGGAAAATGTTGAGCTATGGGTCACCTTTTCGGCTAAATGTGCTGCGACAAAAATCCCCGGAATCCACTGGTAACACCAGAACGTTTAGAAAAGTTTAAAAACGTTGGCTTTAGGTCACGCTTTCGTGCAAATGTGCTCCGAAAAATAAAAATCACCGGATTGCTCCGGTAACTCCAGAACGACAAGAAAAGCTGAAATGTTCAGCTATAGGTCACGCTTTCGGCCAAATGTGCTCTGAAAAATAAAAATCCCAGGAATGCTCCGGTAACCTTGGTACGACTAGAAAATCTGAAAATCATGAGCTGTAGATCACTCTTTTGGTCAGATGTGCTCCGAAAAATAAAAATCTCCGGACTTGCTGGGTAACCATACAACGACTAGAAAAGTTGAAAATCGTGAGCTATAGGTACGCTTTTGGGAAATGTGCTCCAAAAAAAAATCCTTTGACTACTCCGGTAACCCTGGAACTATAGGTCACGCTTTCGACTAAATCTGCCCCGGGAAACAAAAATCGTCGAAATGCTCCGGTAAACCTGGGACGACTAGAAAAGCTGACAATCGTGAGTTATTGGTCACGCTTTCGGCCAAATGTCTTTGAAAACTAAAATACACGGGCTGCACTCGTAACACATGAACGACTAGAAAAGCTGAAAATCGTGAGTTATGGGTACGCTTTCGGCAAATGTACTGCGAAAATTAAAAATCCCCGGATTGGCCCGGTAACCCAGGAATGAGTAGAAAAACTAAAAATCGTGAGCTATAGGGCACGCTTTCGGCCAAATGTGCTCCGAAAAATAAAAATCCCCGCACTTGTCTGGAAACCCTGGAAAGATAAGAAAAGCTAAAATGTGAGCTATAGGTCACGCTTTCGGCCAAATGTACTCCAAAAAATAAAAATCCCTGCACAGGTCCGGTAACCCTGGAACGATTAGAAAAGCCGAAAATCATGAGCTGTAGGTCACGCTTTCGGCCAAATGTGCTTCGAAAAAGAAAAATCCCAGGACAGCTCTGGTAACCGCGGGATGACTAGAAAAGCTAAAATTGCGACCTATAGGTCACGCTTTCGGCCAAATCTGCTCCGAGAAAAAAAATTCCCCCGACTGCTCCAGTAACCCTTGAACGACTAGAAAAGCTAAAAATCGTGAGCTGTAGGTCACGCTTTTGGCCAAATGTGATTCGAAAAAAAATCCCCGGAGTCCTCCAGTAACCCCGGAACGACAAGCAAAGCGGAAAATTCTTGAGCTATGGGTCACCCTTTCGGCCAAATGTGATGCGACAAAAATCCTTGGAATTCTCCGGTAACACCGGAATGTTTAGAAAAGTTGAAAATCGTTAGTTATAGGTCACGCTTTCGTGCAAATGTGCTCTGAAAATAAAAATCCCCGGACTTCTCCGGTAACTCTAGAACGACAAGAAAAGTTGAAATCGTGAGCTATAGGTTACGCTTTCGGCCAAATGTGCTCCGAAAACAAAAATCCCTGGATTGCTCCGGTAACCCTGGAACGACTAGAAAAGTTGAAAATCGGGTGCTATAGATCACTCTTTCGGGCAAATGCACTCCGAAAAATAAAAATCCCCAGACAGGCCCGGTAACACTACAACGACTAGAAACGCTGAAAATCGAGAGGTATAGGTCACGTTTTTGGCCAAATCTGTTCCAAAATATAAAAATACCCGCACTGCTCTGGTAACCCTGGAACGACAAGAAAAGCTGAAAATCGTGACCTAGCCACGCTTTCGGCCAAATGTGCTCCAAAAAATAAAAACCTCGCACTGGTCCGGAAACCCCAGAATGACTAGAAAAGCTAAAATGTGAGCTATAGGTCACGCTTTCGGCCAAATGTGCTCCAAAAAATAAAAATCCCTGCACAGGTCTGGTAACCCCGGAACGATTAGAAAAGATGAAAATCATGAGCCCTAGGTCATGCTTTCGGCCAAATGTGCTTCGAAAAAGAAAAATCCCCAGACAGCTCTGGTAACCGCGGGACAACTAGAAAAGCTAAAATCGCGACAAATGGGTCACGCTTTCGGCCAAATCTGCTCCGAGAAATAAAATTCCCCCGACTGCTCCAGCAACCCTTGAACGACTAGAAAAGCTAAAAATCGTTAACTGTAGGTCACGCTTTCAACTTTTAGTCCTCCAGTAACCCCGGAACAAGAAGAAATGCGGAAAATCTTGAGCTATGGGTCACCCTTTCGGCCAAATGTGATGCGACAAAAATCCCTGAAATCCTCCGAAAACATCGGAACATTTAGAAAAGTTGAAAATAGTTAGCTATAGGTCACGCCTTCGTGCAAATGTGCTCCGAAAAATAAAAATCCCCAGACTGCTCCGGTAACCCCGGAACGACAAGAAAAGATGAAATTGTGAGCTAGGTTACGCTTTCGGCAAAATGTGCTCCAAAAAATAAAAATCCCCAGACTGGCCCGGTAACCCTACAACGACTAGAAACACTGAAAATCGTGAGCTATAGGTCACGTTTTTGGCCAAATCTGTTCCAAAATATAAAAATATCCGGACTGCTCTTGTAACTCTGGAACGACAAGAAAAGCTGAAAATCGTGAGCTATAGGTATGCTTTCGGCAAATGTGCTCCGAAAACTAAAAATCCCCATACTACTCCGGTAATCCCGGAACGACTAGAAAAGCTGAAATCGAGAGCTATAGGTCACGCTTTCGACCAAATCTGCCCTGAGAAGCTAAAATCGTCGGAATGCTCCGGTAACCCTTGCACGACTAGAAAATCTGAAAATCGGGAGTTATAGGTCACGCTTTCGGCCAAATGTGCTTCGAAAAATAAAAATACCCGAACTGCTCGGGTAACACCGGAACAACTAGAAAAGCTGAAAATCGTGAGTTGTCACGCTTTCGGCCAAATGTGCTTTGAAAAATAAAAATCCCCGGACTGCACTGGTAACCGCGGAACGACTAGAAAAACTGAAATCGTGAGCTATAGGTCACGCTTTCGGCAAAATCTTCTCCGAGAAACAAAATTCCCCCGACTGCTCCAGTAACCTTTGAATGACAAGAAAAGCTGAAAATCGCAAGCTATAGGTCAGGTTTTCGTTCAAATCTTCTCCAAAATATAAAAAATACCCGGACAGCGCCTATAACCCTAGAATGACTAGAAAAGCTGAAAATCGTGAGTTATAGATCAGTTTTTCGCCAAATCTGCTCCGAAAAATAAAAATCACCAAACTGGCCCCGTAAGCTTAGAACGACTAGAAAAGCTGAAAATCGTGAGCTATAGGTCATGTTTTCGGCCAAATATGTTCCAAAACATAAAAATACCCGGACTACTCCGGAAACCATATAGCGAGTAGAAAATCTAAAAATCGTGAGCTATAGGTACACTTTCGGCAAATGTGCTCCGAAAAATAAAAATCCCCGGACTACTCCGGTAACCCAGAACGACTAGAAAAGCTGAAATCGTGAGCTATGGGTCACGCTTTCGACCAAATCTGCCCCGAGAAACAAAATTAATCGAAATGCCCCGGTAACCCTAGCACGACTAAAAAAGCTGAAAATCGTGAGTTATACGTCACGCTTTCGAACAAATTTGCTTCGAAAAATAAAAAAAAATATCCGAACGGCTCTGTTAACACCGGAACGACTAGAAAAGCTGAAAACTGTGAGCTATAGGTACACTTTCGGCAAATGTGCTCCAAAAATTAAAAATCCCCGGACTGGTTTGGTAACACATGAATGACTAGAAAAAACTGAAATCATGAGCTATAGGTCACGCTTTCGACCAAATCTGCCCCGAGAAACAAAAATCGCCGGAATGCTCCGGTAACCCTGGAACGACTTGAAAGGCTGAAAATCGTTAGCAATAGGTGACACTTTCCTGCAAATGTGCTCCAAAAAATTAAAATCCCCGGACTGCTCTGGTAACCCTGGAACGACTAGAAACGCTGAAAATCGTGAGCTGTAGTTCACGTTTTCGGCCAAACTTGTTCCAAAATATAAAAATACAAGGACTGCTCTGGTAGCCTTGGAACGACAAGAAAAGCTGAAAATCGTGAGCTATAGGTACCATTTCGGCACATGTGCTCCGAAAACTAAATATCCCCGTACCACTCCGGTAAACCTGGAACGACTAGAAAAGCTGTAATCGTGAGCTATAGGTCACGCTTTCGACCAAATCTGCCCCGGGAAACAAAAATCATCGGAATGCTCCGGTAACCCTAGCACGACTAGAGAAGCTGAAAATCAGGAGTTACAAGTCACGCTTTCGGCCAAATGTGCTTCGAAAAATAAAAAATACCCGGACTGCTCTGGAAACATCGGAATGACTAGAAAAGCTAAAAATCGTGAGTTATAGGTACGCTTTCGGCAAATGTGCTCTAAAAATTAAAAATCGCCGAACTGGCCCGGTAGCCCTAGAACGACTAGAAAAGCTGAAAATCGTGAGCGGTCACGCTTTCGGCCAAATGTGCTCCGAAAAACAAAAATCTCCAGACTGGCCGGTAACCTTACAACGACTAGAAAAGCTGAAAATCGTGAGATATAGGTCAGGTTTTCGGCCAAATCTGCTCCCAAATATAAAAATACCCGCACTGCGCCGGTAACCCTAGAATAACTAGAAAAGATGAAAATTGTGAGCTATAGATCAATCTTTCGGCCAAATGTGCTCCAGAAAATAAAAATCCCCAAACTGGTCCGATAACCTTAGAACGACTAGTAAAACTGAAAATCGTGAGCTATAGGTCACGCTTTCGGCCAAATGTGCTCCAAAAAGTAAAAATCTCCGGCCTGCCCTGGTAATCCAGAAACGAATAGAAAACCTAAAAATCGTGAGCTATAGGTCACGGTTTCGCCTAAATCTGCTCCGAGAAACAAAATTCCCCTGACTGCTCCGGTAACCGTTGAACGACTTGGAAAGCTGAAAATCGTGAGCTATAGGTCATGCTTTCGGGCAAATCTTCTCCAAGAAACAAAATTGCCCCGACAGCTCCGGTAACCCTTGAACAACTAGAAATGCTGAAACTTTGAGCCATAGGTCACGCTTTCGGCCAAATGTGATGTGGAAAAAAATCCCCGGAGTCCTCTAGTAACTCCGGAAAGACTACAAAAGCGGAAAATCATGAGCTATGGGTCACCCTTTCGGCCAAATGTGATGCAACAAAGTCCCTGGAATCCTCTGGTAAGACCGGAATGTTTAGGAAAGTTGAAAATCGTTAGCTATAGGTCATGGTTTCGGGCAGATGTGCTCCGAAAAATAAAAATGCTAGGACTGCTCCGGTAACCCCGAAACGACTAGAAAAGCTGAAATCGTGAGCCATCTTTCGACCAAATCTGCCTCGAGAAACAAAAATCATCGGAAAGCTCCGGTAACCCTGGCACGACTAGAAAAGCTGAAAATCGTGGGCTATAGGTCACGCTTTCGGCGAAATGTGCTCCGAAAAATAAAAATCTCCAGACTGGCCCGGTAACCTTACAACGACTAGAAAAGCTGAAAATCGTGAGATATAGGTCAGGTTTTCGGCCAAATCTGCTCCCAAATATAAAAATACCCGCACTCCGCCGGTAACCCAAGAATTACTAGAAAAGCTGACAATTGTGAGCTATAAATTAGTCTTTCGACCAAATGTGCTCCAAAAAATAAAAATCCCCAAACTGGCCCGATAACCTTAGAACGACTAGGAAAGTTGAAAATCGTGAGCTAGGTCACGTTTTTGGCCAAATCTGCTCCAAAATATAAAAATACCTGGACTGCTCCTGTAACCATGGAACGAGTAGAAAAACTGAAAATCGTGAGCAATAGGTACACTTTAGGCAAATGTGCTCCGAAAAATAAAAATCCCTGGACTACTCCGGTAACCCCGGAACGACTAGAAAAGCTGAAATCGTGAGCTATAGGTCACGCTTTCGACCAAATCTGTCCCGAGAAACAAAAATCGTCGAAATGCTCCAGTAACACTGCACGACTAAAAAAGCTGAATATAGGTCACGCTTTCGGCCAAATGTGCTTCGAAAAATAAAAATACCCGGACGGCTCTGGTAACACCGGAACGACTAGAAAAGCTGAAAATCATGAGCTATAGGGTACGCTTTCGGCCGAATATGCTCCAAAAATTAAAAATCCCCAGACTAGCCCGGTAACTCTAAAACGACTAGAAAAGCTGAAAATCGTGAGTATAGGTCAGGTTTTCGTCCAAATATGCTCCAAAATATAAAAAATACCCGGACTACGCCTATAACCCTGGATTGACTAGAAAAGCTGAAAATCGTGAGTATCAGTCTTTCGGCCAAATGTCCTCCGCAAAATAAAAATCCCGAAACTGGCCCGGTAACCTTAGAATGACAAGAAAAGCTGAAAATCATGAGCTATAGGTCATGTTTTCGGCCAAATATGTTCCAAAATATAAAAATACCTGGACTGCTCCGGTAACCTTGGGGCGAGTAGAAAATCTAAAAATCGTGAGTTATAGGTATGCTTTCGGCAAATGTGCTCTGAAAAATAAAAATCCCCGGACTACTCTGGTAACCCCAGAATGACTAGAAAACCTGAAATCGTGGGCTAAGGTCACGCTTTCGACCAAATCTGCCCCGAGAAACAAAAATTGTCGAAATGCTCCGGCAACCATGGAGCGACTAGAAAAGCCGAAAATCGTGAGCTATAGGTACGCTTTCGGCAAATGTGCTCCGAAATACAAAAATCGCTGAACTACTCCGGTGACCCCGGAACGACTAGAAAATATGAAATCGTGAGCTATAGGTCATGCTTTCGACCAAATCTGCCTCGAGAAACAAAAATCATCGAAATGCTCCGGTAACCCTTGAACGACTAGAAAAGCTGAAAATCGTGAGCTATAGGTTACGCTTTCGGCCAAATGTGCTCCGAAAAACAAAAATCCCCGGATTGCCCCGGTAACCCTGAAACGACTAGAAAATTTGAAAATCGTGTGCTATAGATCACTTTTTCGGCCAAATGTGCTCCGAAAAATAAAAATCCCCAGATTGGCCCGGTAACCCTACTACGACTAGAAACACTGAAAATCGTGAGCTATAGGTCACGTTTTCGGCCAAATCTGTTTCAAAATATAAAAATACCCGGACTACTCTGTTAACCCTGGAACGACAAGAAAAGCTGAAAATCATGAGATATAGGTACGCTTTCGGCAAATGTGCTCTAAAAACAAAAAATCCTTGTACTACTCTGGTAAACCCGGAACGACTAGAAAAGCTGAAATCGTAAGCTATAGGTCACGCTTTCGACCAAATCTGCCCCGAGAAACAAAAATCCTCGGAATGCTCCGGTAACCCTGGCACTTCTAGAAAAGCTGAAACTTGTGAGCTATAGGTCACGCTTTCGGGCAAATGTGCTCCGAAAAATAAAAATCCACAGACTGGCCCGGAAACTCTAAAATGACTAGAAAAGCTGAAAATCATGAGCTATAGGTCAGGTTTTCATTCAAACCTTCTCCAAAATATAAAAAATACCCGGACTACGCCTATAACCCTGGAATGACTAGAAAAGCTGAAAATCGTGAGCTATAGATCAGTTTTTCGGCCAAATCTGCTCCGAAAAATAAAAATCCCCAAACTGGCCCGGTAAGCTTAGAACGAATAGAAAAGCTGAAAATCGTGAGCTGTAGGTCATGTTTTCGGCCAAATATGGTCCAAAATATAAAAATACCCGGACTACTCCGGAAACCATATAGCGAGTAGAAAAATCTAAAAATCGTGAGCTATAGGTACACTTTCGGCAAATGTGCTCCGAAAAATAAAAATCCCCGGACTACTCCGGTAACCTTGGAACGACTAGAAAAGCTGAAATCGTGAGCTATGGGTCACGCTTTCGACCAAATCTGCCCCGAGAAACAAAAATAGTCGAAATACCCCGGTAACCCTAGCACGACTAAAAAAGCTGACTATAGGTCACGCTTTCGAACAAATGTGCTTCGAAAAATAAAAAAAATATCCGGACGGCTCTGGTAACACCGGAATGACTAGAAAAGCTGAAAACTGTGAGCCATAGGTACGCTTTCGGCAAATGTGCTCCAAAAATTAAAAATCTCCGTACTGGCCCGGTAGCACTTGAACGACTAGAAAAGTTGAAATCATGAGCTATTGGTCACGCTTTCGACCAAATCTGCCCCGAGAAACAAAAATCGCCGGAATGCTCCGGTAACCCTGGAACGACTTGAAAGGCTGAAAATCGTTAGCAATAGGTGACGCTTTCCTGCAAATGTGCTCCAAAAAATTAAAATCCCCGGACTGCTCTGGTAACCCTGGAACGACAAGAAAAGCTGAAATCGTGAGCTGTGGGTCATGCCTTCGACCAAATGTGCTCCGAAAAACAAAAATCCCTGAAATGCTCCGGTAACCTTGGAACGACTAGAAAAGCTGAAAATCGTGAGTTATAGGTCATGCTTTCGGCCAAATGTGCTCCGAAAAATAAAAATCCCCGGACTGCCCTTAACCCAGAAACGAAAAGAAAAGCTAAAAATCGTGAGCTATAGGTCATGTTTTCGGCCAAATGTGCTTCGAAAAATAAAAATCCCCGGACTGCTCTTGTAACCGTGGGACGACTAGAAAAGCTGAAATCGTGACCAATATGTCACTCTTCGGCCAAATCTGCTCCTAGAAACAAAATTCCCTCGACTGCTCTGGTAACCCTTGAAAAAGTAGAAAAGTTGAAAATCGTGAGCTAGTCATGCTTTTGGCCAAATGTGATTCGAAAAAAAATCCCCGGAGTCCTCCAGTAACCCTAGAACGACTAGAAAAGCGGAAAATCTTGATGCGACAAAAATCCCTGGAATCCTCCGGTAAAACCGGAACATTTAGAAAAGTTGAAAATCGTTTGCTATAGATCACGCTTTCGTGCAAATGTGCTCTGAAAAATAAAAATCCCTGAATTATTTCGGTAACCCCGGATCGACAAGAAAAGTTGAAATCGTGAGCTATAGGTCACGCTTTTGGCCACATGTGCTCCGAAAAACAAAAATCCCCGGATTGCTCCGGTAACCCTACAACGACTAGAAACGTTGAAAATCGTGAGCTGTAGTTCACGTTTTCGGCCAAACTTGTTCCAAAATATAAAAATACAAGGACTGCACTGGTAGCCCTGAACGACAAGAAAAGCTGAAAATCGTGAGCTATAGGTACCATTTCGGCAAATGTGCTCCGAAAACTAAATATCCCCGTACTACTCCGGTAAACCTAGAACGACTAGAAAAGCTGTAATCGTGAGCTATAGGTCACGCTTTCGACCAAATCTGCCCCGGGAAACAAAAATCATCGGAATGCTCCGGTAACCCTAGCACGACTAGAAAAGCTGAAAATTGGGAGTTACAAGTCACGCTTTCGGGCAAATGTGCTTCGAAAAAAAAATACCCGGACTGCTCTGGTAACACCGGAACGACTAGAAAAGCTAAAAATCGTGAGTTATAGGTACGCTTTCGGCAAATGTGCTCCAAAAATTGAAAATCCCCGAACTGGCCCGGTAGCCCTGGAACGACTAGAAAAGCTGAAAATCGTGAGCTATAGGTCACGCTTTCGGCCAAATGTGCTCCGAAAAACAAAAATCACCGCACAGGTCTTGAAACCCCAGAGCGACTAGAAAAGATAAGATGTGAGCTATTGGTCACGCTTTCGGCCAAATGTGCTCCGAAAAATAAAAATCCCCAGACTGGCCCGGAAACCTTACAACGACTAGAAAAGCTGAAAATCGTGCGATATAGGTTAGGTTTTCGGCCAAATCTGCTTCCAAATATAAAAATACCCGCACTGCGCCGGTAACCCTAGAATGACTAGAAAAGCTGAAAATTGTGAGCTATAGATCAGTCTTTCGGCCAAATGTGCTCCAAAAAATTAAAATCCCCAAACTGGCCTGATAACCTTAGAACGACTAGAAAAGCTGAAAATCGTGAGCTATGGGTCACGCTTTCGGCGAAATGTGCTCGGAAAAATAAAAATCTCCAGACTGGCCCGGTAACCTTACAACGACTAGAAAAGCTGAAAATCGTGAGATATAGGTCAGGTTTTCGGACAAATCTGCTCCCATATATAAAAATACCCGCACTGCGCCGGTAACCCTAGAATGACTGGAAAAGCTGAAAATTGTGAGCTATAGATCAATCTTTCGGCCAAATGTGCTCCAAAAAATAAAAATCCCCAAACTGGCCCGATAACCTTAGAACGACTAGTAAATCGTGAGCTATAGGTCACGCTTTCAGCCAAATGTGCTCCAAAAAGTAAAAATCTCCGGACTGCCCTGGTAATCCAGAAACGAATAGAAAAGCTAAAAATCGTGAGCTATAGATCACGGTTTCGCCTAAATCTGCTCCGAGAAATAAAATTCCCCTGACTGCTCCAGTAACCGTTGAACGACTAGGAAAGCTGAAATCGTGAGCTATAGGTCATGCTTTCGGCCAAATCTTCTCCAAGAAACAAAATTCCCCCGACAGCTCCGGTAACCCTTGAACAACTAGAAATGCTGAAAATTTGAGCTATAGGTCACGCTTTCGGCCAAATGTGATGTGGAAAAAAATTCCCCGGAGTCCTCTAGTAACTACGGAAAGACTACAAAAGCGGAAAATCATGAGCTATGGGTCACCCTTTCGGCCAAATGTGATGCAACAAAGTCCCTGGAATCCTCTGGTAAGACCGAAATGTTTAGGAAAGTCAAAAATCGTTAGCTATAGGTCACGGTGTCGGGCAGATGTGCTCCGAAAAATAAAAATCCCTGGACTGCTCCGGTAAGCCCGAAACGACTAGAAAAGCTGAAATCGTGAGCCATCTTTCGACCAAATCTGCCTCGAGAAACAAAAATCATCGGAAAGCTCCGGTAACCCTGGCACGACTAGAAAACTGAAAATCGTGAGCTATAGGTCACGCTTTCGGCGAAATGTGCTTCAAAAAATAAAAATCTTCAGACTGGCCAGGTAACCTTACAACGACTAGAAAAGCTGAAAATCGTGAGATATAGGTCAGGTTTTCGGCCAAATCTGCTTCCAAATATAAAAATACCCGCACTGCGCCGGTAACCCTAGAATTACTAGAAAAGCTCACAATTGTGAGCTATAGATTAGTCTTTCGACCAAATGTGCTCCAAAAAATAAAAATCCCCAAACTGGCTCGATAACCTTAGAACAACTAGAAAAGCTGAAAATCGTGAGCTAGGTCACGTTTTTGGCCAAATCTGCTCCAAAATATAAAAATACCAGGACTGCTCCTGTAACCATGGAACGACTAGAAAAGCTGAAAATCGTGAGCTATAGGTACGCTTTCGGCAAATGTGCTCCGAAAAATAAAAATCCCTGGGCTACTCCGGTAACCCCGGAACGACTGGAAAAGCTGAAATTGTGAGCTATAGGTCACGCTTTCAACCAAATCTGCCCCGAGAAACAAAAATCATCGAAATGCTCCGGTAACACTGGCATGACTAAAAAAGCTGAATATAGGTCATGCTTTCGGCCAAATGTGCTTCGAAAAATAAAAATACCCGGATGGCTCTGGTAACACCGGAACGACTAGAAAAACAGAAAATCGTGAGCTATAGGTACGCTTTCGGCAAATATGCTCCGAAAATTAAAAATCCCCGGACTGGCCCGGTAACCTTGGAACGACTAGAAAAGCTGAAAATCGTGTGCTATAGGTCACGCTTTCAGCAAAATGTGATGCGTGAAAAAAAATCCCCGGAGACCTCAAGTAACCCCGGAACGACTAAAAAAGCGAAAAATCTTGAGCTATAGGTTACCCTTTCGGCCAAATGTGCTGCGACAAAAATCTCCGGAATCCTCCGGTAACACCGGAACCTTTGGAAAAGTTGAAAATCGTTAGCTATAGGTCACGCTTTTGTGCAAATGTGCTCCAAAAAATAAAATTCCGCGGACTGCTCCAGTAACCCCGGAGTGAAAAGAAAAGCTGAAATCGTGAGCTATAGGTCATGCTTTCGGGCAAATGTGCTCCCAAAATCAAAAATCCCCAGAATGCTCCGGTAACCCTGGAACAACTAGAAAAGTTGAAAATTGTGAGCTATACATCACTCTTTCGGCCAAAAGTGATCCGAAAAATAAAAATCCCTATACTGGCCCCGTAACCCTAAAACGACAAGAAAAGCTGAAAATCGTGAAATATAGGTCACGTTTTCGGCCAAATCTGTTCCAAAATATAAAAAATACCCGGACTGCTCCGGTAACCCTCGAACGACTAGAAAAGCTGAAAATCGTGAGCTATAGGTCACTCATTCAACCAAGTGTGCTCCGAAAAATAAAAATCCCCGGACTAGCCCGGTAACCCTGGAACGACAAGAAAAGCTGAAAATCGTGAGCTATAGTTCACGATTTCAGCCAAATGTGATGCGAAAAAAATTCCTGGGATCCTCCTGTAACTCCGGAATGACTGGAAACGCTGAAAATTGTGAGCTATAGGTCACGCTTCCGGCCAAATGTGCTCTGAAAAATAAAAATCCCCGGACTGGTCCTGTAACCCTGTAACGACTAGAAAAGCTGAAATCGTAAGCTATAGGTCACATTTTTAGCCAAATGTGCATCGAAAAATAAAAATGTCTAGACAGCTCTGGTAACCATGGAACGACTAGAAAAGCTGAAAATCGTGAGCTATAGGTCACTGTTTCGGCCAATTGTGATGCGAAAAAATCCTTGGAGTCCTCTAGTAACCCCGGAACAACTAGAAAAGCGGAAAATATTGAGCTATGTGTCACCTTTTCTGCCAAATGTGATGCGACAAAAATCCCCGAAATCCTCCGGTAACACCGGAACGATTAGAAAAGTTGAAAATCGTTAGCTATAGGTCACGCTTTCTGGCAAATGTATTATAAAAAATAAAAATCTCCGGACTGCTCCGGTAACCCCGGAACGAGTAGAAAAGCTGAAATCATGAGCTATAGGTCACGCTTTTGGCCAAATTTGTTCCGAGAAACAAAAGTCCCCGGAATGCTCCAGTAACCCTGGAACGACTAGAAAAAGTGTAAATTGTGAGCTATCGGTCACTCTTTCGGCCAAATGTACTCCGAAAAAAAAATACTCAGACTGGCCCGGTAACCCTGGAACGGCTAGAAAAGCTGAAAATCGTGAGCTATAGGTCACGCTTTCGGCCAAATGTGCTCTAAAAAATAAAAATCCCCGCACTGGTCCGGAAACCTTGGTACGACTAGAAAAGCTAAAATCGTGAGCTATAGGTCACGCTTTCAGCGAAGTGTGCTTCGAAAAATAAAAATCGCTGGACAGGTCCAGTAATCCCAGAACGACTAGAAAAGCTGAAAATCGTGAGCTATAGGTCACGCTTTCGGCCAAGTGTGATTCAAAAAATAAAAATCCCCGGACTGCTCCATTAACCCTAGGATGACTAGAAAAGCTGAAATCGTGAGCTATAGGTCACGCTTTCAGCCAAATCTGTTCCGAGAAACAAAATTCCCCCGACTGCTCCGGTAACCCTTGAATGACTAGAAAAGCTGAAAATCGTGAGCTATAGGTCACGCTTTCGGCCAAATGTGATGCGTGAAAAATCCCCGGAATCCTCTGGTAACATCGGAACGTTTAGAAAAGTTGAAAATCATTAGCTATTGTTTCCTCAAAAAGAAACCCGCCCTAGACTAAGGGAGCTTTTCTAATGCGTAGGTGAATAAATAAAGCGCAGGCGTGCCAGTATACATATGTATACAAAGTAAATAATAAAAGAGACAACAAAACTTAGGGAACACTGCTCTTTATTAATTCATAAGATCATTACTGAGTACATGTTCCCACTTGGGATTTACATTGAATTGTGCCTAATACATCTGACTAAGCAGGCGATCTTTGATTAACCAGTTCTTGGTTCCCGTGGCCTCGTAAGGCTGCGATTAATTACATCCACATTTTGAGCGGTGGAAAACCTCCGATTAAGCTACGCGATGGTCGTTATCTTGAAGTCTCCAATTGTGCATGAATACAATATAAGATGAAACAAGAATATAAAAGTGCCAAAGTCTCGTCGGTCGGTGGCATATCTTTATCCGACCTCGTCGATTAGAGAGGGATGATAACGACATTCTCCTCGCCTCGTCGGTCAAAGAGCGTGATCGGGACTTCATTCCAAGCAAGTCGCCGTGCCATCGATCACAAGTATTGTATTTCAAACACGCTGAAGCTTCTTTGATTAAAAGAGCAAGTGAAGACTCAGAGAGGCACGTCTCGAACGTACATCGATGGCCGATTTAGACTATCAAGCTAATTAAACACCGATCGTTGCATTGACATAAGGGCTGCCCACTATCCGACTCCTCTCCGCATATTAATTGACTTTTGGGTGCTTTGCTAAAGCTCTAAGAAAACATGACAACTTCTACGAACGCCAAGGAGGTTTGTCATCGAACAGAGGGCTCGGTCTTGAAACATGAGCAACCAATGACCCCTCCCGACAATCGCAAATATTCTGAAGGCTGCATCACGCCACCACTCTCCCTCATGTATCAATCTCCACAAAATGACTAAAACCTGAATACCTATTGGCCGCTTTCTCTCTCCTTTTCTTTTAGGCACAAAATCAGTACATATATACTCCCAATCATGGACTGCACTTGATTTACAGCTCTTCATGAAGTCTACTTAACACATCTCCAATCCCTCTCCCGCGCACTGAGATCAGCAAGATCGTGCCCTTTGAGGACCACGTATTACAATATGCGAACTAATTGGCCTTGCAAATAAAGAAACAAGCCTATAACACTTTAAACTCATAAACTAGCTGAGCTTGTGGGAGTGCTAATCACAAGGGGCGTCATTAACATAGAGCCCATCCTTATACTTGCTTATACAAACACAACACCTATTGCTCGGATCAAGATTCACACTTGCCGTCATGAGTGTTACAACTAAAACTTTTGAGATACAAAACATGTAAAAGCGAGAGCTCAACTCCTTGTAAACTAGACTTAGCAAATTGTAAATACAACTGAGCAAGTCTATTATTAAACACATGATGCTATAATCTTTGTGGATGGCCTTGGTAGTGCAAACGCTCGTGCTCTAAACGATGGCGTGCTGTATGCGCGGCTCTTGTTCGCCGACATCCGAATGTGTATCCGCTGCACCGTCCGCTAGCTACTAATACCTCTCATTATCTGTCTTGTGGCTGTTTACTAAACAAATAAGCAAACTTCTTCTCACGAGCTAGCATGCTACCGCTAGCTTCCAATTAAACCGCCATTGTCAATCGTTGCCCTTGAAATAACCATGCAACTAATCTAATCACCGCCAATCAAGCATTTATGGCTCTAACTTGTATGGAGCACTTGATTGCTTTACACCGCCTCCTTGCTAGCTATATCATCACTGCCCGCCCTTGTTGCCATCTAACTTGTGACCCGCCTAATCAACTAACTAATGAGCCAACACTAGAGCCTCTCGCCGGCACGGTAATTGCTGCCGCTATCAACTCCGAACTGCATTGTATGCTCCTATCCAGCCACGTGATCATACAACTTGCCGTGGATTTGTAGACTAACTAAACTAATCAGCCAAAGATCACAACCTCCCATTAACAAGGGCTGCATCGCGCCGCCTCTATCCGCACACCAAAATCTCCACAAAGTCGCTGCCATGACAAATGAGCATGTGTGACCCGACCTTTGCTAATCGAACTAATATCCAAACTGAATGGAAGTAGCACTACAAGCATCACCACCGCTGTGTGTTTGTGCATGTCTACCGAACCCCACTACACATCGAGGAGGACTCAGCGCCACTCTGTGCCTCCGCGGAAGTGATGCAAGGGTCTCACTTAATCAGACGCTCGCATGTGCTGCCACCGCATCTACTTTACTACTCAATCCTTGATCTTGTTACGACCAACTCGATCGTGACACTAAACTTGTGACGATCAACAATCGCTGATACATCTTTGATCTATCGCTAGCTGCATGCTTGCATCTACAACACAAAGATGACAAAGAAAGACGACGCCGCAAATGTGCTCCAAAAAATAAAAATCCCTGTACTACTCCGGTAACCCCGAAACGACTAGAAAAGCTAAAATCACGAGCTATAGGTTACGCATTTGACGAAATCTGCCCCCAGAAACAAAAATTGTCGGAATGCCCTGGGAACCCTGGCATTACTTGAAAAGCCGAAAATCGTGAGTTATAGGTCACGCTCTCGTGCAAATGTGCTCCGAAAAATAAAAATCCCCGGACTTCTCCGGTAACCCCGGAACGACTAGAAAAGCTGAAATCGTGAGCTAGGTCACGCTTTCGGCCAAATTTGCTCCGAGAAACAAAAATCCCTGGAATGCTCCGGTAACCCTAGAACGACTAGAAATGTTGAAAATCATGAGCTATAGGTCACTCTTTCGGCCAAATGTGCTCCGAAAAATAAAAATCCCCAAACACGCCCAGTAACCCTAGAACGACAAGAAAAACTGAAAATCGTGAGCTATAGGTACGCTTTTGGCAAATGTGCTCCGAAAAATAAAAATCCCCGGACTACTCTGGAAACCCCGGAATGACTAGAAAAGCTGAAATCGTGAACTATAGGTCACGCTTTCGACCAAATCTGCCCCGAGACACGAAAATCGTCGGATTGCTCCGGTAACCCTAGCACGACTAGAAAAGATAAAAATCGTGAGTTATAGGTCACGCTTTCGGCCAAATTTGCTTCGAAAAATAAAAATACCCGGACTGCTCTGGTAACACCGGAACGACTAGAAACGCCGAAAATCGTGAGTTGTAGGTACGCTATCGGCAAATGTGCTGCGAAAATTAAAAATCCCCGTACTGGCCCAGTAACCCCAGAACGACTAGAAAAGCTGAAATCGTGAGCTATAGGTTACGCATTCGACCAAATCTGCCACCAGAAACAAAAATCGTCGGATTGCCCTGGTAACGCTAGCATGACTAGAAAAGCTGAAAATCGTGAGTTATAGGGCATGCTTTCAGCCAAATGTGCTGCAAAAAACAAAAATCCCCGGACTGCTCCGGTAACAAAGAAACAACTAGAAAAGCTAAAAATCATAAGCGATTGGTCACGTTTTCGGCCAAATGTGCTCTGAAAAATAAAAATCCCCAGACTGCTCCTGCAACCCCAGAACGAGTAGGAAAGCTGAAATCGTGAGCTATAGGTCACGCTTTCGGCCAAATGTGATCGGAAAGAAAATCACTGGAATCCTTCGGTAACTCCGAAACGTCTGGAAAAGCTGAAAATTGTGAGGTTTAGGTCACATTTTTGGCAAAATGTACAACAAAAAATAAAATTCCTCGGACTGGCCCGGTAACCACGAAAGGACTAGAAAAGCTGAAAATCGTGAGGTATAGGTCACACATTCGGCCAAATCTGCTCCGAGAAACAAAATTCCCCCGACTGCTTCGGTAACCCTTGAATGACTAGAAAGGCTGAAAATCGTGAGCTATAGGTCACGCTTTCGGCCAAATGTGATGTGGAAAAAAAATCCCCGGAGTCCTCCAGTAACCCCGGAACGACTAGAAAAGCGAAAAATCTTGAGCTGTGGGTCAGCTTTCGGCCAAATGCAATGCGACAAAAATCCACGGAATCCTCCGGTAACACCGGAACGATTAGAAAATTTGAAAATTATTAGCTATAGGCCATACTTTCGGCAAATATGCTCTAAAAAATATAATCCCCAGACTGCTCCGGTAACCCCGGGACGACTAGAAAAGCTGAAATCGTGAGCTATAGGTCAAGGTTTCGGCCAAATCTGCTCCGAGAAATAAAATTCTCCCGATTGCTCCGGTAACCATATAATGACTAGAAAAGCTGAAAATTGTAAGCTATAGGTCAGGCTTTCAGCCAAATGTGATACGAAAAAAAATCCCTGAAGTCCTCCGGTAACCCCGGAACGAATACAAAAGCGGAAAATCTCGAGCTATGGATCACCCTTTCGGCCAAATGTGATGCAACAAAAATCCCTGGAATCCTCCGGTAACATCGAAACGTTTAGAAAAGTTGAAAATCGTTATGTATAAGTCACGCTTTTGTGCAAATGTGCTCCAAAAAATAGAAATCCCCGGACTGCTCCGATAACCCCGGAACGACTAGAAAAGCTGAAATTGTGAGCTATATGTGACGCTTTCGGCCAAATTTGCTTCGAGAAACAAAATCCCCGAAATGCTCCAGTAACCACATAATGACTAGAAAAGTTGAACATCGTGAGCTATAGGTCACTCTTTCGGCCAAATGTGCTCTGAAAAATTAGAGTCCCTAGACGGCCTGGAAACCCTAGAACGACTAGAAAAGCTGAAAATTGTGAGCTATAGGTCTCGCTTTCGGCCACATGTGTTCCGAAATATAAAAATTCCCGGACTGCATCGGTAACCTTGGAACGACTAGGATAGCTGAAAATCGTGAGCTATAGGTACGCTTTCGGGAAATGTGCTCTAGAAAACAAAAATTCCCGGTAACTGGAATACTCCGGTAACCCTGGCATGACTAGAAAAGATGAAAATCGTGAGTTATAGGTCACGCTTTTGGCTAAATGTGCTTCGAAAAATAAAAATACCCGAATTGCTCTGGTAACAACGAAACGACCAGAAAAGCTGAAAATCGTGAGCTATAGATACGCTTTCGGCAAATTTGCTCCGAAAATTAAAAATCACCGGACTGGCCCGGTAACCCTGGAACGACTAGAAAAGCTGAAAATCGTGAGCTATAGGTCACACTTTCGACCAAATGTGCTCCGAAAAATAAAAATCCCCGCACTGGTTCGAAAACCCCGGAATGACGAGAAACGCTAAAATGTGAGTTTACAGGTCACGCTTTCGGCCAAATGTGCTCCGAAAAATAAAAATTCCTGGATAAGTCCAGTAATCCCGGAATGACTAGAAAAGCTGAAAATCGTGAGCTATAGGTCACGCTTTCGGTCAAACGTGCTCTGAAAAAATCAAAATCCCTGGACTACCCCGGTAACCCCAAAACGGCTAGAAAAGCTGAAAATCGTGAGATATGGTCGCGCTTTCGGCCAAATCTGCTATGAGAAACAAAATTCCCCCAACTGCTCTGGTAACCGTTGAACGACTAGAAAAGCTGAAAGTCGTGAGCTATAGGTCACGCTTCAGCCAAATGTGATGCGAAAAAAATCCCTAGAGTGCACCGGTAACACCGGAATGTTCAGAAAAGTTGAAAATCGTTAAGAATAGGTCACGCTTTCGTGCAAATGTGCTCCGAAAAATAAAAATCCCCGGACTGCTCCGATAACTCCGGAACAACTAGAAAAGCTGAAATCGTGAGCTATAGGTCACGCTTTCGGCCAAATTTGCTCCGAGAAACAAAAATCCCCGGAATGCTCCGGTAACCCCGGAAAGACTAGAAAAGTTGAAAATCGTGAGCTAGGTCACTCTTTTGGCCAAATGTGCTCCAAAAAATAAAACTCCCCAGACTGGCCCAGTAACCCTGGAACGACTAGAAAAGCTGAAATCGTGTGCTATAGGTCACGCTTCCGGCAAAATGTGCTCTGAAAAATAAAAATCCACGGACTACCCAGACTGCTCCGGAAACCCTGGAATGACTAGAAAAGCAGAAAATCGTGAGCTATAGGTACGCTTTCGGCACATGTGTTCTAAAAAATAAAAATCCACGGACTACTCCGGTAACCCCGGAACGACTAGAAAAGCTGAAATCATGAGCTATAGGTCACGCTTTCGACCAAATCTGCCCCGTAAAATAAAAATTGTCGGAATGCTCTGGTATCATTGGCAAGACTAGAAAAGCTGAAAATCGTGAGTTATAGGTAATGATTTTGGCCAAATGTGCTTCAAAAAATAAAAATACCCGAACCGCTCTGGAAACACCAGAATGACTAGAAAAGCTGAAAATCGTGAGCTATAGGTACGCTTTCGTTCGAATCTTTTGCAAGAAACATAATTCCCCCGACTGCTCCGGTAACCCTTGAACAACTAGAAAAGCTGAAAATCGTGGGCTACAGATCACACTTCCGACCAAATGTGCTCCAAAAAATAAAAATCCCCAGACAGGCCCGTTAACCCAAGAACGACAAGAAAAGCTAAAAATCGTGAGTTATAGGTACGCTTTCGGTAAATGTGCTCCAAAAAATGAAAACCCAAGAACTACACCGCTAAACTTGGAACTATTAGAAAAGCTGAAATCGTGAGCTATAGGTCATGCTTTCGACCAAATCTGCCCCGAGACACAAAAATCGTCGGAATGCTCTGGTAACCCTGGCACGACTAGAAAGACTAAAAATCGTGAGTTATAGGTCACGCCTTCGGCCAAATGTGCTTCGAAAAATAAAAACACCTGAACTGCTCTAGTAACACCGGAATGACTAGAAAAGCTGAAAATCGTGAGCTATAGGTGTGCTCCAAAAAATAAAAATCCCCGGACTACACTCGTAACCCCGGAACGACTAGAAAACTGAAATCGTGAGCTATAGGTTATGCATTCGACCAAATCTGCCCCTAGAAACAAAAATCGTCGGAATGCTCTGGTAACCCTGGCATGACTAGAAAAGTTGAAAATCGTGAGTTATAGGTCATGCTCTCGGCCAAATATGCTCCAAAAAATAGAAATCCCCGGACTGCTCCGGTAACAAAGGAACGACTAGAAAAGCTGAAATCGTGAGCTTGGTCACGCTTTCCGCCAAATGTGCTCCAAAAAATAAAAATTCCCCAGACTGCTCCGGTAACCCCGGAACGGCTAGAAAAGCTGGAATTCTCGAGCTAAGGTCACCCTTTCGGCCAAATGTGATGCGAGAAAAATCCTTGGAATCCCCCGGTAACATCGAAACGTTTAGAAAAATTGAAAATCGTTAGCTACAAGTCACGCTTCTGTGCAAATGTGCTCCAAAAAATAAAAATCTTGGACTGCTGTAATAACCCCGGAATGACTAGAAAAGCTGAAATCGTGAGTTATAGGTCACGCTTTCGGCCAAATCTGCTCCGAGAAACAAATTCCCCCGACTGCTCCGGTAACCCTTGAACGACTAGAAAAGTTGAAAGTCGTGAGCTATAGGTCACGCTTTTGGCCAAATGTGATGCGAAAGAAAAATCCTCGGAGTCCTCCAGTAACCCCAGAACGACTAGAAAAGCGGAAAAGTTTGGGCTATGGGTCACCTTTCGGCCAAATGTGATGCGACAAAAATCCCCGGAATCCTACGGTAACTCCGGAACGTTTAGAAAAGTTGAAAATCGTTAGCAATAGCTTACGCTTTTGTGCAAACGTGCTCTGAAAAATAAAAATTCTCGAACTGCTCAGGTAACCCGGAACAACTAGAAAAGCTGAAATCGTGAGCTATAGGTCACGCTTTCGGCCAAATTTGCTCCGAGAAACAAAAATTCCCGGAATGCTCCGGTAACCCTGGAATGACTAGAAAACTTGAAAATCGTGAGCAGGTCACGCTTTCGGTCAAATGTGCTCCAAAAAATAAAAATCCCCGGACTGCCCCGGTAAACCCGAAATGACTAGAAAAGCTGAAGTCGTGAGCTACGCTTTCGGCCAAATTTGCTCCGAAAAACAAAAATCCCCAGAATGCTCTGGTAACCCTGGAACGACTAGAAAAGTTGATAATCGTTAGCTATTGGTCACTCTTTTGGCGCAATCTGCTCCGAAAAATAAGAATCCCCGGACTGGCCCGTTAACCAAGGAACGACTAGAAAAGTTGAAAATCGTAAGCTATAGGTCACGCTTTCGGCCAAATGTGCTCCGAAAAATTAAAATCCCCGCACTCGTCGAGTAAACCCAGAACGACTAGAAAAGCTGAAATCGTGAGCTATACGTCACGCTTTCAGCCGAATGTGCTCCGAAAAGTAAAAATCACCGGAGTGCTGTGGTAACCTCAGAATGACTAGAAAAGCTCAAAATCGTGAGCTATAGGTCACGCTTTTGGCCAATTCTGCCACGAAAATAAAAATTGTCGGAATGGTTCGGTAACCCTGGCACGACTAGAAAAGTTAAAAATCGTGAGTTGTGTGTCACACTTTTGGCCAAATGTGCTTTGAAAAATAAAAATACCCGGACCACTATGGAAACACCGGAACAACTAGAAAAGCTGAAAACCGTGAGCTATAGGTACGCTTTTGGCAAATGTGCTCCAAAAATTAAAAATCCCCGGCTTGGCACGGTAACTCTAGAACGACTAGAAAAGCTGAATATCTTGAGCTATAGGTCACGCTTTTGTCCAAATGTGCTCCAAAAAATAGAAATCCCTGCATTGGTCCGGAAACCCCGGAACGACTAGAAAAGCTAAAATGGTGAGCTATAGGTCACGCTTTTGGTCAAATGTGCTCTAAAAAATTAAAATCCCTGGACAGGTCCGGTAACCCCGGAACGAATAGAAAAGCTGAAATGGTGAGCTATATGTCACGCTTTCGGTCAAATGTGCTCTAAAAAATTAAAATCCCTGGACAGGTCCGGTAACCCCGGAACGACTAGAAAAGCTGAAAATCATGAGATATAGGTCACGCTTTCGGCCAAATGTGCTCGAAGAAATAAAAATCCCAGACAGCCTCGGTAACCCTGAAACGACTAGAAAAGCTGAAAATCATGATCTATAGGTCACGCTTTCGGCCAAATCTGCTCCGAGAACACTACAAGGAATCAGGTGTTTCGCAACGATGCGAAAACGTTGCAATAGGCCCAGTTTGGTTGCAACAGATACCAATGCCAACCAAATCACTTTCGTTGTCAAGCGTTGCTAGTGCTAGCGTGCTCTAAAGTTTGCGCATCGGTTTTGTGTTTCGTTGCAATAGATATGCTTATTTCCACGAAGTGGAGCATGGCGATACATAGGAGATGCAATGAAGTTATTTGTGGCAACAGAGGCTTTTGCCACGACTGTCGTAGTGGCGATAACCTCTAGTGCCACGAACCTATTGCATTGCGATTGCGCATATTGCCACGAGTGACACCGTGGCAATAGTGTTTGGCGCCACGAACATGCTCCGTTGCGATAAACGTTATTGCCACGACAAAACTGTCGTTGCAATAGAACCTTTTGCCACGTGCATCATTTTGTTGCAAGTGTTTTTCGCGCCATGTGACACATTTCGTTGCAATTGAAATTATTACCACGATTATAATTTGGATGCAATAGGTTTTATTGCAACAAGAAATGTTTGGTGGCTAGAGATGTTAACGCAACGAAATGAGTTAGGTTGTAAATAAGACTTATACCATCGATGAATGTACGTGGCAATAAGAGCTGCATCGCAACGAAGGAGCAATGTGGCAATAAGCAATGTATCGCAATGAAATAATAATTCAGGGCTGCATATTGCATTATATATATATATTCAATGAACTGCTGTTGCAATACAGTAGTAGCGACATATAAAATGCAGCATGACATATGAAATCCAAACATCTTTATTTTCATCCACCATATTATGAAACTAAAAGGAGTATCATGTCAAGTGACGCAAATAATACAAGATTATAATGTCGATCTCCAAAATGAGACTAAAAAGATCCTAAATAATCTTGCGATAAGAAAAAAAAATCTCCAAGGTCAATCTTTGTTCATATACGAGTTACTCTGAGAATGCTTGAACCTTAACGCCCCGCTCAATTACTTTCCTGTGCAACACAAGCACAAAATTGGCACATTAATAAAATAGGCAAACTCATCCATGCAAGAAATCTATACAACTTGGGCTACAACATGGTTCTAAGCGAAAATACAAAAATTTGGTTAGCGACGATGATGGTGCCCAGGTAACTCAACAGTTCCAAGTTTTTTGATAATAGGGTGTTGATAATAGGGTGTGAATACATAGTAATGGGAATGAGTTTTTATATAGTTTTTATATAATGGTAACAGTCCCAATCCCAAATACATCCTCTCCTTAAATAGTTTTTATATCTAAGAATAGTAATGGGAATGACATAATGTTAGACAAAAATACTTTGCCCAGCAATGTTCCTAAGACCTTATTTTATTTGTTTTACGATAAATTTTGATCTGTGTTGATGTTATTCTCAATTCCGTAGTGGGAACTGTAATTCACATATGAAAGCTGTAGTGAAATATGAATTGTGGATATGTACAGATTACTCCACAGAACTGCATTATTGTCACTTTGTTAATTCACTCATCAAATTCTAAAAAATGTGTGTGCTCATGATGCCTCGAATAAAAGCACTACAGCAATGATACTAGTTGAAGGATGTAACATCCTGATTTTTAGAGCCTTTTTGAAGCTTTTAAAATAAAATTCACCATTTGAATTTTTGTGGAATTAATTAAAGCTTAAATGAAATTTTTACGAATTAAAAGGATTTAATATGATTAATCTGAACATGAAAATTTGCCAAAGTTATTTTATTTGAGTTCTTTGTGTCTCAAGGAATTTATTGGAATTTTTATGGATTTTTTTGGATTTATTTACTATTTTCTGGAGCTCAAAAGAATTTATTTGAATTTCTGGAAAAGAAAAAGAAAAGAAAACTAAATCGCCGGTGGGCGCAGCCTTCACCCAACCGCCCGGCCCAGCCGATCACGCCGCCCGCCCGCCCCGCCGCCATGCGCGCGCCGCTTTGACTCAGCGCGATGGCGCCACGTGGCCGTCATCCGCCCGCTCCCGTGCTCGCGCCCCGCATCCCGACCGCTCTCTCGGCCGACAGCAGTGGGCCCACCTGTCAGCGTCGTTGCTCGGGAGGGACTCGTCTCGAGTCCGTTCGCCGCCGCCTTCCGCGTGCCTTGCCGCTCCGCTTGGGATACCGCGCCGGTCCACCGCGGACTCTCTCGACGTCCGGTATTTAAGGCGCCCCCCCTCGGCTTCCGTCCGCGGCCGCCGCCGCTGCCGATCACAGCGTCGTCCGGCGCCGCCGTCGACGCCGCTGCCGCTCGTCTCGACGCCGCCGCTTGCCGTCGCCGTCCGTCGCTTGCCGCCGCCCGCTGCCGCCGCCGTCCCGCCGTCACCGGTGAGCCCCGCCGCGCTGTGGCGCGCGCTGCGTCGGCCGATCCGCCGCAGCCTCGCCGCCGGCCGCGGGACCGCGACGCGCCTCCTCGGTCCCTGGGCCGCCACGCCGCCCGACGTCGGCGCCGCTGCGCCCTCGCCTTCCCGTGGATCGAGTCCACGCGGCGCCGAGCCTCGCAAGCCGGCCCACCCGCGCCCGAGCCTCAGACCTGCGGCGCTCAGGCACGCCACCGAATCGGCCACCGCCGAAGTCAGCGCCACACTCGCCTTACCCGCGACGCGTGTCCGCCTGCCGCCGCCACGCCACCGACCGCCTCAAGATCTGCTTCGTGAGCCGAGCCCACCGTAGACCCAATCTCCTGTGCGCCCGGTCCATAGCACAGTGCAATTTTCTATTTTTTCCCATTTTCTTTAGATCCAATTTTCCAAGAGCCCGTTCTCCCTCGTCCTAGCTCCGATTGACCCGATTCTTTTTCCTAAATTCATCTAAAATTGAGCTCTTCCTTTTGGTCCAGGTTTGGAAGTTTTTGGAGTTCATTTGAATTTTATTTGAATTTGTTTTGTGTTTCATTTCGCTTTCTCTCTTGTTAGATCACGCTTTCGAAGGAGCTGAAGCCGGATCCGAAGATCAAGAATTCCTAACTGAGCAAGGCCAAGGCAAGTCATGTCCTTTGATCATGTTGAATCCAGTTTTGAAATCTATTATGTAATACTTTGCTTTAAATTATCATGCATTGCTATTTTATTATAAAACCCTTGTATTGGTAGTTAATGACCTAATTGATTATTTCCTCCTTGATAATTTGGATACCTTGATGCCATTGTCACCTTAGGTTGGGAATTTAATTAGTGATGCTATGTTATTTGTCACATTGGGTTGGTACGATTAGAATGCTTAGCCTTGCTTATTTTGCGAAAGGGTTCATCATCACATGTGATTAATTAATTTGACTTAATGAGATATTGAATTGTGGTTGGTGCCACAGTTGAATCGTGGTTGGTGCCATCGTTATAAAATTTGTGCCGTGACGTTGGTGCGCCATTGGCGGTGGTTATACAAAATTGGTTTTCACTCGCGAATGATCATGCAAAGAAAGGGGAAGTGTGGATTCACTTCGGGATGTGGAAGTCTCGCCGGGCACACTTAAGGACTTAACTTTGTGCGCCATTGATCCGAGTCTTACTGCAAACCACATGTCTCGTATGGGACAGACCTGGCTGATTAATTTGGGATGTTTCAATTTCAATCTCGCTGGGATGAACATGGTTGCTGATTTCCATGAGGCGCAAGGGGGGGGGGGGGTGTGATGCGAAACCCTAGCGGGCGGGATTGGGTTGGAATTGAACATTGTAAAGGCCTTGTTGTGATTTCTTTAGCGCGAGGCTAATCACATCGTGTGGGTACAGTTGTGCAACCTCTGTAGAGTGTAAAACTATTCAAATAGCCGTGTCCTCGGTCATGGACAATGCTCGGTGATTTCACACGAGGTATAGTTATTTCTAAAAGTTCCGGACAGTGGATGGTTAATTCACTGTTGGTTGGGAGTTCCATAAGTGGTTGGTTTAGCTTATGGATGGGAGATCCATAAGTGGTTACTTCAATTCCTTTGATTATTGTTTATTATTGTTTTACTTCAAATGCGCCTTCAATCTATTTATTGTATTTTCAAATGCCGTTTTATGCAAATTAACCTTTTAGCCTTCCATTGGTAAGCCTTGCATATTATATTGCATTCATTTGTTACAACGGCTTGCCGAGTACCAATGTACTCACCGCTTTATGCCCCCGTTGCTCGCTTGAGGAGGAGGAGTATCACCAGCAGGAGGTTCCGTATGAGAGTACTTGACGCCTTCGCAGATTAGGCTTCGCTTCTCCACTCGATAGCCTGTGGGCGTGTCGATTGGTCGCGCTTTCTTTTGGATTTCCGCTGCTAGTTTTTGTTAAGCCCTTCAGGCTAATAATTGTAAGCTTGGCCATAAGGTCATACTCTGATAATTATCAATATAATTTGGTTTTTCCTTAGAATATCGTGATGTGGATGATATTTATCTTTATACATACTGTGTGCACTAGCGTGATCCTGGACTAGTGCAGAATACACAGGAGAGTCCGGATTTGTATATTCGGGTCTCTACAGAGATGGTATCAGAGCTATATTGACTATAGGACGAAGCCCTAATTAGAATGGTCGAATTAGTCAAGTTTTCAAATTTTATTTTCTAAATCAAATCAACCAAATGATTGTCTAGTAATTCTTCATCCTTACCTCATTCTTAGGATTCCTACTCTTTGCCTCCTCTGAAATATTGTTTTCAAAACTAAATTTGACTTCTTATCCCCATAATGTCCATAGATGTCTTGATTGTCCCTTAGTCCAAGTGAAAGTTGGCATGGAATTCTTCAAGCTGTGCTGTGAAGTTTGGAAGAAGGAAGCACCCAATGTGTCAAGAAAAGATTAGAGATTTCCGTGAAGATTAGGAGCCATTAGAGTTGAACCTTGTTATAGTTTTAGTATCGTGTAGATCGTCTTGCTTCTTATTTGGCGTTGGGTGTGATGTGAGCTGCAGTTTTGCTTCTAGCATTATGATGCAGTCATGTCAAAAATCTTTTTGTGGAGTTTATTGCTTCTTTTGTTAGCCTTTTCGGCTAAGTGTTTGCTTAGTTTAGGTTGCCATTAGTTATCCCCCTTAGACGAGTTTACCGCTTATCTTTGCTTTTCCCTCTTACCTACTGAGCCTTGAGAAGTCAGTTCTCAGCAAGTGATCTTTCTTTCAGAGGAGAGCAAAAATGGTTGACACTCGGAGCACAGCAGGACGCAATCAAATGAACCAAGACCCAGAGGGCAGCAACGCAAACCAAGCAACTCAGGGACTGCAAGCAACTCCAACAGGTCTAGATCCAACCTTGAGTCAGTTCATGGCCGCCCAGAGTCAGTTGATGAACACCATGATGCAGAACATGAACACAATGATGCAGAATTTAACCAATATGATGAATCAACAACATCAGGCAGCCGTTGCACTCGCCAAATCATCCGACATCCGGATTTGCAGAATTTATGAGGACTAGATCGCAACTTATTCCAATTCATCCGAGCCTTTGGAAGCGATGATTGATTCGCTCCGTGGAAAAGAAGCTAAACCTTGCTCAATGTACCGATCGCGAGAAAGTGTTGTACGCCGCTCACCATCCGAAGGTGCCTGATCCGAATGGTGGAGAACTATTGTGCCGCGCATGAGGACCCAGAGAGCATTACCTGGAGAGAGTTTGCCACAATGTTCCGCCATGCCCATATCTTAGATGGAGTGATTGAGATGAAGAAGGAGGAATTTCGTGAGCTACAACAAGGGACTATGTCAGTAAGTGAATATCTCAACAAGTTCACTCAGCTAGCACGTTATGCTCCGGAAGATGTTGCTACAGATGATGCACGTCAAAAGCGCTTCAAGAGAGGACTTAATCCAGGATTGAATGTTCAGGTCGTTGGCAATGACTATGTTACTTTCCAGAATATGGTGGATAAGGCCATACTTATTGAAGAATCTCGGCATGAAATGGAGGAGTCTCGCAAGCGAAAGATTATTCACCAAGGAGTTCAATTACAACAAATCACAAATAGTCAGATCCAACACATACCAGCCAGCTTGGGTACCGCAACAGTCAGATTTCAGGACTTCAGCTCCAATGCCTCCTCATGATAATTCGGGAACACGCCCTATCAACTTCAGCAATCAGCCTCAGGGAGAAAGAAGCTATGCAACTCCATTTAGTTGTTTCAAGTGCCAAGAGCCAGGTCATTTCGCTCGTAAGTGTCCACAGAAGCGTCGTGCAAACTCGCCAATTCCGTTCAACCTTGGAAGTACCCCTGCCAAGACTCCAAGAGCGAGCCGTGGAACATCGTCAGATCGAGGAAGTCAAATACCTCAGAGCGTTGCAAGGGGAAGCCTCAACAATGTCGTCTCCGACGTCGCACCTGGTAACCTATTCTTTTAGTGAGCCTGAATCTCAGGGTCGAGATTCCGTTTAAGGGGGGAGGTTTGTAACATCCTGATTTTTAGAGCCTTTTTGAAGCTTTTAATATAAAATTCACCATTTGAATTTTTCTGGAATTAATTAAAGCTTAAATGAAATTTTTACGAATTAAAAGGATTTAATATGATTAATCTGAACATGAACATTTGCCAAAGTGCACACGAATTAAAAGGATTTAATTTGTTCACACTGTGTGCACTAGCGTGATCCTGGACTAGTGCAGAATACACAGGAGAGTCCGGATTTGTATATTCGGGTCTCTACAAAGGATACTATCAAGTGGTCCTTATTGCTTGAATGGGGGCACAAAAACTGAAATTAACACTTTTCTGTATGAGCAAAATGCCCTATTGTAACCACAACAGCAGAGAGTATCATATGCAAATCCTACATCTCTATCATGATCCCCACTTATCTTCCATCATACCTGCTGGATCCTTCAAGAACCAATCGACTGCCTTCAAGAACCTCGGCTTGAACCTCTTCACGATCATGACGTGAGCCGGCCAAGTTCCCACCTGGTGCCCTACACAACAACAGATTCGTATTGAAAATTAAAACAAGATTAAGTAGAAAACCAAGTATCCTATGCACTCTAGTTATATGTAGCGAAAATAGGAGGGAGCAGCATCAGTGCATCACACATAATTGTTCTCATATTTCTTGATCCTTTAAGGAGCACTGCTGCATAGTATAGTAGCACTGAAATAAAGATTGTGCTCTTTGTTTGCTTGATTCAGAAAGTGAAGCTCCAATATTTCAGCAAAATCTAGATATGCTGTTGGTAAAATTTGATAAATGTGAGTTGCTGGTCTTCATGATCATGTCTATTGTAAATGCCTTTTAAAAAAAACTTTTATTTACTCTTTCTGCTAAGTGAATAGATACAGAATTACTAACTGAATCTTGTCCTTGGAAACAAGATGAGGCTGAATATTTTTTTCAGTTCAGATTGTTACATGTTACTTTGATATATTGCTCCCATTTTCAGAGTCTGTAGTAATATAACCGAACTTTCCAATGTTTTTTAGGTACATCATCTCTATGCAGATGATGGAGGATGTGATCAACATCTACACGCACATGGAGTTTGATTTATTTGATGACGACAACAAATTCGACTACTCAGATTCTCTACCCACCAGCAGCAACCAGGACGACGACACGTCCGACACGTGTTATCTGTTATAGGTTCTGAGGGAAATAGACATGTTTTTGAGGCAACTAGATGACATTCTAAAAATTAAATGATGTTGTACTTGGATCATCTTGCCGGATCGAACGGTGCAGCCTCCTCACGCCAAATCGAACGCAAGCAAATGACCTCCTTGCGGCAAACAAAGACACACACTAAACGGGTCGGGTGGAGGCAGTTGGTAGTCCAAGAGAAGTACTTAGAAAACAAGATTGAAACAACATGACATACTTGCAATGATCCTGTATCTTTCGCCAAAAACGCTTCTGTTCTAACCTCGGGCGAACGTAATCACGAATCGTGCCCTATACTCGCACTTGTAACGATTCCCATTAATCATACATCATCATTCGTCCGATCTAACACCAGTGTTTTGGTAAACCCTAGGGAAAGTGTCGCAACATACCAGAGGAAACTTGAGCAACCAACGACTCCTCTTCAAAGAAGACAGCATCAACGACTTGAGGAACACCACGCTGGTCGCCATGGTGGTAGGGGACGGCGCCCGGTGGTAGGCGGCGCCATCGCAGTAGGCGCGTGAGTCGAATCCCAGAGGCGCGCCCGATGACGAGGAAAAGTGGGGCCGGGGGCGTGGGGAGTCGTGGGCTTTAGCTTTGGAGCCAAAACTAGCGGGGGATGGAATTTGTGCAAAATTTTGGAGGGAAATTTCCAAAAAATTTTGTACGGATAATCCATTTTTTATTCGAAAATACAGAAATATACCTATGGTAAATTTTTTTACAAAAATAGGCTCCAATCGTCCCACGGTTGGGCGACTGGAGCCTTTCGCCCAACCCAAAGGCGACAGATGGCCTGTCGCTACATCATCGAGCGACTGCTGATTGTCGCCTTCCAGTTGGGTGACTTTCATGCAGTCTCCCAACCGTTGGTCGATTTGCATGCAGTCGCCCTCCCTTTAGGCGACTACATGTATTTTTGTGAATTTTGTAGGTAAACTGGTGTAATAAAAGTTTATGTTCATTGTGTGTTGTTAAATGACATATGTTAAGAAATTCTGTACGTAGAACCGGTATGTTAATATTTGTTAGGTGACTTGATATATGAATGATTGAAGGCGAAAATAAGCTTGTTTGAATTTAAATAAACTTTATAACATAGTTGTGAGTTTCATTGCATGCATACATATATAATCGACAGCGCCCCTCACTCGCCACCCTGAGGTGCCCCGTCACCACGCCTGCGTCCTCCCGTACGGCCCTGCTTGGCCGTCCTCCGTGACCTGCACGTGCGCGAACTGTACCTGCAAGAAAGGCAAGTTGTTTAGTACGACGATCGTCCAAGGCTGAACCGCTCGAACGACCACAACTGTAGCAGCAGGGGACAGCCCGTGAGGATCGAGTTCGCCTTGATCCTCGTGCACGCATCGTACAGCCCGCGGTACGTCGCGGCAAGTGCGGCCGATCCCCAGCTGACTTGGTGGGCCTCGCCGTCCGCAATCGACACTAAATTTTCTACATCTAAATTTCTAAACTACATCTACATTTCTAAAATAAATGTTCTACACTAAATTTCTAAACTAAATTTTCTAAACTAAATGTTCTACACTAAATTTTCTAAACTAAATTTCCAAACTAAATTTTCTAAACTAAATTTCTAAATTGAATTTTCTAAACTAAATTTCAAAACTAAATTTTCTAATCTAAATTTCTAATCTACATTGGAAATATTTTTCACAAACAAAAGTGTTTGGTAGCTTTGAAAAGGTTTGTGTTTATGAAAAGGTGAACGAATTCCCAAAATATTGATTAGATGAAAGGTGAACGAATTCCCAAAATATCGATTAGATGAAACAAAATGTATTAGAAGATTTGATAAGGTTCGTGTGTCAAGAAACGCGAAGGAATTCCCAAAGTATTGATTTGAAAAAAAAGGAATTCTAAAAATATTTATTTCACATAACAAAATTTGTTAGATGTCAGAAAACGTGGAGGAATTCCAAAAATATTTGATTTGACAAAACTAACAAATTGTGAAGAAAAATTTGACAAAAACAAAATGTATTAGAAGATTTGATAAGGTTCGTGTGTCTAGAAACGTGAAGGAATTCCTAAAGTATTGATTTGACAAAACAAAGGAATTCTAAAAATATTTATTTCATATAACAAAATTTATTTGAAGTCAGAAAACGTGAAGGAATTCCAAAAATATTTGATTTGACAAAACTAACAAATTGTGAAGAAAAATTTGACAAAACAAAAAAATTTGTGCTATAGGCTGAATAGGGCCAGCAGTGCAGCGTACCTGCGCGGCGGGTGCGATGGGGCAGCTGCGCAGGGAGGGTTCCAACCCTACATATGCCATCGTCGGGCTGACCCACGGGCAGAGGCGGACCCACGGGGTATGAGGCTTTATATTACACTTGCTTATCGCACTTAAATAATAAAAATTTGCAAACAACATTGTTCAAAAAGTCACAGTTGTCTAGTGGTAAGCTCCTCAATTCTGAGCTATGAGGGTTAGGGTTCGAGCCCTCTATAGCTGTGATTTCACTTTTTTTTTCAAATTTTTAGCTGTGATTTTACTTTCATTTTTCAAAATTTTATCGCTCTTTGTTACGTCCCGTGAGATCTCCTCATCTTATTTTCCAAATTTTTGTACCCTCTTTGTTGTGTTCCGCGAGATATCACCCATATTTTAGTCTTTGGATAATAATTTTGTATATCCTCTAGAAGTTAATAACTATGATAATATACTTCATTATTTATTTTTTTTCTATTTTTGTCCTCTTTTTTTTCTATGTTTATCCTATCTTATTGTGTCATGTGAGACATAGCACCAAATGGAATGGCATTGATGATAAAAACAATATCACTTCGGCATCATTTCATTATCACTTATATCAGTCGCTGTGTAGTGCCATGTCTTTTTTATGAAATCCGCTCCGAAGCTCATCATGTAAAGTTTATATTCTTACAACCTTGCAGGTATTAGCCTAGTGGAGCGTGACGTGCTTGTTGAATTGTGTTGTGAGCATATGCCAAATAAAGTAGTTTCGTAAGATTCTTTTTTTGGATAATTTGAACTATTAAAATAGTGTTTGGACTATTTGTATTGTAATTTGTGCAAATTGCAAACTGAATTGTTGAATTTTGAACTTATTATGTTATTTAGTACCTATATACCGAATTGCGGAGCAAATTTCTATAATTATACCGAATTGCTAAATGGAATTTATTGAATTGCATGAATTGTTTTTGTGTGGCATACCCTTTGGCAAAATCACCATGTGGAAGTTTTAGATAGCAAATATTTGCATCTTTGTGCAATAATAAGTTGGTAACTCAGTGGTAAGCACTGCAGTATTTAATTGACAAGTCATTGGTTGAGTCCTACTTAGCGTAGCTTAAAATTTTATTTTCCTATGTTTTTTATCCCTCGAGGCCTCTACACATTAACTAGATAATTGCGCTTCCTACCGAGCACAACTGAAATTTTAATTTTCTAAATCTTTATCCATCTACAAATTAACTAGGTATTTGCGCTTTAGTTACTTTTTATTTTTCTACTAATATTTTTCTTTTATCCCACTAGCCAGTGCTAATACAAATATTTTCTTTTGAAACAACGGAAGCTGTCTTATTGCAACGAAAGATAGTTTTATATATCAATGACTAACAACTGTGGCAATACAACCCTAGAAGATGCAACGATCTCAAATTTCGTGGCGACACAACCTTGTTATTGCAATGAAAGATAGTCTTCTATACCAACGCCTAACAACCGTGGCATTACAGCCCTAGAAGATGCAACGAACCAACATTTCGTTGCGATAGATAAAACCCTATTGCAACGCAAGCAACGATTCATGCAACGAATCAAAACCGTTGCAAAACTGTCCAGTATTCACAACCATCAGCAAAAGCGTGGCAATAACGTCGACATATTGCAATGAAAATCAAACGAATCACAACGCAAATTCATTACGTCGCAATATTGTCAAGTACTTGCAACCGTTTTATAAATGGTGGCGATAGCACCTACCAATTGCAACAAAATGCATGGTAATCGCCACGCAAAAATATCCGTGGCAACATGGCCAACTATCGCAACCAAAAATGAAAATGGTGGCAATGGCTGAAACCTTGAGCTATAGGTCACGCTTTTATCCAATGTGATGCGAAATAAATCCGCGGAGTCCTGCAGTGAACTCAGAACGACTAGAAAAGCGAAATATCATGAGCTATGGGTCACCCTCTCGGCAAAATGTGACGCGAAAGAAATCCACGGAATGCTACGGTAACCCTGGAACGACCAGAAAAGTTGAAAATCATTAGCTATTGGTCACTCTCTCGGCCAAATCTGCTCGAAAAAAATAAAAATCCCCGGACTGGCCCGGTAACCCTGGAACGACTAGAAAAGCTGAAAATCGTGAACTATAGGTCACGCATTCGGCCAAATGTGATGCGGCAAAAATCCGCGGAATCCTCTGGTAACACCAGAACGATTAGAAAAGTTAAAATCGTTAGCTATTGGTCACGCTTTTGGGCAAATATGCTCCCAAAAATAAAAATACCTGAACAGCTGCGGTAACTCCAGAACGACTAGAAAACCTCAAAATTCCAGAACGACCAGAAAGGTAAAAATCCCCGGACTGCTACGGTAACCCCAGAACTACCAGAAAAGCTGAAAATCGTGAGCTATAGGTCACGCTTTTGGCCAAATGTGATCCGAAAAAAAATTCCGCAGACTGGCCCGGTAACCCTGGAATGTCTAGAAAAGCTGAAAATCGTGAGCTACAGATCACACTTTCGACTAAGTGTGTTCCAAAAAATAAAAATCCGCGCACTGGTCCAGAAACCCAGGAACGACTAGAAAAGCTAAAATGGTGAGCTATAGGTCACGCTTTCGGCCAAATGTGGTCCGAAAAATAAAAAACTCCGCACTGGTCCGGTAATGCCGGAACGACTAGAAAAGCTGAAATCTTAAGCTATAGGTCACGCTTTCGGCCAAATGTGATGCGAAAAAAATCCCCGGAGTCCTGCAGTAACCCCGAAATGACTAGAAAAGCGGAAAATCATGAGCTGTGGGTAACCCTCTCGGCATAATGTGATGCGAATGAAATCCACGGAATGCTATGGTAACCCTGGAACGACTAGCAAAGCTGAAAATTGTGAGCTATAGGTCACACTTTCGTCCAAATGTGTTCCAAAATATAAAAATACTTGGGCTGCTCCGGTAACCCAGGAACGAGTAGAAAAGCGAAAAATTGTGAGCTATAGTTACGCTTTCGGGAAATATGCTCCAAAAAATAAAAATCCCCAGACTACTCCGGTAAACCTGCCCCGAGAAACAAAAATCGTTGGAATACTCCGTAGCACTGGCACAACTAGAAAAGCTGAAAATTGTGAGTTACAGGTCATGCTTTCGGCCAAATATGCTTTAAAAAAATAAAAATACCCGGACCGCTCTGGAAACACCGGAACGACAAGAAAAGCTGAAAATCGTGAGCTATAGGTACGCTTTCGGCTGAATCTTGTCCAAGAAACAAAATTCCCCCGACTACTCCGGTAACTCTTGAACAACAAGAAAAGCTGAAAATCAGGAGCTATACGTCACGCTTTTGGTCAAATGTGGTGTGAAAAAATCGTCAGAGTCATCCAGTAACCCCGGAATGACTAGAAAAGGGGAAAATCTTGAGCTATGGGTCACCCTTTCACCCAAATGTGATGCGACAAAAATCCCCGAATCCTCCGGTAACACCATAACGATTACAAAATTTGAAAATCGTTAGCTGTAGATCACTCTTTCGGACAAATGTGCCCCAAAAAATAAGAATCCCCGGACTGCTCCGGTAACCCCGGAACGACTAGAAAAGCTGAAATCGTGAGCTATAGGTTACGCTTTCGGCCAAATTTGCTCCGAGAAACAAAAATCCCCGAAATGCTCCGGTAATCCTGGAATAACAAGAAAAGTTGAAAATCATGAGCTATAAGTTTATCTTTCGGCCAAATGTGCTTTGACAAATAAAAATACCCGGACTGCGCCGGTAATCCCGGAACGACTAGAAAACCTGAAAATTGTGAGTTATAGGTACGCTTTCGGTAAATGTGCTCTGAAAAATAAAAATCTCCGGACTACTCCGGTAACCCCGGAACGACTAGAAAAGCTGAAATAATGAGTCATAGGTCACGCTTTTGACCAAATCTGTCCCGAGAAAAAAAATTGTCGAAATGCTCCGGTAACCCAGGCCCGACTAGAAAAGCCGAAAAACGTGAGTTATAGGTCTCGCTTCCGGCCAAATATGCTTCGAAAAGTAAAAATAACCGGTCGTCTCTGGAACAACTAGAAAAGCTGAAAATCGTGAGCTATAGGTACGCTTTCGCCAAATGTGCTCCGAAAATTAAAAATCTCCGGACTGGCCCGGTAACCTGGAACGACTAGAAAATCTGAAAATCATGAGCTATAGGTCGCGCTTTAGGCCAAATGTGCTCTGAAAAATAAAAATCCCCGGACTGGCCCGGTAACCCTGGAACGACTAGAAAATCTGAAAATCATTAGCTATAGATCACGCTTTAGGCCAAATGTGATCTGAAAAATAAAAATCCCCGCACTGGTCCGGAAACCCCGGAACAAGTAGAAAAGGTAAAATGTGAGTTATAGGTCACGCTTTCGGAAGAGTGTGCTCCAAAAAATTAAAATCCCGGCATAGGTCCGGTAACTCCGGAACAATTAGAAAAGCTGAAAATCGTGAGCTATAGGTCACGCTTTCAGCCAAATATGCTTCGAAAAATAAAAATCCCCTGACTACTCCGGTAACTCCGGGACGACTAGAAAAGCTGAAATCGTGAGCTATAGGTAACGCTTTTGGCCAAATTTGCTCCAAGCAACAAAATTCCCCCGACTGCTCCAGTAACCCTTGAATGACTAGAAAAGCTGAAAATCGTGAGATATAGAAACGCTTTCGGCAAATTTGCTCCGAAAATTAAAAATCACCGGACTGGCCCGGTAACACTGGCACGACTGGAAAAACTGAAAATCGAGAGTTATAGGTCATGCTTTCGGCCAAATGTGCTTCAAAAAATGAAAATACCCGGACCACTCTGGAAACACCGGAACGACTAGAAAAGCTGAAAATCATGAGCTATAGCTATGCTTTTGGCCGAATCTTCTCCAAGAATCATGATCTATACGTCACGCTTCCGGTCAAATGTGACGCGAAAAAAATCCCCGGAGTCCTGCAGTAACCCCGTAACGACTAGAAAAGGGGAAAATCTTGAGCTATGAGTCACCCTTTCGCCCAAATGTGATGCGACAAAAATCCCCGAATCCTCCGGTAACACCAAAATGATTAGAAAAGTTCAAAATCATTAGCTATAGGTCACACTTTTGGACAAATGTGCCCGAAAAATAAAAATCCCTGGACTGCTCCGATAACCCCAGAACGACTAGAAAAGTTGAAATCGTGAGCTATAGGTTATGCTTTCGGCCAAATTAGCTTCGAGAAACAAAAACCCCGGAACGCCCCGGTAACCCTGGAATACCTAGAAATGTTGAAAATCGTGAGCTATAGGTCAATCTTTCAGCCAAATGTGCTCCAAAAATTAAAATACCCGGACAGGCTCGGTAATCCTGGAATGACTAGGAAAGCTGAAAATCATGAGCTATTGGTCACGCTTTCGGCCAAATGTGCTTCGAAAAAAATCCCCAGACTACTCCGGAAACCCCGGGACGACTAGAAAGCTGAAATCACGAGCTATAGGTACACTTTCGGCAAATGTGCTCCGAAAAATAAAAATCCCCGGACTACTCCGGTAACCCCGGAACGACCAAATATGCCCCGAGAAACAAAAATCGTCGAAATGCTCCGGTAACCCGGGCACGACTAGAAAAGCTGAAAATCGTGACTTATAGGTCACGCTTTTGGCTAAATGTGCTTCGAAAAATAAAAATACCCGGACTGCTTTGGTAACACCGGAACGACTAGACAAGCTGAAAATCGCGAGTTATAGGTACGCTTTCGGCAAATGTGCTGCAAAAATTAAAAATCGTTGGACTGGCCCGGTAACCCTGGAACGACTAGAAAAGCGAAAAATCGTGAGCTATAGGTCACGCTTTCGGCCAAACGTGCTCCGAAAAATAAAAATCCCCGGACAGCTCTGGTAACCGCGGGACGACTTGAAAAGCTGAAATGGTGAGCTGTAGGACACGCTTTCGGCAAAAATGTGCTGCAAAAAATAAATATCCCCGGACTGAAGCGGTAACCCTGGAACGACTAGAAAAGCTGAAAATCATGAGCTATAGGTCACGCTATCGGCCATGTGTGCTCCGAAAAATAAAAATCACCGCACTGGTCCGGAAACCCCGGAACGACTAGAAAAGCTAAAATGTGAGCTATAGGTCACGCTTTCGGCCAAATGTGCTCCGAAAAATAAAAAGCCCTGCACAGGTCCGGTAACCTCGGAATGATTAGAAAAGCTAAAAATCGTAAGCTATAGGTCAGGCCTTCGGCCAAATGTGCTTCAAAAAATAAAAATCCCCGGACTGCTCTGTTAACCGCGGGACGACTAGAAAAGCTGAAATCGTGACTTATAGGTCATGTTTTCGGCCAAATCTGCTCCAAGAAACAAAATTTCCCCGACCGCTCCAGTAACCCTTGAACGACTAGAAAAGCTGAAAATCGAGAGCTATAGGTTACACTTTCTGCCAAATGTGCTCCGAAAAACAAAAATCCCCGGATTGCTCCGGTAAGCCTGGAACGACTAGAAAAGTTGAAAATTGTGTGCTATAGATCACTCTTTCGGCCAAATGTGCTCCGAAAAATAAAAAATCTCCGTACTGGCCCGGTAACCCCACAACGACTAGAAACGCTGAAAATCGTGAGCTATAGGTCACGGTTTCGGCCAAATCTGTTCCAAAATATAAAAAATATCCGGATTGCTCTGGTAACCTGGAACGACAAGAAATGCTGAAAATCGTGAGCTATAGGTATGCTTTCGGCAAATGTGCTCCGAAAACTAAAAATCCCCGTACTACTCCGGTAAACCCGGATCGACTAGAAAAGCTGAAATCGTGAGCTATAGGTCACGCTTTCGACCAAATCTGCCCCGAGAAACAAAAATCATCGGAATGCTCTGGTAACGCTAGCACGACTAGAAAAGCTAAAAATCGTTAGCAATAGGTAACAATTTCGTGTAAATGTGCTCCGAAAAATAAAAATTTCTAGATCGCTCCGGTAACCTTGGACGACAAGAAAAGCTGAAATCATGAGCTATAGGTCATGGTTTCGACCAAATGTGCTCCAAAAACAAAAATCCCTGGAATGCTCCGGTAACCATGGAACGACTGGAAATGCTGAAAATCGTGAGCTATAGGTCACGCTTTCGGCCAAATGTGCTCAGAAAAATAAAAATCTCCGGACTGCCCTGGTAACCCAAAAACAAATAGAAAAGCTAAAATTCGTGTGCTATAGGTCACGGTTTTGCCTAAATCTGCTCCGAGAAACAAAATTCCCCCGACTGCTCTGGTAACCGTTGAACGACTAGGAAAGCTGAAAATCGTGAGCTATAGGTCACGCTTTCGGCCAAATGTGATGCGGCAAAAATCCGCGGAATCCTCTGGTAACACCAGAATGATTAGAAAAGTTAAAATCGTTAGCTATTGGTCACGCTTTTGGGCAAATATGCTCCGAAAAACAAAAATCCCAGAACGATTAGAAAAGCTGAAAATGTGAGCTATAGGTCACGCTTTCGGCCAAATGTGCTCCGAAAAATAAAAATATCTGGACAGCTGCGGTAACCCAGAACGATTAGAAAAGCTCAAAATCGTGAGCTGTAGGTCACGCTTTCGGTCAAATGTAATGCGAAAAAAACCCCCGAGTCCTCCAGTAACCCCCGAACGATTAGAAAAGCGGAAAATCTTTAGCTATGGGTCACCCTTTCGGCTAAATGAGATGCGACAGAAATCCCCGGAATGCTCCGGTAACTCTGGAACGACTAGAAAATGTGATAATTGTTAGCTATTGGTCACACTTTTGGCCAAATCCACTCTGAAAAATAAGAATCCCCGGACTAGCCGTTAACACTAGAACGACTAAAAAACCTGAATATCGTGAGCTATAGGTCACGCTTTCGGCCAATTCTGCTCCGAAAATTAAAAATCCCCGGATTGGCCCGGTAACGACAAGGAAAGTTGAAAATCGTGAGCTATAGGTCACGCTTTCGGCCAAATGTGATGCGAAACAAATCCCCGAAGTCCTCTAGTAACCCCGGAACGACTAGGAAAGCGGAAAATCTTTAGCTATGGGTCTCCGTTTCAGCCAAACGTGATGCGACAAAAATCCGCGGAATCCTTTGGTAACACCGGAACGATTAGAAAAGTTAAAAATCGTTAGCTATTGGTCACGCTTTCGGACAAATGTGCTCCAAAAAATATATGTCCCTGGGCTGCTCCGGTAACCCCGGAATGACTAGAAAAGATGAAATCGTGAGCCATAGGTCACGCTTTTGGCCAAATTTGCTCCGAGAAACAAAAATCCCCGGAATGCTCTGGAAACCCTGGAACGACTAGGAAAGTTGAAAATTGTGAGCTATAGGTCACTCTTTCGACCAAATTCTGGGGAATGCCCGGTAACCCTGAACGACTAGAAAAGCTGAAAATCGTGAGCTATATGTCGCGCTTTCGGCCAAATGTGCTCCAAAAAATAAAAAACCCTGCGCTGGTCCGGCAACCCCGGAACGACTAGAAAAGCTTAAATCGAGAGCTATGGGTCACGCTTTTGCCCAAATGTGCTCCGAAAAATAAAAATACCTAGACAGCTGCGGTAACCCCAGAACGACTAGAAAACCTCAAAATCGTGAGCTATAGGTCACGCTTTTGGCCAAATGTGATGCGAAAAAAAATCCACGGAGTCCTGTAGTAACCCCGGAACGACTAGAAAGCGGAAAATCTTTAGCTATGGGTCACCCTTTCGGCAAAATGTGATGCGACAGAAATCCCAGAGTGCTCCGGTAACCCAGGAACGACTAGAAAAGTTGATAATCGATAGCTATTGGTCACTCTTTTGACCAAATCTGCTCCGGAAAATAAGAATACCTGGACTGGCCCGTTAACCCTGAAATGACTAGAAAAGCTGAATATCGTGAGCTATAGGTCACGCTTTCGGCCAAATGTGCTCCAAAAAATAAAAATACCTGGACAGCTGCGGTAACCCAGAATGATTAGAAAAGCTCAAAATCGTGAGTTGTATGTCACGCTTTCGGTCAAATGTGATGTGAAAAAAAATCCCCGGAGTCCTCCAGTAACCCCCAAACGACTAGAAAAGCGGAAAATCTTTAGATATGGGTCACCCTTTCAGCAAAATGTGATGCGACAAAAATCCACGGAATGCTCCGATAACTCTGGAATGACTAGAAAAGCTGATAATCGTTAGCTATTGGTCACTTTTTCGACCAAATCCGCTCCGAAAAATAAGAATCCCCGGACTAGCCCGTTAACCCAAGAACGACTAGAAAAGCTGAAAATCGTGAGCTATAGGTCACGCTTTCAGCCAAATGTGCTCCGAAAAATAAAAATACATGAACAACTGCGGTAACCCCAGAATGATTAGAAAAGCTCAAAATCGTGAGCTGTAGGTCACGCTCTCGGTCAAATGTGATGCGGAAAAAAAATCCCCGGAGTCCTCCAGTAACCTCCGAACGACTAGAAAAGCGAAAAATCTTTGGCTATGAGTCACCCTTTCGGCAAAATGTGATGCGACAGAAATCCCCGGAATGCTCCGGTAACTCTGGAACGACTAGAAAAACTAATAATTGTTAGCTATTGGTCACTCTTTTGGCCAACTCCGCTCCGAAAAATAAGAATCCCCGGACTAGCCCGTTAACCCTAGAACGACTAGAAAAACTGAAAATCGTGAGCTATAGGTCACGCTTTCGGCCAATTGTGCTCCGAAAATTAAAAATCCCCGGACTAGCCCGGTAACGACAAGGAAAGCTTAAAATCATGAGCTATAGGTCATGCTTTCAGCCAAATGTGATGCGAAAAAATCCCCGATGTCCTCTAATAACACCGGAATGATTAGAAAAGTTAAAAATCGTTATCTATTGGTCACGCTTTCGGGCAAATGTGCTCCGAAAAATGAAAGTCCCCGGACTTCTCCGGTAACCCCGGAACGGCTAGAAAAGATGAAATCGTGAGCTATAGGTCACGCTTTTGGCCAAATTTGTTCCGAGAAACAAAAATCCCCGAAATACTCTGGAAACCCTGGAACGACTAGGAAAGTTGAAAATTGTGAGCTATAGGTCACTCTTTCGGCCCAATGTGCTCCGAAAATAAAATTTCGGGGAATGCCCGGTAACCCTGGACCGACTAGAAAAGCTGAAAATCGTGAGCTATAGGTCGCGTTTCCGGCCAAATGTGCTCCAAAAAAAAATCCCGGCACTGGTCCGGCAACCCCGGAACGACTAGAAAAGCTTAAATCGAGAGCTATATGGGTCACGCTTTTGGCCAAATATGCTCCGAAAAATAAAAATACCTGGACAGCTGCGATAACCCCAGAACGACTAGAAAACCACAAAATCGTGAGCTATTGGTTACGCTTTTGGCAAAATGTGATGCGAAAAAATCCACGGAGTTCTGCAGTAACCCCGGAACGACTAGAAAAGCGGAAAATCTTGAGCTATGGGTCACCTTTCGGTAAAATGTGATGCGACAGAAATCTCCAGAGTGCTAGGTAACCCTAGAACGACTAGAAAAGTTGATAATCGTTAGCTATTGGTCACTCTTTTAACCAAATCTGCTCCGGAAAATAAGAATACCTGGACTGGCCCGTTAACCTTGAAACGACTAGAAAAGCAGAATATCGTGAGCTATAGGTCACGCTTTCGGCCAAATGTGCTCCAAAAAATAAAAATACCTGGACAGCTGCGGTAACCCAGAACGATTAGAAAAGCTCAAAATCGTGAGCTGTAGGTCACGCTTTCGGTCAAATGTGATGCGAAAAAAAAATCCCCGTAGTCCTCCAGTAACCCCCGAACGACTAGAAAAGCGGAAAATCTTTAGCTATGGGTCACCCTTTCGGCAAAATGTGATGCGACAGAAATCCCCGGAATGCTCTGGTAACTCTGGAACAACTAGAAAAGCTGATAATCGTTAGCTATTGGTCACTCTTTCGGCCAAATCCGCTCCGAAAAATAAGAATTTCTGGACTAGCCCGTTAACCCTAGAACGACTACAAAAGCTGAAAATCGTAAGCTATAGGTCACACTTTCGTGCAAATGTGCTCCGAAAAATAAAAATCTCCGGGTTGCTCCGATAACCCCAGAACGACTAGACAAGCTGAAATCGAGAGCTATAGGCCACGCTTTCGGCCAAATGTACTGCGAAAAATAAAAATCCCAAACTGGCCCCACAACCCTGGAACGACTACAAAAGGTGAAAATTGTGAGCTATAGGTCACAGTTTCGGCCAAATTTGTTTCGAAATGTAAAAGTACCTGGGCTGCTCTGGTAACCCTGGAACGACTAGAAAAGCAGAAAATTCTGAGCTATAGGTACGCTTTCGACAAATGTGCTCCAAAAAATAAAAATCCCCGGACTACTCCGGTAAACCCGGAAGGACTAGAAAAGCTGAAATCGTGAGCTATAGGTCACGCTTTCGACCAGATCTGCCCCAAGAAACAAAATCGTCGGAATGCTCCTGTAACACTGGCACTACTAGAAAAGCTGAAAATCGTGAGTTACTGGTCATGCTTTCGACCAAATGTGCTTTAAAAAATAAAAATACCCGGACTGCTCTGGAAACACCGGAACGACCAGAAAAGCTGAAAATTATGAGCTATAGGTACACTTTCGGCTAAATCTTCTCCAAGAAACGAAATTCCCCCGACTGCTCCGGTAACTCTTCAACAACTAGAAAAGCTGAAAATCATGAGGTATAGGTCACGCTTGCGGTCAAATGTGGTGCGAAAAAAATCCCCAGAGTGCTCCAGTAACCCCGGAACGACTAGAAAAGGGGAAAATCTTGAGCTATGGGTCACCCTTTCGCCCAAATGTGATGCGACAAAAATCCCCGAATCCTTCGGTAACACCGTAACGATTAGAAAAGTTGAAAATCGTTAGCTATAGGTAACTCTTTCGGAGAAATGTATCCCGAAAAATAAGAATCCCTGGATTGCTCCAGTAACTCTGGAACAACTAGAAAAGCTGAAATCGTGAGCTATAGGTTTGCGCTTTCAGCCTAATTTGCTCCGAGAAATGCTCCGGTAAAACTGGAATGACAAGAAAAGTTGAAAACCGTGAACTACAGGTCAATCTTTCGGTCAAATGTGCTCCGAAAATTAAAAAAACCCGGACAGGCCCGGTGACCCTGGAACAACTAGGAAAGCTGAAAATCGTGAGCTACAGGGTACGCTTTTGGCCAAATATGATCCAAAAAATAAAAATCCCCGCACTTGTCCGGAAATCCCGGAACGACTAAAAAAGCTAAAATGTGAGTTATAGGTTAAGCTTTCGGCCAAATGTGCTTCGAAAAATAAAAATCCCTGGATAGGTCCGGTAAACCTGGAATGAGTAGAAAAGCTAAAAATTGTGAGCTATATGTCACACTTTCGACCCAACGTGCTTCGACAAATAAAAATCCCCGGACTGCGCCGGTTACCCCGGGACGACTAGAAAAGCTGAAACCGTGAGCTATAGGTCACGCTTTCAGCTTAATCTATTCCGAGAAACAAAATTCCCCCGACTTCTCTGGTAACCCTTGAACGACTAGAAAAGCTGAAAATCGTGAGCTGTAGGTCACGTTTTCGCCCGAATGTGATGCGTAAAAAATCCCCGGAGGCCTCCAGTAACCCCGGAACGACTAGAAAAGCGGAAAATCGTGTGCTATGGGTCACCCTTTCGGCCAAATGTGATGCGGCAAAAATCCCCGAAATGCTCCGCTAACTCCGGAACGTTTAGAAAAGTTGAAAATCGTTAGCTATAGGTGACACTTTCGTGCAAATGTGCACCGAAAAATAAAAATGCCAGACTGCTCCGGTAACCCCGGAACGACAAGAAATGCTGAAATCGTGAGCTATAGGTCACGCTTTCGACCAAATATGCTCCGAAAAACAAAAATCCACGGAATGATCCGGTAACCCTGGAACGACTAGAAAAGTCAAAAATCGTGAGCTATAGATCACTCTTTCGGCCAAATGTGCTCTGAAAAATTTCCAAAGACTTGCACGGTAACCGTACAAGGACTACAATAGCTGAAAATCGTGAGTGTCACGTTTTTGACCAAATCTGTTCCAAAATATAAAAATACCTGGACTGCTCCGGTAACCCTGAACGACTAGAAAAGCTGAAAATCGTGAGCTATAGATCACTCTTTCGGCCAGATGTGCTCCAAAAAATAAAAATCCCCAAACTCGCTAGGTAACCTTAGAACGACTAGAAAAACTAAAAATCGTGATCTATAGCTTCGCTTTCAGCAAATGCGCTCCGAAAAGTAAAAATCTCTGGACTATTCCGGTGCCCTGGCACGACTAGAAAAGCTGAAATCGTGAGCTATAGGTCACGCTTTCGACCAAATCTGCCTCGAGAAAAAAATCGTCGAAATGCTCCGGTAACCCGGGCACGACTAGAAAAGCTGAAAATTGTGACTTATAGGTCACGCTTTTGGCGAAATGTGCTTCAAAAAGTAAAAATACTCGGACGGCTCTGGTAACACATGAACGACTAGCAAGCTGAAAATCGTGAGCTATAGGTACGCTTTCGCCAAATGTGCTCCGAAAATTAAAAATCCCCGGACTGGCCCGGTAACCCTGGAACGACTAGAAAATCTGAAAATCATGAGCTATAGGTCACGCTTTAGGTCAAATGTGCTCTGAAAAATAAAAATCCCCGCACAGGTCCGGAAAACCCGGAACGGGTAGAAAAGCTAAAATGTGAGCTATAGGTCACGCTTTCGACCAAGTGTGATCCAAAAAATTAAAATCCCTGCATAGGTCCGGTAACTCCGGAACGATTAGAAAAGCTGAAAATTATGAGCTATAGGTCACGTTTTCAGCCAAATGTGATTCAAAAAATAAAAATCCCCGGACTACTCCGGTAAGTCCGGGACGACTAGAAAAGCTGAAATCGTAAGCTATAGGTCACGCTTTCGGCCAAATCTGCTCCGAGAAACAAAATTCCCCCGACTGCTTTGGTAACGCTTGAACGACTAGAAAAGCTAAAAATCGTGAGCTATAGATACGCTTTCGGCAAATGTGCTCCAAAAATTAAAAATCCCCCGACAGGCCCGGTAACATTAGCACGACGAGAAAAGCTGAAAATCGTGAGTTATAGGTCATGCTTTCGGCCAAATGTGCTTCAAAAAATGGAAAAAGCCGGATCGCTCTGGAAACACAGGAACGACTAGAAATCTGAAAATCGTGAGCTATAGCTACGCTTTCGGCCGAATCATCTCCAAGAATCAAAATTCCCCTGACTGCTCCGGTAACCCTTGAACAACTAGAAAAGCTAAAAATCATGAGCTATAGGTCACGCTTCCTATCAAATGTGATGCGACAAAAATCCCCGAATCCTCCGGTAACACTAGAACGATTAGAAAAGTTGAAAATCGGTATCTATAGGTCACACTTTCGGACAAATGTGCCCGAAAAATAAAAATCCCTAGACTGCTCTGATAACCCCGGAACGACAAGAAAAGCTGAAATCATGAGCTATACGTTATGCTTTCGGCCAAATTAGCTTCGAGAAGCAAAATCCCCGTAATGCTCCGGTAACCCTGGAACGACTAGAAATGTTGGAAATCGTGAGCTATAGGTCAATGTTTCGGCCAAATGTGCTCTGAATATTAGAAAAACCCGGACAGGCCTGGTAACCCTGGAACAACTAGGAAAGCTGGAAATCGTGAGCTATAGGTCACGCTTTCGGCCAAATGTGCTCCAAAAAATAAAAATCCCGGCACAGGTCCGGAAACCCCGGAATGACTAGAAAAGCTAAAATGGTGAGCTATAGGTCACGCTTTCGGCCAAATGTGCTCCGAAAACTAAAAATCCCTAGACAGGTCCGGTAACCCCGGAACGACTAGAAAAGGTGAAAATCGTACGCTTTCGGCCAAATGTGCTCTGAAAAACAAAAATCCCCGGACTGCCCTGGTAACCCAGAAAAGAATAGAAAAGCTTAAAATCGTGAGCTATAGGTCACGGTTTTGCCTAAATCTGCTCCGAGAAAAACATTCCCCCGATTACTCCGGTAACCGTTGAACAACTAGGAAAGCTGAAAATCGTGAGCTATACATCACGGTTTCGGCCAAATCTTCTCCAAGAAAGAAAATTCTCCCCGGACTGCCCTGGTAACCCAGAAACGACAAGAAAAGCTGAAATTGTGAGCCATAGGTACGCTTTCGGCAAATGTGCTCCGAAAACTAAAAATCCCCGTACTACTCCGGTAAACCCAGAACGACTAGAAAAGATGAAATCATGAGCTATAGGTCATGCTTTCGGCCAAATGTGCTCCAAAAAATAAAAATCCCAGGAATGCTTTGGTAACCTTGGAACGAGTAGAAAAGCTGAAAATCGTGAGGTGTAGATCACTCTTTTGGTCAGATGTGCTCCGAAAAATAAAAATCCCCAGACTTGCAGGGTTACTGTACATCGACTAGAAAAGCTGAAAATTGTGAGCTATAGGTACGCTTTCGGCAAATGTGCTCCGAAAAATAAAAATCCGCGGACTACTCCGGTACCCCCGGAACTATAGATCACGCTTTTGACCAAATCTGCCCCAAGAAACAAAAATCGTCAAAATGCTCCGGTAACCCTTGCACGACTAGAAAAGCTAAAAATCGTGAGTTATAGATCACACTTTCGGCCAAACGTGCTTCAAAAATTAAAATACCCAGACTGCTCTGTTAACACCGGAACGAGTAGAAACGCTGAAAATCGTGTGTTATAGGTGCGCTTTCGGCAAATGTGCTGCGAAATTTAAAAATCCCTGGACAGGTCGTGAGCTATAGGTTACGCTTTCGGCCAAATATGTTCCGAAAAATAAAAATCCCCGCACAGGTCTTGAAACCCCGGAACGACTAAAAAAGCTAAAATATGAGCTATTGGTCACGCTTTCGGCCAAATGTGCTCCCAAAAATAAAAATCCCAGCGAAGGTTCGGTAACCCCGGAACGATTAGAAAAGCTGAAAATCGTGAGCTATAAGTCACGCTTTCGGCCAAATCTGCTCCGAGAAACAAAATTTTCCCGACTGCTCAAGTAACCCTTGAACGACTAGAAATAAAAATACCCGGATTGCTCCGGTAACCCTGGCCAAATGTGATTCAAAAAATAAAAATCCTCGGATTGCTCCGGTAACCCTGGAACGACAAGAAAAGCTGAAAATCGTGAGTTATAGATCACCCTTTCGCCCAAATGTGCTCTGAAAAATAAAATCCCCAGACTGGCCCGGTAACCTTACAACGACTAGAAAAGCTGAAAATCGTGAGCTACAGGTCACGTTTTTGGCCAAATCTGTTCCAAAATATAAAAATACCCAGACTGCTCCGGTAACCATGGAGCGACTAGAAAAGCTGAAAATCGTGAGCTATAGGTACGCTTTCGGCAAATGTGCTCTGAAAAATAAAAATCCGCAGACTTCTCTGGTAACGCCGGAGCGACTAGAAATGCTGAAATAGTGAGCTATAGGTCATGCTTTCGACCAAATCTGCCCCGAGAAACAAAAATCATAGAAATGCTCCAGTAAGCCTGGCATGACTAGAAAAGCTGGAAATCGTGAGTTATAGGTCACGCTTTCGGCCAAATGTGCTTCGAAAAATGAAAATACCCGGACTGCTCTGGTAACACAGGAACGACTAGAAAAGCCGAAAATCATGAGTTATAGGTATGCTTTCGGCAAATGTGCTGCGAAAATTAAAAATCCCCGGACTGGCGCGGTAACCCTGGAACGACTAGAAAAGCTGAAAATCATGAGCTATAGGTCACGCTTTCAGCCAAATGTGCTCCGAAAAATAAAAATCCCCGCACTGGTCCGGAAACCCCGGAACGACAAGAAAAGCTAAAATGTGAGCTATAGGTCACGCTTTCGACCAAATGTGTTCCGAGAAACAAAACTGAAAATATAGATAACACCGGTAACACCGGAATGTTTAGAAAAGTTGAAAATCATTCGCTATAGATCACGCTTTCGTGCGAATGTGCTCCAAAAAATAAAAATCCCCAGACTGCTCCGGTAAACCCGGATTAACAAGAAAGGTTGAAATCGTGAGCTATAGGTCACGCTTTCGGCCAAATGTGCTCCAAAAAACAAAAATCCCTGTATTGCTCTGGTAACCCTACAACGACTGGAAACGCTGAAAATCACGAGCTATAGGACACGTTTTCGGCCAAATCTGCTCCAAAATATAAAAATATAAGGATTGCTCTAGTAACCTTGGAAGGACAAGAAAAGCTGAAAATCGTGAGCTATAGGGACGCTTTCGGCAAACGTGCTTCGAAAACTAAAAATCCCTGTACTACTCCGGTAAAACCGGAACGATTAGAAAAGCTGTAATCGTGAGCTATAGGTCACGCTTTCAGCCAAATGTACTTCGAAAAATAAAAAATACCTGGACAGCTCTGGTAACACCGGAACAACTAGAAAAATCAAAAATCGTGAGTTATAGGTACGCTTTCGGCAAATGTGCTGCGAAAATTAAAAATCCCCGAACTGGCGCGGTTACCCTGGAACGACTACTAAAGCTGAAAATCGTGAGCTATAGGTCACGCTTTCCGCGGAATGTGCTCCGAAAAATAAAAATCCCCAGACTGGCCCGGTAACCCTGCAACGACTAGAAATGTTGAAAATCATTAGCTATAGAACAGGTTTTCGGCCAAATCTGCTCCCAAATATAAAAATACCCGGACTGCGCTGGTAACCCTAGAATGACTAGAAAAGCTGAAAACGTGAGCTATAGATCAGTCCTTCGGCGAAATGTGCTCCAAAAAATAAAAATCCCCAAACTGGCCCGGTAACCTTAGAACGGCTAGAAAAGCTGAAAATCGTGAGCTATAGGTCACGTTTTCGGCCAAATCTGTTCCAAAATATAAAAATACCCGAACTGCTCCGGTAACCATGGAACGACTAGAAAAGCTGAAAATCGTGAGCTATAGGTACGCTTTCGGCAAATGTGCTCCAAAAAATAAAAATCCCCGGAGAACTCCGGTAACCCCGGAACGACTGGAAAAGACGAAATCTTGAGCTATAGGTCACGCTTTCGACCAAATCTGCCCCGAGAAACAAAAATCGTAGAAATACTTTGGTAACCCTGGCACGACTAAAAAACCTGAATATAGGACACGCTTTCAGCCAAATGTGCTTCAAAAAATCAAAATACCCGAACAACACTGGTAAGACCGGAACGACTAGAAAATCTGAAAATCGTGAGCTATAGGTACGCTTTCGGCAAATGTGCTGTGAAAAATTAAAAATCCCCGAACTGCCCGGTAACCCGGGAATGACTAGAAAAGTTGAAAATCGTGAGTTATAGGTCACGCTTTCGCCAAATGTGCTCCGAAAAATAAAAATCCCTGCACAGGTCCGGTAACCCCGGAACGACTAGAAAAGCTGAAAATCGTGAGCTATAGGTCACGTTTTCGGCAAAATGTGCTCCGAAAAATAAAAATCCCCGGACAACCTCGGTAACCCAGAAACGACTAGAAAAGCTAAAAATCGTGACCTATAGGTCACGCTTTCGCCTTAATCTACTCCGAGGAACAATATTCCCCCGACTGCTCCGGTAACCATTGAACGACTAGAAAAGCTGAAAATCGTGAGCTATAAGTCAAGCTTTCGGCCAAATGTGATGCAAAGAAAATTCCTAGAGTCCTGCAATAACCCTGGAATGACTAGAAAAGTGAAAAATCTTGAGCTATGGGTCACCCTTTGGGCCAAATCGTGAGCTATAAGTCACTCTTTCGGGCAAATGTGCGGCGAAAATTAAAAATCCCTGGACTGGCCCGATAACCCTGGAACGACTAGGAAAGCTGAAAATCGTGAGCTATAGGTCACACTTTCGGCCAAGTGTGCTCCGAAAAATAATAATCCCCGCACTGGTCCGGAAACCCCAGAACGACGAGAAAAGCTAAAATGCGAGCTATAGGTCACGCTTTCGGCCAAATGTGCTTCGAAAAATAAAAATCCCTACACAGGTTCGGTAACCCTGCAACGACTAGAAAAACTGAAAATCGTGATGTATCGGTCACGCTTTCGGCAAAATGTGCTTCAAAAAATAAAAATCCCCGGACTGCCTCAGTAACCCAGAAACGACTAGAAAAGCTAAAAATCGTGAACTATAGGTCACGCTTTCGCCTAAATCTGCTCCGAGGAACAAAATTCCCCCGACTACTCCGGTAACCGTCGAACGACTAGAAAAGCTAAAAATCATGAGTTATTGGTCACGCTTTCGGCCATATGTGATGCGAAAAAAATCCCCGGAGTCCTCCAGTATCCCCGGAATGACTAGAAAAGCGGAAAATCTTGAGCTGTGGGTGACCTTTAGGCCAAATGTGATGCGACAGAAATTACAAGAATCCTTCGGTAACATGGGATCGATTAAAAAAGTAAATCGTTAGCTATAGGTCACGCTTTCGGGCATATGTGCTCCGATAAATACAAATCCCAGGATTGCTCCGGTAACCCGGAATGACTGCAAAAGCTGAAATCACGAGCTATAGGTTACGCTTTTGGCCAAATTTGCTCCGAGAAATAAAAATCCCCGGAATGCTCCGGTAATCCTGGAACGACTAGAAAAGCTGAAAATCGTGAGCTATAGGTCACGCTTTCGGCAAAATGTGCTCCGAAAAATAAAAATCCCGGCACAGGACCGGAAACCGCAGAATGACGAGAAAAGCTAAAATGTGAGCTATAGGTCATGCTTTCGGCCAAATGTGCTCCAAAAAATAAAAAACCTGTGCAGGTCCGGTATCCCCGGAACGACTAGAAAAGCTGAAAATCGTGAGCTATAGGTCATGCTTTCAGAAAAATATGCTCCAAAAATACAAATCCCCGGACTGCCTCGGTAACCCAGGAACGACTAGAAAAGCCAAAAATCTTGAGCTATAGGTCAAGCTTTCGGCCAAATGTCATGCGAAAAAATCCCCGGAGTCCTTCAGTAATCCCGGAATGACTAGAAAAGCGGAAAATCATGAGCTACGGGCCACCCTTTCGGGCAAATGTGCTACGAATAATAAAAATCCCCGGACTGGCCTGGTAACCCTGGAACGACTAGAAAAGCTGAAAATCGTAAGCTATAGGTAACGCTTTCGGCCAAATGTGCTCCGAAAAATAAAAATCCCGGCACTGGCCTGAAAACCCCGGAACGAGGAGAAAAGCGAAAATGTGAGCTATAGGTCACGCTTTCGGCCAAATGTGCTCAAAAAAAATCCCTGCACAGGTGCGGTATCCTCGGAATGACTAGAAAAGCTGAAAATCGTGAGCTAGGTCACGCTTTCGGCAAAATGTGCTCCAAAAAAATAAAAATCTCCGGACTGCCTCGGTAATCCAGAAACGACTAGAAAAGCCAAAAATCGTGAGCTATAGGTCACGCTTTCGCCTAAATCTGCTCCGAGGAACAAAATTCCCACGACTGCTCTGGTAACCGTTGAACTACTAGAAAAGTTGAAAATCGTGAGCTATAGGTCACGCTTTCGGCCAAATGTGATGCAAAAAATCCCCGGAGTGCTCCAGCAACCCCGGAATGACTAGAAAGTGGAAAATCTTGAGCTGTGGGTCACCCTTTGGGACAAATTTGATGCGACAAAAATCCCCAGAATCCTCAAGAAAGATCAGATCGATTAAAAAAGTTGAAAATTGTTAGCTTTAGGTCACGCTTCCGGGCATATATGCTCCGAAAAATAAAAATCTCAGGACTGCTCTGGTAACCCCGGAATGACTAGAAAAGCGGAAAATCTTGAGCTATGGGTCACCCATTGGGCCAAATGTGATGCGACAGAAATCCCAGAATCCTCCGGAAACATCAGATCGATTAAAAAAGTTGAAAATCGTTAACTGTAGGTCACGCTTTCGGGCATATGTGCTCCAAAAAATAAAAATCCCTGGACTGCTTCGGTAACCCCGGAACGACTAGAAAAGCTTAAATCGCGAGTTATAGGTCACGCTTTTGGCCAAATTTGCTCCGAGAAACAAAAATCCCCGGAATGCTCCGGTAACCCTGGAACGATTAGAAAAGTTGAAAATCGTGAGCTATAGGTCACGCTTTCGGCCAAATGTGCTTCGAAAAATAAAAATCCCCGGACTGGCCCGGTAACCCCGGAACGACTAGAAAAGCTGAAATCGTGAGCTATAGGTCACGCTTTCGACCAAATTTGCCCCGAGAAACAAAAATCATCGGAATGCTCCGGTAACCCTGGCACAACTAGAAAACCTAAAAATCGTGAGTTATAGGTCACGCTTTGGGCCAAATGTGCTCCGAAAAATAAAAATCGCCGGACTAGCCCGATAACCCCGAAACGACTAGAAAAGCTGAAAATCGTGCGCTATAGGTCACGCTTTCGGCCAAATGTGCTCCAAAAATAAAAATCCCCGCATTGATCCGGAAACCCCGGAACGACTAGAAAAGCTAAAATGGTGAGCTATAGGTCACACTTTCGGCCAAATGTGCTCCGATAAATAAAAATCCCTGCACAGGTCCAATAACACCGGAACGACTAGAAAAGTTGAAAATCGTGAGCTATAGGTCACGCTTTCGGGCAAATGTGCTCTGAAAAATAAAAAATTCCTACACTGCTCCGGTAACCCTAGAATGACTAGAAAAGCTGAAATCGTGTGCTATAGGTCACACTTTCGACCAAATCTACCCCGAGAAACAAAAATCGTTGGAATCCTCCGGTAACCCTGCACGACTAGAAAAGCTGAAAATCGTGAGTTATAGGTCACACTTTCACCTAAATCTGCTCCAAGAAATAATATTCCCCGATCGCTCCAGAATCGTTGAACGACTAGAAAAGCTGAAAATCATGAGCTATTGGTCACGCTTTCGGCCATATGTGACGCAAAAAAAATGCCCAGAGTCCTCCAACAACCCCGGAATGACTAGAAAGTGGAAAATCTTGAGCTTTGGGTCACCCTTTGGGCCAAATTTGATGCGACAAAAATCCCCAGAATCCTCCAGAAATATCAGATCGATTAAAAAAGTTGAAAATTGTTAGCTTTAGGTCACGCTTCCGGTCATATATGCTCCGAAAAATAAAAATCCCAGGACTGCTCCGGTAACCCCGGAATGACTAGAAAAGCGGAAAATCTTGAGCTATGGGTCACCCATTGGGCCAAATGTGATGCGACAGAAATCCCAGAATCCTCCGGAAACATCAGATCGATTAAAAAAGTTGAAAATCGTTAACTGTAGGTCACGCTTTCGGGCATATGTGCTCCAAAAAATAAAAATCCCTGGACTGCTCCGGTAACCCCGGAACGACTAGAAAAGCTTAAATAGCGAGTTATAGGTCACGCTTTTGGCCAAATTTGCTCCGAGAAACAAAAATCCCCGGAATGCTCCGGTAACCCTGGAACGATTAGAAAAGTTGAAAATCGTGAGCTATAGGTCACGCTTTCGGCCAAATGTGCTTCGAAAAATAAAAATCCCCGGACTGGCCCGGTAACCACGGAACGACTAGAAAAGCTGAAATCGTGAGCTATAGGTCACGGTTTCGACCAAATTTGCCCCGAGAAACAAAAATCATCGGAATGCTCCGGTAACCCTGGCACAACTAGAAAACCTAAAAATCGTGAGATATAGGTCACGCTTTCGGCCAAATGTGCTCCGAAAAATAAAAATCCCCGGACTGGCCCGATAACCCCGAAACGACTAGAAAAGCTGAAAATCGTGCGCTGGTCACGCTTTCGGCCAAATGTGCTCCAAAAATAAAAATCCCCGCATTGATCCGGAAACCCCGGAACGACTAGAAAAGCTAAAATGGTGAGTTATAGGTCACGCTTTCGGCCAAATGTGCTCCGATAAATAAAAATCCCTGCACAGGTCCAATAACACCGGAACGACTAGAAAAGCTGAAAATCGTGAGCTATAGGTCACGCTTTCGGGCAAATGTGCTCTGAAAAATAAAAATCCCTACACTGCTCCGGTAACCCTAGAATGACTAGAAAAGCTGAAATCGTGTGCTATAGGTCACGCTTTCGACCAAATCTACCCCGAGAAACAAAAATCGTTGGAATCCTCCGGTAACCCTGCACGACTAGAAAAGCTGAAAATCGTGAGTTATAGGCCACACTTTCACCTAAATCTGCTCCAAGAAATAATATTCCCCCGACTGCTCCGGTAACCGTTGAACGACTAGAAAAGCTGAAAATCATGAGCTATTGGTCACGCTTTCGGCCATTTGTGATGCGAAAAAAATGCCCAGAGTCCTCCAGCAACCCCGGAATGACTAGAAAGTGGAAAATCTTGAGCTTTGGGTCACCCTTTGGGCCAAATTTGATGTGACAAAAATCCCCAGAATCCTCCAGAAATATCAGATCGATTAAAAAAGTTGAAAATTGTTAGCTTTAGGTCACGCTTCCGGGCATATATGCTCCGAAAAATAAAAATCCCAGGACTGCTCCGGTAACCCCGGAATGACTAGAAAAGCGGAAAATCATGAGCTATGGGTCACCCATTGGGCCAAATGTGATGCGACAGAAATCCCAGAATCCTCCGGAAACATCAGATCGATTAAAAAAAGTTGAAAATCGTTAACTGTAGGTCACGCTTTCGGGCATATGTGCTCCAAAAAATAAAAATCCCTGGACTGCTCCGGTAACCCCGGAACGACTAGAAAAGCTTAAATCGCGAGTTATAGGTCACGCTTTTGGCCAAATTTTCTCCGAGAAACAAAAATCCCCGGAATGCTCCGGTAACCCTGGAACGATTAGAAAAGTTGAAAATCGTGAGCTATAACGCTTTCGGCCAAATGTGCTTCGAAAAATAAAAATCCCCGGACTGGCCCGGTAACCCCGGAACGACTAGAAAAGCTGAAATCGTGAGCTATAGGTCACGCTTTCGACCAATTTTGCCCCGAGAAACAAAAATCATCGGAATGCTCCGGTAACCCTGGCACAACTAGAAAACCTAAAAATCGTGAGTTATAGGTCACGCTTTCGGCCAAATGTGCTCCGAAAAATAAAAATCCCCGGACTGGCCCGATAACCCCGAAACGACTAGAAAAGCTGAAAATCGTGCGCTATAGGTCACGCTTTCGGCGAAATGTGCTCCAAAAATAAAAATCCCCGCATTGATTCGGAAACCCCGGAACGACTAGAAAAGCTAAAATGGTGAGCTATAGGTTACGCTTACGGCCAAATGTGCTCCGATAAATAAAAATCCCTGCACAGGTCCAATAAAACCGGAACGACTAGAAAAGCTGAAAATCGTGAGCTATAGGTCACGCTTTCGCGCAAATGTGCTCTGAAAAATAAAAATCCCTACACTGCTCCGGTAACCCTAGAATGACTGGAAAAGCTGAAATCGTTTGCTATAGGTCACGCTTTCGACCAAATCTACCCCGAGAAACAAAAATCATCGGAATCCTCCGGTAACCCTGCACGACTAGAAAAGCTGAAAATCGTGAGTTATAGGTCACACTTTCACCTAAATCTGCTCCAAGAAATAATATTCCCCCGACTGCTCCGGTAACCGTTGAACGACTAGAAAAGCTGAAAATCATGAGCTATTGGTCACGCTTTCGGCCATATGTGATGCGAAAAAAATGCCCAGAGTCCTCCAGCAACCCCGGAATGACTAGAAAGTGGAAAATCTTGAGCTTTGGGTCACCCTTTGGGCCAAATTTGATGCGACAAAAATCCCCAGAATCCTCCAGAAATATCAGATCGATTAAAAAAGTTGAAAATTGTTAGCTTTAGGTCACGCTTTCAAACATATGTGCTCCAAAAAATAAAAATCCCAGGACTGCTCCGGTAACCCCGGAACGACTAGAAAAACTTAAAATGCGAGCTATAGGTCACGCTTTTGGCCAAATTTGCTCCGAGAAACAAAAATTCCCGGAATGCTCCGGTAACCCTGGAACGATTAGAAAAGTTGAAAATCGTGAGCTATAGGTCACGCTTTCGGCCAAATGTGCTTCAAAAAATAAAAATCCCCGGATTGGCCCGGTAACCCTGGAACGACTAGAAAAGCTGAAATCGTGAGCTATAGGTCACGCTTTCGACCAAATCTGCCCCGAGAAACAAAAATCATCGGAATGCTCCGGTAACCCTGGCACGACTAGAAAACCTGAAAATCGTGAGTTATAGGTCACGCTTTCGGCCAAATGTGCTCCGAAAAATAAAAATCCCCGGACTGGCCCGGTAACCCCGAAACTACTAGAAAAGCTGAAAATCATGCGCTATAGGTCACGCTTTCGGCCAAATGTGCTCCCAAAATAAAAAATCCCCGCATTGGTCCGGAAACCCCGGAACGACTAGAAAAGCTAAAATGGTGAGCTATAGGTCACGCTTTCGGCCAAATGTGCTTCAAAAAATAAAAATCCCCGGACTGGCCCAGTAACCCTGGAACGACTAGATATGCTAAAAATCGTGAGCTATAGATAACGCTTTCGGCCAAATGTGCTCCAAAAAACAAATATCCCGGCACTGGTCCGAAAACCCCGGAACGAGGAGAAAAGCTAAAATGTGAGCTATAGGTCACGCTTTCGGCCAAATGTGCTCCAAAAAAAATCCCTGCACAGGTGCGGTATCCTCGGAACGACTAGAAAAGCTGAAAATCGTTAGCTACAGATCACGTTTTCAGCCAAATCTATTCCAAAATATAAAAATACCCGGACTGCTCCAGTAACCCGGAAATGACAAGAAAAGCTGAAAATCGTGTGCTATAGGTCACGCTTTCAGCCAAATGTGATGCGAGAAAAAAATCCCCGGAGTCCTCACATAACCCCAGAATGACTAGAAAAGCGGAAAATCTTGAGCTATAGGTCACCCTTTCGGCCAAATGTGCTGCGACAAAAATCCCCGGAATCCTCCGTTAACACCGGAACGTTCAGAAAAGTTTAAAATCGTTAGCTGTAGGTCACGCTTTCGAGGAAATGTGCTCCAAAAAATAAAAATCCCCGGACTACTCCGGTAACCCCGGAACTACAAGAAAAGCTGAAATCGTGAGCTATAGGTCACGCTTTCGGCCAAATGTGCTCCGAAAAACAAAAATCTCCGGAATGCTCTGGTAACCCTGGAACGACTAGCAAAGTTGAAAATCGTGAGCTATAGATCACTCTTTCGGCTGAATGTGATCCGAAAAATAAAAATCCCCAGACTGGCCCGGTAACCCTAGAACGACTAAAAAGCTGAAAATCGTGAGCTATATATATAACGTTTTCGGCCAAATCTGTTCCAAAATATAAAAATACCCGGACTGCTGCGGTAACCCTGGAACGACTAGAAAAGCTGAAAATCGTGTGCTATAGGTCACGCTTTAGCCAAATGTGGTGCGAGAAAAAAAATCCCCGGTGTCCCAAGTAACCCTGGAACGACTAGAAAAGTGGAAAATCTTGAGCTATAGGTCACCTTTTCGGCTAAATGTGCAGCGACAAAAATCCCCGGAATCCACCGGTAACACCGGAACATTTAGAAAAGTTTAAAAACGTTGGCTTTTGGTCATGCTTTCATGCAAATGTGCTCCGAAAAATAAAAATCCCCGGACTGCTCTGGTAACCCCAGAACGACAAGAAAAGCTGAAATCTTCAACTATAGGTCACGCTTTCGGCCAAATGTGCTCCGAAAAACAAAAATTCCTGGAATGCTCTGGTAACCCAGGAACGACTAGAAAAGTTGAAAAATCGTGAGCTATAGATCACTCTTTCGGCCGAATGTGATCCGAAAAATAAAAATCCCACAAGGAGAATGCGTTTGTTCAATGCTACCATGTGCTATATCTTGTTGCCTCTTGGCGCTTCTGAAGTCTTCCCTGCTCTAGTGTGGCTTCACCATAGCCCAGTTACACACCTTGAGATGGTTCAGTCCTATAGAAGAAAGATGGTTTATCATTGAGATCTCACGATAAGTGAGATAATGCATTTGTTCATTGTTGCCATGGGCTATAGACTGTTGCTTCTCGGTCCTCCCGCTCTAGTGCAGCTTTGCCATAGCTCAGTTATGCATCTTGCAATGGTTCCGTCTTGTAGAAAAAGACGATTTAGCGTCCAGACCTCACTAAAAGCATTATGATCACCAAGAGAAGGTGTTTGTTCACTGTTGCTGTGTGCTATAGCCTATTGCCCCTCGGTGCTTTTGAATTGTTCTATGCTCTAGTGCGGCTTTATCGCATCATAGTTACACATTTTGCGATGGTTCCACCTTGCAGAAAAAGTGGATTCAACATCTAGTCACTAAAAAGTATGACGACCAATGAGAGAAAGCGATTGTTCACTATTGCTATGTGCTATAGCCTGTTGCTCCTTAGTGCTCCAAAGTCTTACCTACGTTTGTGCGGCTTTCTCATAACTTAGTTACGCATCTTACAATTTTTTTGTTTTGTGGAAAAATGAGGACTTAGCATCTAGTCCTCATTGAAAAGCATGACAATTTGCTTGAGAAGGCATTTGTTCGCTGGTACCGTGTGCAATAGCCTATCATCCCTCAGTGCTCCCAAAGACTTGAATGCTCTGGTGCAGCTTTGTCATAGTTCAGTTACACATCTTGCAAGACTTGAATGCTCTGGTGCAGCTTTGTCATAGTTCAGTTACACATCTTGCAATGTATCTATCTTGTAGAAAATGAGGACTTGGCAACTAGTCCTCAATCATGACGATCAGCGAGAGAAAGTGTTTGTTCACTGCTACCATGTGCTATAGCCTATTACCCCTCGGTGCTCTCGAAGTATTGCCTACTGTAGTACGGCTTCACTATAGCACAGTTACACATCGTGTGATGGTTTCATCTTATATATAAAAGAGAATTTGGCATCCAGTCCTTGCTGAAAAGCATGATGATTGGCGAGAGAAGGCGTGTCTTCACTACTTCCATGTGTTATAGTCTGTTGCCCCTCGGTGCTCACGAAGTCTTTCATGTTTGAGTGTAGCTACACCACAGTCCAATTACACATGTTGTGATTGTTCCATCTAGTAGAAAAAGGAGATTTAGCATCTAGACCTCGTTGAAAAGCACGACAATCAATGAGAGACTGCTTTTGTTCACTGCTACCATGTACTATAGCCTGTTGCCTCTGGCACTCCAGAAGTCTTGTCTACTCTAGTGCAGCTTTGTCGTAGCCCAGTTATGCATCTTGCAATGGTTCTGTCTTGTAGAAAAAATGATGACTTAGAATCTAGTCCTCGCTCAAAAGCATGATAATCGGTGATAGAAAGCATTTGTTCACTGCTGTCGTGTGCTATAGCCTGTTACCCCTTAGTGCTACCTATGTATTACCTACTGTTGTGTGGCTTCACGGTAGCCCAGTTACACATCTTGTCATGGTTTTATCTTATAGAAAAAGGGGTTTTTAGGATGTATACCTTGCTAAAAAGCATGACAGTCAGTGAGATACTACTTTTGTTTACCGCTGCCATGTGCTATAGCTTGTTGCCACATGGTGCTTCAGAAGTCTTGCATGCATTGGTGTGGTTTTTTATAGTTTAGTTATGCATCTTACAGTGGTTCCATCTTGTAGAAAAAATGAGGACTTAGAATCTAGTCCTCGCTCAAAAGCACAACGATCAGTGATAGAAAGCATTTGTTCGCTGCTGTTGTGTGCTATAGCCTGTTACCCCTTGGTGCTCTCGATGTATTGCTTCTCTTCCTCTTCTTTCTCTCCTCCTTCTTCTTCTCTTTTGCTTGGTTACCAAGGGGTGGAGGTGCTGTAGATTGGAGGAGGGATTGTAGGGGAGAAGGGGGACGTGGGGGAGGTAGGGAGGGGCAGCTGTGGGGGAGAAAAGGGGAGGGGAGAGGCGCTCTAGGGTTTGGGGGGTAAATGGGTGGCCGGCCCACCACCCAATAATCACCTCCTTAATCTTGTTGCATCTTCTTTACATCAGTGCCGGTTCATCGTCGGCCTCTGCCATGATGAGATGTGCCTCCGCTGCCTCTCATTCACCACCTCATCCATGAATGCATTCCATACGCCCTGAGCGCATATGAACACCTTCATCTTCATAGTCCAAGTCACATAGTTGCTCCTCGTGAGCATGGGATACGGGAGGGAGATACTGCCCTCATGCGCCGACACCTTCGACTCGCTCCCATTGCACCCTCATTACTAGTGGCACTTTTCGGTGAGCTCAGACGCGACATGAAGGAAGGTGTGCATGACCACAAGCCCTGATCCCCAATGTAGGGATTAGCCTAGGTGAGAACTCAAGCTCTACTGCGGACACACCGGAACCGAGAGGACGGAGAGAGCCGAAACCCTGCTTTTCTTCTTGATCTGTGTCCGGACAATCACCTGGGTTGTAATACCAGATGTGGGCATGGGGGGTTACGACCACTTGGAACACTGCCCATACTGAGTAGTTCGCCTGCACATGCTGCTCAGCTCAACCGCCTACCGACTGCTACAGTGACTAGCCGCCTGCCAATGCCAAGCAGTTAGCCGACCAAGGACAACCTGCATCATCCACAACCACCCATATTGACGCCTGCTACCAACTGCTATAGTGATCATTGTACGACCACGATCGATGGCTTCATCATCAGCTTGTCTTCTATCACTGCACTAGAGCTTCGACCATGGACACGCAGGAACCTATGACCACGGTGCCAGCGACTATGACACTAACCACACACAATGTGGTCGTAACCGACCATGCACAATGTGGTCGTAACCAACTACGCACACAGGCACTATGACACTGGTCGTTACGACCACACACAACGTGGTCGTAATCGACCACGCACACAGGTGCCACGACCACGATGCTACGACCACACACAAGTTTCGAGTCCTCCGAGTGCTATAGTTTTCTTACAATTATGGCATCCACTGTACTCCTCCAAGTATGGCGTCCACAGTACTCCTCTGAGTATGACTATTGACTATCGACTACAACTAATGACTATTGACCACGACTATGGCGTTACGACCATGAAGTACTCGGAGCTATAATGCTCAATGTAGCATTAGTACTAGTCGTAATGACAACACAAAGACTGATCATATCGACCACACAGACTAGTTATAATGACCACAAACACAGAGTACTCAAACACACTCGAGCAAAACACACACATGCAACAAGATTAACCCAACAAATTTCACTAGTAAGGACTATACGCTAGGTCATCATTTTTCTACAAGATAAAATCATCGCAAGATGTGTAACTGGACAACAGTGAAGGCACACTAGAGTAGACAGGATTTTGGGAGAACCAAGGGGCAACATGCTATAGGACATGAAAGTGGTGTACAAACACATTCTCTCACTGATCATCGTGCTTTTCAGCTCGACTAGATGTTAAATCTTTATTTTTCTACAAGATAGAAGCATTGCAAGATGTGTAACTGGGCTATCTATAGCTGCACTTCAAGAGACAAGACTTTAGGAGCATCGAGAGCAACTAGCTATAGCACACGATAGTAATGAACAAATGCTATCTCGTGAATCATCATGCTTTTCACCGAGAACTAGATACTAAGTCCCCATTTTTCTATGAGAAAGAATCATCTAAAGATACACAACTATGATACAGACAAGCTGCAATGGAGCACTCAAGACTTTCTGAGCACCAAGGGGCAATAGGCTATAGCACATTGCAGCACTGAACAAAAGCCTTCGGTCACATATCAACGTGTTTTCCCAACTCTTTTTTTAATCATGAGTAAAACCCTACACACCACTCACACATCTACATGGATAAGTTCAATATACACATTAAGACAAAGCGAAGACCCTAAAATCTCACGAAACATAGATATCCGTCTTGACTACTAAAATACTTATGTACACATATACTCTAAAAGGCTCTCTTTAAATATATAGTACCCAAAGAGTATCCAAAAATGAAGAGACTCTGGACCGAGCCCAGACGCTATGGTACTTACAGGCTAGTAACCACGTCCTCCGTGCTCCTGTCCGAGTCACTTGCTACCAAGCTACACGAAACTTCCACCAATGGCCCATCAAAATCATGAAACATATTTTCTTTTGTTATTGGGAGACTTTTATCTATAGCATTTACCGAAGTCACAGTTTTCAAAAACTAGCCAGAGGTCCGACGTCCGATCTACCATAAAATAAAATTGCGATGGGATTACTAGTCGTAGTCTGTTCGCAAGAGGTTCTCTACTTGTGTTTCGTATTGTTCCCGAGAGAACCTATATAATCCATCTGCAGTACTTGGAATATAGGAATTTTATCCTTTGCGATAAATGAGCCCCACTTTATGGTTTATGGTTTGGCTGCAGCGGTTCCGAAACGTCTCCTGGTGCATAGGAAGTGCAAGGGTTTATTTTCCAGATCAGATCGGAGTGCTCTTTGCAACAAGGGACCCAACTCTATAAAGAAGCCCAAGAGCCACCTCGGCTTCTCCTCCACTTTCCACCTCCCAAACCCCCGACCATCTCCTCCCGTCAGAAGCCCAGCGAGCTGCCGTAACCGCGCACGCAAATGTCGTCGTCCTCGTCGCCGGCGGCGGCCCGGGAGCACGTGGAGAGGATCCGGCGCGACCGCTACTACATCTGCCGCGACGAGCAGAACCCATTGGCGGACGAGGACTTGCACCAGGCGGTGAACTACCTCAGCCAGGAGCTCTACTCCAAGGACGTGCACTTCGTCATGGAGCTCGTCCAGGTGAAATCTTTGCTTTCTTCGTACGGTTTCTTCCCTATTTCTTCGGCACTCCTTTCAGACAAGTGGGTGAGAGAAAAAGAGGTGATATTTTATTTTGTTGCGTTCCACCTTTGGAGAGAAGGGGTACTAAACATTGCAGGGGAAAAGCAAACTTAGCGTCTGCGTGATCTGGTATTGATGTTGTATTACTTAATGCCTGTATATATAGGTACTACACATTGGGATGCGCTAACTGATAATGTTTTTAGGAATACTACTAGAGTTGAAAATATGATGAGAAAAAGTTCAAATTCAAATCCATACTGAATATTTTGCTGCTATTCTCTAGTCGAATGCCATAAGATAGGGCTTTCCATTCCCTTAGACAAAAAGCCTAGACTGCATAGTAACCTTTCTAAATTCTAACAAAACTACTACTAATAGGTTTGTAAATGCTTGGTCTTTTTTTTTCTTTTGAAACAAGGAATGTTTGGTTGTCATATGGGTCCGACATGCAACTGAAATTTCTTTAAAAAATTTGCTAACACCATCTGCCTTCAAAACAGCTTGTTAGGTTATGTACCTATTTCTCTCATTATGTGAAAAAGATACATAATGTTTTCAAAAAAATAAATGAGTAAAGTACGGCCAAATCTAGACTTTTATTCAAGTATGATTGTGTACGTACTCATATATGCTGCACTCTTGTGGAAACAATTCCATATAAAACTATCTTGATTGAGCAGAAATGAAAATTTTGTCAATGTGACCTTATTTTCTCATTATGCTTGATTTAGTGTGCGGATTTTCAAAATAAATGGCATACATGAGCTTATGTGTAAGATAATTGTTGTGGTTTGCTGAAGTAAGTGATATGGTCTTGATAATATTGATAGAAATGTTGTCAAATCTGAAGTATACAAAAAATATGTACAGTGCAAAGTTTTCTTGGTTTTCCCTGACAATTTCTTGTTTGTACAAGCAAACCACATCTCTTGGAGAGCAACACAAGTGCTTTTCTTGTTGCAATTCATATTCCATATTAGAGGTATATTTCATGCTGAATTATTACTTCACAACACTAGACCATTTTCGTAAAGCATACAAATACTCGAAATTATAGACGCCCTTTCATAGAATGAGTCAGCCTTTCATGGGCTACATATTTCTGAAAGTTAATACTCAAATGTATTCTTTATTTTTTAGTGCAGTAATTGGTTTTAAGCTAGACAGGTATTCCCTCCTGTAATGCACCTATTTGATACGATGGCTATGTCCAAATGCTATATGTATGTGTTATTTTTCTCATAATTTTTGTGATACTAGCATATATAGCTAATAGTGGAAGACATTATGTATATGGCTAGCATAATACATACTTTTTTCTATTCCCTGTAATTTTGACGCAACAGTTTGCTATCAAGTATACGTTGAAATGCTGTAAAATTTAATATGCCAAACTTGTGTCACTAAATCCGCTTGTTTTCTCAAATCTTATTAAGCCAACAAATAATTTTAAGGAGCCATTCTTTGCTGCATAGACCAACGAGGCTGCTTTGCTTGTATTTGCACTTGTTAGTAAATAAATGTTAGTACAACATCTCATGTTAATTTTCTTGCTGAAAAAATTAGAACGCTGAAGATAACGAGTACCCTTCTGAAGTAGCACCTTCTTTGGAGTTTCTAATTACGTCGAATGATATTACTGGATCTGGTGCATCATCCACTTTGCTCATCTTCAACAATGAGAAGGGCTTCTCTCCATCCAATATAGAGTCTATTTGTCGTGTGGGAAGGTCAAAGAAAAAAGGAAACAGACACAAGGGTTACATTGGAGAGAAAGGTAAAACTTTGCAGCTCACTAAATCCTTTTGTGTCCTTGTTTGGCCAATGAGAAACAATTTACTTTTTTAATGTTATTCCTTCAACTTCATTTAAGGCAACATTAGTTGGAACTGCTAAAACTTAAATGGCATGTAAAATGGCCGGAATATTACTGTTTTCCAAAACAAATGGCTGGAATTTTTTCAGTTCTTTGTTATAATGGTAACAAAGTTTAGACAGTAGACACTATTTGAAGTCAGTATTCTTGGAACATATATGTATTTTGTTTTTTTGGGTGGCCATATACCGTATTGGTAGTGAAGTTGGGTGTAATTAACATGTCATGCGTTCAAATCCCCATAGTCAAAAACAAATATGTGCTATTCTCGAAAAATATTTACCAAAGTTTTCGATATTTCCATATTAAAAAATAGTAGTGTTAAAAAAGACTATTCATCATTCAGCCATCCTGAATATGTAAACAAAGTTTGTGGAATTTTTTGGGACCAAGTTATGGTTTGATGATTATTTGGAAGTGAATAAATTGTTAACCCATTTTCATAAGGTATAAACTCGTGCATATGGAGTATTCAGCAGTGAGTGAATCTCGAATAGTTTTTGGATACTTCTATAAAATTGATTAGTTGCTACTAGATCAGAGGATATGGTTTTTAAGCCCAGCTTTTCATGCTCCATTCTTTCTAGCATAAGACTATTCATTTACATGTACTGCTACTTTAAATGTTATTGATGTCTTATACGATATAGTGGAGCACTATACTGTAATAATCTTGATTCTTAGTAAATGTTAAGGTGTAACTTCTTGCTTATACTGTTGTCTTTGGGAATGTTTGGATCTGTTTACCACATAACCTTGTTGGGTAGGGTTTATGTTTTTTTTGTAGGATCCTAGAAAGCTTCCTTTGCCAGACACACTCTCCCACATAAGCTTTTGCTTGCCTAGTGCGGAGAGCCAAAGTGCCTCGCCCACATGGGCAAATTTTGTTTAAAGATTAAAAATTATTTTGAATAGTTTTCAATAAAGGGATTTGCTTCATTATGCCACCCTTCATGGATTTCATGGCAAATCAAGGGTGGAGATCGAAACTAACCCTCACAGTGTAAACGGGTAATGTCAATTTTAATAGGGAAAATACCCGAGGTCTGTAATGTATGTTGGGCTGCCCACCAGTAAGCCCAAACACTTTTGAAATCGAAATCCTATTGAAATGTGCCTAATTTTGATGGTGGGCAGGGCAAACTGCACAATACCTTGACCACTTCTTTGTCCAAGCCATGTTAGTTTCATAGCGAAAGGGTCTGTCATCTTTGATATTTTTTATGCATGGTGAAGTAGAGGACACATGTTTTTGTATGTCCATATATTTAATCACTTAGCATTGGTAGTAGTTATGGGCATAAAAAATGATGAGTTCACTGCAGTCATTCCTCTTGATCTGGGTTAGGGTTTGGCGGTAGTTTATGGTGAGTCACACTATGGGTCTTCTCCCTTTTTTTTCTACTTCTACTAGTGGTGATCGTCTTGATCTTAACCATTGCACCTGATTGGTGGGGATTTGGTCTATGGGCCCTTTGTATTGATACGTAGGAAATAACGGGAAGATAGTGACTCGAATCTTGGTCCTAGTGTAGGTTGAGGCTTTCAGTGTCTTTATAGTGATGTTGTTTTCTCTAAATATTAGAAGGTTGCAAAGTCTTCACTTTTTCTTGATTGCCTTGGTTTTGGGTTATCCGTTATTATGCTTCTGTGGATCCGATGGGGTTTTTAGCAAAAGGGGGCAAGAGGGAATAGCATAAGGTAAGGGAAAGATTCATGGGCATTTTCATCTATAGCCAACTAAATTTAGAAGAGCATACCCCAGAAGCTGGAGTGGCATACAAATCGCACAAGTTTTTTTTAAAACAATCTTTTCCTATAACTGCGAAATGTAACACCCGAAGGCAAGAATGTAGTGCACAGGGTCCAAGTAAATCTTGTGACAGTACGTCTATTTGAGGGAGCACACACAAGAGGGGGCATGGGTCATATACATAGTCCATTTAAAACGAGACCATATTATTTTCATGAACATCTTCGATGTTCCTAATCTTGTGACAGTACGTTTATTTTATTTGATTGATATCAATACTCACTCTCATATTATCATTTTTTAAAAGGGAGTTCTTTTTTCCTTTTTTTGCCAAGGTATTCTAATCACTTCCGATATTCAAATATCAATCAATGAACTAATTCACTCCCATATTATTTTTATACATAGGGCTTAGAATTCAATAGCCTTGATAATTTAACTTTCACTTTTGCAAATTATACCTACACTATCTTCTTTCATTACTTAGTCATGGTATTATTACTGTCTAAAACTCCAAATCCCGAGTGCGATTATTTTTTTAATCCACCGATCATATAATTCCAATTGCATCATCCATAATTTTATTAATCAAATCAGGGTTATCAAATTCTTATATAAGTTTGAATTTCCACCACAAATTTATAAATCCAATCTCAGGTTCGTTATTTGCCAATTTAATTAGCTCTTCATTGTAATGAAAATCTAGTATCCTTTATTTTAGATCCACTGATATCTTTTGTAGCATGACTTCCTAATAGTCTAATCTTTATGTTGGCAATAATTTAAGAATTACATAGCGCATATTAATTTAATACTTTACCATTTAGACAACGATAGTGAGACTCGCGGAAAACAACTCAAGCAACTAAGGGCATGTACAATAGCCTATCATTTAAAGTTGTTTTTAAGACTTTCACCTTATCTAAAAATAGCACTAGATGCAATATTTTTAACAGTAAATTATTCATTTAACTATTTTATATTATTTTTTACTATAACTTCCTGCCTTATACCCTTTCACTATTTGTGTTGGTTTGCGGGATCAAGTCATTTCTTGCATAAGAGATAATACATTATTTCTCTCTTTACCTTCTCTCCTCTATATAAAATTTTACTTATGTAATATAGCTAAAAGACAACTAAGATGATATTACTAGAGATACGCTAGAAATCAGGGTTTTTTAATCTTTACCTTCTTTTTTTATTTACGTAGAATTTTACTTATTTAATATACTTAAAAAGTGGCTAAGAAATATTACTAGAGATGCACACGTTGGAGAGATTGAGAGAGAAGGCGCCTTAAGGACAAAAAAAGAGTCGTTACATTCCCACAAGGCGGCAGAGTCCATGCGTAGGGGTGGAAAATGGTAACGGATAATTCGTTTTATCCGATATTCGTATCCGAGAAAACGTGAATGTGGTAAGTAAAATCTGTATTAAAAAATGTTCATATTCGTATTCGAGAATATTCGTATCCGTATTTGAGAATATTCGTATTCGTATTCGAGAATATTCGTATCTGTATTTGTATTCGATACTATTCGATTCGTATTCGATCCGTTTCTATAACCCATGAAAAATCCGTACGAAATTTGTGATTCAAAATTTGAATTTAGGCGGTCTAAAACCGGTAACCAGTCAAAAATCGGTGAAAAATCGGCAAAACCGCTAGGAATCCGTTTTATTCGATATTCATATCCGAGAAAATCCATATTCAAAAATATCTATATTCGTATTCAAGAATATTCGTATCCGTATTTGAGAGTATTCGAATTTATATTTATTTTAAAAATATGAATTCGTATTCGTATTTGAGACCATCGACAATCCGTTTCCACCTCTATCCATGCGATGTGAAATGCAGCCGCCTCGTCATCTTCCTCTTCCCGAATTAATATCATCCCCTCGCCTTCGCCTTCCAGATCCAAGAATTCTTCTCCTCCCCAACTTCATCTTCCCACCTCAACCAAACACGGCCGCCTCCACCAATGCCCACACGCAGCCGCGCCTAGCTCTCGCCTCCTCTAGAAAAGAACGGCGGTGGCGGCGGCTAGGCGGGCTCTTCCGCCGCAGATGGCGGCGGCGATCACTAGTCACCGAGGCGCGGCGAGCAGTCGTCGGCGTTGTTCGAAAGCTCCGCTGTGTACACGACCGCCGACAACAAGACGCCTCTCCTTTCCCGCACCTAAAGTGGACGCCTTCCAAGAACTGTTGCCGCTTACACATCCCACCCAATCCCAAGAATAGCCTCGGTGCGGTGTTGGCGTCTTAGACGGAATCCAAACCCTTAGCGGCAGCGATGACGATAAGAGAGGCGGTGGAACCTCGCGCACGAGGCGCATTTTAAACGCATCCAAGAGCATGGACTCGGTGTAACCGCACGAGGGCAGTGGTGCGGCGCAAGGGCTCGGGCATCTTTGGATAGCCTTCTTGCAAGCGGTAATGGTGACCTCCACATGTGCGGAGGTGGCCTCAACGCGTGTAGGTTTAGGGTTTAGGGTTTGGGTTAGGGTTTAGGGTTAGGTTTAGGGTTTAGGGGTTTAGGGTTTAGGGTTTAGGCCAGGGGTTTCAGGGTCAGGCCTGTGGGGTCAGGTCAGTGGTCTGGGGTGGGGGGTGGCCCAGGGTCAGGCCTAGGCCTAGGCTTAGGCCCAGGCCCAGGCCCAGGCCAGGCCCAGGCCTCAGGCCCAGGCCCAGGCCCAGGCCCAGGCGCCAGGCCCAGGCCCAGCGCCAGGCCCAGGGCCCAGGCCCAGGCCCAGGGCCAGGCATGGCAGGCCCAGGCCCAGGCCCAGGCCCAGGCCAGGGCGCAGGCCCAGGCCCAGGCAGGCCAGGCCCAGGCCCAGGCCCAGGCCCAGGCCCAGGCCCAGGCCCAGGCCCAGGCCCAGGGCCCAGGCCCAGCCCAGGCCCAGTGGCCCAGGCCCCAGTGGCCCAGGCCCAGGCCCAGGCCCAGGCCAGGTCAGGCCAGGCCAGGCTCAGGCCCAGGCCTCAGTGGCCTCAGGCCAGGGCCAGGCCCAGGCCCAGGCCCAGTGGCCAGGCCCCAGTGGTCAGGCCTGTGGCTCAGTGGCCCAGGCCCAGGGCCCAGGCCTGTGGCCCAGGGCCCAGGCCCAGGCCCAGGCCCAGGCCCAGGCCCAGGCCAGTGGCCCAGGCCCTGGGCTCAGTGGCCCCAGGCCAGTGGCCCAGTGGCCCAGGCCCAGGGCCCAGGGCCCAGGCCCAGGCCTGTGGCCCAGGCCAGGGCCAGGCCCAGGCCCAGGCCCAGGCCCAGGGCCCAGGCCCAGGCCCAGTGGCCCAGGCCCCAGGGCCCAGGCCCAGGCCCAGGGCCCAGGCCCAGTGGCCCAGGCCCAGGCCCAGGCCCAGGCCCAGGCCCAGGGCCCAGGCCCAGGCCCCAGGCCCAGGCCCAGGCCCAGGCCCCAGGCCCAGGGCCCAGGCCCAGGCCAGTGGCCCAGGCCCCAGGCCCAGGCCAGGCCCAGGCCCAGGCCCAGGCCCAGGCCCAGGCCCAGGCCCAGGCCCAGGCCCAGGCTCAGGCCCAGGGCCCAGGCCCAGGCCCAGGCCCAGGCCCAGGCCCAGGCCCAGGCCCAGGCCCAGTGGCCCAGGCCCAGTGGCCCAGTGGCCCAGCCCAGGCCTCAGGCCCAGGCTCAGGCCCAGTGGCCCAGGCCCAGGCCCAGGCCCAGGCCCAGGCCCAGGCCCAGGCCCAGGCCCAGGCCCAGGCCCAGGCCCAGGCCCAGGCCCAGGCCCAGGCCCAGGCCCAGGCCCAGGCCCAGGCCCAGGCCCAGTGGCCCAGGCCCAGGCCCAGGCCCAGGCCCAGTGGCCCAGGCCCAGGCCCAGGCCCAGTGGCCCAGGCCCAGGGCCCAGGCCCAGGCCCAGGCCCAGGCCCAGGCCCAGTGGCCCAGTGGCCCAGGCCCAGGCCCAGGCCCAGGCCCAGGCCCAGGCCCAGGCCCAGGCCCAGGCCCAGGCCCAGGCCCAGGCCCAGGCCCAGGCCCAGGCCCAGGCCCAGTGGCCCAGGCCCAGGCCCAGGCCCAGGCCCAGGTGGCCCAGGCCCAGGCCCAGGGCCAGTGGCCCAGGCCCCCAGGTGGCCCAGGGCCCAGGCCAGTGGCCCAGGCCCAGGCCCAGTGGCCCAGGCCCAGTGGCCCAGGCCCAGTGGCCCAGGCCCAGGGCCCAGGCCCAGGCCCAGGCCCAGGCCCAGGCCCAGGCCCAGGCCCAGGCCCAGGCCCAGTGGCCCAGGCCCAGGCCCCCAGGGCCCAGGCCCAGGGCCCAGGCCCAGTGGCCCAGTGGCCCAGGCCCAGGCCCAGGCCCAGGGCCAGGGCCCAGGCCCAGGCCCAGGCCCAGTGGCCCAGTGGCCCAGGCCCAGGCCCAGTGGCCCAGTGGCCCAGGCCCAGGCCCAGTGGCCCAGGCCCAGGCCCAGGCCCAGGCCAGGCCCAGTGGCCCCCAGGCCCAGTGGCCAGTGGCCCAGTGGCCCAGGCCCAGGGCCTGGTGGCCCAGGCCCAGGCCAGTGGCCCAGGCCCAGGCCCAGGCCCAGGCCCAGGCCCAGGCCCAGGCCCAGGCCCAGGCCCAGGCCCAGGCCCAGGCCCAGGCCCAGTGGCCCAGGCCTGTGTGGCCCAGGCCCAGGCCCAGGCCCAGGCCAGTGGCCCAGGCCCAGGCCCAGGCCCAGGCCCAGGCCCAGGCCCAGGCCCAGGCCTCAGTGGCCCAGGCCCAGGCCCCAGGCCTGTGGCCCAGTGGCCCAGGCCCAGGCCCAGGCCCAGGCCCCAGTGGCCCAGGCCCAGGCTCAGGCCCAGGCCCAGGCCCAGTGGCCCAGGCCCAGGCCCAGGCCCAGGCCCAGGGCCCAGGCCCAGGCCCAGGCCCAGGCCCAGGCCCAGGCCCAGGCCCAGGCCCAGGCCCAGGCCCAGGCCCAGGCCCAGGCCCAGGCCCAGGCCCAGTGGCCCAGGCCCAGGCCCAGGCCCAGGCCCAGTGGCCCAGGGCCCAGGCCCAGGCCCAGTGGCCCAGTGGCCCAGTGGTGGCCTAGGCCCAGGCCCAGGCCCAGGCCCAGGCCCAGGCCCAGTGGCCCAGGCCCAGGCCCAGGCCCAGTGGCCCAGGCCCAGGCCCAGGCCCAGGCCCAGTGGCCCAGGCCCAGGCCCAGGCCCAGGCCCAGGGCCCAGGCCCAGGCCCAGGGCCAGGCCAGTGGCCCAGGGCCAGGCCCAGGCCCAGGCCCAGGCCCAGGGCCAGTGGCCCAGGCCCAGGCCCAGGGGCCCAGGCCCAGGCCCAGGCCCAGTGGCCCAGGCCCAGGCCCAGGCCCAGGGCCCAGTGGCCCAGGCCCAGGTGGCCCAGTGGCCCAGGCCCAGGCCAGTGGCCCAGGCCCAGGGCCCAGGCCCAGGCCCAGGCCCAGGCCCAGGCCCAGGCCCAGGCCCAGGCCCAGGCCCAGGCCCAGGCCCAGGCCCAGGCCCAGGCCCAGGCCCAGGCCCAGTGGCCCAGTGGCCCAGGCCCAGGCCCAGTGGCCCAGGCCAGTGGCCTGTGGCCCAGGCCCAGGGCCAGGCCCAGGCCCAGGCCTCAGGCCCAGGCCCAGGCCCAGGCCAGGCCCAGGCCCAGGCCCAGGCCCAGGCCCAGTGGCCCAGGCCCAGGCCCAGGCCCAGGCCCAGGCCCAGGCCCAGGCCCAGGCCCAGGCCCAGGCCCAGGCCAGGCCCAGTGGCCCAGGCCCAGTGGCCCAGTGGCCCAGGCCCAGTGGCCCAGGCCCAGGCCCAGGCCCAGGCCCAGTGGCCCAGGCCCAGGGCCAGGCCCAGTGGCCCAGGCCCAGTGGCCCAGGCCCAGGCCCAGTGGCCCAGGCCCAGGCCCAGGCCCAGGCCCAGGCCCAGTGGCCCAGGGCCCAGGCCCAGGCCCAGGCCCAGTGGCCCAGTGGCCCAGGCCCAGGCCCAGGCCCAGGCCCAGGCCCAGGCCCAGTGGCCCAGGCCCAGGGCCAGGCCCAGGGCCAGGCCCAGGCCCAGTGGCCCAGGCCCAGTGGCCCAGGCCCAGGCCCAGGCCTGTGGCCCAGTGGCCCAGGCCCAGTGGCCCAGGCTCAGGCCCAGTGGCCCAGGCCCAGGCCCAGTGGCCCAGGCCCAGTGGCCCAGGCCCAGGGCCCAGTGGCCCAGGCCCAGGCCCAGGCCCAGGCCCCAGGCCCAGGCCCCAGGGCCCAGGCCCAGGCCCAGGCCCAGGCCCAGGCCCAGGCCCAGGCCCAGGCCCAGGCCCAGGCCCAGGCCCAGGCCCAGGCCCAGGCCCAGGCCCAGGCCCAGGCCCAGGCCCAGGCCCAGGCCAGTGGCCCAGGCCCAGGCCCAGGCCCAGGCCCAGGCCCAGGCCCAGGCCCAGTGGCCCAGGCCCAGGCCCAGGCCCAGGCCCAGGCCAGTGGCCCAGGCCCAGGCCCAGTGGCCCAGGCCCAGGCCCAGGCCCAGTGCCCAGGCCCAGGCCCAGGCCCAGTGGCCCAGGCCCAGGCCCAGGCCCAGGCCCAGTGGCCCAGGCCCAGGCCCAGGCCCAGGCCCAGGCCCAGGCCCAGGCCCAGGCCCAGTGGCCCAGGCCCAGTGGCCCAGGCCCAGGCCCAGGGCCCAGGCCCAGGCCCAGTGGCCCAGGCCCAGTGGCCCAGTGGCCCAGGCCCAGGCCCAGGCCCAGGTGGCCCAGGCCCAGTGGCCCAGGCCCAGGCCCAGGCCCAGGCCCAGGCCCAGGCCCAGGCCTGTGGCCCAGGCCCAGGCCCAGGCCCAGTGGCCCAGGGCCAGGCCCAGGCCCAGGCCCAGGCCCAGGCCCAGGCCCAGTGGCCCAGGCCCAGGCCCAGGCCCAGGCCCAGGCCCAGGCCCAGGCCCAGGCCCAGGCCCAGGGCCAGTGGCCCAGGCCCAGGCCCAGGCCCAGGCCCAGGCCCAGGCCCAGGCCCAGGCCCAGGCCCAGGCCCAGGCCCAGTGGCCCAGGCCCAGGCCCAGGCCCAGGCCCAGGCCCAGGCCAGGCCCAGGCCCAGGCCCAGGCCCAGTGGCCCAGTGGCCCAGGCCCAGGCCCAGGCCAGTGGTGGCCCAGGCCCAGGCCCAGGCCCAGGCCAGGCCCAGGCCCAGGCCCAGTCAGGCCCAGGCCCAGGCCCAGGCCCAGGCCCAGGCCCAGGCCCAGGCCCAGGCCCAGGGCCAGGCCCAGGCCCAGGCCCAGGCCTCAGGCCCAGGGCCTGTGGCCCAGGCCCAGGCCCAGGCCCTGTGGCCCAGGCCCAGGCCCAGGCCCAGGCCCAGGCCCAGGCCCAGGCCCAGGCCCAGTGGCCCAGGCCCAGGCCCAGGCCCAGGCCCAGGCCCAGGCCCAGGCCCAGGCCCCAGGCCCAGTGGCCCAGGCCCAGGCCCAGGCCCAGGCCCAGGCCCAGGCCCAGGCCCAGGCCCAGGCCCAGGCCCAGGCCCAGGCCCAGGCCTCAGGCCCAGGCCCAGGCCCAGGCCCAGGCCCAGGCCCAGGCCCAGGCCCAGGCCCAGGCCCAGGCCCAGGCCCAGGCCCAGTGGCCCAGGCCCAGGCCCAGGGCCCAGGCCCAGGCCCAGTGGCCCAGGCCCAGGCCCAGGCCCAGGGCCCAGGCCAGGCCCAGTGGCCCAGGGCCAGTGGCCCAGGCCCAGTGGCCCAGGCCCTGGCCCAGGCCCAGTGGCCCAGGCCCAGGCCCAGGCCCAGGCCCAGGCCCAGGCCCAGGCCAGGCCCAGTGGCCCAGGCCCAGGCCCAGGCCCAGGCCCAGGCCCAGGCCCAGTGGCCCAGGCCCAGGTAGGCCCAGGCCCAGGCCCAGGCCCAGGCCCAGGCCCAGGCCCAGGCCCAGGCCCAGTGGCCCAGGCCCAGGCCCAGGCCCAGGCCAGGCCCAGGCCCAGGCCCAGGCCCAGGCCCAGGCCCAGGCCCAGTGGCCCAGGCCCAGGCCCAGGCCCAGGCCCAGGCCCAGGGCCCAGGCCCAGGCCCAGTGGCCCAGGCCCAGGCCCAGGCCCAGGCCCAGGCCCAGGCCCAGGCCCAGGCCCAGTGGCCCAGGCCCAGTGGCCCAGGCCCAGGCCCAGGCCCAGGCCCAGGCCCAGGCCCAGTGGCCCAGGCCCAGGCCCAGTGGCCCAGGCCCAGGCCCAGGCCCAGGCCCAGGCCCAGGCCCAGGCCCAGGCCCAGGCCCAGGCCCAGGCCCAGGTGGCCCCAGTGGCCCAGTGGCCCAGGCCCAGTGGCCCAGGCCCAGGCCCAGGCCCAGGCCCAGGCCCAGTGGCCCAGGCCCAGGCCCAGGCCCAGGCCCAGGCCCAGGCCCAGGCCTGTGGCCCAGGCCCAGGCCCAGGCCCAGGCCCAGGTGGCCCCAGGCCCAGGCCCAGTGGCCCAGGCCCAGGCCCAGGCCCAGGCCCAGGGCTCAGTGGCCCAGGCCTGGCCCAGGCCCAGGGCCTGGGTGGCCCAGTGGCCCAGGCCCAGGCCCAGGCCCAGGCCCAGGCCCAGGCCCAGGCCCAGGCCCAGGCCCAGGCCCAGGCCCAGGCCCAGGCCCAGGCCCAGGCCCAGGCCCAGGCCCAGGCCCAGGCCCAGGCCCAGGCCCAGGCCCAGGCCCAGGCCCAGGCCCAGGCCCAGGCCCAGGGCCCAGGCCCAGGCCCAGGCCCAGGCCCAGGCCCAGGCCCAGGGCCAGGCCCAGGCCCAGGCCCAGTGGCCCAGGCCCTGTGGCCCAGGCCCAGGCCCAGGCCCAGGCCTGTGTGGCCCAGGCCCAGGCCCAGGCCCAGGCCCAGTGGCCCAGGCCCAGGCCCAGGCCCAGGCCCAGGCCCAGGCCCAGGCCCAGTGGCCCAGGGCCCAGGCCCAGGCCCAGGCCCAGTGGCCCAGGCCCAGGCCCAGGCCAGGCCCAGGCCCAGGCCCAGGCCCAGGCCCAGGCCCAGGCCCAGGCCCAGTGGCCCAGGCCCAGGCCCAGGCCCAGGCCCAGGCCCAGGCCCAGGCCCAGGCCCAGGGCCCAGGTCAGGCCCAGGCCTGGCCCAGGCCCAGGCCCAGGCCCAGGCCCAGGCCCAGGCCCAGGCCCAGGCCCAGGCCTGTGGCCCAGGCCCAGTGGCCCAGGCCCAGGCCCAGGCCCAGGCCCAGGCCCAGGCCCAGGCCCAGCCCAGGCCTCAGGGCCCAGTGGCCCAGGGCCCAGGCCCAGGCCCAGGCCCAGGCCCAGGCCCAGGCCCAGGCCCAGTGGCCCAGGGCCCAGGCCCAGGCCCAGGGCCAGTGGCCCAGGCCCAGGCCCAGGCCCAGGCCCAGGCCAGGGCCAGTGGCCCAGGCCCTGCCCAGGCCCAGTGGCCCAGGCTGTGGCCCAGGTGGCCCAGTGGCCCAGGCCCCAGTGGCCCAGGCCCAGGCCCAGGCCCAGGCCCAGGCCCAGGTGGTCAGGCCCAGGCTCAGGCCCAGGGCCCAGGCCCAGGCCCAGGCCCAGGCCCAGGCCCAGGCCCAGGCCCAGGGCCCAGGCCCAGGCCTCAGGCCCAGGGCCCAGGCCCAGGGCCCAGGCCCAGGGGCCCAGTGGCCCAGTGGCCCAGGTGGCCCAGGCCCAGGCCCAGGCCCAGGCCCAGTGGCCCAGGCCCAGTGGCCCAGGCCCAGGCCCAGGCCCAGGCCCAGGCCCAGGCCCAGGCCCAGGCCCAGGCCCAGGCCCAGGCCCAGGCCCAGGCCCAGGCCCAGTGGCCCAGTGGCCCAGTGGCCCAGGCCAGGCCCAGGCCCAGGCCCAGGCCCAGGCCCAGGCCCAGGCCCAGGCCCAGGCCCAGGCCCAGGCCCAGGCCCAGGCCCAGGCCCAGGGCCCAGGCCCAGGCCCAGGCCCAGTGGCCCAGGGCCAGTGGCCCAGGCCCAGGCCCAGGCCCAGGCCCAGGCCTGTGGCCCAGGCCCAGGCCCAGGCCCAGGCCCAGTGGCCCAGGCCCAGGCCCAGTGGCCCCAGTGGCCCAGGCCCAGGCCCAGTGGCCCAGTGGCCCAGGCCCAGGGCCAGTGGCCCAGGCCCAGGCCCAGGCCCAGGCCCAGTGGCCCAGGGCCAGGGCCCAGGCCCAGGGCCCAGGCCCAGGGCCCAGGCCCAGGCCCAGTGGCCCAGGGCCAGGTGTGGCCCAGGCCCAGGCCCAGGCCCAGTGGCCCAGTGGCCAGGCCCAGGCCCAGGCCCAGGCCCAGGCCCAGGCTCAGGCCCAGGCCCAGGCCCAGGCCCAGGCCTAGTGGCCCAGGCCCAGGCCCAGGCCCAGGCCCAGGCCCAGGCCCAGGCCCAGGGCCCAGGCCCAGGCCCAGGCCCAGGCCTCAGGCCCAGGCCCAGGCCCAGGCCCAGGCCCAGGTGGCCTCAGGCCCAGGCCCAGGGCTCAGGCCCAGGCCCAGGCCCAGGTCAGGCCTAGTGGCCCAGGCCCAGGCCCAGGGCCCAGGCCCAGGCCCAGGCCTCAGGCTCAGTGGCCCAGGCCCAGGGCCAGGCCCAGTGGCCTAGGCCCAGTGGCTTCAGGCCCAGGCCCAGGCCCAGGGCCTAGGCCCAGGCCCAGGTTTCAGGCCCAGGCCTAGGCTTAGGCCCAGGTGGCCCAGGGGTTTAGG